>JALIGW010000007.1:38833748-40033748 GCA_023053685.1 Diadophis punctatus similis | reverse complement strand
TTTGTCGGTAAATTTAAATTTAACACAACATAGTTTGTCGTGGAAGCAAGTGCCTGCGAAGGCTCCTGGATTGGAGCTGAAAGGTGAAAGCAGAAGCAGTATGCTCCGTCCCATATTTGGGTAGATCAGGTTGCCCTGATAGACCGGTCTCACCGGAAAAACACTTCATGTTTTTTAATGGAGGAAAAAAATCAAGACAGTCCAGTTCCTTTTGGAAAAAGCAACTTTGGCACAACCATTACTGGATGATTGAGAATCTCCATAGACATGCAGAATGATGGGTTTCTGTGATTTTGTCCCTCCTTTCCATGTATTGATTGTTCTACATAAAGCTGTTCTATTGCAGTCTAAAATCTTTAGGGAAGGTGATAAATCTAATCCTACTAATTTATTTCCAATCCAGGGGTGGGTTCCTACCAGTGCGGTCTTCTCTATGGCACCAGTAGTGGCCAGCGGATTGCGAAACAGCTCCGGTGCTGTCCTCGCCGGTCCGTTGCGCGATGCCATCTTTTTTCGGGAATTTTTGGGGATTTTTTTGCTTCCTGTACATGCGAGCAAGCGTGCGTGCGAAACATGGTGATGCACGCGCAGAGCACCGGTATCGAGGTAAGAGCAACCCGTCCCTGTTCCAATCGGTCTTAAAATAACAGCAAAGTAAGTGCCAAACATTTGCATGAGAAACTCATTTATTGGCTAGAACAACAGCAAGTTTTGGCTGATGAACAAGTGGGCTTGAGGACAGGCGGGTCAAAATACAGATGAATGTGTTATCTTAAACCACCTGGCAGAAAAAGATTCCTTTTGATCTTGAGGAGGTTCCCTTTATGCTGCCTTTGTTCATCTGAAAACAGTTTTTGATTCAATCTCCAAAAGATTGTAGTGGAAATCATTAAATACATCTGGAGATTGCCATCTTATAAGGTTAATCATAAAGTTCCACATGAAGATATATTTGAAAGGCAGATTATACAGCAAGTGTTGGTCTTTTAGCTGCAATTCCTATTATAACAGGGCTTTTTAAACAAAGTTATATTATGGCTCCTTTTGGTTTAATCTTTGTATTATAGGTACCCTCAACTTAATGACATTATATGTTATTACAGTCATAAGTCAATGACTAGATCCAATTTTTAAATTGTTTTTTTAATAATTAAGTGGATACTGTGGTTGTTAAGTAAATTAGTTTTACACTATGTGCCCTGCTTTGGCCAGAAACCAGAAGTAAATGCCAGAAGCAGGCAAATATATAAAAAAATCACACTCACCTACAAATGGCTGTAAAGGTGAACTAGTTGCCAAGCACCCATGTGACTGGTGTGTGTGTGTGTGTGTGTGTGTGTTTGTGTGTGTGTGTGTGTGTGTGTGTGTGTGTGTGTGTGTGTGTGTGTGCGCGCGCGCGCGCGCGCAGCCATCCTAACTTTGAAATCACGTAGTAAGTAGCTTTTGAGAGTTCTGTTATACCTTTGAATGGTTAATAAACAACCAGTTATAAGTTAAGGACCACTTATAATTCCAAGCTCTAACAAAAAGTGAACTCATTCCCCAATGCTAGTAAATAAACTGTTTTGCTTTATACAGATTATGCAAACATGCTGCCCCTAACACGTTGGCTTCAGTGTAGTTCATGAGCCTTTCCATAAATGAGAGCTTTAGATGCTTATTGTAGGGAAGAAAAATTCGAAATTAATTTATAGTAAGAAAAAAGTGATCATGTTCACAGAAGAATGTAATAATGTATTCCAAGAATGGAAAATCAATCAGATTAAGTATATTAAGACCTTATGATTATGTGGAACAACAGTTGAATAGAAATAAACCTGCTTGGGTCTTGTTCAATTTTAAAAAGTTAACTTTGAATCAAGTCTAACACTTGTGAAGTTTTATTGCTAACAAACAGGAACTATTTGCTACCACCTTCCTCTAAAATGTCTAACTTACAGTTCAAGGACATCTAGTGAGTTCCTATTTAAGTATTAACCAGGTCCAAGCCTACGGTCGTTTTTTGACCTAATATAAATTAGGTCAAAAATATAATATAAATGTTATCGACACAAAATGCAGTTTGACCCTAACATGTTTATCAGTTCTGTTTATATACCTATTGTAAACACCTGGGTTAAATAAACTAATAAACTAAGATATTTTTGTAGTATATTTTTGATATTCCTGATTAAGCAAATCTGACTTTGCATTGATATTTACCTTGCATTTCCAGAAGTTGATTGCCTCCAATGTGCAGACTTCAGCTCTCAGAATTCTGTAGGGTAGTTGCTAAGAATTTTGATAGTTGCTCTTGTTTAGAGCTGTGGTGGTGCAGTGGTTAGAGTGCAGTACTGCAGGCTACTTCTGCTGATCACTGGCTGCCAGCAGTTTGGCAGATCGAATCTCACCAGGCTCAAGGTTGACTCAGCCTTCCATCCATCCGAGGTGAGTAAAATGAGGACCCAGAGTGTTGGGGGCAATATGATGACTTTGTAAACCACTTAGAGAGGGCTGTAAGGCACTGTGAAGCAGTATCTAAGTTCTATTGCTATTGCTATTGATTTGTTAATTTCTTAATTTCTACAACCATTTGAATTTACCCAATTGAATTGTGATAGTTGGTCTTGTTTGTTTATTTGATAGTTTGTTAATTGCTAGAACCATTTGGATGATGCCTAACTTGAATTGTGATACTGGGTCTTGTTTATTTATTTATTTGTTTGTTTGTTAATCTCTAAAACCATTTGGATATTGCCCAGCTTCCAAGATTCAAGGTATTTACAGCACCAGTATCTGGTGGTCTCCGGGTTGAGAAAAGGCTGTCTTATAAATGTAGTACAATATTAATGGGAGAGAGTTAATGAAGCCAAAATTGATTTAGCCATATCAACTGAGTAGATGAGATTCAGATAAAATCTACCTTTTTATCTTTTCCCATTTCCCAGCACCTAAGAAAGGTTCACAAAAGTGCTGGAGAACAAGTTCAGGTAAGAGGTAAGAGGTAAGAGGACAAAATAGAAACGGGAAACATTTTTAGTGGAAGCGAAATAAGAAACCTAACTGGGTTAATTATTTATTAATGATAGGAATCTTCATTTTTGTTCTACTTGTAAATATCTGTAAATAAGCCTTGAAAATTACAGATAGTCATAAGCCCCTAGTACTCTAAAACTACTTTCATTCTCACTACTTCACAAGTTGCAATATAAACAAAAATAGTTCTTTTAATGCCCAGATCTTTATTTTTGATTAAATCCCCAATCTGCCATTAAACTACTACAAATCATTCTCTAGTTGCTAAACTACTGTTTTTTCCTGAATTATTAATCCTATATATTCTGCAGAGCAATATGGTCTCAATCTTCAGAGTCTGGTCTAATGATCTCGTGTATAGTTTTCTTAGTTTAAAATCACATTTATTTTTTAAGAAACATCATCAATATTTCAAAGTTTATGTAGGTCAGACTTGATATTGTAGGGATGGGGCATGAAAAATGAAGCCATTTTATATGAGGAGGCCAAAAAATCTGAAGATGCATTATTTTTGGAAGAGAACTCTTTCATTGAAAGTTAAGTGTGAGCTCAATATAGGTGGTCTTACACTTGGGACATGCAAAATTTGGGGGCTACGGAGCAGAGTTTCAATTCTGAAAATATAGCATGTTCACAGATTGGCTGGTATTTGCAGGATTGCAAATAGGCAGGACTGTCTATTCGTGTCCCAACTTTTCTAAAAGATGTGGGCACTTACTATAGTACCATTAACTCACTTTTTTGAAAAAATAGTGACAATTAAGGTCCAAGCCTTATATGAATCTTTACAACAGGGGATTTCATCATGGTGATTTTGTTTTCCAAGTCTGGTCACTTATACAAAATTTATTTATTTATTTATTTTGTGAGATTTATATACCGCCTCACAGTGCAAGCACTCTCTAAGCGGTTTACACCATAAGCAATGTATATTTACATTACCCCCAACAATCTGGGTCCTCATTTTATCTACCTCGGAAGGATGGAAGGCTGAGTCAACCTTGAGCCGGTGAGATTTGAACCGTTGACCTGCGGATCAGTGTCAGCTAATATGACCTGCAGTACCTGCCTCTAACCGCTGCGCCACCTCGGCTCTTATTTATTTGCAAAATAAATGCAAATCAGTATCTTTAAATTCTGAAGTGTTCCTGGGATATGCAGCAGCCACCTTTTCAACAGAACTGCAATGCAAAAAGAAAAAGCTATCAAGCATTTTCAGAAATAGAAAGCCAAGTGCTTTCTATTTTAAAGTAGCATGGAAGCAAATATCCAAGAAGTATGCAGTTCTTGCTTGCCTGTCAGCTAGTTCTCTTTAGAGAACTTTGTGCATTTGCAGTTATGTTCAAATTGCTGAGTAAAGAGTTATTTAAAGCTTGCAAGGGACAGCACAGAAGGGTTTGGGATCAGCATGGAACCTGTGAGAACTTCCCTTCCCCTATTACACCTGGGATAATTAAGAGAACCAAACTAATGACAATAAGTAGAACATCCAGTCTTAAAATTTACAATTGAAGTGGAGGATAGTTTTATGGTTGAATCGTCAAGAATAAAGGAACAAGCAGTCACAAAATACGCTCCAGACAAATATTCGGTAGAGAAGACATGAAGGCCATGGAAAAGATATTCAGGTGTTGTGATGTCTCTAATCCTATATAGATCGGAATAGTGCAGACAATTATATTTCCTGTGACATTCTCTGGAAGTAAAAGTTGGACTTTGAAGAGACTGAACAGCAAGACAGGATAATTGTTGAGTTCCAATAACATACTTTCAAACAAAAGAGATCAATTTATGAATGTATCCTTTAATTAACTAACTAACTGAAGTATGGACATTTTCACAGAATTAGATCTGGACAAGGTAAATCACCCCCAACAAATGAGCTGTGATAAAAAGCTGTAGATAAAACACTGTGGTAAAATACTGTGTCCATTGGTGAACACAGAACTCTGCAGAAAAAGTTTACTTTAGAACAGTGGCCTCCAACCTGTTGGGCACTAGGGAATGGTTCCATGGAGGAAGATTTTTCCGCAGACTGGAGGACCTGTGGCTTTGCATGCTGCAAGAAGATGGGGTTTCGCTTTTCTGTGCGGCCTGGTTGCTGGCATGCCCCAGACAGGTGTCAGTCCACAGACCGGGGTTGGGACCCCTGCTTAATAATAATAATAATAACAGAGTTGGAAGGGACCTTGGTCTTCTAGTCTGACCCCCTGCTTAGGCAGGAAACCCTATACTACTTCAGACAAATGGTTGTCCAACATCTTCTTAAAAACTTCCAGTGTTGGAGCATTCTGGAAGCAAGCTGTTCCATGGATTAATTGTTCTGTCAGGAAATTTCTCCTTAGTTCCAAGTTGCTTCTCTCCTTGATTAGTTTCCACCCATTGCTTCTTGTTCTACCCTCAGGTGCTTTGGAGAATAGTTTGACTCCCTCTTCTTTGTGGCAACCCCTGAGATATTGGAACACTGCTATCATGTCTCCCCTGGTTCTTCTTTTCATTAAACTAGACATACCCAGTTCCTGCAACCGTTCTTCATATGTTTTAGCCTCCAGTCCCCTAATTATCTTTGTTGCTCTTCTCTGCACTCTTTCTAGAGTCTCAACATCCTTTCTACATCGTGCCGACCAAAACTGAATGCAGTATTCCAAGTGTAGCCTTACCAAGGCATTATAAAGTGGTATTAATATTTCATGTGATCTTGATTCTATCCTTCTTTAGAACATACTTCTCCTAACAGCCAACTAAAATGAACTTTCCTGTCCCAGCACACAGCAGTTTGTAATCCTTAACAATATGATCAAGTCCGTCAAGTCAAGTTCACTCCTGATGATATCATGGACATTCTTCTAACGTTCTCTAGAAAGTCAAATTTCCTTCAGGTTGAGCTAAATTCCTGTTGCCTTCAGGGAGATGTCTGTGTGATCTTCATGGCAAAAATACAGAAATGCTTTGCTATGGCCTTCTTTCAGGAAATTTTTAAATTTTCCAGTCTAGTCTATAGCCCTAGGACAGTAATGGCGAACCTTTTTTGGTTCGTGTGTCAAAAGAGGGTGTGTGTGTGTGCTAGCGCGTGCACACATGCCCACACCCATTCCCTCCCCACCACGCATGCACACAACCCTCCATGCTGCCCCATGCGCATGCGCATACCCACCCACCCCCGGCAAAGGTCTTACTGAAGCCTGGAACGGTGAAAAATGGCAAAACGGGCAAAACGGAAGTTTAGAAAAACGCACTTCCGGTTTGCCTGTTGGGCTGTTTTTTGCACTCCAGGGCTTCAGGAAGTTTCCCTGAACCCTCTGGAGTGCTAAAAACAGCCCAACGGCAAAACAGAAGTACGTTTTTCCGAACTTCCAGTTTGCCTGTTTTGCCGTTTTTCACATTCCGGGGCTTCAGGTAGCTTCCCTGAAACCTCCGGAGTGTGAGTTTATAGGAGGCTTGGCTGTTGTTGGTCTGTCTGATATGGGGGATGTGGAGATAGGTGGCTATAGTTTCCTTTCAAACCTGCAGTAAAACACATTCAGGTCATCTGCTAGTTGTTGATTTCCTTCAGCCTGGGAAGGAGGTTTGCCATAACCAGTGATATTTTAAAGAGTTTTCCACGTTTGCTGATTCATTTGTTGAGAACTGATTCTTTAGCTTTTCAGAGTAGCTTTTTTTGCTGCTCTGATTTCTCTTGTTAATATATTTCTGGCCTGATTGTACAGCATTTTATCACCTTTTCTATAGGCTTCTTTATTGAAACGACGTAGCAGCTTAAGTTTAGCTGTGAACCAAGGTTTGTTGTTACTGTATATTTGCAAGTTCCTTGTGTGCATCACTCCCAGCCTCCTTTTCGCTGTCAGAGGACTTCAGGAACTTCTTCAGCTTTGGACAGTTGCAGCCAGACCTCCCACACCTCCGCCCATTTGTTCTGCAGCCAGCAAGGCTTTCCTGAAGGCCTCTCTAGCCGATAACAGAGCTCCAGATCGATCCGGAGCTCTGCTATCGGCTAGAGAGGCCTTCAGAAAAGGCCTTCAGGAAAGGCCTCTGCAACTGATAACAGAACTCCAGATCGATCCAGAACTCTGTTATCAGCTAGAGAGGCCTTCAGGAAAGCATTGCCGGCTGCAGAAGAAAAGGGCCGAGGTGTGCGAGGCCTGGTTGCAACTATCTGAAGGTAAGTACCGGTAGTAGGGCAGCTCCACTTCCATTTTTTTTCTGAACTTCCGATTGGCCCGTTGGGCCATCACTGTCCCCAGGCTTCAAGAGGCTTTCCTGAACCCTGGGGAGAGCAAAAAACAGCCCAACAGGCCTACTGGAAGGTTCAGTGAGGCCTATGCGCATGCGTGGGGGGGGAAGCACAGGGGAGAAGAGCATTGCATTATGGGTGTGGGCAGCCGCAAGCACGCTATTGCGTGCGCGCACACCCTTTTGGCACCCGAGCCAAAAAAGGTTCACCATTACTGGTCTAAAGTATTCTTGCCTCTAATGGGACAATTGACATGCTGAAAGTATTTTGATAGCTCTTTCCTTGAGTTTGCCTTATTAAAATCTCCCAAAATAATGGCCAGTGAATCTTGACATTCAGTTTTTTTTGTTTTGTTTCTGAAAGCCAAATGGAGATTAAAATAAAAGCTAGGAAAGTGACACAGCATTATAGCTGGTATCAGCATTAGGTTTCAATGGAAAAGTATGCAACCATCTTTTCATTCCTTCATAGCAACAATTAACAATTTTAAATAATTTGTTTGGTTTTTAATTACTTTTTGTATGAACACAGAATGTCATGTCACTCTAGGTTTTTGGTTCAAGGAAAGAACAATCTACAAGTTTTGTCCCTTTCAAAATAAGAATCCATTATTAAGAGACTATTAATACCAATTTCATAGCCTTTAAATGACAGGTCTCCAGGGGTAAAATATTGTGTTTTGAGCAGGATATCAATAGTGTTTGGCTGAGAAGTAACAAGACAGAATATGAGCCACATCCTCAAACATCTTTGAGATTAAAGGCAACACATGTCTATTAATTGCTTGCAATTTGGCTGGCTTTTCAACTTGCCTTTTTATAGTTTATGCTAATTTGGCATCCAACAATATATTACCCACCTTATCCATATGAATAGATATGAGACTCACTGCCATTTCATTTCATTTATTTGTCCCATTGCACCTGAAGAACCTTGTTACAAAAACCATATGGCAGACCACATTTATCTGAATGAAGAACAGTAACGGAGAAATATCCCTTGTGAGATTTCAACAGGAAATGTTTTGGTTTACAGCTCAGCATCTTTACTAGAATTTTAGACTATTTAGCAGCATCAGCAGAACTTTATACCAACAATAAATTAAAACTAGCCCTTCAGTTCTAGAATAATTTCAGGCAAAGAATAATATCCACTACACTGTTAGCTCATAGAGTTAATCCCAAGAGCATATTTTAAAGGGAACGAACTACACTTTTGGGGAGAAAGGGGATTGGCTGAATGTATTTTTAAAGCAAAATTCACATTTAGTATACTGTTATTTCTGAAAATTGTAGTATAGGAGTTTGTGAATTCAACATTACTGAAGATTAAAGATGTATTTTATTATTTGATATTTGAATATTTGTAAAACAGTAATCCCATAGATCTGTTATTTTCTAAAACTGCATGTTAACAGCAATTCTAATCTTTTTCTTTTCAATCCTTTGCAATAACTAGCTGAATTGTATCGGAAATTTGTGAGCGTGCTTTTCGAATATGAAGATTGAGAACAAAGGCTCACTTTATTTCCAAAATGAACAGGGAGAGTTACTCATCTCTGCTTTAAATTGTATCTTTTTTTCACAGTGCAGGCAATGATGTGCTAGCTTTATATATGCACTGTAATTGGGTCCAGAAAGAATTTTTTAAAAAGTAAATATTAAAAGTAAGGTTCATTACTAAAATAATGGCTGATGCCACAGGAATCATAGAAATATAAAAATCTTTCCTCAATGGGGGGGATGAGAAAAATAAAATTGGGAAATAGAAGGAAAATTGGACAGTTCATTTGCACTATTATATTTTGTTAAAGGTTTCACTTGTCTTATTTCCTGTGATTTTTCTTTTCTGTTTTTTCCTGATTTGCTAATTAGAAGGAGGCATAGAGAATATACAGTACAATGCTGCATACTGACATCTACAAAACTAAATTTTATTTAATCCACCTTCCTTTTTTGCTTCTAAGATAACAGAAAGCACTGCCTGCCCACACATTTTCAAGTTTATTTTCACAATTATGAGAGTTAGAATTTTGCTTTTTACAAAATCCAAAAGCTTTTATTTCCAAGAAGCGTCAATGCCTAAAAATTTTTTCCTTCTACATAATTCTCATTCCCCATGGGATCACAGCAATGACTCAATTTAAGTGGGAGATTAATGGCCACCAATATGCTTGAAAATCTCTGAACTAAACTTGTTTGCTACAGCAAAAAACAAAATGCGCTCTGAATTTATGCAGCGGAATGTACGTGTCTGTTTCCATCCATTTCAGTGGTGAAATCCAAATTTTTTTCCTACCGGTTCTGTGGGCGTGGCTTGGTGGGCTTGGTGTGGCTTGGTGGGTGTGGCAGGGGAAGGATACTGCAAAATCTCCATTCCCACCCCACTTCAGGGGAAGGATACTGGAAGATTCCCATTCCCTCCCCACTCCTGGAGTAAGGATATTGCAAAATCTCCATTCCCAGCCCACTCTGGGACCAGCCAGAGGTAGTATTTGCCAGTTCTCTGAACTACTCAAAATTTTCGCTACCGGTTCTCTGAACTACTCAAAATTTCCGCTACCGGTTCTCCAGAACCTGTCAGAACCTGCTGGATTTCACCCCTGATCCATTTGTATACATATTTTAGAATGTCATGGGTAGACTTGATATTTTCACTATGGACTTCTTAAAATGTATCTCAGGAAACCTTTCTTTTAATAAAATGAAATACAGGTAGTCCTCAATTTACAACCATTTTTTTAGTGACTGTTTGAAATTGCAACACCACTGAAAAAAGTGCCTTACGGCCATTTTTCACACTTATGCAGCATCCCCATGGTTTTGAGATCAAAATATGGATGCTTGGCAACAGGCATGTATTTGTGACTGTTAACATTGTCCTAGGGTCATGCAATCACCATTTGTAACCTTCCCAACTGTCTTCCAACAAGCAAAGTCAATGTCATTAATGACCAAATGATTCACTTAATACTTGCAATGATTCATTTAACAACAGTGGCAAAAAGGTCATAAAATGGGGACAAAATTCACTTAACAACTGTCTTGCTTAGCAATGGAAATTTTGGACTCAGTTATGGTGGTAAGTTGAGGAGTACCTCAGTTGATATAGGAGTACCTATATCAGCAATGCAGCTGTGCATTGCTGATATAGTACCTATACCTATATCAGGTATAGAGTACCTATATCAGCAATGCAACTGAGTACCTCAGTTGATATAGGAGTACCTATATCACCAATGCAGCTTTGGGCCATTTCAAACATTTCTTCATTCTATTTAAGCAAATGTTGTCAGATAATGATAACTCAAGCTTAACTCCTGGGAATATCATGGACACACCCATGCAGTAATGGAAAGGAAACAGGAATTAATTTTCTATCAATAAAATATGAATTCATAAAACAGCATGTTCGTAAAAAAAATCAATACAAGTAAACAAATTATGAGAGTAGAATCCTAGCTATTTCAATCATAAAGAAAATCAATCCATATTGTAGTTCATTTTGAAATGACCAATTTGAAATTATGACATAACATTTTCATATTAATTCAAGGCCAGTATATAAAGTATTTGAAGTCGGCTAACCTTTATGCATCTATAATATTTATGTATGGAAAGCAATATTCTCATTGCCCCCTCTAGAGAAACAAAAAGTGATTAGGTTTGTGGATATTTTGAACATGATTTGGCAGAAGCGTTTCTTAAAGCAACTGCTCCTGGGGGGGGAAAAACCCAGTTTTAATGGATACCAGATTGGTTTTGTGTTTGTGTAAGCCCTTCTGAATCATTTTCCTAACCCTTCACAGCCCTATGAAGAATGCTATTCAAAAGGCAATTCTTTACTAATCCCGTAACTCAACACCAAAGAAGGGAAGTAACAAAACTGTAATTAAAATTTCCCACCTCACCCTGCTCCTAGAAATAGAAACTAATCAATGATTACAATATAGTAATTGAAATATTGCTCATGGTCAAACAATTCCATTATTCACTAGGCCTAGGCGATCTCCAAAAGTACATTTGTTTTATTGAAATGCAGCCAACAGAAAGAATTTTAAAAGCCCTGCTACTTTTCAGAGGCAAATAACTGCTTTAGATTGCTCTAAGTAGTCTATTCCACTGGGCATATAGCAGCTGGAAGTCTACAATCTACAGTCTACAACACCCATACTTCGCCAGCTGCATTGGTTGCCCATTGGTCTCCGGGTGCAATTCAAGGTGTTGATCATCATCTTTAAAGCCCTACCCTTAGGGCCCTTAGGACCAGGTTACCTCCGGAACCACATCCTACCTCACACTTCCCTTCGACCAATTAGATTCCACAGAGAGGGTCTCCTCCAAGTCCCGTCAACCAAACAATGCTGGCTGGCGGGGCCTAGGGGGAGAGCCTTCTCTGTGGGGGCCCCTGTTCTCTGGAATTGACTACCCCCAGAGATCCAAATTATCCCCACTTTGCTGGCCTTCTGAAAAGCCATTAAGACATGGCTCTTCCTGCAGGCGGGGTGAATTTGAGACGATTCTATATCTTAGGTCTCCCCCGTGAATGTATAGTTTGAATGTTTTGAAAAAATTTTAAACTGTTATTATTTTTTATTGGCACTGTTTTTTATAGTTGTTCTTTATATGTTGTATGCCTCCCTGAGTCCCCAGGCGGTAGGGTGGCATATCAGAACACTAAAATAAATAAATAAACAATAATATGACTCGGGGACAATGCAACCATCATAAATATGAGTCAGATGCCAAGCATTTGAATTTTGATCACATGATCATAGGGATGATGCAATCATCAATTAAATATAAAAAAAGATCAGAAATCATTATTTTCAGTGCTGTTGTACCTTCAAACAGTCACTAAATGAACTGTTGTAAGTTGAGGACTACCTGTAGTTATATTTCATTTAAAACATTTAAAATTCTCAAACATTTTGGTCTCAGAAACGACATTCTTAAAAGTGATCAAAGATACCAAAGAGCTTTGGTTTATATGAGTTATATCTACTGATATTTACTGCATTAGAAATAAAATTAAGAAATTTTAAAATATTTATTTTACTTTGTGGATTCCCTAAAAGAGTCCCAGGAATCCCCGAGAACACACACTGAGAACTGCTGATTTAAAATAAAAGGGCATCAGGATCAGATATAATAATATAAGGTAGACTAATAGAAATATGGTATGAAATTTGAAAAACAAAGAAGAATTAATAGAGCAGGGGATAAATATGGATTGGTGGACATATATACAAGTGCAAGCAAAGTACTAGAGCGATATAAAAATATATGAATTCCAAAAGGAACCACAGGAATTAGACAAGATCTTATTTGGCACGGACGAAAAATTGATTAGTAAAATTTACAAATTTTTATTAAGATATAAAATGGAAGAGGAGCTGGTCAAGGAAACAATGATACGGTGGGCAAAAATTTCAGACATAATATTGATTTGGAAAATTGGAAAAAAATTTGGGAAATAAATTTGAAACTGACAATGCCTGCGCAGTACAAGGAAAACCAGTACAAGATGTTTTACAGGTGGCACTTACCCCCTGCAAGACTAGCCAAGATGTTCCCAAATACATGTACATCCCCATCATGTTGGAAGTGTAAGAAAGGATTTGGAACATATTACCACTTATGGTTGACCTGCACGATAGCAAAAAAATATTGGAACAAAATTAAATTATGGTTAGAAGAAATAACGGGAGAGGATATAGCTTGGAAACCGGAACTATTTTTATTGGGTATATTGGAAAAAACTACAAGAAGGAAATACAATATTTAATTATAAATATCATAACGGCGGCGAGAATAATCTATGCACAATACTGGAAAAATGAGCGTACACCAAAAGATGAAGAAATAATAAGAAAAATTCTGGAATGTGCAGAGATGGACAAACTGACAAAGGAAATAATAATAATAATAATAATAATAATAATAATAATAATAATAATAATAATAATAATAATAATAATAATAATAATAATAATAATAATAATAATAATAATAATAATAATAAAAAACAGAGTTGGAAGGGACCTTGGAGGTCTTCTAGTCCGACCCCCTCCTAGGCAGGAAACCCTACACTACTTCAGACAAATGGTTATCCAACATCTTCTTTAAAACTTCCAGTGTTGGAGCATTCACAACTTCTGGAGGCAAGCTGTTCCACGGATTAATTGTTCTAACTGTCAGGAAATTTCTTCTTAGTTCTAAGTTACTTCTCTCCTTGTTTAGTTTCCACCCATTACTTCTTGTTCTACCTTCAGGTGCTTTGGAGAATAGTTTGACTCCCTCTTCTTTGTGGCAACCCCTGAGATATTGGAACACTGCTATTATTCTCCCTGATCCTTCTTTTCATTAAACTAGACATACCCAGTTCCTGCAACCGTTCTTCATATGTTTTAGCCTCCAGTCCCCTAATCATCTTTGTTGCTCTTCTCTGCACTCTTTTTAGAGTCTCAACATCCTTTTTACATCGTGGCGACCAAAACTGAATGCAGTATTCCAAGTGTGGCCTTACCAAGGCATTATAAAGTGGTATTAGCACTTCGTGTGATCTTGATTCGATCCCTCTGTTAATGCAGCCTAGAACTGTGTTGGCTTTTTTGGCAGCTGCTGCACACTGCTGGCTCATATTTAAATGGTTGTCCACTAGGACTCAGAGATCCCTCTCACAGTTACTACTGTTGAGCAAGGTACCACATATACTGTACCTGTGCATTTTGTTTTTCTTGCCTAAATGTAGAACCTTAATTTTTTCACCATTGAATTTCATTTTGTTTGATAGCACCCAATGCTCAAGTCTGTCAAGATCCTTCTGTATCTTGAGCCTATCTTCTGGAGAGTTGGCTATTCCTGCCAGTTTGGTGTCATCTGCAAATTTAATGAGTTCCCCATCTATCCCCTCGTCCAAGTCATTGATGAAGATGTTGAAGAGTACTGGGCCTAAAACAGAGTCTTGGGGTACTCCACTGCATACTCCCCTCCATGTACTGTAGATGCAGTTCCATTGAGCACTACACGTTGAGTGCGGTTGGTTAGCCAGTTTTGAGGAAAGGAAGAGACGGAATACTATTTAATATGGAATAAACCATACAAATGGTTAGAGGACAGAAAGAAGAAGTAAAAGGTTGTATATTAGGGGTGAGCTAAAAGTGAGGAAACGAGAGAACTTTAGTTATTACAATAAATATTTAATGTAAAGTACTATAGAAAGTATAAGAAATAAGGAATACGATATATAAATATGTTAAGAACAAGGGAAGTAAAAAGTAAAATGCAATATGTAAATATTTAAAAGGGAAAATTTAAAATGTCAATATACACCGATGCAGACTTGTTGTAAAAGGGGAAATTGATCCCCCACTGTTATGTTTTATGTTTGCTTTATATGTGTAGTTGTTGGTCATGTTATGTCTTAAAAAGAAAAGAAAAAAAAAGAAATATGGTATGGCATATACATTTTATCTCTCACCCTAAAGAGGAATAATAAAACAAAAACAGGTTATGAAAATGCTGCAACAGTTATTTTAAATACTGTAAATCATTCAATCCTCTGCACAATAGAAGGAAGGAAGGTAGTGGTTGTTTATAGCTTTCTGCTTTGCAGAAAATTAGCAATTTCCCTGGTCCCCAGAGATTTTTTTTTAAAAAAACCAGTCCTCAATTGCTAATTTTCCCCCCAGCCAATATTGCTGAGTAACAATAGCAATAGCAATAGCACTTAGACTTATATACCGCTTCATAGTGCTTTACAGCCCTCTCTAAGCAGTTTACAGAGTTCAGCATATTGCCCCCAACAATCTGGGTCCTCATTTTACCCACCTCGGAAGGATGGAAGGCTGAGTCAACCTTGAGCCGGTGAGATTTGAACAGCTGAACTGCTGAACTAGCAGTAGCCTGAAGTGCTGCATTTAACCACTGTGCCACCTCGGCTCTAAAAATATATAACAATATTTTTGCAGAAGTTGTTCATAATATATGCAGGTAGTCCTTGACTTACAACCATTCATTTAGTGACCGACATTGAAAAAAGCGACTTATGACAGGGTTTTCACATTTACGACCATTGCAGAATCCCCATTTAACAAGATCAAATTTTGGAGCCCTGGTAATTGGAATGTTTTAATGACAGTTGCTACCCTCCAGTTTCATGTGAGCCAACTTTTACGACCTTCTGACAAGCCAAGTCAATGGGGAAGCCAGATTCATTTAATAACCATGTTACTAACAACTGCAATGATTCACTTAACAACTGTGGCAATAAAGGTCATAAAATGGGGCAAAACTCACTTAACAACTGTCTCACTCTAGCAACAGAAATGTTGGGTTCTATTGTGGTTTTAAGTCCAGGATTACCTGTACTGTAGTTACTAGTGATGAAAAGAGATCCTATGGATGTGTATAACAGCACCATCTGGTGACCACTATACTAAATAGACCAAAAAAAGATTTCCAAAAGAAATATGTTGTCTAAGTTTTTTCTGTATATTCTCAACCTTCTGAAGCTTCATTCATCAATGGTGTTAACCTAAACTGATGTTTCAGTTGATGCTGGCATAACTTGGGAACATCAGAATATTGTTTATTGGATGATCATTAGCACATATGAACAGTCCACACCTTGCCAGGAACACACTGTTTGCCCATGATCCTTTAGACACAGTGAAGAACGAAGCCACATGTTTTGGATAAAGTTCTGTATAAATCTTTAGAAAAGATAAAACTGGTTTGAAGCTTTATTTATTTAAGTTTACTTGTGCTGTATACTTTTTTAAAAAAAATTGCCTGCAGTCTGTTTTAATTTGGCAGACACTAATGGGTGAAGCCTTTTCCAACACTCTATCACAGTGCCTGGTCTCTGGAATAGCATTTCTCCATAAGTCCGTTGGGACTCCCACTCTAATTGTGTTCCAGAAGTCCTAACAAGCCAAGTTGTCCTTCTTGGCTCTGAAATAGGGTGGTTGTGGGTTTATTTAAAATTTGCATCCAGAAATGTATACTCTACTTGTTTACTACCCCCCTCCCCCCACAATTAATTCAGGACTCAGGCTGGAATTAAATAAGCCATAAATCAAATAAATACAAAACTCAAAATTAAATAACAACTATACAGGTAATCCTCCACTTATGACCACAATTGAGCCCAAAATTTCTGTTGTTAAGTGAAACATTTGTTAAGTGAGTTTTGCCCCATTTTACGACCTTTCTTGCCACAGTTGTTAAGTGAATCATTGCAACTGATAAGTTAGTAACTTGGTTGTTAAGTGAACCTGGATTCCCCATTGACTTTGCTTGTGAGAAGGTCGCAAAAGGTGATCATGGGGCACAGCAACAATCATAAATATGAACCAGCTGCCAAGTCATAAGGACTAACTGCATTGGATCAGGGCAAAGGTGTTTTGTTCCCCTGTTGGCCAACTATTGAGGATATCAATGGGAACCCATAACCAGTGCTTGTTTTCAAAGCTAGACAGATCCAAATGTAACATTTCCTGAGTAAAATAAAACACCATCCCTTCCTTCTGCTGCTTTACATGAATCAGAGGTGGTATTCAGCAGGTTCTGACCAGTTCTGGAGAACCGGTAGCGGAAATTTTGAGTAGTTCGGAGAACCGGTAAATACCACCTCTGACTGGCCCTGACCCCATCTATTCTCTGCCTCCCGAATCCCAGCTGATCAGGAGGAAATGGGGATTTTGCAGTAACCTTCCCCCGGAGTGGGGAGGAAATGGAGACTTTGCAGTAACCTTCCCCTGGAGTGGGGTGGGAATGGAGATTTTATAGTATCCTTCCCCTGCCATGCGCACCAAGTCACGCCACGCCCACCAAGCCCCGCCCATAGAACCGGTAGTAAAAAAAATTGAATCCCACCACTGACATGAATGTCAGAAAATCTGCTAAATTGACCAGAAGGAATCATAATCTTATCTTCTTCTCGCATATACAGCTGTCTTTGCATCTTGATGTTTGTGCTAATTTAATTTATTGCTATGGCTCAAATTTGTCCTGTTTTTGCTTTGGAGACTCAGTACTAATCCTCATTTTTTCAATTTGGATTCTACCTGAAAACTGAAATTGCAAGCAAAGCTAAAGAATTAACTTTAGCAAAAGAACAACTCCTGTTCCTTTAAAAATAGGGATCGCTTATTTTGCTGGTTGTTGATGATATGGCCCTAGCCATGCCTACAGGATATTTCTGAAATGCATCGTAGTTTGTTTGTAATTTCATTTTCTATCCAGGGTCAACCTAGCTGACATTATTTCTTCCTCTACTGAAATCTCTTTGATTCCTCTTCTGTGAAACTAGAACTGGTATTGCTGAAAGGAACATTCGCCAAGAAATGTAATATTTGTATCTTTCAGAGGCAGTCGTAAAAGCAGGTAAATTAATTCTAGTATATAGAAACTTTGCTCCACAGTCAAACATCCAGACTCCCAAATGTTCTTTCTTGTTTTATTGTCAGCCTATCAAGTAACAGCTTCATGAGATAAACAAAACTGTGAATTGCACAACTTCTTCTCCGTGTCTCTTCCCGGATATTCTGCAGCATATCTTCCTACGGTGACCTAGCAGAGCTTTCATAACAAAAACTGGAGATGTGTGAAGCTTGGCTCACTTCACGCATTACATTTCTGCATGCAGAAGTGAACATCTGATTTCAAAGTATAACTCCATCATTAATGAACAGTGCCTCAAAATATATAAATGGCAGCATTTGCCTACATCATGTTTTGAGGCTCTATTTTCTCCAGCAAAATATTTGCAGGTACATTGAAGAAATGGACAGCCAGTTTGGTCTAGTGGTTAGGCTAGAAACTGAGAGACCACGAATTCTCATCCCACCTTGGGAGAGAAAGGCAGTTGGATGACCTTGGACCAGCCCCTGTCTCTCAGCCCTACAAAATAAGTATGGACAAACTACTTCCGAAAAACCTTGCCAAGGAAATCACAAACATTAATGTAGGAGTCAATATTGAGTTAAGGCTCTATCCCCGTGATGGCAAACCTATGGCATGGGTGCCACAAGTGGCACGCGGAGCCATATCAGTGGGCACGTGAGCTCAGGTCCGGTGTGCATGTGCGCACCAGAGGGCTGATTTTCGGGCCTTCTGGGCCCACTGGGAGTCAGGAAACAGGCTGTTTCCAGCCTCCAGAGGGGGTGGGGAAGGCCGTTTTCGCCCTCCCCAGGCTCCTAGAAGCCTGGAGAGAGCAAAAAATGGGCGTGCCGTTGCATGCTGGGAGTGGGGGGGTCATACGCGCATGCATGGGGGTGCATGGAATTATGGGTGTGGGCACGCACATGTGATCCCACTCATCCCCCCCCCTTTTTGGCACGCGAACCAAAAAAGGTTCACCATCACTGCTCTATCCTATCTATCTATCTATCTATCTATCTATCTATCTATCTATCATCTATCTATCTATCTATCTATCTATCTATCTATCTATCTATCTATCTATCTATCTATCATCTATCTATCTATCTATCTATCTATCTATCATCTATCTATCTATCTATCTATCTATCTATCTATCTATCTATCATCCATCCATCCATCCATCCATCCATCCATCCATCCATCCATCCATCTATCTTCTGTCTGTCTATCATCCTACCTACGTTCCTGACAGAAGAATGCATAGAGATGCCACTCATAAACAATATTCTGCATATTTATTACTTAGTCATTCATACTTGGGTATATAATGCATCAATTCAAGGGAGTGTCACTTACCTTTTCAGGTAACACAATGCGCCCACGGCCATGCGGTGCGTTCCTGAGCGAACCAGCAGAGGGAGAATCCAGAACCCACCCCTGGGCACCTGCTATGGTTTGGCTCATCTTTCAATTTTGTTAGGGATTTCAAAAGATGTCCTCTTCTTTTTCTTCAAATTTTTGAGCTTTACACATGATTTTCAACCCCAAACAATTGTTTTGGATTTTTTGGACATTTTCAGCCTATTTATTGTGAATCACAGTAAATAATTTTAATTACATTAGCACCTGTTACTGTCATTTGGCAACAATTATATGAAATTATATACAGATAATCCTCGAGTTACAACCACAATTGAGCCCAACATTTCCATTGCTAAGCAAGATAGTTTTTAAGTGAACTTGCCCCATTTTACCACCTTTCTCGCTACAGTTGTTAAATGAATCACTGCAGTTGTTAGGTTAATAACATGGTTTTTAAGTGAATATGGCTTCCTCATTGACTTTGCTTGTCAAAAGGTCACAAAAGTGATCACATGACCTTGGGACACTACAACTATAATAAATACATGCCAGTTGCCAAGTGTCCAAATTTTGATCAGGTGACCATAGAGATGCCGCAACAGTTGTAAGCAGGGGTGAAATTCAAAATTTTTCCCTACCGGTTCTGTGGGTGTGGATTGGTGAGAATGGCAGGGGAAGGACACTGCAAAATCCCATTCCCTCCCCACTCCAGGGGCCAGCCAGAGGTGGTATTTGCCGGTTGTCCAAACTACTAAAAATTTCCGCTACTGGTTCTCCGAACTACTCAAAATTTCCGCTACCGGTTCTCCTGAACCTGTCAGAACCTGCTGGATTTCACCCCTGGTTGTAAGTGTGAAAAATGGTCATAAGTCACTTTTTTTAGTGCCATTATAACTTTGAATGGTCTCTAAATGAATGGTTGTAAGTCAAGGACTATCTGTATACTCAACCAACTTTGCGAGTAAGGGTTTTTGAAAAGCATAGGAAGAAAATGTTATACAGCAACAAGGAAAGATTGTGAGATTTTATACTCATTTATACTCATTCTGGAAGTCTTTTCCATTTTAGGCACCACCTAAAATTTCCCACTAGATTCTTCTCCAGTATTGTGACTTTATTGATATTCAGTAACTGGGGAGGGGGACAGTTTGGGAGGTATTGTAGTTCTAGCCATGTTCTCCTTGTGGATTTGTACTTAGCCTTAGTACTAGAAAAATACTGCAAGACTATATGACATCACTAGTCCCCTTTCTATCGAATCAGGCAGTAGTAAGCACCGCCTGGCCAATCCAGTATTTGGAAAGAACTCTTGGCAATGAATTCAATAATGGAGTGGCTTTTTCCCCCCACCCCACCAGCTACTCTGTCTCTCCAGCTCTTTTTCTTGGAGGACTGACTGACTTTTCCCACCTCACAATGGTATGGATAAAGTTAATCATTATCATGATTGAGTCCTTTTAACAGTTTGGGATTTGCTGACTGGGTCAGATGGCCTCTTTTTGCTGTTCCCAGAATGTCCAACCCTTGACCTAGTTACAAATTCCATGGGACCACTGAGACACACTGACACTGGATCTATTTCACTCAGGCATTTTAAAGTGTATAGTTTCCTTTGTTCTTTTTCTGTTTTTGTTTGTAAAGTTGTTTTACAGGGGTGCCTCTAACTTTTTATGCTTTCAGTATACTGCCTTGGTTCTGCTGCATGAAGGGCAACCAAAATATGCTTTTAATAAATAATACAATAAAAATAGACCTGTAAAATGCAGTTGTGATGGGTTATTTTTAAAGAAGAAAAGTGGCCTGCATTTTAATCTTGGAAAAAGGCCCAGAATGTCATCTGCTGGCCCTCAGCCCAGAAATATTCAAATTCAAGAATCAGATCCTATCCTATTAGATGGGTACGGTTCAAAACTCCCCAAACCACTCGCCTCAAAATACTTTCAGGGGACTATTCAAGTAGTAATTGAAATGTCTCCCTTTCTTCCTAGTAATAAATGAGCAAGAAAATGCAGTTGTAGGAATTTTTCAATTCATGAATAGGTATCCTAGCCCATTCTATTGGATAGAAAAGCAGCCCTACAAAATGAATATATAAATAAATAGCTATATTTAACCAATTTATTTCAATGGGATGATTCCACATTCAACACCAATGAAAATAAATGTTGGCTATATTACATAAATGTTTACTAGTAATATAACCATGATATTTTTATTGATTGCATTGAAGTCTTTCCTTTAAATGAGTCTTCTCCGTTTTGTTAATGTGTGCTTTTAAATTCCCATTATTATATTGATCAAAATGGCTGGAAATTATGGGAATTTTAGTACTGTAAAGCTCATCCTGTGAAGGTATCAGATTAGGAAAAGCTATATCACAGGGATTCAAATTAAGGTGTCAGATTTTCTTTCCCCACAGGAACATGTGAGAGGAGGTAAATATCTTCAAGATGACAGATGTGGCATCACAATTCAAGTTCCATAATCATTTGTTTAGTGATCGTTCAAGTTAAAATGACAGTGAAAAGGGGACATACAATCATTGATTCATTTTAGAACTGCAGTGAAATGACAACCAACTTGCTTAGCAATGGAAATTCTGGTTGCAATTGTGATGGTAAGTTGAGGACTATTGCTAGTGTTCTATATTAAACATTGAATAATAGGTGCATATTGGGTTACATACAGCTGCTTGACTGTTAATTAAGTGCTATGGAAAATAATAGCTTCTGTTTCATTTCATAGTTTAATTTATGAAGACTGTTGATCGGCCAGTGTGTTTTAAATACTTGTGGAGATACAACAGGTGACATGAAATACAGAAGCCAAAATAAAAATTACTTTCTTTAAAAAGATTGAAGGCTCACGAGATCACCAAATCTCATGGAAGCTCTGGATTTTGTGAACTTTGTGAGCTTGCAAGTTTTGAGAACTTGCAAGATGTTTTTGCCATTTTTTTATTTCAAAAAATGTTTACATTCCTTTCTGGTTTAATTTTGGAGGCCAGAAAATGTCAGAATATGTCAAATCTAGTCTGCAAAAGCTTTTGGTCATGATGGCATAGTTTATGTAAAGAGAATGGTTGGGAATAGTTGCAGAGTTCTCTATCTTAAATACCTCCCTTGAAAAGTTAACTTGGCACAAAATACAAACTATCATTCTAGTGTTTTATCTTCTAAAAGTGATTTTATGGTATTGGAATTAGGTTTTTTACTGTGATTTTATGGCAACTGCATGATTAATTGGATTGACTTTATAAGACAGTATAAGAATTTCAGTTAAAGAGCAGCTAATGAAAAACTTGGATAAATCAAAGACAGAGCTATGTAGTTTATAAAATATACAGCTTTTTGGAACTTATCCAACTTTCTGATATATTTAAAAAAGGGAGGCTTGGTCGAAATTGTGCACTAAATCAGGTTCACAGATTGCTCTAGCAGCCTTAACACCTTCTCTAAATAAATAGGGCCAAAGGGCATTACAAGCATGAATATGCTCATTTTATTTTTGTAGAAAAAGATAATTGCTCTTCATTAGCAGAAGGGTCACAATGCAAATTGTTACATTACCCATAGACAATTTCACCAAGCTAAACTACCTTCTCCAAAATAAACATTTAGAGGAATGGGCTGGAGAATTCAATAGGAATCAAGATTTGTAACATCTTTTAAACAAATCTTCTTTGGAAAAAGGTCATATTGCAATAGAAATTGTCATATTCTTTTTTTAAAGTATACTCTAAGGCTATTTTTTCTGATCATTTTCTTACTGTTTTCACATTTTGTACTAACTATAGGAATGGTGTTATCATTTTATGTCAGATAGACTCTTTTTAAAAAAAGTATACATATCTATATCTATATCATCCAACTTGGTGTTTTCCAGATGTGATACAATTCCCAGAATTCTAAGTCAGCAATCAAGAGAAATCTAATGGCTCAAGGATGGGCTTGGAATTTGTTAAGATATTTAAATTTAGTAGCTGGAGCAGTGCGGTTGTGCAGTGAGCCAGAACACACACAGTTATAATTGATTGGTTGAAGAGTGCTGGCTCCTGCGAGAGGCAATCTGCGCTGTGATTGGTTGCTTTGGGTGTGGAGGGGGAGTTTCCCTTTTTCCCCACCTTATTCTTCTGTGATTTACCTCATGATTTACCTCATGATGCTCTCGTTTGCCTGACTATCCTGTTTGATGTATATATAGTAAAATATATTTATATAAAATTACAAGTTCGTGTCAGCGTCACTTGGACACCTGCTACGCAATTTCCTGACAGAATTCTAGATATAATACCAACCTATGCAAAGGCAATTTATATCAGCAAAACTGTCCGTTAGAACAATTGTTTGGGACAAATGTTTACATTTATTGCTGACTGGAAATGCCTTATAGTTTTTTGTATAAACAGAAAAATGAACATATGATTTTAATGGTAGATTATAGAAATAAGAAAATTAAGTTGTAACCACAGAATAAGAAGTAAATTTATAATTGTAATTATCACTGCTGTAAACAAGATTGGAAGCTACATCTTTGTATCTTTTTCTTTCTTTTCAATTTTTCTTTTATTTCTCTCTCCTTCTTGCACTTTTTTTTGCTTTCTTTATTTTCTTACTTTATATACTCTTTGCCTTCTTTTTAAAAATCTTTAATAAAAATGATAAAACAGAACAGCTGCTTGGGGCATAGAATGAGTTGTTTAGAGATACATACATTATATTTCTGAGGAATGTGTGTATATAGTTTGGTATATCACATCAACTGTGCTGCTGATAACACTGCATTTATACACTTTCTTAAAACTTGATCTGGCTCAGCCTAGTCATGACATCACTGGATGTGTCAAATGTCCATATTTAAAAACTCACAATGTTTGTTTTCATTTATTTTTCTTGATACGGGAATCCACAACAAACTTCTTCACTTGTGTGAAATTATACATAGATTATAAGTATTAGCAATGCCAAAACAAGTGTGTGGAACAATTACTGCCCTATTAGTAATACACAGCACAAGTCTGACTTATATATACTGAGAAGCCTGGGAGAAAAAAATCCTTCTCTAAATTTTGCTTTTAGCCTTCAGAAGACTCATGGACAAACTATGTGCCTTTGCAGTGACATTTATTATATTATGTCCTCATCTTTAATTGTTCTTTTTCTGCTAGCAAAATGAAATCCAATGTAAGACCTGATAAATCACATAATTATTTTACTTAATCCTCAGTAAGTGCCTATCTTTAAGTGCCTATCTTGTTTGATTCTGAGGACATTTGGAGGTACCAAATGTGTACCCATCATTACCAGAAGTGGGTTCCTGCCGGAGCTGTCCAGTACGGAGCTCCGGTAGGGAGTAGCCGATTGCGCAATTTGCACGTGACCACTCTGGAGCCTTCTCCGCCAATCCGGCGCGCGTGTCACCATCTTTTTTGGTGAATTTTTGGCCGATTTTGCTTCTGCGCATGCATGGAAGCAAAATCTCACCGAAATCTCATGCGCGTGCGCATCCCCTTGCAAGATTTTGCTTCCGCACATGTGCAGAAGCAAAATTGCATGAGGGAGGCATGCATAGCGAGTGCGTGTGCGCCCAAATTGTGGAGATGCACGCGCAGCGCACCGGTAAGTAAGCAACCCGCCCCTGATCATAACTCTCTTCGTGTACAAGATTCCACAATTCTACAAGAAGCAGTCAAAGCAGTCAATTGAACCAGAAATATGCAGCATACTATACAAGCAAACTGTACAGGGAGAGAGATGATGGATACTGTTATGTGACTACATGTATAACCTTTCTGGATGTGGTCATTTGGATTCACATGTCATTAGTGGAATACTTTGTATTGTTTTGACGTACAAAACTTCATAACTGTTATCAGGTCTTTACATACAGCTATGAGGTCATTACTTTATAGCTATCCACTGCAAAAGCAGATTTCTGGCATCTGTATCTGCAGAAAATATACTTCAAGTACCTTTGAATGACTTGGGATTCACATTTGGCTCATAATCATGTCTTATGGCCAATTTATTTTTGCCCCTATAATCTGACTACTTAATCTGTCAGAACTTGGTTAGCTCCTAAAGCTAATGCATTGTACGAAGTCATCTGTACAGTCTGACATGGAAGAGTCCACAAATTCAATCCCTGGTAAAGGGTTTGAATCCCATGGAACAACATAGGGATAGCTTCCAACTACCTATTTCTGAATATACTAAGTAAAACATTTCCTCCTCCCAAAGCAAAATTTTGGGTGACATTTTTAATGTAAGACTAAGATGCTGTTATTCTATTTTCCTCTGATGGCTGCTTCTATCTAAATCAGAATGTGTGCTATTATTTTGATCTTGGAGAATAAGTAATTATGTGAAGACCCAAAGGTTGTACAGCTGTTTCCCCACCACCACCACCATCACATTTGTGTAGCATGTCTGATGATTTTTCTAGAGTTTCATGACTCTTGTTTTTATAGAAAGGTCACCAGGACTAATTGTTCTGAGAAATCAAAGTGATGGCTGTCATCTTCACTCATAGTTGCTTCATACATGTGATACTCTCACTTGATAAGACCATTGAAATGGGCGAGTTCCTAATTTTTTTACTACCACTCTGTGGGTGTGGCTTATTTTGTGGGTGTGGCTTGCCAGCCATGTGTGGTGGGCATGGGCCTCAGGAGCTTGGCAGCGGCCGGAGAAGCGGGGGGGGATTGCCCACCCGCTATGCAGCCCCCTGCAGCGGAAGCAGCAAGACCATGCCAGCGGTTCTTCTAGGAGGCTCCGTCCGGCCTGAATGCTTCTCCCCATTTGATGATCCTAGGCTCCTGCCGCCCGTTCCCTCTCCCCTCAGCAGCTCGAGAAGCCTCGAACATGCGAAAATGCCTGGGATCATCACCGCACGTTCGTGGCTTCTCAGACTGCTGAAGGGAGGGGAATGGAGATAGCTCCTGCTGCCCATTCTTTCAGCGTCTCATGCGCTCCCTCAGCCATCCTCCCCTGCTTGGACTCACTGTGGGGTAGGAAGGCAGCGCATGCGCAGTTCCAGAAGCTCGGCTTCTGGGCATGCGCAAAAGAAATTTTTTTTTTAAATGTAAAACATTTTTGTTGAAAAAAATGGCGGCGCCCAGGCACCAGCAACCGACTGCACCAGTACTGTGACATCACCAGTGAGCCGCTACCGGTGCTATAGAGTGGACCGCACCGGTAGGAACCCATCACTGCATTAAAATGAAGTATCTTGTGAGAGGAACAACAAAACAATGGATTAAGCAGACAATGGTTCCCTTCTCAGGCAAGCCACTTTTATCATTGTTGACCATTATAAGAGTAACAAAACATTAATGACAGATGTTTTTCTTCTATCCCTTTCCCCTTCCTCTTCATTCCTCTTTGCTTTAGTATTGTGTATCTTTTTAGTTTGTGAACTTTGTTTTTGGTTATTATATAGGTTACCATGGGAACCTTCCAGGCTGAAAAGTAGATTTAATACATCAAATAAATATATAAATAATTTAATAAAATTATTGGCCAAAGTTACATTAAGTTTGCAAGGTCCTATTTTTGGGAGGAAAGACTGATAATATATCTGTCATAAAAAGGAAGGGGGATTCCCAACTCAATCCCAATAATTGACTTACTTACTTCTCATTTTGTTAATACTTCCTGCAAAGGATTAGCATCCCAGCCAAAGCATACATTTCAAGTGCTTCAGAAGGCTATTTATCTTGCATACATCTATATATTGTAAATATTTGCAACAAAGAGTTTTATAGGTGAAAACACAACTGGCCTGTGTATATAAAAGGCACGAAGCAACGTAAACTGAAAACATCTATGGGGAACAAAATCTTTCATTTCCCTGAAAGATGGTTTGAGAGTGGTGACCTTTACCATTTGCCAAATAGTGTGTTGTGAGTTGCAAATATACTGCAAAACCTTTATGTTTAACATATTTGACAATTATTGCCTTTTGAGATCAGAGTCTTACCTTTAATTGTGCAAATAAGCAAAATATTTTTGAAGAAAGGTAGGCATCATTGTCCTTTTGTAATGGGAGGGGACCCTAACTATTCTGTCTGTTGACTATTTAACAGAAGTTGATAAGTGAATCAGAAATAACTATCCAGAGTCAGGAAGAAACAGAATTATCACATCTAAAACTCTCCTGATTGCTATTTGTAGCCTTCAATTGGGTGAAACGGTGCATTATAAGGTAATAATTTTTCAAGAAGGTACTTCAAATGGATTAATGTGCAGAATGCAACCAAAATCTGATATGATACCCATTACTCTTATGGGACATAAATTTGGCAAAGTTCAAATTCAACATCAATAGGCTGGCTATGCCATCCCAATGCCACAGTGAGACATGGTCAGGTGATCATCATTTTAATTGCTCCTGACCAGGTTCCCAGAAGGAGAGTCAGTGGGAAAGTTGAAAGCCACTCCTATTCTCATTGCTTGTTTGCTCCCCTATGATCATTCTATTTCTTTGCTTAGGTAAGGAATCCCAAATGTACTTTTTCAGGAGGCAACTGGACTTTCTTGTTTTTTCTTTTGAAGACATTTCACTTCTCATCCAAGAAGTTTCTTAATCTCTTGACAAAATAGTGGGGAATGGAAGGATTTACATTCCTTGCAGACAGCTAGTCATTTGCATCCTTTGAGGGTCGTTGAAGCACTTGGAGGTTTATCTGTGTCCTCAGGGTCATCCTGGTCCTGTAGTCTGCAATTTTCTCCTATTCCATTCCTACTTCAACACCATTCAAAGAGTGTTCATCCCAAATTGTATTGCTAAAAGTCTGTAGAGATTCTTTGTCATCCAGGTCATGGTTGTCCCAAAGGTGCTTTTTGTCCCAAAAGGATGCAAATGACCAGCTGTCTGCAAGGAATATAAATCCTTCCATTCCCCACTATTCTGTCAGAGCTGAAGAAGCTTCTTGGATGGGAAATGAAATGTCTTCAAAAGAAAAAACAAGAAAGTCCAGTTGCTTCCTGAAAAAGCACCTTTGGTACAATCATGACCTGGATGACTGAGAATCTCTACAGACATAGGTCTGAAACAATGACCCAAGAGGTTACAGGTTGTCTACTGAGCTTTCCAAACATGGTTTGAAGTGTATGAAGCCTATTGTTCCAGGATTCCTAATCAATATGGTCTGGAAAATTATGGGCATTACAATGTCTATTCAACCAGAGGGCATCAGATAAACAAAACTACAACTTCTTATTAGAAAGAATTCCATGTATCTGAAAACAGAAGTCAAGTTTTAAAAAGTAAGAAATGAGAGTACGTTACTACAATTGGTTTTCTTATAAAGGACTACTTACCGTATTTTTCGGCGTATAAGACGCACCTTTTTACCCTCAAAAAGAGGGTGAAAATTTGGGTGCATCTTATACACCGAATGTAGCCCCACCCAGCCACCCTCACCCTCTGCCTGCCAGCAATTTACCTCTTTGCAGCAAACAGAACAGAAACAGAAGCCTGTTTAGCACAATAAGAGAGTATCTTCCTCCTGACCTACAGCTGATTGAGGCTTGCAAGCCAGGTGATAAAATGAAACTAACTACGGTGGCTGTAATGAGACAAATTGCTGGGAGATAAACTGCTGGCAATGTTAGACTGCTGAAATTGCAAGGAGGTAAGCTATGTCTGCTGTGGCCTAGAGGTAGAGCTCTTGCCTCATAATCAGGAGGTTGTGAGTTCTATCCTAGAGAGGCAGATTCTGTTAATATATTATTTTGTTAAATGTTTGTAGAGTGTTCAAATTATAAGACTTATTTTTTAAAGACTGCTTTATTATTGTTCTAGACAACTTAACAAAATGAAGCTTTTTAAAATAAATGCTTGCTCTGAAGAGGCTCAGTGCTATTGTATCTTCTTTTAAATAGCAGAGAATACTTCCAGAAAGCCACATCAATTTTAAAGACCTGTAAAAATATAATCTGAAATGTCCTGTTTTAGTATTAAGTATTAGTATTAAAATAAGGCATCTGAGTTAAACCCTGACTTAGTCATGTTTGGAGTAGATCTATTTAAATAATTGGGAGGAGTTAGTGTGATTACATTTAAGAAAACTTTCTGGGATTAATATACTGCCATAATGTACATTTCTCCAATTCTTTGCTATTTCTATGGGTCAGGCACACTTGCACAGAAATACACAGAAAACACTGTATATCATCAGTACTGTTTGCTGTTTGGCAAATTACTGGGCGGCAGAGGCCTTTTTTCCTTGTTTTCCTCCCCCAAATCTAAGGTGCGTCTTATACTCTGGTGCAACTTATACTCCGAAAAATACGGTAGTCATATCATGTTTAACTCCCAAAAAGCATAGCCAACATGGCCAGAGAGAAGAGACTTTGGCTATTAAAAATAAGGGCTTATTATTGCGCTCAGCAAAGAACTGAAATACAAAGGCAATTCAATCTCTTATAACCCAAAAGCCACAACATCAAGGCTTTTAATAGTTATATATAACTAGAGGCAATTATATGTTGATTCAGCTTTTGGCAAGCTAATTGTGACTTGATTAATTTCAGAAGCCATCTTTAGCATAACTTCAATGTAAGAAACTCAGTACTCGCAATAGCTAATATGTGGTAAACATTTATGAAGTGGTATTTAATCAGCCTAATCTTGCATTTGCATTTGAACAACGGCTAACATAACGCCTTCAGGAAAATTAAAGAGATGCTCTAACAGTAGGCAATTAAATGTGCATTATTTATGTTTTCCTCTGATATTGAGTTAATCCTCAACTTACTGTAGGTCAGTGATGGCGAACCTATGGCACGTGTGCCACAGGTGGCATGTGGAGCCATATCGGAGGGCATGCGAGGCGTTGCCTATGTATTTGTATTTATTTGTCAAGCATATATGATTATAAGCAAAGTATAAACAGTAAAACATGATTGAATATATATGTAAAAGTACAAGCATGAATAAGAGTAAAAGAGGTATGAATATATGGGTACATTAGGACAGGAACAGTAGGCACGATTGTGCACTTATGCACGCCCCTTACCGACCTCTTAGGAATGGGGTGAGGTCGATGGTAGATAATCTGAGGTTGAAGTTTTTGGGGTTTGGGGAAGAAACTACTGAGTCAGGTAAAGTGTTCCAGGCATTGACCACTCTGTTGTTGAAGTTGAATTTTTTGCAATCAAGTTTGGAGCGGTTTACATTAAGTTTGTATCTATTGTGAGCTTGTGTATTATTGCGGTTGAAGCTGAAGTAATCGTTAACAGGTAGGACATTGTGGCAGATAATTTTGTGAGCTACACTTAGGTCAGATTGAAGGCGGCGTATTTCTAAATTTTCAAGTCCCAAAATTTCAAGTCTGGTTTCATAAGGCATTCTGTTGTGAACAGAGGAATGTAATACTCTTCTTGTGAAGTATCTCTGGACATTCTCAATTGTGTTAATGTCTGATATGTAGTGTGGTTCCAGACAGATGAGCTGTATTCAAGAATCGATCTAGCAAATGTTTTGTATGTCAGCAACAGCGCGCATGCGCGCGCTGGCCAGCTGATTTTTTTACAATTGGTACACTTACAATTACTCCACAATCATATGATCGTCAGCCGCAATTTCCTCCAGAAAATCAGTGAAGACGCCTGCAAGAAAGGTTGCAAGTGCAAGGGACAGAGGGGGACTCCTGACCCAGCCATCCAAGGTAATCCTTGGTCAGCTGCAGAGCCTATCAATTGTGCAAAGCTGCCATGACCCTGGAAGCCTTCAGGTTGCCCCCCTACTTAGTCATATAGCCAAGTGCGGAAGCTCTCAGCCAGCTCCAGGGCCTAGCAGTGGACAACTTACCTTCCTGGTTTTCTGCATTTTCTGAAGACATGCCCAGGTTTTCCTACAAAGGTTGCCTCATGCCATTCTGCAAGCAGGCTCACGATGTTTTAGAAGCATCTTTATTTATGAGAATAGCACCTGCTTGAAGGATACCATACTATTTTGTTCATCATGTTTGGTGCAACTGATTCCTTACTATAAGCATGTTTATATCCAAAATCGTGATGTGAACCGGTGGCGAAGGTAAGTGGAACCCACCCCGATACTGACAATAACCCATCTGGGAGCAGAAACTTTCTGGTACCTTTTCAATGTGGTTGATTCATCTAAAAAGAAGGATTAATTTCCTGTGTTTTGTACCAGGTTAATTCTATTCATTATTTTTCTGACCTCATCAAGCATTTTGCTACAGCACTGTCATGTTAACAGAAGGAGAAAGAGTTACAATTTAAGTATGCTCTTGGGGAATGTCGAATTGTGGTAATAATGTCTCCTGAGAACTGGGGGTTGACTCATCCATTTTCGAGATCTGCTGCTACATTGGGAAGATTTGCACCCAATATGGAATGTTGTCTTCGTGTGCTTCTGTCTCTGAGAATTAGATCAAATGAAGCGACCTCTATCTATTAGAAATTTATTTCAATACAAGAATGTTCATACTTATATTTTCATCCTCTTGCAATTTTGTTACCAATAAAGCTGGTCTGAATTATTAAATAAGAGTATCTCATTAAGGGTATGGTCATCTAACAAATGTATAAATTGCTCTGTATTTCTTGAAGCTGTGATTCCCCCCCCCCCGCTCCCGGAAGACCACAGCTGATCAGTAGTTAAAGAAGAACAATTTAAGCTGTATACCAAGTTTTTTTCCTAGTTAGTTAACACCGGTTCAGATTTCAAATGTGACATCTTCCCACTTAATAATATGAATGAAGGAGGGACAAAGGTACAGTACAGTTATGTAGACCACTTTTTTTGCTTACTTACACTGCCATCTTAAGGATGAAGATGGTAAAGTAACTTTAGCTTAGGATGTGGGGAAATGATATATAGTATTTCTGCATCAGTGGAATATTCAATGAAATGCAATACTCAACAGACCTGAGACAAGTACAAGGATGCAAAACAATTGACAGTACTGTAATTGTGGTTTACCATGGCTCAACGGACAGATGCAACAAACTGTATATGACAAATCTTTTCTTAGTTTTGAATTCCATTGCTTAAAGAGATATACGCTAACACTGCATAAATTTATTTGGAAGTCCCAATTACATGATGTGATCTCTATTACTTTTCAGATATCTTCCTAAAAAATTCAGTCCTGTGTCCACAAATGTGTTGCTTTGCTAGATTCTAATTAAAAAACAAACAAACCCTAATACAATTAGTTCTTGACTTATGATAATTGGGACCAGAACTTCTGACACAAAGCATTGCCGTCATTGAATGAGTTGTATCTGATTTACAACCACTTTTGCTGCAATCGTTAAATGAAACACATGACTGGCTTTCCCAGACTCGCATAGACTATACTTGTAGGAAGTCCCCTGGGAACTTCCGATTGGTGATTCCCCAATGGAATCATTTGGTCTTAGAATGCTGAATCTGCTGTAACAGACATTAAATGAATGTTCTAAGACTCTAAGTCAGTGATGGCGAACCTTTTTTGGCTCACGTGCCAAAAGGGGGTGTGCGCGCAAGCGCTAGTGCGCACACACATACCCACACCCATTCCCTCCCCCCCACACAATCCCCCCCCCATGCTGCCCCTGTGCATGCGCACCCCCCCCCACCCCTGCGCAAAGGCCTTACTGAAGCCTGGGACGGTGAAAAACGCCAAAATGGGCAAACCGGAAGTTCAGAAAAACGCACTTCCGGTTTGCCTATTGGGCTGTTTTTCGCATTCCGGGGCTTCAGGAAACTTCCCTGAACCCTCCGGAGTGCGAAAAACAGCCCAATGGCAAACTGGAAGTGCATTTTCCAAACTTCCGGTTTGCCCGTGGAGCTGAAATAGGGCAATGCCTCGCGTGCCCTGCAATATGGCTCCACGTGCCACCTGTGGCATGCGTGCCATAGGTTCGTCATCACTGCTCTAAGTTAACAACTACTTGTCAAATTTTGATGTTTTTTTCTGATTCTTTCTTTCTTTGCATGTAGCACTCACTGTCCACAATACTCCCAATGTTATTTAATATTTATATATATCCAAGATGTAGGACATAGGAACAAATGCAGATTTACAACTTTTGTTTTTGTTTTCTGAGCTAAAATTTGACTCATTTACTCATAGACACACCCATGAATAATCCCCAGCCAACTCAAACTCTAGCTGGGCAAGCTTGGTTTCAGTTCAAGAAGAACCAAAGCAAGTTACAATGTAGGATACCTTATTCCATGTGATGGCTCCAAAGTACTACAGTATAGCTTCCAGCAAAGCTTGACCAATTCCCTCTTGGAATTCTTCTGATTCCTTTTGGTATTTTACATCTATGCACCAGTGATGGGATTCAATTTTTTTACTACCGGTTCTGTGGCTTGATGAACGTGGTGTGGCTTGGTGGGCATGGCAGGGGAAAGATATTGTAAAATCTCCATTCCCACCCCATTCCAGGGGAAGGATACTGCAAAATCTCCATTCCCTCCCCACTCCAGGGGAAAGTTACTGCAAAATCCCCATTTCCTCCTGATCAGCTGGGACTTGGGAGGCAGAGAATAGATGATGGTAGGACCTTATTTATGATAAGGTCCTAGTAATTCAGGTAGTCCTCGACTTACAACTATTCATTTGGTGACTATTCGACATTACAATGTCACTGAAAAAAGTGACTCATAGCCATTTTTTACACTTACAAATGTTGTACCATCCCTGTGGTCTTATGATCAAAATCTGGATGCTTGGCATGTATTTATGACTATCGCAATGTTCTGGGGTCATCTAAAAACATTTTGCGACAAGCGAAGTCAATGGGAAGCCAAATTCACTTAACAACCATATGCTGCAGTACTTCACTTAACAGCTATGGCACAAAGGTCGTAAAATAGGGCAAAATTCACTTGACAACTGTCTACCTAGCAATGGAAATTTTGGGCTCAATTGTGGTGGTAAGTTGAGGAGTACCTGTACTTGTAACATGGTGACATTATATGTCCTAATGTACTAATTAATGGCTAAAATGTTTTATTTCAGCCTCGGTCTCTTTGCTTGCACATTAGATCTAATCATTTTGATTTAACTGACAGGGTTGTCAGTTAAATATAACTAGAACCGGCCGTGCTTACGTGGGCGAAAGACTGGATAAATTAAAAAAAAACGGGTATTAGTATTAGAGGGTCATGATATACAAGCCGGCTGGCACGCCTTTCTGTGGGATGATAAACAAAAAGCACACCAGTACTTCCTAAGACACCAAGTGAGACGAACTATACTAACAGTATGGATCAAAATAAGAAAACAGATGTATAGGGGAATCATTGGTTCTTGCCTCTCGAGGCATTTGTTCATCCAAACTTCATGAAACTAGGGAAACTAGTAACATACAAAGAAATACTAAAGGAAGAAGGAGACATAAAAACTAGAAGGGAATTGTTGGAAGAGGGGATTGAGCTATAATGGTGGGCATATCTACAGATCAAATCAAGGTATGAAAAAGACAAGAAAGAACAAGGTATAGAGAAAGAAATAGTACTAGATAAAATATTGTTGGGATCAGAAGACAAATCAATAAAGAAAATCTATCAACATCTACTAGAACACAAAATGGAAGAGGAACAAGTCAAAGAAACAATTGTCAAATGGGCGCAAAACTTTGGATATAATATCAACCTAGAGAAATGGCAAGAACTATGGAGTAGGAATAAAAAACTGACACTAGCTACTACATATAAGGAAAATCAATTCAAAATGTTCTATAGGTGGCACATGCCACCAACACAATTAGCGAAAATAGATAAAAAACTTTCACCAAAGTGCTGGAAATGTAAATTAGCAAAAGGTTCATATTATCACATGTGGTGGCTATGCAACAAAGCAAAGATGTATTGGAACAAGGTGCAGTCATGACTAGAAGAAATACTAGGAAGAAATATAGAAAAAACACCAGAGTTGTTTTTACTAGGAATAGCCCATGAAAAAGGACAATTCTATCTAATGTTACACATAATAACCGCGGCAAGGTTAATATATGCACGGTACAGAGGTGGGTTCCTGCCGGAGCTGTCCAGTGCGTAGCTCCGGTAGGGAGCGTCCGATTGTGCAATTTGCGCGCGACCGCTCCGGAGCCTCTCCGCCGGTCCATTGTGTGTGTCACCATTTTTTTCTGTGAATTTTTGGGCGATTTTGCTTTCATGCATGCGCAGAAGCAAAATCGTGTGAGGGGGCGTGCGCGTGTAGTGAGCGTGCCCGTGCCCGAAATGTGGAGATGCGCGTGCAGCGCACCAGCAAGCAAGCAACCCGCCCCTGGCACAGTACTGGAAAAATGAAAATATACCAATGGAAGAAGAATAGATAAAATAATGGCATGTGCGGAAATGGACAGATTAACAATGGAAATGAAAGATAAGGATGAGACAGAATACTATGTAATTTGGGAGAAATTTTTATCATTGGCTAGAAAAGAAAAACAGTCAAAAGAATTGAAAAATAAGGGTAGAAGGAGAAGGAGGATTGGATAAAAATATATAGAAATGAGAAATGTTCGTGTAATCTCTAAAAATAATGTAATGTAAATAATAATGTTTTTACTTGTTATGGAAATACTATTGAATGGAATGACAAAACAGGATGGTCACAAAGTGTCCAATGTTTTTAAATGTTTGTTTTTTGTGTGTTTATATAAATAAACTTTTTATTAAAAAAAGAAATATAAATAGAACATGTGGTCTAGTGGATACGTTGCTAGACTGGCCTTAGGTAGATTTAGCTTCTAGTTCCCTCTTAGTCATAGGGGTTCTTTGGGGATAATGCTGGCCAGTCATTCTCTCTCCGTCTATCCTCTTTTACAGGATTGTTCTTGCAGAGAAAAGCTGGAGGAGGGAAAGCCATTTAAGTCAACTTGAATTCCTGAAGGAAAGGCAGGATGTAAATCTAACAAAAAAATAAATATATAAAGGATTTTGAACCCTTAGAAGCATTCTATAAATGTCAAGTCTCTTCCTTCTTCTACATTAAGTTTATTTAATCATTTCCCAGGAGGAAGCAAAGTGAAGAAAGAAAGAAGAAAGAAGAAATGAGAGAGAGAGAGAGAGAGAGAGAGAGAGAGAGAGAGAGAGAGAGAGAGAGAGAGAGAGAGAGAGAGAGAGAGAGAGAGATTTGCAGTTGCAGATTTATATTACTGATAGTCCCCAATTTATGACCACAACTGGGACCGCTGTTCAGTGAATCATGCAGATGTTAAGTGAATCCAGCTTCCCCTGTTGACTGCTTGTCCGAAGTCAGCTGGGAAGATTGCAAATGGGGATCCAGGGGTGGGTTGCTTGCTTATCAATACCGGTGCGCTGCGCGTGCTCCTCCACGTTTCGCATGCACCCTCTCGCGCAATTTCAGTTTTTGCTTCTGCGCATGCGCGGAAGCAAAATCTCACTGAAATCTTGTGAGGGGATGCGTGCACGCGATTTCAGTGAGATTTTGCTTCTGCGCATGCGTGGAAGCAAAATCTCACCAAAATCTCTCGCGCGCGCACGTCCTTTTTAAATTCATAAAAAAAGATGGCAACGCATGCTACTGTCTGGTGAAGATGGTACCGGAGCAGTCGTGCGCAAATTGCGTAATCGGCGGGTCCCTACCGGAGCTGTGCACTGGACCGCACCGGTAGGAACCCACCCCTGTGGGGATCGTATAGACACTGCAAATATCATAAATACATGCTGGTTGCCAAACAGCCACATGTTGATCACATGACTATTTGGATGCTGCAATGGACTGATCATTTCTTCATTGTTGAAGAAACTTTGAACAATCATTAAATGCACCGTTGTAAGTCAAGAACTATACAAGAGGTATACAGATTTTCAGGCTGGGAACTACACACCTTTTGAATTGCAGCAACTGAACTGAATAGCAGCCATGACCAGATCAGAGAAATGAGTCCAACCAGAACAAAAATTAGACCAATTGTAAATTTAATTGCAAAGCTTTCAAGTTAACTAAACAAAAATAAATTAAAAAGACATAACATGCTTGTATGTATTAATTTCCTCTGTTATGTGAGAAGCATAAAAAAGGGATGTCCTCTTGATCTCCTATTCAAGGATCAAGCATGTCCCATCCTGTTAACCTTTCAAGCTTGGACAAGCCTGGATGGATGCTACCATTTGCTCAGCCCCAGTAACTTCCCTCTATTCACAAAATATTATACCGAGAATACAAAGTTCAAAGTTGAATGGTGAAAAGTTCAACTTTTGTACACATGGAGACTTAGCCAAATCTTTCATATATTGGCAAACCATGTATCCAAGTTAGAAAAGCCTTTAACAGTATTTTTAAAAGGCTTAGTGATCATCCTAGGTTTGCCAATAAAGTCATTCCTTTGCTTTTCATTTGACTACAAGTAGGTAGGAAAAGAATACTCAAAGTCTTACGTTAATTAGAAGTTCTTTAACAATTCCCACAACATTTTCTGCTCTGAACAGTTTCTTGCTTTTTGACTGTGCCGTTGCCAATATTTTAACAATCTTTCGAGAGTTCATGACCCTGCATGCAAAAGAAAAGAAAAGAAAAAGAAAAACACACAGCACAATGACACTTATCAAGCCCTTGAGGCATGTCAGCCATATCCTGCAATGAATTTCTATTTCCTTTAAATGAATGAGCCTGGGATGAATATTCCAGCTGCAATCACTAAAACTTTTTTAAAATTTTCAAAATTGAAAATGTTTCATGTTTGCAACTGCTGGTATATATACTCACTAGTAGCTGGATACCCGTGCTTCGCTACGAAACTATGTGATCGGGCTTGATACATTGACACTTAAAGCTTGAAAATTTATGTAGAATGTGTAACTCCTTAGCATCAGAGCGTGTTAATATAAGGCAACTGGCAGTTGGAACAGAGTTCTTTTCAGGTGGGGAGGGGGAGTAGAATGTCTAAACTCCTTAGCATCAGAGCGTGTTAATATAATACTGTATAAGAAATACTAATGATCTGATGGTCATTTCAAAAAATCCTTTCTTAGCGAGCACTTAGAAGCCAAGAGGAACGTACGTGTCAAGTTTCAAGTTTGTAGGCTTTATAGTTCTGTAGATTTCATGATGAGTGAGTGGTATTTGGCTTTTATATATATAGATTTGGAATTAGGCTGGGAACTCAAAATTAAGCTGTTCTAATGCCATGAAGATATGAATAATTAAAATGGTTATATATCACTATTTTCAATGCTGTTGTAACTTCAAACAGTCATTAAATGAGTATAAATGAAGTTAAGGACTACCTGTATACAGGATTAACACATTGTTAAAAATGTAAGACAGCAAAAAATATATCAGGATAGAACTTATCCTTTAGTGAATGACTTAAAGACATGGGGTTGTGTTGCCCAAGATCTGAAGAAACATTTAACAACTCAAAGACACCAGTTTTCCCTATCTCCAGATCCCAAACTCCATAGTGCAGCAAACTCACAAGGGCAGGGATATTTTAAATTTTCAACAGAAACACAGTGATATTCAACTTCTGTCAGACATCACATGAACTACTAGCTCGAAGCAGTTCACAGTTTTGTCCTAAAGGTGCCATGAAAAAGTTCTTGTGATATTAAAGGTCCTGTGAACTGAGAAAATTTTGTAACTTCTACCCTGATTGTTCTCCAACTGTGTGGTGACTACAAAGATCAGAATTTCTTTTTTTTTAAATTAAATACACAAAACTATACAACAATACAACAGTGACATACACAACAACAAATAAACATTTTGGGCTTTTCTGTTTAGCCCCTAACTCCAATAAGCTATCCTCGGAAATTTACATAATTTAAGTTACATTTTTTACCATAATAAACAACTATATCCGTATTATCTATATAGCCTTTTAAATCTATAGTTTTTACTTTATATATATATATATATGTGTGTGTGTGTGTGTGTGTGTGTGTGTGTGTGTGTGTGTGTGTGTGTGTGTGTGTGTGTGTGTATATATGTGTATATATATGTGTATATATATATATATGTATATATATATATATATATATGTATATGTATATGTATATGTATATGTATATGTATATATATATATATATATATATATATATATATATATATATATATATATATATATATATATATATATATATATATATATATATATATATATATATATATACCGTGTTACATTTAATGAATTTTTACACACTAATATCTTATATTATTCAGAGTTGACAGATATACATTTTATGCATTACTTCTTTTTCTTAACCAATCATAAAATTTGTTCCATATTATATAAAAGTCTGATTCTTGTTTATCCTTTAATTCCTTTGTTAATTTGTCCATCTCAGCGCAGTCCATTATCTTTCTAATTATGTCCTCCTCTGTAGGCGTTTCACTGTTTTTCCAGAACTGCGCGTATATAATCCTAGCTGCCATTAGAATGTGAATAGTAATGTATTGGGTATCTTTGTTAACTCTTGGTTCAATGATGCCTAACAAGAAAAACTCGGGTTTATTAGAAAATTCTTCCTGGGTTATTTCTTTAATCCACTTCCCTATAACGGCCCAATAGCTCTTAGCTTTCTTACAGGTCCACCAGGTATGATAGTATGTGCCTATTTCTTTTTTGCATTTCCAACATAAGGCAGATGAATTCTGCGAAATCCTTGCAATTCTTGTTGGTGGAAGGTGCCACCTATAAAACATCTTGCACTGGTTCTCCTTGAAGGCCACTGACATTGTCATCTGCCAATTTGTCATCCAAATTTCTTCCCATTTATCTAAATCTATCAATCAGAATTTCTATTGGTTAGATATTCTGGAGTCATACTCAGAAGACAGATCATTGGGGGGAAAATTGTGGTTAGGCTGGTGGATTAGGACAGGGAAATTCGAAGCTCATATTGAGTGATGACTGTGTGCTTTTGGGAAGTCAATATCCTTAACTCAATATGTTCTGAAGTGGAATAATTAAGAGAAGTAAGTGTTATGGGACATCTGTAGAAAAAATGGTGACCTGAAGACAGTTCTGTTAAAAGCAGATGACTACAACAGAATGAAGAACAGGCTAAGTAGACAAGTACTTTGAAATTTCTCCCCGGACTGAAGTAGTGTAGGGTTTCCTGCCTATGCAGGGGGTTGGACTAGAAGACCTCCAAGGTCCCTTCCAACTCTGTTGTTGTTGTTGTTGTTGTTGTTGTTGTTGTTGTTACCCACAAGTGTTCCAGATCCTTGCAAGGAGGTGGCAAGACAATGATCTCCAGTGGGTTTAGAACAGTGAGAGAGAAAGGAATAGCCATCTTACTCTGGATCTGCACCTTGAAAAGAGCCTTGAAAAGAGCCGAGGTGGCGCAGCGGTTAGAGGCAGGTACTGCAGGGCCACTTTAGCTGACACTGATCCGCAGGTCAGCGGTTCAAATCTCACCGGCTCAAGGTTGACTCAGCCTTCCATCCTTCCGAGGTAAGTAAAATGAGGACCCAGATTGTTGGGGGCAATATAAATATATATTGCTTACTGGTGTAAACTGCTTAGAGAGTGCTTGCACTGCGAGGCGGTATATAAATCTCACAAAATAAATAAATAAATAAAAGGATACCGGGTTCACATATTTTCTTTTCTAATTACTCACCAAAATTGCTTAACTGTTTTTTTCAGTTATTAGGAATGTTTGGATCAAGTCTGGAAACACCAGGACACTTTTTTTTTAAATCCTTAGTGAAGTTTTAAATATAAGTTTAAGGACTTAAATTTGGAAGGGGGCAAATAAACAGCAAAAGTGTAATTAGAACTATGATTTAGTTATTAAAATTGTTTATATGTTTTAGAACGAAGAGGGGCTTCATAGTTTTATATATTTCCATGATTGTGAATGAAGGCAAATATATGTGTCCCAGGATAGTGTTGCAGGATCCAAACTGAGTCAGTCCCTGGGACCAAAGGTTTGTTCTTTCAAACATTTGGACTCATACTGAAGCCCATCCTCAGGGAACTTCTCAATTTCCCGGATGTGTCATTTTCCTTTATAAATTTCCTTTATTTTTTATTTTATTATTATTTATTTTCTGCACCTCTTATTTTTGTTTTAGTCTTTTAGGGGTTTTTTTGCATTTGTTTTTTTTTTAATCTTTTATCTGTTATAAGTTTTAATAAAACTATTTAAAAATAGAGAAAGGAGTGTTGTATACATCCTCTTGAGCACTGGAAAGCAGGATATAAATTTAACAAATAACTATGGTATGCCAGATGTACCCCAACACTTATTTCTCTTCTCTGTGAATTGTAGCAAAACATTATTTTAATGGATTATTGGGGGAGAAGGTCTGTTATTTTCAAAAGGATTTCACCACAGAAATTTATCTCATGTTTGACTTTATATCATTCAGCAAATAGCTACAGATGAAAAATTATAAAAAGATTAACATGAATTTTGCTCCCTTTGCTGGACTACTTCGAATGCAATGTTATTTCAGACAGAAATCCTAATGGAAATTTGATCTGCTGCATTAACTAAATTTGGATCTGTTACTCTGAAGTTTTATTACACTGAATTGCCTGTGGCTCGTGCTTCCTAAACTGGCTTATTGAACAATAAAAGAATTAGGGTGCAATAGAAACCCTACTGTTCACTATACCTGGCCAAGTGTACCTCCAAGACATGGCCTGAAGTTGTAAAATAATAGGAATTTTAATATCTTATGAATGGATGATTCTAAGTCTGGGAGATCTTGAACCAAGCAACTAAGCCACCATTGTTTTCAGCTTTGTCCCACAGGCTCTGAAATTTTGGAGATTAATGGTTCAAGAAATCTGGCATCTTTCCAAGTTCAACCAAACTTCTGATTGGCTTGCATTATGCTCCGTTTAGGAGCACAGTATGATCCCAGAGAAACAAGTCAGCCGTGAAGCAGGTTAATCAGTAAAAGAATAAAACTCTCAAGCGGGAGTCCATGCTAACCTCAGGAACCTGGTGTCAAAGTTTCTCTCTGTTGGGCACTTATTCAAAAATAGCAGTTTGTATCAAGCATGACATCCCTTGGAATAACAGCAATAAACAACAGTAAAATAGCAGAAAAGGGGACCCCCCTCCCATGCAGGGGCCAAGAAAATATACTGAACAAGTGACTGAAATACTGCAAATGGTAACAGCTCAGTTGTTGAAAGGGAGATATATGGGGTTTAAACTAACATGCATATACCTCCGAAAGCAGAACTTATTTAAAAAAAGAAATAATGCATACAGATGCCAACCTCTCTGAGGGAATATGAGGTTTCCTGGGGACTTTATCCCATTCATTTGCTGAAAAAACTTCATTGTATATTTTGTACATATGGAATGTATTACATCAACCCTTTCCAGTAGGAATTATGGAAGTTGTAGTCCAATTAACCTGGAGGTTAGGGTTAGCAAGCCTGCTTTGGGAGGCTCTATTCCAGACAAAGCTATACTGAGGAGAGAACCAATTTGGAGGCAACAGGGCAGTTGCATAAATTTTATTAACATCAAATTGGAGGGAAAGAAATGTGTGCTAAAAATAAACCTTTCATGGAAAGCATTGGTTGTACCATGTCTTAAATTCTGATGCATTCTCTCACAATCATATTTCTATTTAGGTTAATGATTTTGAACAGCTTTAAAAAGGTTTTAATTGTTAGTTTCATTGCACATCACTCAGACTCACATTTGTGAGACGGAAGACCTTATAAATTAGATGAATAAATAAATAAGCACCATTTACCCCAGTGTTTCTCAACTTTGGTAACTTCAAGATATGTGTGGACTTCAACTCCCATAATTTTGCTTGATGTGAGTAGAGAGATTCTCTTTCTTGCCATCTAGGGAACATCCAGAGTTATGCAGAACAGATCTGGCAATCCTATTTTAATTAATTTATCCACACGCATCTGAGATGCACATTACTGACTGACTTCATTTAAGATCCATCTTTGTGTTTGTCTATAAAATTAAAGATAAAAAAATTGAAATTTATTATAAAAGAGCTTCTTGCAACATCATAATAAATTACATCATACTACACAAGACGTTATACTGTCTTACTTTCTATATATTGATTAATACAATATGTCTATTCAAATTTGGAGAATAATTGAAATTGAAATAGGTGACTCAATTTATAGGAATTAACAAATTTATAATAATTAGAATATAAATAGTTAAGAAATTAATAGTAATAGGCTATTAGAAGAAAATGAACATGTTTTATCGGTTCATATTTGTTGCTTTGATTGTAAACTATAGTTTACAATCAAAGCAACAAATAGTTTGTTATGTGTTACATGTTTTTTGTCTTTTTTTTTGTTTTGTATATACTTTGTGTGTTTCTTTTTAATGGAAAATTTAATAAAGATAATTTAAAAAAAAATTAAAAACAGAAGTGAACAGCACAGCTGAGCCAAGCAAGGAGTTATAGCTGATGAAGGCCACAACCAGATGAATATGCTGAATATTCATTATCTATAGGAAGACAGAACAGAAAGGGATTATAGGTAGTCCTTGATTTATTACTAGTAGTTTAGAAACCTTTCTAAGTTACGGCAGAACCCCTAAAAGATACTTATGATCCATATTTAAAGTTCTGATTGGTGGCCTCCTTCTGAAATCATGCAATTTGAGTGCTTGGCAAACAATCCACATTATGACCAACACACTATATAACTATAATTCTGGGCTTGATTATAGTAGTAAGTCAAGGATTACCTGTACCCATTCCAGTTGGGGCAGATAAATCACCAGCTGAATATCCAGTTGGAATGTCCTATAAAATGAATTACTTCTAATTCCTTATCTTTCACAAAATCTAAGAAGAATTCAAACTCGTTCTGCCAGTCAACCCTTGCTAGATTTTATTAGTCCAAAAGAAAACAGTCAACACAAAATCACCTGAATTACTTTCTACTTCCTCCAATTTCATCAGCTGAAGTTCATGCCACAGCTATGCAAGAGAGACATTTCCAGAAAAGGCATATAACATTGCTTTTTCTGTTTTCCATCTACCTAGCTCTAAAATAATGCCTTCTCTGTGAGAAGAATCATTTGATCTTTGAAGTCTGTTTGCCATTCTTTTTGTACAATGTCAATATTCAGTATTCGTAAAACCATAAGAAACTCCTTAATTAAGAAAATGTCCTGAAGTAACCTTATGTGGCAACCAGTTCAGCTTCAACTTTGAGAGGTGTGTGTTTCTAACTAAACAAATATACAGGTAGTCCTCGACTTACAACAGTTCATTTAGTGACCATTCAAAGCTACAATGGCACTGAAAAAAGTGATTTATGACCTTTTTCCCCCCACACTAATGACCATTGCAGCATCCCCATGGTCACATGATCCAAATTCAAATGCTTGGCAACTGGTTCATATTTATGATGGTTGCAGTGTCCTGGGGTCACGTAATCAGATTTTGTGACCTTCTGACAAGCAAAGGCAATGGGGAAGCCAGATTCACTTAACAACAAAGAAAAGTCGTCAAATGGGGAAAAGTCATTTGATGTTTTATTTAGCAACATAAATGTTGGACTCAATTGTGGTTGTAACTTGAGGACTACCTGTATAACTCATCTGTACAACTTCTGACTCATAAAGATGTAATGTGTGTATCAGTGGTGGGTTGCTACCGGTACGGCCTGGATCCACGAACCGGTAGCAGCAGCAGCAGCAGCGGGAGGCCCCGCCCACCCCCAGACGCTTCTGCACACGCGTAGAAGCGTAGCGTGTACATGCAAGTGCGCGTGTGAACCGGTAGCGACGGGATTTGCAACCCATTACTGGTGTGTAGGTAAACCAAAAAGTTGACAAATAATACAATATAGAAAGATGAATGCAAGTATCTTGTGAATGCATGAGTAGTCCTCAATTGATGACTCCAAATTACTGTTGCTAAGTGACACAGTTGTTCAGTTTGCTCCCTTTTACAATTTTTCTTGCCACAATTAAGTGAATAACTGCAGTTGTTAAGGTAGTAACATGATTGTTAAGCGAATCTGGCTTCTCCATTGACTTTTCTGGTCAGAAGTTTGCAAAAGGGATCACATGATCCCGGGACGTTGCAACAGTCATAAATATGAGCCAGTGTGACATGGACATGTGCAATGGTCGTAAGTGTGAGAAATAGTCATAAGTCACTGTTTTCAGTGCCATTGTAACTCTGAAAGGTCCCTAAATGAATGGTGGCTAATCAAGGACTACCTATATTATATTTTATAGGATGGAAAAAGGAAACTTTAAAATTGTACAGGTAACATATTACAGTACTACAGAATGTCTGTATTTAAATGTTTTCAGGACTCATAGCTTACCTTCAATAAGGTGGGAGGGAAATTATTTTTTTTCTTTTTTCAGCAAAAAGTCCCTAAGGTGTTTCCAATCACTCATAAATGTAGTTATTGTCCTTTCTCCACTCAAACAAATCAATTTTGCCACCTATGCTAATTGTGTCACCTTCATCAGCTCATTCCTCTGCTGCGAGTTCCATTTTGGGGCATATAATAATCTTTCAGCAATTGTCATCTATAAAAGCAACTTCCCATAACAAATTTCTAATTGTCTATCCATTAATTCAACTAGAAAATCTGCAGTTTCAATTGAACATTAATCTTAATTTTCTTTTCTTTTTTGCATTTTTGCATATTTGAAACAAAAATTTCGGTGTTTTTTTTTACAAGTTCACCAGGCATGATAAAATGAGCCTTCATATTAGTTCTAAGGAAATAACAAGGTAGAACTCATTTATCTTACATCTTTTTATGACATTAAAATCCAGCACTACCTATAGTGGCAAAATTTGTCTCTGGGACTAAACTATTTAGAAATGATATTACAGGTACTACAACAGTAGACCTGTATGCTTACATTTAACTTTTCCAACATTGATGTTTTTGTTTTGCTTTCTGTGGCTACTATGTGTTCTATTGAATCAATTAAGTCAGGGGTCCCCCAATCCTCAGGCAATGGACCAACACTGGTCTGTGGCCTGCCAGGAACCGGGCCACGCAAGCAAGCCCAATCTGTGCACACAGAGGATCCAGGCAGTGGCGAAACCATGCCTCCCCCCCCCAGCCTGCAGAAAACCACCCTCCACAGAACCAATCCCTGGTGCCCAAAAGGTTGGGGGTCACTGAACTAAGGAATCAAGTAAGCCAAATTAAATATTTACTTTAGTAAATTCTTAGTGGACAATCTGCTGTTTAATCTGCTGATTTTAATTCTTTTTCATTTACCTTATTGCCATTGTACTGCTTGCAATCAGTGTTTTTCAGCATGATGTCTGTGGGAATTCTGGGAATTGAAGTTCACACATCTAACAGTAGCCTGTTTTTCCATAGTAATTATACTATGGCTTCTGTACTTCTAGTATTAGTAGCAAATACGATTCTTATAATTAATTCTTAATGTTAAAAATTATCATAAATTTGTATCACAGTATCATAACCTCTGTAACAATGAGATTAATGTGTTTCATATGTAAATTCTAATTCTGGTAATTTTATGTAGCTTGCTAATGGTGCCAGTGAATTTTTATCTCACAATAAAGCCTAGCTTTTTGACTTACTATTTTTAGTTTGATTGTACCTTGTTTTACTGTTCATATACTATTGTCATATTTTAGTCTAGTTGGATACCTCTTTACTCCTCAAGATTAGATTGGCCCAGATCCTACAGCCTTTCAAAAAATCTATGCACTGAAATAGTATGTGTAAATGGCCTTGGCAAAGGAGAAGAGATGCTGCCTAGAAAACATTCAGATAAAAGAGGGCATAGCTGGCAGCTGCATAATGGGCAGAAAAAGGAGGCTCAGAAGGGATTTCCTCTCCCGCCAAGTTCTCAGGTTGTGAGGAAGGAAGTGCTGGGAGATTTGTACTTTGAAACTTGCAAGATTCTGTTAATGTAGGCTTACATAAAGTAGAATTAGACCATTTGGCTCATTTAGCCAACCTGCAAGACTTTGGATGTACTCCCAGACATCAGGGTGAGAAAGTGAGGTGATGTCAATGGGGCATTATTTATTATTTATTTATTTATTTATTTATTATTTATTTATTTATTTATTATTATTTATTTATTTATTAGATTTATATACTGCCTCACAGTGCAAGCACTCTCTAAGCGGTTTACACCAGTAAGCAATGTATATTTATATTGCCCCCAACAAGCTGGGTCATCATTTTACCTCCCTCGGAAGGATGGAAGGCTGAGTCAACATTGAGGCGGTGAGATTTGAACCGCTGACCTGCGGATCACAGTCAGCTGAAGTGGCCTGCAGTACTGCCTCTAACTGCTGCACCACCTCGGCTCTTAGTAACAGTTTTTAACCTCATTATAGAATCTATAATTAGCTGTTTTCAGTTCTTTTTTTAATACCAATAATAAGGACAATCCTTATAGTTACATCTTAGTGTTACCAAGATTTACAGTTCTGAGTAATCTCTATAATTATTAATATTATTCTGTGCCTTACTTTTTTTTAAAAAATGGTTATAATTGTATCTATTTTATAGTGGCTTATAACTGAAAATAAAGAGAGAAACTGTATCAGGAGTTACTGTACCCATGAAGGTATCAATACTTGTCATCAGATTAACTGAGATGCAGTAATCTTATATAAATTTATGTAGGATACAAAATAAACAATAAGGAATTCAAGCAATAAATATGCAAGTACATGTTACATCTTTTTTACATCTCCCAAGTACAATCTATATGCAATTTAAATTTTAAATACACTATATCAGAAACAAAGAAACAAAAAAACCAGACCCATAGGAATTGAGAATAGGAACTCATTATTCATTTAAACCTACATGAATTCATCATCATTGGTATGATTTAAGTTTAGAGAAAAACTATTAAACAAAGCAAAATGAAACAAATAAACGCTTTCTATGCAGCATTTTAAAAAACAATATCTCCCTTGAGTAGTATTATTTTGACTTTTTGCTTGAAAAAAATTCCTTAGGCTTCTTTCAAGGCTTTTGAAAAAGTTACAAAGGAATTTGGAAAGTGTAAACATACTCCCTTCCCACTTCCCTAGTGCTTTCCAGATGCGTCTGGTTTCATATGATCTCAAGACAACATCGTGTTTGTACAGACTGTGATCAGAATTGTAATAAAACAGCCAGGCCTGTGCAAAACTTAGCCAATATCTTCATCATCCTCATAAAACGGAAAGTTAATATCATTATGTACTCTTCTAAAAAATGGTCAGAATTTCTCTATACTGATATGTCTACAATATGATCCCAATGATCCATATGTCTACAATATGATCCCAATGATCTATATAATCTCCATGATTAATTAAACTGCAAAAATGCTAATAGAAATATTAATATATTCCTTAATTAGGAATATATGTATTGTATTTTAATAAACAAAGATTTCCCTTTCTTACACTGCTTTTAATAGATATTTATAAAATCTGAAACAAATCAATTTTTATTTCTGACTATTATTATTATTGCACATTTTATATTTACTGATTATTATTTTGCACATTTTACGGATTATGCAAGTATCATGACTGAGTCAGCTACAATTCCTATGGTTAACCAACTGACTTTTAACTCATAACAAATCAACCCAATAGTTTAAAAATAATTTCACAACAGATAATTAAGTCAAATTCTGCATTCCTCCTAGTTATAATCTGGTTAGTCTTGATATTATTACCTCAATATTAAAAAAATATCAAACAGTCGATCTTAACAGAACTGTTATACTATTTCTGTCTAATATAGATCTCACACATCCCCCAACAAAAGAATAGGAGTTTATAAATTCTCAACCTACAAAGCAAGTCTTGCCATTTATCACTACAGTGACTCAGAATGCATTAGATATTAACACTGCAATTAAGAAGCCTCCATCGTCACACATTTTCTTTATTTGCAATAAGAAAACCCACCTATTTTAGAAACCTGTATATTAATTCTGTGCCAAACTCAGTTTCATAATTTTGCTATAAGCTCTTTATCTTTGTGAAAGAGGCTTCCATTAAAAAACAACAACTAAAGACTGAGTACCATTGTTTTGTGCCAATGACTTCCATAATTTTTACAATGTGCAGATTCCTTGGCTGCAATTTGAAAATGGTCCATAAGAATTTCTTCATGATTCAATACACTGAATTCCTTTTGATCGAATGGAATAGCACACAGCTGGAGAGGCTATAAGCACACAGGCAAATGATTGTTCAATGAAAGGCAACCTTTACACACACTCCTTGGCCACCTGTAACTACAGAAGTGCAAAAACACAACACCCCAGGGAGTTTCACCCAAATTCTGTTCCTTTGAAAGGAATTTCACAATCAAATTCTCTTCCATAAAATAGAATGATCACAGAATACAGATTTTTTTTCTCCTCCTGGGGCAGCTATGATTTCATATGTCTCTTTATTAGAAATTTACTGAATTCCATGGGATATATTTCCCAAAAAAATCAATAAATTTGCAAACATATGGGTTTACTGTGCTTAGAATGTAATCGATTCATTCCGTCATTTTTAATTATTGTCACTGTTATGTATTGAATATATATATAGTTGTGCTAAGCCCTGCTAAAGTGAAACTAACCTTTAGATGACCCTAATTGTGAACTCCAACTGTTTTGTGCTAAAGTGAAACTAACATTTAGATGACCCTAACTGTTAACTCCAACTGTTTTGGAGGGAAAATTTGAACATTCATATTTGGGCGGGTTTTTCAAGTATTATGATTGGTTAAGACCCTGTGAGCCCAGAGTATAAATTACAGGCACTGACTGCTGTTCCTCAGTTACAGTTTTAGTCAATAAATGCTGTTGCATCTATGCTGGTCTGCTTCTTGCCTACTGAAGCCCACTACATAACAGAGGCAACGAAGGTGGGATGCTGCAGAGGAGAGAGCTGCTTCTAACCAAGAGACTGAAGTCACAGGGTGATAGGCTGGGTAACGAGCCTCTGCAGGACTAGTCCTCACCCCTCCCTGCAAGTAAGCCACACTGGAGGCATGCTGAAATCACTGGATGTCAGACCAGGTAAAGAGCCCTAGTGGGACCACGCTCCTCGCCCTGCCTGCTAGTAAGACACACTGGAGGCACAGACGTACCTGAGGGATCCATCCCCAGGACTCCTAGGTGTAGCTCAGCTCCAACTGTGGCAATACAGGCATTAACCAGCACCACATGGGCCTTCTCAAATGGCTGAACTGGGAAGACTCAACCAGTTCGATATTAATCACCCGGAACAGTGGAGCTCATATGTCTCCCGAGTAGACAACTATCTCTGGGCTAACCAGGTCACGGACGATGGTCTGAAGGGTGCAAACTTTTTATGTGTCTGTGGACAAGCCACGTTTGATATCGCTGAAAACTTGATAGCACCGGCAAGCATAGAGACAGTGAGCTACGCAGACCTCAAGAAAAAATTAAGGGAACATTTTGAGCTTAAACTCTCGGTCATCGCCCAGTGCCATGCATTCGAGCAATGAGAACAGAGTTCCAGGGAATCTGCAGCAGAGTTTGTGGCAGCCCTTCACGCCAATGCGAGTTCCCTGATCTGGAAGACTGTCTCAGAGACAGGCTCATTTGCTGCCTGCGTAACAGTGAATTACAGCAGCACCTATTCGCCATGGAGAAATTGACTTTCCATTGAAGGAAGTCATGGCGGATGAAGCTGCTGGAGGGGCCATAACTCTCCGGCTACCAAAAACACACATCATCCCCTCAGCGATCCACCAAGAGACTGCAGAAGGCTCAGGGGAGGTCAGTGAGAGCGACGAAATTGATCGCTTGTGGAGAGCCACTCAGATGGCCATGCTCCACAGAGCAAGCAACTCCCCCACAGAGCTGTGGAAGCTCCGGAGGACAACATGAAAGAGCAGAGTGCAGATTCCATACAACTGTATGCTGTGCCTGTGGAAAGCAAGGGCACATTGCCAGTTTGCAGAGTTCGTCAGTAGAAAAGGTAAGGGGGAAAGGCCCCCAGGACAGAACAGAGTTGAATACTGCTCGGAAAGGCGTAGCAACCAATGCACAGGAGCCCAATGCCCCATAAAAGAAAAGATAAGACTCCAACTAAAACTTCAAGAGGTCCCATGCTCCATGATACTGGATCAGCCCTGTCCATTATATTATATATATATTCACGACTTTCGACCACATTTGCAAACGTAGCCGACGGCGGGTTCCACTCAAATCATCGAGTTTAGTGCTAATGAGCTCTGTTTGTGGTAACTTCCAAGAGGGAAGGTTTATAAGGAATCGCTGCCTGAGTTTAACTGTCCAAGAGGGAAGTTAACAGGAGAGAAAATAGGCTCTAGGCAGTTCTGTGGGAAGCAAGTGCCAGGGTCAGGGGACTTTATTGATTGATATATTGTGTTATTTGTAGATAGAGATAAACGGTGAAACATGCTCTAATCTATAGGCCTTAATCCAAAGAAGAACTGTTTTCTTAGATTTAGTCAGGAAAGCTAGTAAAGTTTCTGAGGGGAAGAAAAGGTGTAAAAGAATTGAATAGCTGGTTGTGGCTGAAAGAAATTTACTTGACATTTACTGAGAAGTTTGTATTTAAATAAACAGTTTTCTTGTTTGTTCAAGAAAGTCTCAGTCTTTCTATTTCTCACATAAAGCATATCTTAAGCCAGTGTTTCCCAAAGTGTGGTACGCGTACCCCCAGGGGTACGGGAAGAGTTTGGTGGGGGTACGCATTGCACCGGAGTTTGGTGGGGATCACGTGGGAATATCCACTGCATCGTGCTTAGCTGCGCCCACAGAACAAGGAAAGAAATAGGCACGTATCGCAGTTTTTACATGGGAACTGGGGCCATTGTACCGCAACTCATTATGGCAGGAACTTCTGCGCATCCTTTGCGCAGCTCGGGTTCGGCCATTTTTAAACTGCGGGAACATTAACAGTTGACGTTGAGCCGCGGAGCTGTTTGAACGCCGGAGAATTGCAGTGTTATCTAACGGTTAGACAGTCTTGTGAGGCGTGACACGGCGTGAATATACTGCACTTCGTTACAGAGACAACTTACTTCTTTAATAGTTAGTTCCGGGCGCCTGTTATCGTGCTTTAGTAAGTTCCACTGATTTTGATTATTTTTATAAAATACAATTTTTATCCCTAACAGAGATTATGGATCGCTGGAAAGAAAAAATAAATATATTTTGATTATTAAAGCATATGTTTTTTATGAGGGGTACTCAGCATTACGAAAATTATAGAAGGGGTACACATATGTCAAAAGTTTGGGAAACACTGTCTTAAGCAATTCTGCAGAGCATAGAGATATTGTAACAGTAAAATCAAGCCTCTAAGGAGGGAGAGAACTGAAACAGAGGGCGTTACCCTTGGTCAGGGAGATATAAAAAGAAAATTAAACATAAATCTATTCTGAGCACTATTTTACGCTACCAAAACATATAGAATAGAATAGAATAGAATTCTTTATTGGCCAAGTGTGATTGGACACACAAGGAATTTGTCTTTGGTGTGTATGCTCTCAGTGTACATAAAAGAAAAGATACATTTGTCAAGAATGGTTGTCATAGGGTTCAAGTAAGCAATCAGGCTTATATAAAACAATAAACTGACTGGACTGGAGGGACAGGCGACCCTCGCAGAGGGAAACTTTGAACTTTCATATTTTGGTGGGTTTTCAAGTATTATGATTGGTTAAGAGCCCAGAGTATAAATTACTGGCATTTGCCTGCTGTTCATCAGTTACAGTTTTAGTCAATAAATGCTGTTGCATCTATGCTGGTCTGCTTCTTGCCTACTGAACCCCTCTACATAATAGTCACCTTTAAATTGGTCAAATTTGCTAACGCCTAATGATCACCTTAGCTTTTTTTAAAATTATCTTCCACCAGCAGAAATAAGAAACCATGAGTAAAATGCACGGAATGCTTAAATTCATGATCCTGGTCAATTCTGTGTAACAAGAGACAAACCGACATGCACAATTGCTCTTTACTGCCTCCACAAATCATCTCGTAATTTTGGAAATCACGGAAATATTATTTAAAAAAAACAAAGAACAACTTCCAAGATACGATGGCAAGGAGAAACGAACGAACAATCGATCTTCCCCTCATCTCTTCATATTGCACATTTATGCCATCGCAACTCAACAGAGATCGTTCCAATAGTTCGAAAAATCGCCTTCCTAGAATGCCATCCGTATCTTTACACTACATTTATGGGAGAGAGGGAGGAGAAAAGGGGGGGAGTGGAAAGGACGAAAAAGAAAGAAAGCCACGGCAACTCCATCAGACGCCACTAGAGTTCTCCTTTTTCCGACGATCCGAGGCTGTATCCTAAACCCTGTTTACCCCAGAAAGCTAGAAGTGTGCAGACGGCCAAGAGCGAGGAGGGAGAGAGAAAGAGAGGGGGAAAAAATTCAGACACAATAAAACTCCGATGGGGAGAGAAAACATGTAGCAGGCGGAGGAAGCAGCCGCGGCCTCGAGCAGGAATTGCAAACTTTAACCTGCGCGAACTTCTTTTTTTCCGCCTGCAGAATCTACAACTGCTAGAGACGCCGCCGGACAAGGTGAGGGACCCCGGCTTCAGTCGGGGTGGAAGGAGGAGGAGGAAGAAGAAGAAGAAGGGGGAAAGGGGGGGAGAGAGAAGGGACCCAGAGGAATCAGCCAGTCTTTTGCTGTCCCCGCCCGGTGGAAATCCCGAGCGTCTTTTATTCCCTGGCTTGGAGGGAGTAAGGAGAGAAGGAGGGACGGGGGCAAGCAGGGAGAGGCGGTGTCTCGGGGTTGGTGGTGAGAAGAATTCTTATTTTTTCTTTTTAAAATAGGATGGAGGATTATAAACATGGCGCCTTAAAAAAAAACTACAAAACCTGGGTCTGCTAGAGTCAGCCGAGGGAGGGAGAAGGAGGTTGAATGCGACGACGGAGGAGGAGAAATAAATGCCGATGGGGGCAGAGAGAGAGATGCAGCCGCTCCGGAGGTTGGGGGGGGGGGCAGGAGGTTGCACAAAATCACAGAATACAACGGGGTTGGGTGGTGGGGGCGAAGGCAGGGTACTAACCGCCTAGAGAGCCAGCCTACTCGCTCTTGCAGAATGCACGGGAGGGGTGGGGATCTCTTTCTCACTCCACCTTTCCTCCTTTCTTCTACCTCCCGACCCGTTTTACCGGAACCTCCTGTGAATCCGGGGGTGCCCCCTTGCAATTCGGGGGCGGGAGGGGCTAGTCTATTCAGCCTAGCTCCCGCACGAGACGGGAGGTTACGGCGAGGAAGGGGCTTCCTGGACCGACCACCCCCCTTCCCACGGCGGCGGCGGCGGCCACCTGCGGGGAAGCGGGGGGGGGGCGGAGGGCGCGGAGGAAAGGGGGGTGTGCATATGCCCGTCGCGAGGCGGGAGCAAAAAACGGGGTGGGGAGAAACTCCGTCCCTGGGAAGGCCTGCTCGGACAGGGAACCCGGGAGTCGCGTGACTGGAGAGGCCTGGGCGGGTCGCCCTGTTCGCAGCCGCAGCCTTCTGGATGGGCCTCCGCTCGGAGACGCCCGCGCTCGCCTTCTCGCTTTGCTGGGGCGGCTTTGGAGCAGGTCTGGGGCGGATAATGGCAGGCAGGGGTGTGGGCGAGGAGGAGGAAAGCCAGGCCTGAAGGGAAGGGGGCTTTTGTGGTCTTTGCCGTAAAATCCTCTCCCGATGGGCTCGGGCTTGGTTTAATCCTGATTTTAAAGTAGGAAGGGGAAGTTTTTGCATCCCTCAATCAAGGGGAGGGGAAGGAAGGTTGTAGGTAGCCTTTAGAAGTTGAAAATGGTGGTGGTGGGGGGATTGAGGATGAAGATGGTCATAATGATCGATAGTAGCATCACACTGTCTTGCTTTTGCAAAGAAAGAGGGATTGAACTCCAGCCTGTCTGGACTGAAGTAATGTGTCTCTTAGGAGGTTTGAAGGACACAGGTGACCACTCCTCTCCCTCCCCCTCCAAAAAACCCCAAAGATCAATCAAGAGATGGGGGCCAAGGGGAGGCACCTTCCAAAGGATGAAGATTGAAGGCATATGCAGAAAAAAGTGCACCTTCTGCACCCCTTTCTTTCTGATCTATATAAATTGCTCATGGAGAATTGCTTTAGTCTTTCCTGGAAAATATTTTCTCTGCTTTTTTTAAAAATCAAGGTACTAGATTTGGGGGGGAGTGTTTCCTACTAGTTGAGTTTGTAATAGTGTACTTCCAGTTTAATGGATGACAGATTTATGTTAATCTGGCTGAGTTGCTAATAATCATTATTTTGTATTAATTAACACTTTTTTTCCTTTTAAGGCTGCAGGGTTATCTAGAGAATAAAGTCCAAATGAATAAGCCAGAATGAACTTGGTGGGTTTTGTTTGCTTATCTGTTCAATTTATAGCCCACCATTCCTTGAGCTTGATAACAAAGTCATCCTTGCACAAGATTTCAAGAGGCCTGGAAGAGACTGAACAGGTTGTTCTCTTGTGGCTGGTTGTGGGATTCAGATTCCTCTACCAGATACAATGATTGGGTTGACTTGTGATTTTGTGTTCTGCTCTTGCAGTAAGGTTAAGAATTGTTATATGTGTCTAAAGATAAGGTTTCAAAAACAGATTTATTCCAACCTTAATGTTTTTCCATCTAACCAAAGGTGGACTTGCTGAAGTTCAAAGAGTTGATGCAGAATTATTCAGTGGTTCTAACTCATTGTGCTCTGGATTGGATACATGCCATTTATTTTTATCCAAGGGTGTTGTTTTCCTTGTCCCCACTTAATTAGCTGTCCTTTGAGAAGGCATTTTCTTACATAACATCTACATCTTAAACTACATTGAGCAGACAAATAAAAATAATATTAATCTAAATGCTGAATTTTTCCACATGAAATGCATATTTAATCCAGGAGCTGATCCACCAATGATGTGTATGTACATTGCAAACCTTTGCTCTCCAATGGAAATCCCCCCAAACCCACATAATTAAATAATCTATCATAATATTAAATGATGAGAAAGTTTGTTTTTATTATGTTGATTTTTTTAAAAAAGACAACAATGTCTCAAATATGAATTTCATTATCTGATTTTACCAGCACTAACCCATTTCAAAACAACAAATTGAATATCTGTTCTCCCCCCCCCCCAGGATGTTTGAATTCCAGCATCTAAATACTACAACATCTTTTTAATTATGAGAACAAATCATGAACAGGATAAAAATTTAGCAAATAAAATAAAATAAAAATAGGGCTAGCTATATTGGGTGGCCATTATAAAATGTGCAAAACTAGAGTGTTTTGGAATAATGGGGTGTTAAAACGGATCTGTGGTCTTATGAACACGTTGTGTGTGACAAGTTCCTATTTTAAATATAATTCCATACAGTAGCCAAGTCAGGTAATGCTTGAAACCTCCCCATTTTGGGGTAGATCTATGGCAACATCTCTCCTCTATTTGGAAGCCCACTCTTAAAAGCTATAGCATTTCAAGAGGTTTTGCAAGAATTTTTGATTTGTCCTATCAGAGGCATGATTGAAATCTGGAATAGAGTCAGCTGGACAGTTAATATAATGCCTCCTAAAAACCCTTTCTAATTTTTGCAAAATAGTTGTCAGTAATGAGAATTAAAGCAACAAGATAGATGGGTAGAGTAAGGAGTCCCTGCACATTTTACTCCGCAATTGTTTGCTAACTATAGGGGGCAGTGCTCATCTCCGTTTCAAGGCCTTAGACCCAGCACTGTCTGCAAAGATATTTCTGTGGTCATGTGACCAGCATGATGTCACAGTGCTGTTACCTCCCACCGAAGATGGGTAGAGTGCATTTAAGGAATTATTACTTTAACATTTTTGGTTGGTAAAATAGTTCATAATCAGCCCAGCCCATTGATACAGAGCTAATAAAGTGTTGTATCCAAAGATTGGGCAGTGAGTTGGGCTAGAAGACCTCCAAAGTCCCTTCCAGCTCAATGATTCTATGAAATTATTGTATTGACTGGGTTAGTTTCAGTTTGTGACACCTGAGAATTTGGAGAAGCTAAGAGATAGGCAAATATAGACCAATCTTCAAGCTCTTGTGGTTTGAGAGCCTGGTGGCTTGGCTATAAACAGTTCTTGAGGAATTTTGTTATTTTAATCCTAACCCTAACCCCAATTAAAATAATTTCTGTTATATCACTTCATTACTATATTTTTATTAACAGGTCTACTAAATTATGATTTTTAATAATGCTATCTGGACTACATTAAGTTAAACCAATAAAAATAATGGAATAAAATGATAAAGATTTTATCAGTATTTTCTTCCTCATTAAATTTTCCGTACATTAGCTCTAATTTCAGAAAGTGAAATGAATTTTACAATACATGTATACAATGAAAGCAGACATTCTACCTGAAAAATATCTTGAATGTGAAATATTACATAAAATTAAAGTTTCAACAAGATTTTATATTACTGCAATTTGCCAACTCTTTTCAATGCTAACATAAATCCTTTAAATCAGGGGTGTCAAACTCAAGGCCCGGGGGGCGGATCCGGCCCGGGGATACTTAGATCTGGTACGGGGGTGCCACCCCAGAAATAGCAAAGGACCAGCCTGCAGTGCCTCTGCCAGCGAAAAAGGAGCTCGGGAGGGCCACGTGTTTTCACTGGCAGAGGGTTGTAGCACGCTGTTGCAGCTGAAAACTGAGCTCGGGAGCCAGTTTTCGCTGGCAGAGTACTCGGGCCACCACAGGTACCCCAAACACGAGTGATGCTGAGCCAGCCACATCCACCCTGGCCATGCCCTCCGTCCTCTGAGGTCAAACAACCCTGATGCACCCCTCAATGAAATCAAGTTTGACACCCCTGCTTTAAACCATATTGAATGAATTGGGTAGGCTACTATTTTCTTTATATTTAATAAATGACAAATGTAACTTGTATAGCTGAAAGATCTATCAGTCATTTTCTATAAAACTACCCTCCAATCAAAAGGTGAAAATAATTTTTGACCAGAAGATTGCTTATTTTGGTTTGTTATAACATGTGAAACTTGTTTAAGGAAATTTGCTTGAGGAAGAAAATTTAAATGGATCCACTTGCCCAATCATAACCAAGTTTTCATTCCTCTCTTGGACTGGCAACCTAGGTCTTGGATATCTCTATCAGATAAAATAGTTGAGAAAATGAGAGTTCTGCAGGATATTAATTAACTTGATACTTTTCACATTGGCTTCGAAGTAGGCTGCAAGCCAAAGATTGCCTTAGTTGGCTTGATGACTGATCTGTGTCTGACGGTTAACAAAATAACTTTTTTGGTTTTTTAAAAAAAGTCAGAATTTTTTTAATACCATCAGCCATGATATCTATCCATTTGAATCCTTTTGGACATTTGGAAACAGGAGCACTGCTATACATTGCTCTATTCTTTATAATCTTTCAGTAACATCTTTAAGTTAGACACTAATGCTGTTTTGCAGTTGATAATTGGCAAATAAACTAAAGCTAAATTCAAATAAGAGTAGAGCTAATTGTAGAAGATAGCAGTTGATGTATCTCTCTATTATAGCGCCAATTTGAGCTAGTGATTAAGGTACCAAGCAGTGGTGGATTGTAAAATATTTTGCTACCGGTTTGCGCACGCGATGCTTCTGCATCTGCGCAGAAGCATCCCAGGCTGGTGGGCGGAGCCTCCCACCGCCGGCACTACCAGTTCTAAGAACCGGTCCGAACGGGGAGCAACCCACTGCTGGTACCAAGCTAGAAACCAGAGATTGAGCTCTTATCCCACCTTAGTTGTGAAAGCCAGTTGGATGATTTTGAGCCATTCTCTCTCATTCAACTCATGTCATAGGGTTGTTGTGGGAAAAATAGGAGGAGTTTTAGGTACATTCATCACCTTGAGTTATTTATAAAAAAAATAAAGGCTGGCTGAAAAAAAATCTAAATAAATTATATATAGAATGCTTCATTTTCAGAAACAAGTATTCAGTTTGAGAATGTTCCTCTGAGAATTGCATTCTGATTTCTTAGATTGAAACCAGAATCATCATCTTTTATCTTTCATCAATACCTTCACTTTTAGAAGGAAATAACCTAAAGTGAGGTAGGTGCTATCTATATAACATTGCCTCTGCAGGTTTGATATCCCACAAAATTGAAAGAGACAATGCTACACCTGTCCTAAAAGCATTATACTGGCTACCAGTTGGTTTTCAAATGGGATACAATATGCTGGCTGTTCTCTTTGAAATGTTACTTGGCTTGGGGTCAGATTTCCTGAGAAAATGCCTTCGCTCCTAAGAAGTTTCTGTCTTCACCACAATTAACTGAATTCATTTGAAGAGGTGTGTCTATACCTAGCACAGGCTTATCTCATGGCAACTTATTCCAATTCTTGCTCCAGTTTTTTGGGAATGCATTCTGAACTGAAAGTAAATTCTTTGCTTGCTTTTAAACTTTAAAAATCATGGCTTTGAATTGGCATTTAATTTTTGATTATTTTGATCCATTTTAGTTTTTTAAACTATTCCTACTTCTACTACCGTGTTTTCCTGAAAATAAGACCCTGCCTTATATTTTTTTGAACCCTGAAATAAGTGCTTAGCCATGCACTCAAAAGCCTTATTGGGCTTATTATCAGGGGATATTTATTTTGGGAGAAACAGGGTAATAGCAATAATATTGTGTGGGACATGAATGTATTTGGGCCTGACAGATGGAAACTAAATCTGAAGCATTTTGAGTTTAAACTAAAAGTAATTTTAGTTTAAACTTTCTTTAAAAATGCATGGCATGATCCTATTATTGTGACCAATTTACTAGTATACTGGCTATAAATGTTACATTACAGTTTTTATTTTATAATAGGCCAAATCTGGGTTGCAAAGTTCTAAATGATCAATTGATGTCAACACTGCAGAGAAAGTCAGAAAAGTCTAACTTTGCTTCTTTCTATTGGTCATCCAGATTTTTGCAGCACCGATATGGCATGCTTATTCTGTCTCATCTTTAATTTCTATTTGTCATCTTATCAGCCTTGAATCAAAAAGAAGGATAGTATTTTCATTAAGCAGAGATTGAGCAATGCTCCTCAACTGTCCAGCAACAGTTCAGAATAATTTTTCTTTATGTAATAATGTCAGTATGTACATTTTTTGTTTAGGTTTCTATTATGTTTCTATTAGAAGCAAAGCATGTAGGCATATAAAGAATTGGAGAGAATAATTTGTGTTAGAACATAATTTGCAGATTTAATCTCCAGAATCACCATTTTAAACTTTGCTGCCATGCTTAGGAATTTTTATTTATTCTGGTAAAGAGATACATGCCAGACTAATCTTTGGGAAGAAATTACCAAAAGTCTTTCCAAGAATTCCATGCTTGAATTTATTGGAGTCTGCTGAAATTTATTGAAGATGGTGGAGGTGGATAACTTGAGCTATTTTTACTTTATCACTTTATTGTCATTTTTATCCAGAAAGTATTGATATCTGAAGCAACAGCTTCAACTAATACTTACATTTCATATGGAGTTCTGGGTGGGACAAAAGTCTTTTTGTAGTCCATTTTTCCACCTTATTTGTTGTTGTTCTTGTTGTTTTAGATTATTAGGACTATAATGATTAAGCCTGTATTCAAACACACTTTTCTATTATACAATATCTTAGAAAGAGTTAGGTTAATGTATTTAGGCATTCTATTTGGAAAAGATTCAAGCAACAAACACTGCATTTTTTTTTAAAAAAGTGAGTTCATGCAATGTTATAGCAGGAATGTATACTAGACAGATTAATCTAGATTAATTCTCTGAAATGGACAGTTGCCAGAAGGATGAAAATGAATAGGGATTATTCTGTATATGGTATTTTTAAAGAGATTAGTAGTTTTTGTTACTGTATTTTCCTGGCATTCTCAATTTAGCAAAATGAAGACTTTAAAATATTAGGGCATTAGGAAATGTTTCCTTGTTTATTTGAGCATAGTGGTATTGCCTAACTTTATCAGGGTTTTTCATTACAGTTATTTTATAGAATTGGAAGGTTACAAGAAGTATTAATTGAAAATGGTCTTAAAAGAAGTAGAAACACCCAAGATATCAAATTATTGAATATGTTACAATATAGTTTGTATTTTGGCATTTTGGCATTGGAAAATGGTTTTCTGCCAGTCTGATATTATTTATTATAACATATAGTAGAAATAAGATGAAAGAAACCAGATGGAAAAACTTCTAAAAACTGCCAATTCTTTTTGCTGAATGTTCATCATTGTAACCCTAGCACTCTTACACAACAATTTGCAAATGCTGGTCAACCCTTTAGAGCCAATGATGATCTGAAAGAATACAGGGATAGTGTTTGTGGAATCCTTGGTGCTGCTGAACTTAATTTCTTACAGATGTTTCATTACCAAACTATGTAACACAATCAGTGTTATGATGCTATGTTTTTGTTTGTTTGCTTTACTATCTCAAGTTGGAAGTACAGTACAGTCAGGATCATTTGTTTCACAGACTTGCATTTAAAACATGCTGAATCATCAAAGAAATGATTACCTATTTGCTGTGAATGTTCATGGGGTGTCTGATGGCTTTCAGCCTTACTATACTGTCAAATATTTTACATTTGAAGTAATAAATTCTACTTTTTAATGAGCTATTCCTTTGTAATTTGCATAGGCAAGCACCCAATTGCTTATCATTGTTGGTACTGGCTGACTATCTTAGGGTTTATTTGCAAATTATCTTTCTGTTTTCATTGTTGCACAGAAATTTAATTGCTCACTGCTGTTGTTATGTATTAGAAAATAGGTGGTTTTCTCCCCCAATTAATTAAAAGCAGTATTCTAAGATAAATCTATTGCAATGCAACCTAACACTGGAGAAATATTCATAGTATTTCTTTGAAGTCAATCATGATCATTCTTATAATGTTACTTGTTACAGTTTTGTGCATTAGAGTTTTTTCATTTAATGAATGTTTGGAATGGTAGTTAATTTTATTGGTTGCTAATTAGAATGGCTGTATATTATCTAAACAAGCTCAGTAAAGCAGCTTGGTCTGTTTGCTGATAGAAGGTTTAGTGAATTGTATATATTGACCATCCTGATTTCTAAAAAAGTGAATTGCTACAAAAGTAGAAGAATGGGAAATGTGTTTATGGACTGGAAAAAATACGTTGCATTCCTTAGCAGGAACTATTACATTATTTAATGGTTTATTTAATTGGATTTGTAACTCTCCCCCTTTGAAATTGGTGAACACATAGCAAAAACTTCAGGAACAATACAGATGTGCTTCACTTGCCAGAGAAATGCCATGCAATGCTAATATATAATCGGTAGGTATATTAAGAGCCAGCCTCAGAAGTCTGGGTGGTCAGACTTCTGACTTTGGATCATTTTCACTCTGTGTTAATGTTAAATATGCTGTCTGGTAACCTTGATGTTAAGGATTCTCACAGAATAAGGTTGCTATAAATTATATGTTTAATGATAAGGACAATTTGTTTAACAGATTCTTGGATCTCTTGCCTCCTTATTATCAGTACTTCTGTCCGTTTTAAACAGTCTCCCACATAGTGCAAATTAGGTCCAGCTTTTTCATTCTGGAATTTCATGTATTCTTCGACTTCAACTAAAAAGGCTAGTGATAAAACATGGGCCTGGCTTTATTTCTGGAATACTGGAAATGAACTTCACTGTTCATTTCTACAAATTACTCTTTTTATTGACTTAGTTTCATTAACATTTCTGTTAACAACAGTTGATTTAATCTAATTGTTTAGCCTTATAAAATTATCAGTAATAAAATATTTTTGTATTCCTCAATAATTTTTAAATTTGAAGCTTTTGATTGAGAGTGAAATTGTAAATTGGAACTTAATTTTAGTCATTGTTTGAAAACAAATATTTTTATTCAAGTTTTTATTCCTTTTATCAGTCAAATTGCCTGGACAGTTTACACTTGGTAAAAATAATATAAAATTGCCAAATTTTGGATATATTAAAGCAATGATCAGTAAAAAGTGGCAAAAATGTGAGGCACAAATAAGCTTCAATAAATTACTGAAAATATATCTTTGCATAGGACAAAAAGCTATATCTGTTGATTTTTTATAATATATATCAAACAGGTCAGGTGATTATTAAACTAATCATCATGGAACTATAATGTGATTTATTACAGTTGTGTTTTCAGTTCATATATTTCTGTTCAAAATGAATACAGATTATAAGATTCAAACAATGGCCTTTTTTCCCTGTGCATTAGAATTTACAGTATTGAATTATGTAGTGTTATAAACTAGTAGTACACTAATTTATATTAAAAGCCTTGGTACAGCTCTAATTTTTTTTTTGTATTTTGTATTTGTAAATGCTAGATTACAGCCAGATAATTCCCAGCCATTATGACTAGCACCATCCTGGCAAGAAGCTTTGGACCAGTGGTGAAATCCAATTTTTTTTACTACCAGTTCCACGTGGCGTGGCGTGGCTTGGTGGACGTGGCAGGGGAAGGATACTGCAAAATCTCCATTCCCACCCAATTCCAGGGAAAGGATTCTGCAAAATCTCCATTCCCACCCCACTCTGGGGCCAGCCAGAGGTGGTATTTGCAGGTTCTCCAAACCACTCAATTTCTGCTACCAGTTCTCCAGAATCTGTCAGAACTTGCTGAATTTCACCCCTGCTTTGGACACTATAGCATATTAAGATGAGAAAGCCTTCCCTAAAAATTAGCAAATGTATAGGAACAGTGGCTCCCAACCTTTTGGGCACCAGGGACCGGTTCTGTGGAGACAGGTTTTTCCGTGGACCAGAGGGGGCGTGGTTTCACATGCTGCCTGCATCCTGTGGATGGGGCTTTGCTTGTTTGCGCGGCCAGGTTTCTGGCATGCCGAGGACTGGTGCTGTTCCACAGACTGGAGTTTTGGGACCCCTGTATTAGAATAAACATTTTACCCATAGAAATCTTTAATATTCTTCCATTTCATTTTATAGTGTTCTTTGCAAATACTCTTCCCAATTTAGTCTTACTACTTGTGATGTGTATAATTTCATGCAAAATTTCTCTGGGTTTATAAAATCCATTTCTTTTCAAGGCACTGCTTGCTTAATAATCTTTAGATTTTGTTTAAGAAAGTGTATGATATAAGTTATTACACAATAAATGTTGGGGGGAAAATCATTCATTAAGGAATGCCACTTTCAATCTTGTGGATCCTAAGAAGCATGAGGTTTAGCGTCAGTTGATCAAATGTCAAAAAAAGATTTTCAATACTTCCAATACTTTGTATCACATTTTTGAAAGCATGTTACCATTATATTTACATCTTATTTCTATTATAAAGGTTGCGAGTTTGAATTGTAGCACTTTTCAATCTCCTAGAGGAGGGGTCAACAACCTTTCGGACCTCAGGGACCACTAAATTCATAATTTTAAATCCCACAGACCACTAATATGATCTGCCTAATGACTGGCTGGATGGGCATGGCTAGGTGGTCATGTGACTGGGTGGGCATGTCACTCACATCAAGGGGCGCCTTGCCGGCCTCTACTCGCCCCCCCCTCCTAGCCACTCCTCGCCTCCCCACCCGGGCTCCTTAGGGTCCCAACTGGAAGCAGGAGTTAAGCAGCCACCATGAGAAAGAGTTGGCAAAACAGCTGCCTCAGTTTAAATTGGATCTGACGGAGAAGGAGGCTCAGCAGAAGCACCTCACTGAGGACTACGAGCATAGGCTTTCCAAGCAGAGGGAAGAGCTGCGGGAGTGCAAGGCTAGATACTGGCGCCTGGAGACTCAGCGGGCTGAGATGGTCAGCCAGTTCCAGGCCATCATGCAGTCCCACTGGAACAAGGCCCTCCAGCTCTTCGCCACCAGCAGCACTTCCCTCCAGCCTTCGCCGAAAGCCCCACACCAGGAGGCTGAAGCAGACCCTAAGTCGGAATTTCTTCCCCCTCTCCAACCCCTACAAAAAAACCCCAAAGAAGGAGACATTCTGCAGCAACACAAACATTCATTGCATATATCCGACTCAAGGGCCGTAGTTTGAGGAACCCTGTTTTAGTGCAATATAAAAAATGTAAACAATTTTTCTGTGGACCACCAAAATTTTCTCACCGACCACCAGTTGGTGACCGCTGTCCTAGAGTAGTTCTTAAACATTTTTCTTGCTAGATATTTTCTACTTTTAAAAACTTTGGAGACTCCAAAAATAGCTTTGCATGGGTTATATTTATCAATAAAGGTAGTCCTTGTTAAATAACTACTTGTTTAGCAACTGCCCAGTAACAGTGGTGCTGAATGATGGGGATTTGCAACTGTCTACATAGTTGCATGGATCCCTATGTCACATGATTGTGATTTGGGTGTTTAGCAACCATCTTGGTGTTATGACAATAACAATAGCACTTAGACTTATACACCACTTTACAGTGCTTTACAGCCCTCTCCAAGCGGTTTACTGAGCCAGCATATTGCCCCCAACAATCTGGGTCCTCATTTTACCCATCTCAGAAGGATGGAAGGCTAAGTCAACCTTGAGCTGGTCGGGATTGAACTCCTGGCTTTGGGGAAGAGTCAGCCTGCAATCCTGCATTTTAACCCCTGCACTATCATGGCTCCCATAGTCATGTGATCATGTAACATCCCACAGCCACGTGATCACCATTTATAGCCTTCATAGCCAGCTTCTGACAATGTCAATAGTGAAGCCGACAGAAGATTACAAATGAAGATCACATAATACAGGGCACTGCGACTGCACAGGATTCTCTTAATGAGAGCAACTCGCAATTTCCGTCATAAGTAGGCACAATCATTTATGTGATTTACAACAGCGTCACCTAGCAACAGATTTTCCAGTCCCAATTACCACTGTTAAGGAAGGATTACCTGTATTTACCATCTTTAAAATTAAAATTGACATGTCTCTATTCCTTCTCACAGTTTGAGAGACTTGTACGATTGTATTATTTTTCAATGTGGGCTGGCAAGTATTTTTGATTTTGTATCCCCGAGAGGTTTTGGAGGGTCCCCAAGTGACCCAGGGCCACACTTTAAGAAATACTGTCGTAGAGCATTCGTGATATTTATCCAATCATCTTTTCTACTCTGCATTGGAAAAAATTGATTTCCTCAGTGATGTAGAAATGAGGTGAATGTTGCCCTTTCAGCTCCTGGTTTATGAAGATTTTTGAACTGGCAAGAGGACTCGCAGCAAGTGAAGAACAGGTATTCTTTTTATCCATATAATTGTGTAATTGTGGAACTGATGCTAATAATGTAATGGGTCCGCTTTAGTGCAGTGAGAAGAATGCTGTAGTTTGATTTATTAAAAGGATATAATCGGATGCCAGGGAAAGCAGCCTGATACCTATATGTTACAAGAAGTAGAACTCGTGGCCAGAATTATGAGATCAAATAGCAGTGTGGTTATAAAGCATGACATCATGTGACCATTCCAACTTAGCAGTTCCAGTTTCTATCGTTAGCTGAATCCTATATGATTGCATCATCTTATAGTCCAGTGTTTCCCAACCTTGGCAACTTGAAGATATCTGGATTTCAACTTCCAGAATTCCCCAGCCAGCGAATGCTGGCTGGGGAATTCTGGGAGTTGAAGTCCAGATATCTTCAAGTTGCCAAGGTTGGGAAACACTGTTATAGTCATGTGACTATTTGCCAGCAATTCCACAGCCTCTCATTAGCTGAACCATATGTGCTGAACCATATGTGCCTCTTACAGACTTGTGATTGTTGTTTCCAACCTCTTGCTGGCTTCCCCATTGCCTTTGCTGAGAGTGAAGGTTGCTTATTTGTACCCTATGACTATCTTTAAGTGTTGTACCTTATGATTCTTGACGAATGTATCTTGTCTTTTTATGTACACTGAGAGCATATGCACCAAAGACAAATTCCTTGTGTGTCCAATCACACTTGGCCAATAAAGAATTCTATTCTATTCATTCTATTCTATTCTGTGATCATGTGACCATTGTTGCAACGTCATAATTGCAAGCTGGTTTCCAAGCACTCACATTGCAATAATACGACTACTACAACATCAAGGAACTATTGTAAATATCCATCATTTAAGCACCATCATAAGTTTGAATGGTCACTGCATAAATGTAACTGTATATACTTTACAAATAAATTTACACAGAGGTAGTCCTCGACTTAGAACCATTAGTTGGTCAACCATTCGCAGTTATGATGGTGCTGAAAAAAGTGATTTACAGCTAGTCCTCATACTAATAACTGTTGTGGCAATACATGATCAAAATTCAGATGCTTGGACAATTTGCATGTTTTTAATGCTGGCTGCAGCATCATGGGATTGCCATTTATGACTTGACAAGCAAAAACAATGGTGGATGCTAGATTCGCTTAACAACCAGCACAAAAGGTCATAAAATTGGGCATGACACCGGTAATTTAACAACTGTGTTGTTTAGCTAAAGAAGCTATGATTCCAATTATGGTTGTAAGTGAAGGACTGCCTACCGGTATATGTAAATAATGAATAAAGATAAACAGTTCAAAGTGATTTGCAAACTCTGGTTAAATTTTGTATTGGCATTGAATAGACAGTATATATGTCTTGTATGTCTTGTTTAAGAGCCGCGGTGGTGCAGTGGTTAGAACGCAGTATTGCAGGCTACTTCCGGTGACTGCCAGCTGCCTGCAATTTTACAGTTGGAATCTCACCAGGCTCAAGGTTGACTCAGCCTTCCATCCTTCCGAGGTCGGTAAAATGAGGACCCAGATTTTTGGGGGCAATATGCTGATTCTGTAAACAGCTTAGAGAAGGCTGTAAAGCACTGTGAAGCGGTATATAAGTCTAAGTGCTATTGCTATTGTTCTGCTTGCTTAGCAGCATACAGATAATAATCACGCACATATTATCTCACGTGATTTTGGAGTTCTGAAGCTAAGATTAGGACAAGAAGCTAAGGTTAGTAATATGTTTAATTAATATATCCTCTGTCATGATAATGGTAAAACAACAAACTTGGATATATATATATATATATATATATATATATATATATATATATATATATATATATATATATATATATATATATATATATATATATATATATATATATATATATATATATATAATTGTTCAGTGACTAAATAAGTCTGTTTGCTCTGATTAATGTTATTATGGCACACAAAGAATTATGAATCTTTTAATGCTATGATTTCTGAAGTATACAGAGTTTTAGTCCCTTCCTATTTCTTTCATCCACTTTGTACCCTTTTATTTGCCTTTGAGATAAATGAAGCTTAATAGGCATAACTAATACCTAAGACAATTGGAATATTATTCTGTAGTGAGCAATGAATTGATCCGAGTGTTGGTCATAGTGGGGCATTTAATTTTTAGTATGTCAATGAAGTGCTTTAGACAAGGGATATTCCAAAAATATTTCATGACAATGGTTTAATGAGCAAGGACTTGGGTAGTGCTAATGTATTTCACAAAATCATGTTCAGAAAGGCTTATTTATAGCCACCTTGAAGGGATATAGGATTTATTATTGAAGAAGATGAGGCATTGCTTGACTAACTGTAAAAATAAAAGCTAAATCTTGGAAGAAAGAACTGTTATATGTATTCCTTGCCTTTGAACATACATGACAGTTTAGGAGGCAGTTGCTAGCACTTACAATCATTGCTTAACTTACAATAATTGGTTTAGTAACTTCAAATGTATGTTAACACTGAAAATGTGATTTATGACTATATAGGTGGTCCTTCTACATACAACTGTTGCAGCATTCCCATGACCTTCCCAGCTGCCTTCTGACAGGCAAAGTCATTGGGGCAAGCCGGATTCTCTTAATGACAATGTGATTTTGTGCAAAACTTATAAAATTGGGTTGTGACTCACTTAATAACTGCCTTGCTTAGCAACAGAAGTTCTAACAATTGTGCATTCTGTACAATTGGTACAGAATGCAGCTGCGCGAGCTGTGGTGGGTGTACCGAGATACACCCACGTAACACCCATCCTCCGCCAGCTGCATTGGCTACCCATTGGTCTCCGGTCGCAATTCAAGGTGTTGGTTTTGACCTTTAAAGCCCTACATGGCTCAGGGCCAGGTTATCTTCGGGACCGCATCCTGCCACATTCCTCCCTACGACCAGTGAGGTCCCACAGAGAGGGCCTCCTCCAGGTCCCGTCTGCCAAACAATGCCGGCTGGCGGGCCCACGGGGGAGGGCCTTCTCTGTGGGAGCCCCATCTCTCTGGAACCAACTCCCGCCAGAGATCCGGACTATCCCCACCCTACTGGCCTTCCGCAAGGCAGTAAAAACGTGGCTCTTCCGGCAGGCGGGGTGAAGAGATGATTCCCCCAAGGATGAATGGCTTTTTATATCGTAATATGATGTTTTTAAATGCCTTTTTTAATCTGTAGTTCTAATCTCTGCTGTAAGCCGCCCTGAGTCCCAAGGGATTGGGCGGCCTATAAGAACTCTTAATAAATAAATAAATAAATAACCCTAACTGCGGTAATAAATTAAGGATTATCTATATTGTTTTAACTTTGCTGCATCCTCTTGAATACTTCTCTGGGAGTTGTTGGTTGATACATTATGGAAGAAAAAAATTGGGTTGTGAGCTGGGAGTGGCAGATAAATTAATCTACAAAAACAGGATTCAGTTATTCAAGAAAGCTTACCTGGCTGGGGAATTCTGGGAGCTGAAGTCTACACACACCTTCTTAAAGTGCCACGGTTGAGAAATATGGCTATACTATAGAAAAAAAACTAAGATTTTAATTTTATTTTTATTTTTATGCATAAAATAATCAGAATTTTTGCTCAACAGTTCGTTTAATGACCAAAGTTATGTCACTTCAAAAAGTGACATCCTCATTTTTCACCCTTGCAGCATGCCCATAGTCATGTGATCATGCCCATAGTCATGTGATCAAAATTCAGATGCTTGGCAACTGACTCATATTTATGATGACTGCAGTGATTGCCTTTTGTGAACTTCTGAGAAGCAAAGTCAATGGGAAGGCAGATTCACTTAACAACGGGGTTATTGACTTAATTTCAGTGATTCACTTAACAACTTTGCAAAAAATGTCGTAAAATGGAGCAAAACTCACTTAAATGTCTCACTTAGCAACAGAAATTTTGGACTCAGTTGTGGTCCTAAGGCGAGAACTACCTGTATTCTTCTGAGAGGAAATAAAGAAATTCTGGGGGAGTGACAGGAATTTTCTAAGCACAAAGCACTTCAATTACTACTAGACAGTGCCCTCTAAACTAAAATATATGGGGGATTTTATTGTAATTTTCCATCATATCGAAGGAAGAGTCCAGGATGGGTTGTTTTAGCCCCATAGCTCTATGGGCTGGGTTGAATTTTCTGAGGATCTGCCTCCCTGGTGATGTTCCTCAGTCATTCAATCCAGTCCTCAGCTCATGGTCGTTTTCCTTTTTGCTCCTGTGAGCTTTAGGAATTTTTTTGAAGACCTTTTCTGAATTTTTCCTTCCTTTTTTTCCCATGGAACGACATTTTTGTTATTTTCTTTTTCCTCTTCGAGACTTTGACAAGTTACTGTGAGTGCCTGTTTCGCGCTGCCTTCGGGCGCCCGAATGGGTTGCTTGGTGAAACTTAAGTTGCTGGCTGTCGGGGGTGCAGGGGGGGGCTGAGCAGTTTAGTCTGCCCTTTCCTCCAGCGAGAAACCATTGGATGGCATTCGGCTTCTTAACGGAGCCTGAGGCGATTTCTGATAAGGCTGTTTGGCGTGGAGCCCTGTTTTGTTGGGCTTAGCCAATGCCTTTTACAGTTGCTTTGCGGTTTGGCCTGTCCACCATTTAAGCCCTTCGGCTATTAAAATTGACTTGAGGCTGCCTTTTATTTTGGTGCGAACGCCATTTTGAGCCCGTCAGCTCTTCAGATTGCCTTGCTGCTGCCTTGTAATTTGGCGTGCCCGCCATTTTGAGCCCTTTGGCTCTTTGGATTGCCTTGCTAGGCCATGGACGCCATTTGGCGTTAACGCCATTTTGAGGACCAGTGGCCTCTCATCTTGCTTGCTGGGCCGCGGCTGCCATTTTCACTTGCAGTCTCCGACGTCTACTATCATTGGACATCTACAGCAGCTTGGAGGTGCATTTTTGCAGCCTATGTCGCCCCCCTCCATTTTTGCCATTTCTTCCTCGACTGGGCGGTGTCCTCTCCTCATTGACAGCCAGCCAGTTTATTATGCACCTCTTCTCTTTTGGGCACTGAGTTTGAAGCTCACCCTTGGTCGCTTCACAGTGCCGGTTATAATCGGGCTTCAGCTGTTTCGGCTGGTCGTTGCCTGCATGATTCAAAGGCCCTGAGCTATTGCCTCATCACTGCAGGAGGAGGGGTCCCCTGGCTGCTGCCATACTCCTTTCTCCATTAGGGCAGGAGCAGCAGCTTTTGCGTAAGTTTGCCTTATTTTGTGATATCACCGGCATTTCACCAAGTTTGCCCCCAGCTGCTCTCATGTTGGCTCTTGGCCTGGCCACGCCTGTGCTCCGTGGTTGAATCCACTTTCTGTTAGGACCCAGGTTTGCCTGATACTTTCCACCATGCTAGTCACTTGGCACCCATTACTTTAATTTTCTTTTTCACCATTTAGGATGGATAAAGAAGCTATGTCTGCTTCCCATTGTAGGGGGTCTTTGTCTCCCCCCGCCTCCGACAAAGTGCCCGGGCCTTTGGCTCGGCCCAGGCCCGCCAGTCTGGTGGCTACGCAGAAACTTAAAATGAAGGGTTCGGGACCTGCGAAGGCTTCTAAGGCTGATTTGAAGGTGTCTCTTAAATGCCACAGGGCGTTAGAAAAAGAGTGTGCAAGGGCTTAGAGTGGCACTCCTCACCAGGGCATCGAAGGGTGCTTGAGGAGGCTTCTGTCCGACCTGCCTCGGCTGATTCCCGCCTGCTCCTTCCTCGGGGGCTTCCGGCCGCTCAATCTGAGCAGATCATGGACGAGGGCACTGTTTCCCATGGGGCGCTGCCCACCTCTGATCTTCTGGAGATTCTGGATTCTTGGCCTGCCCAGAACGCATCTGCTTCTGATGGTGGTCGCTGGGCTTCTCCCTCGGCCACCTTTACCTCTACTGTGGCGCGGCTCCACCAGGAAGGGGTTTTGGACCAGGACATCCCTCCTTCTATTAAGGCTTGGCTGTCTGCGGCCATCAAGGAGAGTATTGCTGCTGAACTGCATCAGAGACCAGTTGCCCCTACACCTCTGCCAGCGGTGTATGAGGCCCCGGTTGAGCAAGCAGGGGGGTATTATGGTTATGAAGGGGCCTATTCTGCTGGTCATTCGGATGCCAGTCAGGTTTCCGTTTCCGAGGGAGAACTGCAGGGGGATGAGGATTATTTGGACCTGGATCCGGAACCATCATTCAAACCATCCTTCAAGGGCCTGTTTGATCCAGCCCTCTTTAAGCAGCTCCTGGCCAAGGCTCGGGCTGCAGCTCGCCTGGGCTCTGCTTCTAATGACCTTCTGCAACCCCAGGGCCCTGGGAGGCAGGAGGACTTTCTTTTTTCAGAACAGGAGGTGGCACCTGATTCCGTCACGATCCCCAACATGTTCCTGGACGTTATTCGGCGCCAGTGGAACTCTCCTGCCAGCACTCAGCAGCCTAGCAGTACGGAAAACACCTGTTTCACGGTGGAACCCAACCTGCGCCAGTTGATCCAGTTGCCGCAGGTGGATGCGCTGGTGGTCTCCTTGACTACGAATTCCATCTTGCCTCCAGATGCGGATGACGTTTTGAAAGCCGATGAACAATGGCAGGAAATGACCCTGCGCAGGGCTCATCAGGCCAACTCCTGGGCTATTCAGGCCACCACCATGGCCTCCTTTTTCACCTTTTTTGTTGAGGTGGCTCCGCCAACTGCAAGACAGGATTCCTTTGGAGGACCTCCGCAGTCACCAGGACTTATCCAAAATTATTGCAGCACCTGAGTTTACGGCAGATGCCACCTTAGCTGCGGCTAGGTTTTTGGCCCGATCCATCACTTCCTGTTACTGCTCAGCAGTTACTCTGGCTGCACCATTGACGCATGGATGCCAAGAACGCTGGAAGCTGGCTTTTGGGCCCTTTGAAGGGGGGGGGGAATCTCTTTGGCCTTGCTTTGAAAACCTCTCCTCATAGAGAAGAGGATCCTCCCCTCCCAAAGCAGGTATCCTTCCTTCAGGCCTTCTCCCTATTTCAGGCAGCCCTCCTACAGGCAGGGGGGAACTGGGGCGAGTTTTTCCCGTAAGTGCAGGCCCTATCAGCACAGGTCCGATTTTCAAACTGACCACGTGGCCTTTAGCAGCAGAGGTAGGCCGCAACAACAATTCAGGCACCAGGGACGAGGTGCCGGCACCAAGCCTTTCCGTTGCCAGAAATAGACTGGGACCTGGTTCACCCATTGGCAGGTGACTAGCTCTTTTCGCAGCTCGCTGGGAGGAGACTACCTCCGATGCCTGGGTTAGGGAGACCATTAGATCAGGGCTCTTGCTGGAATTTCTACTCTCCCCCACCGAGGTTCTTCTCCGCTGTCCCATTTCTGGTGACCCGGTACGTGGCGGGCTCATGAAATCGGCAATCCAGCATTTGCTGGACATTCAGGCCATCCAGCTGGTACCACCAGAGCAGTGGGGTCAGAGCTTCTATTCAATTTTGTTTCTAGTGCCAAATCCTTGGGGGGTGGGGGTGGAGGGCAATTCTCAACCTAAAGGAACTAAACCAATATCTGGTTTTTAGGAGGTTTAAGATGCACTCCCTCGGTTCCATCTTGGCCGAGATCCAGGAGGGGGACTTTTTGACCTCTGTAGACCTCACGGAGGCCTATCTCCATGTCCCTATTCATCCAAGTCACCAACGTTACTTGAGGTTCTGCTACGCTGATCGCCACAATCAGTATTTGGCGCTCCCCTTTGGGGCTGGCCTTTGCCCCGAGGACCTTTACCAAGGTCATGGCAGCGCTATCAGCTTCCCTTAGGTCAATTCGTATCAGGATCCAGTGTTACTTGGACGACCTGCTGATCCAGGCTCCCACCCGGTGCTTGGCGGAAAGAGATCTGGCCACTCCGATCCAGGCCCTGAGGGACCACGGTTTCTCTGTGAACCTGTCTAAATGTCATCTGGTTCCTACCACAAGGCTAGTCCATCTAACGGCTCTGATTGACACTGTCTCAGGTCAGGTTTTTCTTTCCCAGGAGCGACAGGACAGCATCCGGTCCTTGATGGGCCAATTGCGCACTGCCAGAGAATCTCCGATTGTACTCCTATCTATTAGGGAAGATGATCTCGTGCCAGAGAATCTCCGATTGTACTCCTATCTATTAGGGAAGATGATCTCGTGCCTGGACATCGTTCCCTGGGCCCATTTCCACACCAGGCTTCTTAAATGGCTACTACTACCTCATCAGTGGGCTGGTCACAGCTCGTTGCTCACCAGGATTGGACTCCCGTCAGAAGTGTTGCGATCCCTCAATTGGTGGGTATCGGGAGCCATCGAGAAGGACGGCTATTTCCGTGAACCGGTGAGACTGTTGATGATTTCAGATGCCAGTCTTTTCGGCTGGGGTGCCCACTTTGACTCCCAAGTCACGCAGGGCAGGTGATCTCTGTCAGAGCTCCAGCACAACATCAACTGTCAGAGCTCCAGCACAACATCAACTGAGTCCTTCGGGAGTTGGGCGGCATATAAGAATAACAAAATAAATAAATAAATAAATAAACTGGCTGGAGCTCAGGGCGGCCCGGTTGGCCCTCAAGTCCTTTCAAGGGGGGTTGTAGAGTCATCATGTCCTCCTTCTGATGGACAATGTGGCCACAAAAGCCCACGTGAATCATCGGGGGGATTCGCTTGAGGCCCTCATGAAGGAGTTGGACACCTTGTGCAGGTGGGCAGAGGATGACCTGTTGTCACTGCGAGCGGAACATATCGTGGGGGACTTCCAACGTGACTGCGGACGGGCTGAACCGGGCCCAAGTGGACCAATCAGAGTGACAGCTGGCACCCGGTCTCTTCGTGGACCTGTCCCAGAGGTTCAGTCTGCCTCTGTTGGACCTCTTTGCCTCCCCGGTCATCACCCACCTTCCCCATTATTTTTGCATGTTCCCATCCCTGGGGGCGGAGGGAATGGATGCCCTGAGGTGTCCCGTCCCCGGGGGTGGAGGGAATGGATGCTCTGAGGTGTCTCCTTTATGCCTTCTCACCCTTCCCCTGATTCCGGCTTGCCTATGACTTTTATCATGGAAGGTGGCGTTCTTGGTGGCCATCACATTGGCGAGATGAATTTTGGAGCTGGCGGCATTGTCGACGCGCAGGGACTTTTGTGTCTTCCATGCGAATAGGGTGGTTCTGCGGCTGGATCCTGTGTTCCTGCCCAAGGTCAACTCCATCTTCCATCGCGCCCAGGAGTTGATCTTGCAGTCTCTTCCTGTGCCTCAAGGTGTGACCGCGTACTCGACCAGGAGTGCGGCTACCACAGCTGCCTAGTCTACACAGGCTGCGGTCGAGGAGATTTGCCTGGTGGCGACATGGACATCGGTTTCTCCATTCATCCGTCACTACTGCATCGACTTGTTTGCCTTGGCTGACGCAGCATTCGGCCGGCTGCAGTGGGTTCATGAGGAGCCGAGGAGCCGTGAATAGTTTTTGTCCGCCCTACTGGACTCCTTACCTTTGGTATGTCCCATCATGGACTATTCCTTCGATGTGAGGGAAAAGGGATGTTGGTTCTTACCTGATTACGACCTTTTTCCGAGGATCGAAGGAAGAGTCCAGTTCCGCCCTTGGGTCTGGTTTTGGACAGCCACCAGGGGGATTAGGTGTTTTCATATTTCTGCAGGTTTCTCAGGGTCTTTCTGGCCACGGTTCGTGGATTCTACTGGGAGTTTGCGCCATTCGCTTTGGACTTCTTGTAACGACTGAGGAACGTCACCAGGGAAGCGGATCCTCAGAAAATTCAACCCAGTCTATAGAGGTATGGGGCTAGAACAACTCATCCTGGACTCTTCCTTCGATCCTCGGAAAAAGGGCATATCAGGTAAGAACCAACGCCCCTTCTCTGTAATTCAGAAAACATATTTATTTGTCAGTGACTAATTAATAATGAAAACAGAAAGCCTTATTCCCTCCTGAATTAGGCTTCTAAATTGAAAAATAATTAAGATTAAATTCATGAAAATAGATATGTAATTGCAAGAGCAATTTAGCAATGGCCCAGATTCTACTAATATGTAAAATTATTCCTGTTGGGTAGATTTTGTACAACATATGGAGTTTGTCTTGTCTTGACAGTTTCTTTTGTCTACTGTTGGTTTTTATTCTTTTATAATGTCAGCTGCCCAAAACAGTCTGGAGGGAAATGGCCTTAAATCTAACAGACAAATATGAATCAGAATAACATGTTTGCTATAGTACAGGGGTGTCAAACTCAAGGCCTGCGGGCTGGATGCGGCCCACATGGTGCTTGGATCCGGCCCTCAGGGCCAATCTGGAAACAGCAAAGGACCGGCTCACGGTGCTTCTGCTAGTGAAAATGGAACTCACTAGCAGAGGCACCGGGGGGCGGGGGGATGACCTGCCCCACCACTCTGTTTTCTCTGGCAGAGGGCTATCAAAACAAACTAAAAACAAAACAAAAGGAGAAATGTTTCCCCTTTTGCATTTCAGCAACAGGAAAGGGGAAAAGGAAAAGGAAAAACAATAGAAGGAAAGATTGGAAGAGAGCAAGGAAGGAAAAATAAGGAAAGAGGGGAAGGAAGAAGAATGAAGAGGGGAAGGAAGGAGATTATAATGAGAGTGAGGGAGAGTCTGAGGGAAGTGCTGCCTTAACACTTGGACCCCACTGGTGTCCCCAACAGGGAGTCCCATGTCACACGCACCATGGCCATACCCACCCCTGGCCACGCCCACCATACCCCCTGGCCATGCCCCCTGGCCCTCCGAGGTCAAACACAACCTTGATGCAGCCCTCTATGAAATCGAGTTTGACCACCCCTGCTATAGTAATTCAAGTAACTTATTTCTCAAAAGTAGAACTAAAACCCATAGTTTAGAAGTTATATTTTTAGTTGGAAATTAAGGAAATAAATACAAATAATAATGAATAAGAAACTTAGTGATTAAAGATTTAATAAATAATAGTCTAGAATGAGAGTCTCAAGATATTTCCTTCAGTCTTTGATGCTACACTTCAATGTTCATCAGAAAAAATGTATCAAATTAGAGGTTCTCAAATTAGATGATGATCTCCTGGAGATTCTGATCAACTTTTTATTTTAAAGAAAGCTAATCAGCACTGGCAAAACCGGTTTTGGTTGCGCAAACCCACACCAGGCATTTACAAACAAAGTCAGTAGCAAAGTCCCAAATGAGTATTGAGAATTGCTAAACTTGTAGGGCTTGTCAATTGCCTACTACAGCTGTGTTTTTTCATTAGCAGGTGACTTCCAGAGTGTAGTAACATAAACTTTGAAAGTGTCTGTAGAGATGTGCATATGTTAATGAAATTCCAGTATTTTTACTTCAACTGTGGCCTAGAGGTGGAGCTCTCACCTCACAATCAGGAGGTTATGAGTTCGATCCTAGATAGAGGCAGATGTATGGTCTCCAGCTTGGGCAGGCGGTTGGACTAGATGACCTGCAAGGTCCCTTCCAACTCTTTTAATCTGTTAAATTAATCTTCCGTGTTTCCCCGAAAATAAGACAGGGCCTTATATTTTTTTGAACCTCGAAATATGGCCTTGGCCTTATTACCGGGGGGGGGGGGAGCTTATTATTTTGGAGTTGCAGTAGGCGGCGAGCGTGGGACTGGATGTCCCATTGCCGTCGCCTCCCCTCCCTGTTCTTTGCGCCAGCTGAGCGGCTGGCCTGCCGCCACCACCTCGTGGAGCAGGACTCTGCAAGGCTTGTTGTGCCATTGAATGCACGAACTGCAGGACTGCCGCGAGCTTCATCATACCGGCACAGCTGGCGTAGTGCTGCCATTTGTGCATGCAACGGTACAACAAGCCTTGCACAATCCTGCTCCACGAGGCAGCGTAGTGCCTCGTGGAGCAGGCATGACAAGTCTCACAGAGATTCATTTCTGGCAAGTGGGACGTGTTGGGCCGCGAGACGCACGTCCTACTTGTAGCTCCGTCACGTTCCTCGGTGTTGTGTCCAGAGAAGCCCATTGTAAAAGAAAATTTCTCACGATTTCAATCAAACTTCTCGGACTCGCGAGAAGTTTTCTTTTACAATGGGCTTCTCTGGACACAACGCTGAGGAACGCGACGGAGCTACAAGTGTTAGGTAGGACGTGTGTCTCACGGTGGGGTACAATTTGGGGGTGGCAGGCAGGACGAGCTGCGAGCCGCGTGTCCTACCTGGGACTTGTAGCTCTGTCGCATTCCTCGGAGGGAGGGAGAGAGCAATCGAGAGGTGGGTGCGCGCACACCCCGCGGGACTGGATTGGCTCCTCTGGGCTCTGCCTACGGCAATTTGAAACGTGTTTCTGCCTGCGAGGAAGAGGAGGCAAGCATCGATCCCTGTCTTGCTGCCTCCGCGCAGGCAGGAGTGCGTTTCAAAACACTGCCAGAGGCAGCCCAGAGCAGCCGAGCCAGTCCCGCGGGGTGTACCCGCCTCTCACTTGCTCTCTTTCTCTTTCTCTCTCCTGGCCAAAAGAGTGCCTGCTGCAGAAAGACTGGCTCCCGGCCAGGAGAGCGAGAGCAAGTGAGTGGCGGGTGTGCACGCACCCAGCGGGACTAGCTCGGCTCTGCCTATGGCAATTTGAAACACGCTTCTGCCTGCAAGGAAGAGGAGGCAAGCATTGATCCCCGCCTCGCAGGCAGGAGCGCATTTCAAAATCCCACCAGAGGCAGAGCGTCTTACTGGAATCTGTTTAGTTCCAGTTCCAGCTCCAGCCGTCACCATAGAGCGGGAAGCATACTCGCAGAGCGCAGCTGCCCTGGCTGGGGTTTGGAAGCCAAAGAGCTGGAGTTTGGGGGAGAGAAAGAAAGAAAGACTGCTGCTGCTTCTGCTTTTGGCTGCACACAAGGAAAGCAGCAGAAGTCTTTCTTTCTCTCCCCCAAACTCCGGCTCTTCGGCTTCCAAACCCCAGCCAGGGCAGCAGCCGCTTTCCGCTCTATGGTGATGGTCATTGGAGGCCTCCCCTTCCCCCCTTCTCCTCTCCATTCCAATCTCCCCGTGGTCTCCCCACCTGAGCGCTGACTGACCGGAGTGCCCGGGAAGCCCCTCTGCCTTGGGAGTCACCAGATGGGACAGCGATTGAGCCGGACTCTTCCTGGGGAGGGGAACCTTGCAAGACCCTTGCCTACACTCCCTCCCGCATGCCCCGCTTACTCTTCCCAGGCACCCGGCAGCGAGACACCTGGCAGCCATGCCGAGGACAGCCCCGACAGACACAGCTCAGCCGGCCTGGCCACGGCCAGTGCTCCCTGCCCGCAGCTGAGCTTGGCCTGCAAAGGGCTGGCCGGGGCCTCTGTAGGCGGCGGCAGCGAGGGCAACAGCAACACCCGCAGCGCCTCAGCCATCCCCACCAAGCAGAAGCAGCTGGCAACCAAACCCGAGCTGACAGCCAAACTTCTAGATGGGTGCAGCAGCAGAAGCAGCCCGTGAGCAAACCTTTTGGGTGGGGAGAGTGCATGTAACACAGAGGACAAGGAACCTTTTGGCTGCATGCTGCATGCAAGAAATCTCTCTCCCCTTTCGCTCCAAGAGCCTGCGCAGGCGCGATGAGTCTCACTAAGACTCATTTCTGGCGGAGTTTGGAAGAGAGAAATATTTCTTGGGTCTCGTTTCTCCACTGCCCCACCCCTCCCCACCTGGCACTCCCGCTCACCGGCCGAGATTGGCAAGCCAGATTTGGCGAGCTGAATGCCGCCCAGGAAGAGAACAACATGAGAAATGGGCTCTTTCACAGCACCTCCTCTCTCTCTTCTTCTCCTGAGTGACAGTGGTGCGTCTGGCTCACCGAATCTGGCCTGCCGATCTCTGGACACACAGCTGCCACTCAGGAGACGAAGAGAGAGCAGAGGCGTTGCGAGAGAGCCCATTACTCACGTTATTTTCCCGGGCGGCAGCAGCTTGTTCAGAAGTTTTTCTTTACATTGGAGTTTCCCTGCAATGACCGGCCGAGAGAGAGTAGTGGCGGAGAGAAGCCAGATGCTGGTAAGATGCGTGTTTCGCAGCCCGCCCCTCCCCATCCCCTGCCACATCTGCCACCCCAAATTGTGCCCGAACATCTTACCAGCGTCTGGCAGCTTCACCGCTTCTCTTTCTCAGCAGGTCTTTGCAGGGAAACTCCTTGAAATGTAAAGAAAAACTTCTCGTGAGTTCAAGAAGTTGTTAATTGCTCGCACTCGCGAGACATTTTTCTTTACATTTCAAGGAGTTTCCCTGCAAAGACCTGCCGAGAAAGAAAAGTGGTGAGCTGCCAGACTCTGGTAAGATGTTTGGGCACAATTTGCGGGTGGCAGATGGGGCAGAGGATGCGTGTACGTAGTTGGGGAAAGGGGGCTTATTTGGGGGGGGGACTTATTTCAACGCATGTCCTGAAAAGCCCTATTGGGCTTATTATCAGGACATGCCTTATTATAGGGAAAACACGGTGTTAAATTAGATTTCTCGTTCTTCAAAATTGAACATTTTTGTTAGGTAGTAACAGAAAAACTAAAAACGATGAATATACTTAAAGTTTTAATAAATGTTTAAGGAAAATACCCTGAAAGTTATATCTTTTAATGAACTAATATTTATGCTTGCGTCCAGAGGAAATCATTTATTTTAAGGTGGGTGTCACACAGTTCGGAAGCCACATTTGGCAAACAAAACAAATAGAAAAAAATCTCATTGTTTTCTGTAATTTTTCCTGTTGCTTTTGTTGTGTCAGACTGTAGAGTTTCCTAAAATAAGCAAAATTAGACCAGGCTATATGTGAATGCTGGTTGATCAGTTTTCCATGATAAAGTTGAAATGAAAACTTTTAATTTGACTTTTACAGATTTTAGCAAAATGTGTATTGGTAGGTATCGAGGAACAGATCTTTAACAGAAGATGAAGGAAATATACAAAGGAGGAGTCTATTATTATTAACCAGGATAGTCCACATGTTAAAATCATTGAATGTCATTGGCAGGGTAGATAACAAAGAAGTCCAGTTTTTTTTATATTGCATGTGCATGGAACTGTAACATTATGAGATGATTTGATAGATAGTAAAACTTCAAATTAATGTGGATTTTCAAATGAATTGTATTGCCCATTGTTTTCCGTAGCTATTTGGATTATTGTGTTCTTCAACTTGTTTAGCTGACAGTAATAATGTCACCTATTTCTCACAATGAAGTGTATGTCGTGTATATAAAATACTGAGTCTCAGAAGTTATGTTATCTCACAATTTTTGACACTTGCCAAAATTCTTCATTTATCCAGAAAAGCAAGCAAATGAATATATTTTACATTTGGAAGAAATGTATTCCATTTTTTTCAAAATAATACATTGAAATTAGAGCTTTAATATGTTGTTTGGTATTAATTAAAATTTCATTTTAAATTAACGCATGAAACTAAATACAATATAATTTTAATCAAGATCTATCTACTCTTCTCAATAAATTATACCCATTGTATATTGAATGCTATAATTCTCTTTCACAAAACTAGTTTGCACAGGAATACACTGTACTTTCTAGTTCTTACTTAAATTTATAATAATAATAATAATTTTTATTTTACAGTCACAGACCAAAATACAAATGCAAAATGCAAAATACAAATGCAAAAAAAAAAGAGAGAGAGAGAGAAAAATACAATCACAAACAATTAACACCAGAAGCCTTGGCTAAAGGGAATTACAACGTTCTCCTCTAATCGTTACAGCTCTTAAAATTTCTTTTGAAACCTGAGAAGTAATATAGGAGGAGTCATCCCCTAGACAATATAAGGCCAAATTACTAGCATTAGAACCAGAGGGATCAATTCCAAGAAGAGACAATAATTTAATTCTGGCTGTGTTATACATAGGGCAGTATGATAAGACATGATCCACAGTTTCGACCTCAGCCCTATCACAGGGGCATAGTCGCTCACTAATCGGGATCCTCTTGAATCGCCCGTCGAGTAGTGCTGAGGGCAAAACATTAAAACGGGCTAGGGAAAAGACTCTTCTATACTTGGGGATGGTTAAAGTATAGAAATATGAAGCCATCCTCAATCCACAATTATTAGAATGGCTGAAAATCAAAGGGGAGCAGGTTTTGTTGGCTCTGGATCTTAAATATTGCAAAACTATACAAGAACTTGAATTTATATCAACGACACTTCTTAGTGATGGTCTTTACAGTAGAAACCACACAGCCACAATGTGAGAGTTTAACACTGCTGCTGCATCTTGATTCTGCTCATTAAGATCGGAAACAGTAGCTTTGTCTTGTTTTCAACCACACTGGGCAAAAAAGTATTCATACTGCACTCTCAGTTCCATCTCCAGTGTCACCTTTTTAGTATCCTCCATCTGTCCATTGACTTCAACTGTTTGCCAAGGAACCAATAAATATTCGTTTATTCAGAATATTTTCAGCCTGTTGCCTTATGCCTGAGCAAATAACCAAACCGTAAGAAAAATGTTAAATCAGAGAATGATGAAGCAGAAACAAACAAACAAAAAGCATCCTTTAAGTAAGACGTTACTAGGGGGAACAATATATAAATTTCAGGGTCTTACAAGCCAGCAAATGTGATGGGAAAGAAAGCAGAAAAAGGAGAAGAAGGTGCTCCCTCAGAAGAGAGAACTAGATTATGGTCCCATATCGATGAGAAGATCTTACACTGATTGACTTCTCTTTTCATTAGAGGATTTCAAGCATTTGAAGGAGCAGCCATCTTTTCAGAATCACAGCCTCTCATCTTAGAAGGGTTTATGGCATAGCTCTGTTCTTGCTTTGTTTCTGCAAGAGACTCATCAGCTTTGTGGCATTACAAGACAGAAAGCATAGGGAATCAACTTCGATTGCCATTTTTTTCCCCACAGATTAATCTTGTAAATCGATTGTGGGGAGGACATTTTGCCCTGCATGATTTTGAAAGTATTAAAAATTTGCTCAAATGCAGATTGTCTTTAACTGAATGGATCTTGCTGCACTTAAAAATTTCATATTAGTATTAGCTAATTAATTATATTTTTATGCACTCAGCCATAAATTAATCATGTCTCACTCTATTGACTGAAATAATAACAATCTAAATACATTTTTAGCTTTGTATCTAATTTGCACTGATGGAAACGTAATTAGTTTTTTAAAATAATGCTCATTATTTTTGTCACTGGGGTTTAAAAAATTAAAGCAAATTAATTTTGATATTTCACTCAATAAAAATTAGTCTTAATATTTATAGTGGCAAATACTGTGTTGAATGAATGCTCATAAACTAGGGCTACCGATTTACTGCTTTTTGTTTAGCAACCCTGACAATACAAGTAGGGATTTTTAAATTTTAAATCATGCATGTCTTTTCTGCACACCTGCTGTATTTACACAATAGCTGCAATTCACATTTTTTGTTGTCTGATGCTGAAGATGTGAAATTAATCTCTAAAACAGCAGGATTTTGCAATTCTGATACCTAATGAATTGATGACAGATATTTTTATGTAACGCTTTGAAAGCTCACTCCTATTCATATGTAATTATGGAAAGCATTGTAACAAATCACTGCACTTTTGAAAGATCTCACAAGAACAGGAATGTCGGTTGCAGTGATCTGGCTAAAAACCAGAATCAGTAATTAGGTTGTGCTATTCTGAATTATTCTTTCTACAGCTTCAGTTGAGTATTAAGCCTATTATTTATTTACAGAGAAACAACATATGAACATTGGCCATTTGCAGCACAAATGGCCTGTGCAAAAATAGCAAATTTTTCCTTTCCTCAAATTTGGTGCACAAAATAAAGACTAAAATGGGACATACCTGATAGGTGACAAGGTGGACTTTAGATTAAAGAGAGGAAGAAGATAGTGGAGGGTATGCATTGCACTTGGTACTAGTATGAAATGGAGAAAGAATAAGAAACGACAAAGTTATAAATGTTTTAAATAAAAATTAAATGAAAAGAAATGGCACATATCTACTTTCATAAGGTTTACAAACAAGAATTATCAAGGCATTATGCAACACCCCCCCATCTGATTTTAGAAATGCGAGAAGACAGTAAAGTACATGACAGTAAATTTAGATTATTCTAGAGAACAGACAGGAAGTAACTTGCAGAGAGATAATTTTTTATTTCCGTTCCCTTCTGTTTGTTTATCTGAGCCCACAGTATGTTCATCTCATTGAATATTGTATATTTGATATATCTGAGGCCTATTCTATCTGGACTTGTGTTATGTTGATGTTTAATCATTTTATTTTAAAAACACCTAAAAGTATATATGTGAATAATTCTGATGAACAATAAGTGGAGAGGCCTTGTGTCATCTTGGTTATCCTCCGAAGAGCAATTTGGTCCAATTTCAAATTAAAGATAAAGAACCAAGAAAAAGAGTCTGGGGACTTTGATGTTGTCTTTCAAAACATGAATATTTGAAAAGCAAGTTTAGAGGTCAACTGGTTAAAGTAAACTTGAATTTCATTTCTCTCTTTAGAATATTTATTTAAATGTGAAAGAGTATATACGTTTATGCAAGTTAGTGACCTCCTGTAATCTATTTTTATTGATATGTAAAATAGCTATTGTAAATCAATATATGCCTCCACTTCCCACTGATAGGTTTTCACTATGGTATTTAATGATTACTTTTTTCTTTTTTTAAAGAAAATGAAGAGAATGCATAATTTAGTAAGTAATACATCTGTAATTGGACCATCAGCATACATACAGTATATAAATAAAAAAGTAAATTGTACTTTCTACTCAGATCACCATTAGTTCCCCAAATTTGCAGGAAAAGGTATTTTCCTATCTAGTTTCTTAAGGTGCTAAGAATAAAATTGTAGGGTTTCTGTTTGCAAAATACATTGAGTATTCTCTATAATCCTAGCCTGATAGGTTTCATTATATAATTCTGTCATTTTTTAATTTATTTTTTTGCTAAAAACACTAAAAGCATAAGGTTTTCTTTTTTAAAAAATCAAGTATTCTGTAGAAAATGGAAAGATTAGAAAGAAAATGTAATTGTATTAAGTTGCTTTGTTATTAAAAAGCTCTTTTTCTGAAAATATACTCTGCTGTGGTCTATGTGCATTTATATACTTGGTTAATGATAGTGGTTTGATCCACCATGATATAGTATGAACAAGGATACATGCTTTGCATGTGCATCAACAAGATAAAAGATCTAATTAAATGGGTGTTGCATGCATGTGAATGGGATTTAAGCAGTCCCAGATCTGTACATGGCAATCAAATGCTGGCAGAGAAAAACCCATTTCTTTTTACAGGCTGGATTGCAGGCTCCGCTTTAGAATTTATTGTACTGAGATCCTTATTTAAATAATATTAAGAACAACATGTTGTGTACGTTCCACAATCAGGGATACAGGAAAAACTCAAGGGCAGATAAATCTGAGTAAAAATAACGTTATGTCTATTTTGCTTTAAACAAGCAGATTGAAGCTGCAAATGAAATACATCGGGTGGTGGTAATATCAGCTTCGTTTTATTGTGAGTGCTGTTTTCCAAGTTTATGTGAATGCAAATAGAGCTGCTTAATGCTTGCTTAATATAGAGTAGATTTTTATCATAAAAATGCTTGTGATTTAAAGATGGTACCTTTTATAGTCAAATGCTGAAGAAGCTTCTTGGATGAGAAGCGAAACATCTCCAAAGAAAAACCAGAAAGTCTAGTTGCCTCTTGAAAAAAAGCACCCTTGGGTCAAGATCAGGTTGTTTCACAAGTGGTTGTCATTTGCTTCCTTATATCTTAAATTTACATAACAGATAAGCTAAGTACTTTGATTTGAGATCCTAGATATGTTCTCCATGTTGAGTTATTTGTAGAAATAATAAAGGTGGGATACAAGTAAATAAATTCATCAGATATGAGTATTTTTTTAGTAATTTGCAATGAGTATTCTGAGTTCTGTCTTTAAAACTTGCAAGAAATAAAACACCAGGACATTCATTTTAGTTCTTCCTACTGCCATATCAATTTTCAGTGGCGTTTAGTATTTTGACTTGGAGCATGTCTAAAATATGGGACTGGGACAGTGGTGGGTTCCTACCAGTGCGGTCTTGCCTGTTCGTCACCGCAGAGCCGAAGAAGCTGTTGGTGTTCGTGGCGCGGGGCTTCCCCCGCCCGCTTTTCCCGCTGCTTTTCCCACCTGCCGGGATGCCGCCATTTGCGTTCTTTTGCCCTCTGCGCAAGCAGAATGCTTTGCGCATTCGCAGAGGGCAAAAGAACGCAAATGGCGGCGTCCCGGCGGGCAGGGGAAGCCCCGCGAACACCAACAGCTTCTTCGGCTCTGCGGCGACGAACAGGCAAGACCGCACCGGTAGGAACCCACCACTGGACTGGGATGATGGTGGTGATTCTCATTTCTCACTTAGAAAGTTGAGAGTTCAATCCTAGGTAGTGGCAGATTTTTCTCCCTCGGCACAAAGAACTCCCTGTGATGTCAGGAAGGGCATCCGACCAGTCGCTCTGACTTTATCCTGAATTAAGGGATTACAGGATCGTAAAAAGAGAAGGTTTTTTCATGTCTAAAATAGGGGTTGTATGCATATCAATATAAATCTTAATCTATTTACAAGATTTCAAATTGAAAATAATGCCACCATTAAAAACTATATTCTTAGTAAGCCAAGGGTGGCACACAATAACTAAATGAGCTACAGTATTTACAATATTTTAATAAAATAATTTTAAAGAATATTGTACAACAAAAAGAAAGCATCTGCAATTGAGAAACTATGGAAATAATTTGCTACAATTATTGTATACCAAGGGTACCTAGCCAACTTAGATCGATAAAAATAGTAATTTCTGTTTTCTAACTACGTATAAAAGAAATGTGCATGGATAGAGAGCTGTTTGTAGCTAATAATGCAATTATATTGTAATAAATATCAGACCAGGGAAATCCAAATTCAAAACACTCATCCATGAAATTGGGTCAATTATTGGGTGGGTTCTTTTTTTAAAAACAACAACAACCATGGTTTGTTGAATAAACCATTGTGTTCTCAAATCACACTAAGAATAAACCATATTCTAAAATCTATAATTGCTGTGTAAACATCTGAACCTTGTCTAATTTGCCTCACTAAGTTACTGCAAGGATAAAATAAGTGGCATAAGAATATAGCAGCCATTTTGAATTTCTTGTGGTAAGCAGGTAATAAAAATAAGATGAAGAAATATATTGTCAGTAGACCTGTCTATAATAGTGTCTGAGTTTCTTGAATTCTTGAAACATTGTAGAAATCCAAGCTGCAGTGTGTGGTGGTTGCATGTAGTTAGCATTTTAAAACATTATTTATACTGGCCCAGTATAAATAATATATTAGGCTGAGTAGCCAGGAAAAAGTGTCTCATCTTTCTAGACCTCAGCTACAGAGAAGAAAGTCCAGTGTGTCGTGTCGAGGCACTATTTTTACTGTGTCTCAGTGAACAAAATGTAAAACTCCACCAAAGCAGAAGGAACATCATGCACGGAAGGCCTGTCCAATACTCATGCTGCTGTCATGCACAAATAACCAAAATGACAGCATGAGCTGATCAAGATGATTTCTTTATTGCTGCATGCCTAGTTACAAGAATCCTGCATAACTGACTTCATTTTCTTGGGAAATGCCAGATAAAGGTTTCAAGGATTCTGGGGGAGATAAGATCTGCGTCACTTCCAGTGTGCAAGGACTCTAAGCTTGCCTTCCTTTTCACTCTTCCTCCCATTCTAGCTGGAGATTTGGCCACATCTGCATGTGTAGTAGCCTCTCTATGTTTATTACAACTGGTAATATAATAATGAGATTCGAGGAATATATTTTTTGTGGATTATTTCACCACTATTCTATCCTGTCTTCTTTTTAAATCATCTAAAAATTGGGATATTATAATATTATTTATATAATAATGATGGCTTATTTCAAACAATTTATATCTGCTTTTCTACTCTGATGAACACTCAAGGCACCTAATAAAATTTAAACAGAAGAACGGATAATTTAAAATATAGATTAAAAAACCTAAACTCAACAGAACAATTTTAACGTGTATATTTATATGCTACATTTGTTAATTATGTGCCATTAAATTGCTTCCGACTCCTAGTGATCAGATAGATGTTCTGCAAGGTGATCTGTCCCTTAACCCAGGGGTCTCAAACTGGTGGCCCTTGGGCCGGATGCGTCACGTGCAGGCCATGCCCACCCCAGCTCCAAGAAGGGAAAAACGTCACGATACGTCACTTGACGGCAACGTGACACGGCCAGTTTGACACCCATGACTTAACCTATCGCTGGGTTCTTCCAAAACATTGTTAACTTGTTTTCATCTCCACTATTAATTGAGTCCATCTAACTGGTTGTGGGTCAGCCTTTTCTCTCTTTCCTTTCATTTTTCCCAGCATTAAAGCCTTCATGGAACGGGGTCTTTGTATAATGTATTTGAAATAAACTCTTTTGTGGTCTTTTGTGTCTTAAGTGAGAACTCTGGGATGATTGGTTTGGTGATCTATTGGTTTGTTTTCTTGGCTGCCGATGGTATTTTATGGCATCCACTCCAACACCAAGTTCAAAACCATCAATACTTTTGCAATTCTGCCTTTTCAAAGTCCAAATTTTACTTCCATAGAGGAAATATAATTATTCTGATCAATGTAGGAATAAACTCACAATAGAATCTGAATATCTTTTTTAAAGCCTTCGTGACTGCTCCAGCAAGTGCTAGTCTGTGGTGTGTTTCTCGACTACTTATTACTTCATTATTGATGGTTGATCTAGACCAGAGGCCTTCAAACTTGGCAATTTTAAGACTTGTGGGCTTCAACTCCCAGAATTCTCCAGCCAGCTGGCTGGAGAATTCTGGGAGTTGAAGTCCACAAGTCTTAAAGTTGCCAAGTTTGAAGACCCCTGATCTAGACATTATCTACCACTTCTATATCTTTGCTGTCTTTTCTGAGGCTGGTTTTCTACCTGTTGTCATAGTTTGATCTTCTTTATATTTAATTGTAGTCCCATCTTTCACTGGGGTCTTTGACTTTTATTACTGGAGTTGCAGATGCTTTGCATTTTTAGCTATCAGAATAGGGCAAATTATTGTTTCCAATTCTTTTTTCTGATTCAGAATACAACTATAGGCTGCAGCAAAACCACATATATGTGTTGTTTTCTGTCCCCCATGTCCAGGAGTATTCAGAGAAGAAGTTTAAAAAAAAAGTCAAGATAGCAGCCATGACAGCACAAATGAAATCTCATTGTTTTTTATATGCATTGAACTCTCTACAGATGCTCCCACTTCCCTCCTTTATACAATCCCCACCTTGGTAGTTTCCCATATACTCATAAACTCTAGTTTGTCATTATTTATACATATTCATAGCAGGTATGCCTTTTCAAAGGATGTCTAATGGCAAGTGTTCATGTGTTCGTCCTGTGCTAAGTTGTTGATAAAAGACTTTCTCCTCACGGTCTCTATTTCTCATACGCACCAATAATTCTCGGCCATTCTCTGAAGCAAGTGGCTGTTTTCCCCAGGGAAGATGATGCTATGATGAGATGTAAACAAGAAAATTGTGTGTTGTAGCATTAGAGAAGCTTTTCCTGTGACAGATAAATTTAGTTTAATAATTCGATAGAGATTATCACAATGTCTTGTAAATAATATGTAAAATTGCCCTCACAGGGTAGGTATTTTAAATCAAGATTGATTCATCAACTTGCTCTACTTCTGATATTAGGCCATCTGAGTTTATTGAAAATAAGCTATAAGGGGTATTATTTTCTATTCTGTCTTTTGCTTAAGCATGGAATACAACATAGCTTTATAATATTAGTATTTAATATTGGTTGTACTATGGTTTTCCAAGTAACAAATTGGAAAACATAAGTCTTCCATTCATGGTTTCTTTTTAAACTAATAACAATTTAAGCTCTGAAATATTTCAGTAAGATGCATCTTTAGAGTTGTTCAAAAAACAAAACTAAAGAACATTTCATCACTACAACCATTGCCATTTGGCATTATATTGGGGTAAAATACAATGATGTGGAAGGGGTATATTCAAGCATAATACACTAAGTCAAAACATTGTATTAATAAAACATCTTGAATTGATGCAGTTGTTGATAGCTTGGTAATTATGTCATTGCTGATAGAGATAGAATTAGGGATATCACATAGAGTGCAAAAAAGGTCTGGAGTTTTGTTTATGAACAAAGGAATCTTTTGATTCAGTTTTGACTGAAACCCTTGTTCCATTTTGGATGATATTGTCTCTTCCGGCTGGCACCAATTCTTCAAGATTTTTAAGGCAAAAGACTTTCCTAGCAGTCTTCTCTCACAGCTGCCAGGATTTCAAACTTAGTCATAACTTTGTTCCTTTCTATTGGAATCTCAACTGTTAGGAGTCAATCTTTGTTTCTAGGATGGTGATGTCTCACTTCAGTATTTCTGAATGTTTATGTTGAATCATAATGGATCACTTCAGTAATTCTAAGTGTTTATGTTAGAAAACCCACATCACAGATACACCTATCTTTGTGGTAGGATTAAAATAGAAAATCTTCTTTTTTTAAAAAAAAGTTTAATGTCAAAAGTGTCTATATGATTACATGGCAAAGAGAGGTAAAATGGAGAAAGAGCAAGGCAGAAGAAACAATGATGTCATTTGCAGAGACAGAGGAAACCAGCTTGGCCTTAATCAGCTCTTATCAAGGGTAGAATTTAATTATTGATTCCACTGGTTTGTTATCGGAACATATTCTTACTGGTCTGATACATTTTCCTATAGTTTCTCCTTAATTAATCAGAATTAATCAATCTCCACAATTAATTAGTGGAATGACTTGCCTCCAGAATTGTGGGTGCTCTGACACTGAAGGTTTTTAAAAAGAGATTTGCCATTTCATTTGCCTGAAATGGTTGGACTAGAACAGGATTGTGAAACTCACGCCCTGCAGACCAGATGCGTCACGCACAGGCCACGCCCACCTGAGGTGTAGCAAAGGGGAAATCATGATACGTCATGTGACGACAACATGACACCATGAGTTTGACACCCCTGGATTAGAAGATCTCCAAGGTCTCTTCCCATTCTTTCCATTATTCCTTTGGTGACTCCAGCAACCCATGCTGTTTGAGAATTTAAAATAAAAATTAAAATCCTCACAGTTACGGCCGCTGCAGAATCCCCATAGTCATGTGATCAGCATTCAGGTGCTTAGTAACTGGCATGAATTTATGATAGTTGCAGTGTCCTCTAAGGTTATGTAATCGCTATTTGTGACCACCTCAGCCAGCTTACTTCAAGCAAAGCCAATGGCAGAAGCCAGATTCATTTAATAACCGTGGCAAGAAAAAGGTAATAAAATTGGGTGCAACCCATTCGCCTTGCTTAGCAATAGAAATTCAGGACCCAATTGTGGTCATAAGAGGGAAAACTACTTGAAATATATAAGAGAAGTCTTCACGCACAGAAGTGTTACAAAGTGTGTTCATGACTTTGAAAAAAAGTGAAAAATGTTTGGAATGGATGTGATGTAGCTATAACTATTAGCCATGTTGAGTGTCCACTTCATTCTTGAACAATGATCAGGAATTTTCATAATTCCCATGCTGCACTGATGGACTTGATTTCGGAGGCAGCTGGATGACCTAATTTTTTTTTAAGAAAAATTCTGAGCAGAAGGAAGGCTAACTAAGTTTGGCAAATATGTAAAAATCTTACAATGTTAAGTTTATGTTTGATTCTGCAACTGATGTGGTTGCCATTTGATTCATCTTTTTCTCTCCTTGTTCCTGTCTAGTAACCAGCATCTCCAGAGTCTACATAAATCAGGGGTGGCCAAACCGTGGCGCATGCGTCAAACGTGGCGCATTGGATGCTTACAAGTGGCGCATTGCATCCTTGCGCCTACTTAGCTCGGTTCCTCTGGGCTCTGCCTACGGCAATTTAAAACGCGCTTCTGCCCGCGAGGAAGAGGGGGCGAGCATCGATCCCTGCCTCCGCGCAGGCAGGAGCGCGTTTCAAAACGCTGCCAGAGGCAGCCCAGAGCAGACGAGCTAGTCCAGCAAGTGAGGGAGGCATCGGCAAGAGTTCTAATGTTTCTAACTTCCTTTTAGCCATCCCTTTCGGCTCCGCCTCTTGCCGCTACCTCCCTCACTTGCCGGGAAGTTGCGGGGGTGGTGGTGGAGGAATGTGCCGGGGGCTGAATAAATAATATTCAGTTGCCCATTGAATTGCTGCAGACAATAAGATTTACTTGTATTCTACATATGTCTATTTTAAGTCTCCTACTCATTGAGCAGAATATTTTTTGCAATGCTTTCATCATTTTGAAATACTGATAGTGGATCGATGTATGTCACAGAAGTGAGTACACCCCCTCATATTTTGTATATATTTAAGTATATCTTTTCATGTGACAACACTGGAGAAATGACACTTGGCTACAATGTAAAGTAGAGAGTATACAGCTTGTATAACAGTATAAATGTGCTGTCCCCTCAAAATAACACAACACACAGCCATTAATGTTTAAACTGCTGGCAACAAAAGTGAGTACACCCCTAAGTGATAATGGCCAAATAGGGCCCAAGTAGCCGTTTTCCCTCCCTGGTATCATGTGACTCGTTAGTGGTGCAAGGTCTCAGTTGTGAAGGGGGAGCAGGTGTGTTAAATGTGATGTTATCGCTCTCACTCTCTCACACTGGTCATTGGAAGTTCAACATGGCACCTCATGGCAATGAACTATCTGAGGATCTGAAAAAACGAATTGTTGCTCTACATAAAGATGGCCTAGGCCAATGATGGTGAACCTTTTTTGGCTCAGGTGCCAAAAGGGTGCGCGCGCAATAAGGTGCACGCAGGTGCCCATACCTATAATACAATGCCCTCCTCCCATGCATGCGCACAACCCCCGTGCTGCCCCCCATGCATGCGCACAGGCCTCACTGAAACTGGAGCTGCCCTACTACTTACTTTCAGTGGAGCTGCCCTACTACTTAACTTCAGATAGTTGTAACCAGGGTTCCCACACCTCGGCCCATTTCTTCTGCAGCCTGCAAGGCTTTCCTGAAGGCCTGTCTAGCCAATAACAGAGCTCCGGATCGATCCGGAGCCTCTCTAGCCGATAACAGAGCTCCGGATCGATCCGGAGGTCTGTTATCAGCTGCAGAGGCCTTTCCTAAAAGCCTTTCCTGAAGGCCAGGGCTTCCACTTACCTTCGCCACCGGTTCGCATTGCGATGTTTCATGCTTGCGCGCTCGCTCCGCTCGTGCAATTTGACTTCTGCGCATGCTCAGTAGCAGGAATCAGCCCGAAACACAGCTGAGGAGCTGATCAGCTGTGCTTTGGGCGAAGAAATAAAGGTCAGTATTAACCCGCAGGCGGGAGGGCCCTTTTTCAAGCAGCAGAAGAGGAGAAGCCATCCAAACACAGAAAAATGCACACACACACACACAAAAGATGGCGGCGCCCGCGGACTGGCACCAACAGAATCGGATCTGTGACATCACCAGCGGGTCGCTACCGGTTTGGGCGATCTGGTCCGAACCGGGTGGAACCCACCCCTGCTGAAGACCTCTCTAGCCAATAACAGAGCTCCGGATCGATCTGGAGCTCTGTTATTGGCTGCAGAGGCCTTCAGAAAAGTCTTGCCGGCTGCAAAAGAAATGGGCTGCAGAAGAAATGGGCCGTGGTGTGGGAGGCCTGGCTACAACTGTCCAAAGCCAAAGAAGTTCCTGAAGACCTCTGACAGTGAAAAGGAGGCTGGGGGTGAGCACACAAGTAAACTTCCGGTTGGGCCATTTTTCACTGAAGCCTGGGGAGAGTGAAAACGGGTGAAAAGAAGGGCGAAAATCAGCTGGCCAGCGAGCATGCATGCTGGAGCTGACATAGAGCAACAACTCACATGCCCTCAAATATGGCTCTGCATGCCACCTGTGGCACGCCTGCCATAGGTTCACCATCTGGCCTAGGCTATAAGAAGATTGCCAAGACCCTGAAACTGAGCTGCAGCACAGTGGCCATGACCATACAGCAGTTTAACCGGATAGGTTCCACTCAGAATAGGCCTCACCATGGTCGACCAAAGAAGTTGATTGCCCGTGTTCAGCGTCATATCCAGAGGTTGGCTTTGGGAAATAGACGTATGAGTGCTGCCAACATTGCTGCAGAGGTTGAAGGGGTGGGGGGATCAGCATGTCAGTGCTCAGACTATACGCCGTATGCTGCATCAAATTGGTCTGTGGGCTGTCGTCCAGAAGGAAGCCTCTTCTAAAGATGATGCACAAAAATGCCCGCAAACGGTTTCCTGCAGATAAGCAGACTAAGGACATGGATTTCTGGAACCATGTCCTGTGGTCCGATGAGACCAAGATAAACTTATTCAGATGGTGTCAAGCATGTGTTGCGGCAACCAGGTGAGGAGTAGAAAGACAAGTGTGTCTTGCCTACAGTCAAGCATGGTGGTGGGAATGTCATGGTCTAGGGCTGCATGAGTGCTGCCGGCACTGGGGAGCTACAGTTCATTGAGGGAACCATGAATGCCAACATGTACTATGACATACTGAAGCAGAGCATGATCCCCTCCCTTCGGAAACTGGGCCACAGGGCAGTATTCCAAAATGATAACAACCCCAAACACATCTCCAAAATGACCACTGCCTTGCTAAAGAAGCTGAAAGTAAAGGTGATGGATTGACCAAGCATGTCTCCAGACCTAAACCCTATTGAGCATATGTGGGGCATCCTGAAACAGAAGGTGGAGGTATGCAAGGTCTCTAACATCCACCAGCTCTGTGACGTCATCATGTAGGAGTGGAAGAGGACTCCAGTGGCAACCTGTGAAGCTCTGATGAACTCTATGCCCAAGTGGGTTAAGGCAGTGCTGGAAAATAATGGTGACCACACAAAATATTGACACTTTGGGCCCCATTTGGCTATTATCACTTAGGGGTGTACTCATTTTTGTTGCCAGCAGTTTAGACGTTAATGGCTGTATGTTGCGTTATTTTGAGGGGACAGCATATTTACACTGTTATACAAGCTGTATACTCACTACTTTACTTTAGCAAAGTGACATTTCTTCAGTGTTGTCATATGAAAAGATATACTTAAATATTTACAAAATGTGAGTGGTGACATACTGTGTGTGTGTGTATACACACACACATATATATACACACACACATACTATACTATTTATTATATGATACTATGCTATATTATTATATTATATTATATTATATTATATTATATTATATTATATTATATTATATTATATTTATTATATTATATTATATTATATTATATTATATTATATTTATTATATTTATTATATTAACAGAGTTGGAAGGGACCTTGCAGGTCATCTAGTCCAACCCCCTGCCCAAGCAGGAGATCCTAAATCTGCCTCTACCTAGTATAGAACTCACAACCTCCTGATTGTGAGGCAAGAGCTCCACCTCTAGGCCACAGCAATATTATTATATTTAATTATATATATGCGCCAGTTACCCAAATTTTGATCACATGACAATGGGGATGCTACAACAGTTGTAAGTATGAAAACAGTCATAAGTCACAGTTTTCAGTGATGTTGTAAACAGTCACTAAATGAATGCTTGTAAGGCAAGGATTTACCAGTATGAAGTTTTTTTGCATTGAATTATATCATCGTTTGTCTGCATTGGTATTGTCTGCATGGCATGACAAGTACTCTGTTGGAGACAAGGATGCTGATTTTTTCCAGTATTACGCTGCAGCAGGATTTCCCAACTTTGGCAACCTCAAGATGCATGGACTTCAACTCCCAGAATTCCCTAGCCAGCATGAGGAATTCTTCCTCATTTCACAATTTAAGACAAGTGCACATGTCTTAAATTGTCAAGGTTGAGAAACTCTGTGCTAGAGTTTAAAATTAAAATCTTACGTGTACAATGTATGTACTTGTCTATAGATAAGCAGATCTGAATCACTACCAGACTGCTGCAACACTGGCTCCTGTATGTATTTGGGAAGATTACTCCATCCACCCACAATTTTAAACTTTAATAAAGCAAACAAGCTTTAACATAACTTGGCACTTCTTATTCATCATTGGAGAACATTTAATAATCATTCTCATAAGGTTTTTTTATATGTGTTGAGAACAACCTCAAGTTGGCAATCATTTGGAAAGAAAGCTGTTCTGGATTATGTTAAAACTGTGGAAGACTGAGCAGCTGTTTACAGATGTTTGGTAGCCACATTCTTAACAGCTGTTCACATACAATCAACAATATATAGCCCTGTAGATAATAGTCTATTCTTTACAACTCAACTTTTCCCCTTCAAAAGAAATGGATCTGATTATGATACGCTTAATATGTAATTATTTTTAAATTACAGTAACATGGCAAAAAAGCTATTGCATTATATCTCAAGTAAAACAGAAATAAAACCCACATTTTTAAAAACTATCTATTGCTTCCCATATCAGCATTCATTTCCTCTTGGCCTTTTGGGACTTAAACCTTGATACTCCCTGAATTTTTTTCTTTAAACATAATCGTTTGAAACATCCTGCCAGCATACAAAACAATAGCTGAAGATGCAGTTAAACTTTATAAATTCTGATTTAATTATAATGGTAGAGGCTTTGCCAATGGATTCTGGTGCCTGATGTCTAAATCACCATTTTTATTTCAACAAAGTTTCATTTCATGTAGCAATATTTTGTTTAACCTCTCTTTTTGTCAGCAGTTCAGGAAGTATGCAAGCTTTACCAGTTTGAATAACAGGATTTTCCTCCCCCTAATACAAGTAGCTTCTTATATTTTCAGTCTTTTGCAATTTGTGAATGTTTCTTTTAAAATGTAAAACTAGATCAGATCATAGATTGTTTTAGAACAGTGTTTCCCAAAGTGTGGTACGCGTACCCCCAGGGGTACGGGAAGAGTTTGGTGGGGGTATGCGTTGCACCGGAGTTTGGTGGGGATCACATGGGAATATCCACTGCACTGTGCTTAGCTGCGCCCACAGAACAAGGAAAGAAATAGGCGCGTATCGCAGTTTTTACATGGGAACTGGGGCCATCGTACATCGTATCGCAACTCATTATGGCGGGAACTTCTGCGCATCCTTCGCGCAGCTTGGGTTTGGCCATTTTTAAACTGCGGGAACATTAACAGTTGACGTTGAGCCGCGGAGCTGTTTAAACGCCGGAGAATTGCAGTGTTATCTAACGGTTAGACAGTCTTGTGAGGCGTGACACGGCGTGAATATACTGCACTTCGTTACAGAGACAACTTACTTCTTTAATAGTTAGTTCCGGGCGCCTGTTATCGTGCTTTAGTAAGTTCCACTGATTTTGATTATTTTTATAAAATACAATTTTTATCCCTAACAGAGGTTATGGATCGCTGGAAAGAAAAAATAAATATATTTTGATTTTTATTAAAGCATATGTTTTTTATGAGGGGTACTCAGCGTTACAAAAATTATAGAAGGGGTACACATATGTCAAAAGTTTGGGAAACACTGTTTTAGAAGAATGGCATAACTGCACCCTCCCTTAAACAGGAAAGTAAATAGTTTTGATCTGACATTATTATTTTATTACATCTAATTTCCCTTCCCTTGTGAGTTTTACTAAATATGTGTCTAGATATCTAGTTGATGTAAAAGTAAATATTAGGTGTTTATTTTGGGCATATCCGAAACTGTATCCCAGTGTGGGCAAGCATCACGTGAATTCAGTTTTCTACTCAGTTGGGATATAAATAGGTGGACCAGTGTGATCAAGTTCTCAGTGTGATATAGATATTAGTCTGTTTTTCTAGCCCTGTGGATCATGTTGAAATTATGATGCCAATAGCCTCTGGAATTGCTGATTGCTTAAAAAAAAAATCACCCTACTATGTATCTACATTGAGTGGGGTACTTTTGAATGTAATTAACAAAGCAACCTTCAAATTAAAGTGTTTTATATCGGTTAGAACACACTTGTTCATTTCTACCATCTTGGATACAGAAAGTCTTAATACAAGTAATTTTCAAGCTACAATTGCAATTGAGGCCAGAATTTCATTTGCCAATGTAGTTGTAAACCTTGAGGTGACCGCATTGGTTTGCAATGGGAATCTTGGCATTCCCTGTTGCTATTGTTAGCTGATCCAATTCATTCCTGAACTGATCCTACTCAGCCCTAAGGCTCAGTTCTTCCAAGATAAGAGAGTCCCTCCCCTTCAGTTTTCCTCAGTTGCCTGTCCTCCCCTCCCTCCATTCTGACCTGTAGGTTGCTTGCACCCTGCCTTGTGGGTGGCAAACAGCTGCTGAACTGCAGTGTAGTGTGAAGCTTTAGCAGCCATAAGAATTGCACAAAGCCCGTGCTATCTAAGAATTCTGGGGCTCAGCTAAGAACACCAGCGTGGGGTGAAGCCCCCACCCCAACTGCAGCCATCACCTTACACTGCGCCAACCCAGTTAATCCTCTTCCTCCTCTTGTCAAGATATGCCCAACCTGACCCTTCACAAGGCAGCTGCTGGCCACATGAGGCTTCATCCCCTGATCCTGCAAGAAAATCACCACATTCGGAAGTAAGCTCATATATTTAGCAGTTTCCTTGTGAATGGTGAGGTGGACATACCTCATTAGCAACAGGAACAAGAAATGCAGTGAAGGTCAGCTCGGGATGATGGAATGCAGGACAGCAGGCGTTACAAAGTGCAGGAGGTCAAAAGGGCAGATGGGGGAAAGAAATAGGTAGGGGGGGGTTGGAAGTAACCCTCCAGTTGTAAGCGTGGACCAAGCATCAAAATTCTGATCAGGGAAACTGCAACAGCCATTAAGTTTGGGGACAAGGCGTAAGTACCATTCATTCAACACTATTGCAATTTCAAATGATCCGTTGTATGAATGATTGTAACTTGAGAACTACTTGTTTAAGACTGATCCATATGGTTGTATCTCATTATAAAAGCGCACAGATATATAATGCTACTGTTATAATAGTGCTATTTTGCACCTCTCTCTTCAGCATTAACTAATTATGATAATTGAGCCTCTGTCATTTGAAATTGTTTTGGGTAATAGAGATAAATGCATCTCTAAGCACCAATGGGATGAATAGAATGAGGACATTTCTGGACTTTCAAATTATGCTGAGAAAGTTGTAGAACCAACTTTAATTCAATGATAGGATAATATAATGGTAAAAAATATAAAAATGGATTTGAAAATGCATTTTATTGGAAGTTATTTGAAACTTAGCTCTTTCATATGAAATCCATACTAGCCTTGGAATAAAGAGATTAATCATGCAAGTCATTGTGATAAAAACCTATGGAAGAATATTTCTGGCCGAATATCCAGAATATTGTTTAAATTTTATTCTAAGAGCTATTCATAAATTGAGATTACTGTATCGGCTTCCCTTACAAGAAGTAAAAATTGTGACTAATAAAACAGAGTTACTATCAATTTGGTAGACAGACAGACAGATACAGACACAGACACATACAAAATATTAAATAGCTTGCAGAAGAAGTGATGTTCCAAGAATACAATGATTGTGTTGTTGTTGTTGTTGTTGTTGTTGTTGTTGTTGTTATTATTATTATTATTATTATTATTATTATTATTATTATTATTATTATTATTATTATTGACATTTATATACCGCCTCACAGTGCAAGCACTCTCTAAGCGGTTTACACCAGTAAGCAATGTATATTTATATTGCCCCCAACAATCTGGGTCCTCGTGTATACCTCAACACACTGTAAAATGCAAGGAGTTTAACTTGTGTAACATAATGTTTTCTACATTTCTACAGGCCTTCCCCCCTCCCTTTCTTTTCTGTTGCTTTTTGTTATGGAAAAGGATTTATCCATGTAAACATGTTTCATACTGAAATGTAAAAGGAATGTGTGTCTTCATTTTTGCCTAGAAGAATAACTTACAGTATAACCCTGAGTTGAACCAGCAAGATGTTCATGTAAATCAATGGTTCTCAACCTTCCTAATGCCACGACCCGTGACCACCTGCCGCGACCCACCCCGCCCGCTGCTGCAAAGCGTTCTGCGCATGCACAGAGGGTAAAATAACCCAAATGGCAGCATCTGGGCGAAGTCTCCAGACCCCTGAAAGGGGTTGCAACCCCCAGGTTGAGAACCGCTGATGTAAATGCTAGTACATTGGCCTATATATTTCAACAAGCAGTAGCCATGGGAAGAACTGGGGACTGAAAGCAGGGTCATGGTGATTGAAAGCAGGGTCATGGTGTCACCACGCAAATTCCAATCTTTTTCTGAGTGTGATAGGATGCTGTAAACATGTCCCAAAGGTGCATAGCTTGCAGTGTGACAGCATGACACTGCTTTTGTAATTGTGATAAAAGCAGTGAGATCCAGGAAATGCCACAGTATACAGCATTTTCTGTGCATTTCCCCATTATATTCAGGTCTGCCTTCCCCCCCCTCTGATCTGTGGTGTAGCAGCCAGAGAAAAATTACTTTTTAAGTAGTGCTTTAAATTAGAGATGCAAATAACATGTTGCAAAGTCTTTTTTCCTTCTTTGTTATCAGGTTGCCATTTTGAACCTAGAATTCCTCTGTTCCTTTTGACAGACTTTCAACTTCCTATGCAGATTAGGCCATTAAATTAGGCGCAAAGGCTGAAGCAGCCCTCTTGCCTAATTTAACCTTGCCATGGTATTGAAAGAGATTTACTAATGTTTACTGATGCTAATAGGTGGCAATTTGGTAAGGAAAATAATCCTTCTAAGTCCTGAACTGCATGCCCTCAGGATGTATGAGGTTGTAAAAATATTTCCAACTATCATACCCATTTGATGGCCTTTAGTATATACAGTGTGTGAGTTATCTATTATCTCACCATCTCAGTCTCCTGTTCCAAATTGGGGTTGCTTTCTGAAATTGCACAGGGCTGTGGAAAAGATGTTCTCATGTGCCACATCAGGATGGTCTCTATCTGGTGATGTTTTTGTTGTAAAGGGCAAGAACAGAGATTGATTCCACACACCATTTCTGGAAAAAATCTTGTATTTTTTTATTTGTTTAGCAAGAAAGGATCCAGTTTTTATTTATCTTGTTCCAGCTGAAAATTCTTCATTTTAAATAAAACAATTTAGATAGAAAGACAAAGATTTGTATCAGCCTTTTAGGTTGGCACGACTGCTGAGGAAACAGATGTGTGAACTGTCTATGGACTAGAATAGTGAAAATGGCTAGATTCTGTTTGGAATGGGGCAACACCCTGTTCTGTAAAGCTATCTGTTGCAAATAAAAAGCTTGTGTTAATTTTCTTACAGTGCAAACAGTGGCTGTGTCGGTGTGCGGGTGTGTATGTTCTGTTTGTCGGGAGCTACCTCTTCTTTTTCACATCCACTATATTTCTGATTAAGATTATTGGAGCATGACTTCAATGAGTTCTAAAATAGGCATATTAATCTCAGCCTCCATCCAGGGATATATTTTCACTGTAACTTAGTGATAAAAGCACCTCCCTCATCTACTCTGCTATGGCTTTTTCTTTTTGTCTCTGGACATATTTCTGAAATAATAATGAAAATATCCTCTTTATTCGGTTCAGGAGAACTCAGCACAAATAAGGGAAAAACAAAACAGTCTTTTTGAGGAAGCTGTTGTGTTTTAAAGATAAAATGCAAGGTGGAAACAAATATTTCTTAAAATGAACTGCATTTTTCTTCTGAAAGGCTAGAGAATAAGGTGTGTGAGATATGAAAAGAACAATAGAAATTCCTCTTAACTTGAGTATCTTTAGAATTTAATTTCATTCTTACATTTAGCAAAAGCAAATTAAAACTAACATTTAATGATGAGGCATGTAGTTAATGTCCACTTGTGTTCTGTATAATAATACTATAGTGTAGCATTTTGTATTAGTTCTAACCAGAATTTATAATGAAGACTCATAATAAATAATTTATTGAACAAAAAAATTACAAATTATTACTAAGGTTACTCAGACCAGGGTTCTTTTTTTTTTTCTGTGAAGATGTAGCTGATCTGGATGTAAAAGCTACCAGTGGGAGAAATGCAGAAAGATATAATTTAGAAATATAAAATGTATTGATTTCAATTTCTTTTGTTCTAAAACAGCAAGTAAATCATAGGAGCCAAAATGGCTGAAGGCATACATCTTTACAATATTAAAATGGTCAGCTGAGAGTAATGCAAAGCTCTAGGAATATTTTAGCAGGGATACGATACCTGTTTTTGCATGCAAAACCACTCAAAAAGGCTTTAATTATTTGGAGCATCTTGCTGTCATGCCTATGCTGTTGTTTCTTATGCCCTCCCACTAATTACTTCATCTGTAAGCATGCTCTTTTTTCTACAAGAGTTACATCAGCGATGCATATTTGTTATGTAGGATACCTGCAGTATTTGTGATCCTATACTTACCCCTAATCTGGCATTAGAATTTCATTGTTCATTGGAGTTTCATATACTCATTTTAAAAAGCAAACAAAAAGCTATAATTGTGGAACAAATCATTAAAAAAATGAATTAACAGCATATAACCCATTCTTGGCTAAAAAGAAGGATAAAAATATTTCAAATAAACATTTGTGTGTGTGTGTGTGTGTGTGTGTGCGCGCGCGCGCGCACGCATTGCTCTTAATGGCAGTTAGCTTGCAGCTTTGAAAATGGATGTGAATTTGTTCAATTTCCTTTCTCAGTCTTCTTCTGGTATATAATTAATGCTTGTCCTTCCTCCCTCCCCTCCTCCCCCACACACCCAATATGATAGAAGTTTGGCGGCAATGAAGTATATGGGAAAGTTTCCGGTTTTTAACAAAGGAATTAAAAACTATTCTGTGCAGAAAATGACGCCACTGGATGCTAACTTATAAATTCATCTATGGCTTAACATTGACTTAATTTAGCCACTGTAGATATCCACGTACAACATACAGTTTTTTTTTCTTCCACAGATTCTGCTGATATATGTGAACAATTTGAAAATTTCTTTCTGTAACCTCTTAAGAAAGCTATTATTTAAAATGTTTTACACTGACAGCTTCTCTCTCCTGAATTGCTCAAATCAGCTAATTCAGTGAATTATAACTGTATGAGCCACAAATTGTCTGTGGAACCACAGCTAAAGCAATAAAAGGAAATAATCAAGTTATTTGCTTGAATAGGCAGTAACTATTGCTGTGCTTTCTTAGCCTTTTCATTAAACCTGAAAGAAACTTTGTTCAGTTAATCAATCTTAGTCAATTTAAGGATTTTAATTCATGATTGCATACTTTAATTGATGAGTTTGGAGTTTAGACAAATGCTTTATGTTTTGAAAGCAGTTCTGGTGTTTACAGTTTATTCCAGGGCCTACCGTTTATTTGAAATGTAAAGATAAATGAGTAAATAGATTTTCCTGAGAGTGAGCTATAGCTTATTTTCAATCAGTAAAACATTCTTATACTTTAATATATCTCAAGTGTGTCAGATTTGGCTGATACATATCCTTTAATAATGAACTAGTTGAACAGAAAGCTTTTTTTTAATCTCAAGAAGTATAATAGCGAAAAAAAGCAACATTTTAGAAGATGGACTTGATGATATATGTGGAAACAGGTGGCAGCCACACATGTTTTTTCCAATAAGTTCCTCTGCTAACTCTTTGAAATCACTTGACTAAAGTATCCAAAACCTCTGGCTATTTTATTTCATTTATTGACTTCCTCTGTTCTAGGATTACCCGATTCGGACTGTAAAAAAATCCATGCAACAGTTAGATGGCATTGGATACAGAAGACTCTTAATTGATGCAGCCAGAGTTTTGAAGGCCAGTAGTCCTGTTTTACATTCTGCTGTTCGGCCAAGATGATTTTATAGTTAAAATACACTAGTATCTATTTGAACCTGGGTCTGGACTTAGAGAAACTCTTGGGAAAGTTGTTCTTTTGTTCAAGAAAACTGCTTTCAGAATTGGCTGTTACCCAAATAGGCTCACAGGAAACTGAAATATGATTTAAACAATTATCTGAATAGACTTACAGGAAGCTTCATTTGCAGCTTTCTTCTGGATACAGTTCAGTGGCTTTCTGTGAGAAAAGACTACAGATTTTTGTAAGTAGAGTGACGTTTTTGTTAGAAATGGATCAATATTAATGGAAATATAAATATATTATCTAGAAATCCTGTCATTTGATCTATATATTTTTCTCCCCTTGGAAGAAATTTCTTTAGTGAGATGAGCTCCAAATATTGTATGGATTTTGTGACTGAAGCTACTGGTGAGTTTAGCTGATTTTAAATAATTGTGGAACATTGTGTTGAAAGGATGAGTGCATCTTAACTGTTGAAATTATTTTGTTCTTCCAGTAATCAGTGAGAGCAAATAAAAACAAATTTAGAGACTTGCATTGTATGTGTTTGAATAAAGATATTATCTAAATTATGACATGAAAGATATTGAGCATGATTCATTTTTGTGGCAAATCATGAGTTTGCTACCGGTAGCATTAAATAAATAATACATCTATAATCCATGATACTTCCAACATTTGAATAAAATAAGTTTCATGTAATAGGAAACTCCTCTGTTACATTAACATTTTTTATTTCTTCTTTATATTGCTGTGTTTCTCTGTTCCCGAAATTACTTAATGGAAGATGCTGCTTTAAATTTCAGTAAGGGAGAAAATAGCAAAGAAATTTTTGTGGCCAGGAGAAAGGTTTGTGGCAAAATTAAAAGACCTGCTCTTGGAGATTTTGAATGTATTGAAAAATTGAGGATTGTTTCAGATCTTTTTTTAGGAAATTTAATAGTTGAGAAATATCCGATTTCGAGATTCCCGTGGGATACAATAGCTACACATTGGACGATTAAATTGCTTTAGTGCATATTTTTACACATACTAAAACCATTGTTTTTTGAGGTGAATATTTTTTCCCAAGACAAAGTGATTGGGAATAAGTGTCTGGAGTATTTATTTATTTATTTCTCCTAGAGTTATCTTGTCATCTCCCAAGCATAACTCTAGAAAAAAACCACATTGATACCACAGTGTTGGGTATATGCACATCTCCACAATTTTTGCAATGATGATATACCAAGTATGGTACCCCCTTCATCCTCTGGACACTTTTGGCTCCCAAATCATGGATGAGTTTTGAGATTCTGGAATCTGAAGTACTTATAATAGCAGTAGCAATAGCACTTAGACTTATATACCGCTTCATAGTGCTTTACAGCCCTCTCTAAGCGGTTTACAGAGTTCAGCATATTGCCCCCAACAATCTGGGTCCTCATTTTACCGACCTCAAGAGGATGGAAGGCTGAGTCAACCTTGAGCCGGTGAGATTTGAACAGCTGAACTGCTGAACTAGCAGTAGCCTGCAGTGCTGCATTTAACCACTGCGCCATCTCGGCTCTGTAAGTAAGAGCTTACCTCGTATATATGGGTCAGAGTTTCAAATGGTGTTACCAGGGTTAAAAAAAAAACTCATGACAACAATGTTCATTTGCAAAGAGAGAGGATTAATCTTTTACAGAAAAAGCCAGAACCTAGCAGTTTTACAAATTTTAGTCCAGGGGTGTAAAAATCAGGGTCCAGGGGCCAGATCCGGCCCATGGGGTGCTTAGATTTGGCCCGCGGGGCCACCCTCGAAACAGAGAAAGACTGGCCTGCGGTGCCTCTGCTAGTGAAAATGGAGCTCGGGACCGCCGCGGGCAGCCCTCACGAGGTTCGTTTTCGCTGACAGAGGGTTGCAGGAGGCCGTTGCAGCCAAAAACAGAGCTCAGGAGCCCGTTTTCGCTGGCAGAGGGCTTGGACCACCACAGGTGCCCCTGACACGAATGACGTTGAGCTGGCCATGCCCCCCATCCCCCCGAGGTCAAACACAACCCTGATGCGTCCCTCAATGAAATCGAGTTTGACACCCCTGTTTTAGATCCTTTTCATTCGTTTAGCATGGCTCACTCGACTTTAGTGAACTTGAATGGTTTCTCCAACCCAGCTTCTCCAAAGCTGCTGCTTCTTCCTTTTATTTTATTGATCAAGATCATTGAGTTCTTCTAATGGAACCCCTTTCCTCTATATACAGAGTCACAATTTAGGTGAATCTTGCCTAACTGGTTGATCTCCAGATACTTTAGGCTACAGTCGTCCACAGTTTCATATTCTACTGAGAAGGAGTGAAGCAGGCCTTTTTCTCCATTGCTGAGCCACACAAAGCTCCAACTGACTGCATATTTATTTATTTATTTTGTTTATTGCTAGTCCTTGTTTTGAGGTTTGTAATGACAGTGCTCATAGAAAATCACATTACTGAGGAAACATGCCTTTAAGGAACTTACCCTGCCATAAAAAAAAAGTTTCTGCACTTTCTTACATCCAGTGCATGTACTCTGTTCCCTAATATTACAACAAACAGATTATGAAAGTGTACCAATGTTTTCACAAGTTGCAGTGGTAGAGTTGTGAAATTTAAGCTTGTACCATAAACCAGTTATACTGCATTTCTTTAGGCACAATGAGATGATCCCTTTGGTCTTACTCCTGTTGTTGTGTCAGTTTTTTATGTAAACCAAACCAGGAAACCAACTCTACAAGTTTGACTGGAACTATATTTTATTGATATAAGCTACAGTAACAGAATCTTGAAAACTTGGCTGTATTTTTCCTTTTTTCTCTTATATCCCAGAGAGCTAGGCCAGAGCCTGTCTGAATTTCTTTTTAATGTTTTCCTTGTTTCCTGGGCCTAAAGCAGGGGTGTCAAACTCACGTCGTCATGGTGGCATCATGTGATGTATCGGGACCTTTTCCCCCTTCATTAAACCGGGCGTGGGTGAGGTGAGCGCGTGACACATCCGGCCCATGGGCCGTGAGTTTGACAGCCCTGGCCTAAAGCATGTTTTTATACTCCCCCCCCCTAACCATCACTGCATAGTTTTCCCCAAGTGATCTCTGTAGTTCTCTCCAAGTTGATTGCAATGACTTCAAATTAATTGAAAAGTTTTTAATCTAAATTTGAGATTGCCAAGTTGTTTGATAACTTAGGTGAGGAAAATCCTGCTATTGCTTTTCCCCCCCTTAGTCTTGAAACTAAGTCACTGATGTGATTGTTTGCAACTGTTGTGTCTTCTCATTTCTTTCCAAAAAGGTTATGCCAGAAGCACAGGTAACCTTTGAATTGTGTCAAAACATATTTCATCATGAGTGTTGCCTAGATGTGCTATATGTTCACAATATTTTAATCTATCTTGTCTCCTGAAAAGTATTTAACGTGAAATTACAAAATGCAACACTCATAATATAAATATACATTGCTTACTGGTGTAAACCGCTTTGAGAGTACTTGCACTGTGAGGCGGTATATAAATCTCACAAATAAATAAATTTAAAAACAACATCATCAATTTAAAAGACCAATTCAAAAGGTTTATTGGTCAGTGCACTCAGTAGTACTCTTACATTTTCGATCCATTTTCTTTCTACTACTCCTTCTGCCTTTAGCCCTGAAAAACAAAGAGGATGGGGAAGCTACTTCAGGCTTGCACTGTGGTGATGATTTACTATAGCTTCTTCATTCCATTTTTGAACTTCAGAAAAGAAAAAGTCAACAGAATAGGCATGTCCAATTTTATTTATTTGTATCTTTGAGATGGACTGGAAATAAGGCTACAAGGCTAATTTTTTCCTATTGTGTCTACATTATGAAATATCCTTCCTCTAAAAATTAGGCTGACGCCTCGTGTTGACCTTGCAGACGATTTTGAAGGCCCTATTTTCCTGTCTTCAGGGAATAGTTAAGATTATCACTGCTTGGACGTCTTCTTTTAAATTAAATATTATAATTGTTCTTATAACATTTCATGTTCTAATGAGTTGTGAAGATTCAGCAGCATGCATATTTAAAAAATAAGTAAGTCATACCCCTACAAATGAACCATTAAGAAATAATTTAGCTTTTTTTTTTCATTTTTCACAGGAAAAATGGATGGCAACTCTGATTTCTTGCTCATTAGCAATAGATTTTGAATCTCCACTTTGTATTCGGACTGGCATTTTGACTTTTACAACACTTATTTTAAATTATTTTATTTTAAAGTTTTAATTTTTAAAATTAACCAAAAGCTTTTAGTTATGTTTTTAATCTTGGGAAAGAAAAGCAGTACACTGGAGCCAATTAGGGATTAGAACTAAGGTATAAAATAATTGTGACCATTGGCTTCTAAATACAATTGTTTCTTTTTTAGAATACGTATATTTTACAGTTGAACCATGTTTGGGGCAACTGAAAACACATTAATTTTTGTGGTATTATTCTAAAACAAAATGCTTTGTTTTTATATGGAATATGGGATTTGTTCAGTTGATAGACCTTCTGAGATGCTGTTGATATTTGGTAAGCAAACTGTTATTCTGACATTAATTAATTATAATTTCTTTCTGACTCCATAACAATTACCATAGACAGTGATGCATTGCAATTGACATATCTTAGTTTTATTATGCACTTTATAAAATCAGCCTATTCCAATTAATGCCCTGCTCTTGAGCCTGGGATCTCCCTATTATTCACATTATACAGATTAACCTATACAACATATTATTTCAAAATATTGCAAACAGAAAGCATCAGTTAACTTTAACATATTGAAGCTGTGTAGAGAGTGCTACAGTACCAGTGCCTTGTGTTGCTATGTATTTGATTAAGTTTGTTTAAATATGCTTTCAGTGATGATTATTGTCACAGTTGTCCCATTAATTAGTCTCTCTCCATTTCTAATAATATGGAAAATACTGACCAAAGAAAATGGCCAGCCAATAATGTGAATAACACCCTGTTCATAGGCTACTCAGCTTGGAGCAACATGAAATGCCATTTACATATCAGTCACCTCTAATGGTAGGAAGGTTATATAATTACATTTTGGGGTTAAGAGAGAACCTACAACTTAGTTGTATAGTATATATTCTTTGTATGCACAAATCTAAAAAAAGTGTTTCGGTGGAAAAAGCTGGAGGGAGGGAGGGAGAGAGAGAGAGAGAGAGAGAGATATTGGAGATCTGATTTTCCTTGGATTACATCAATGTTCCTGCTTCAATATAAGCCGCTTTGTCTATTTATGCTAGCGATGTCAAACTCAATTTCATCATCATCAGGGCTGTGGTTGACCTCAGGGGAGCGGGGTGTGTGTGGCTGACTGGGTGGGCATGGCCAGCTTGATGCTACTCAGTGGGCGTGGCTGACGGTGGGTGTGGCCAGCTGGATGGGCGTAGTCAGCTTGACACCACTCCCCAAACTGCTGGCATATTTCCTCTTCGCATTGGGTAGACCGGGCCGAAGCCACGCTGGCCCAATGTTTCCTCTTCGCATTGGGTAAACCAGACCGAAGCAACATGGGTAGACTGGGCTGAAGCAACGTGGGCTGGCCCCTTACATTTTCCAGGATGGCCCCACAGGCCGGATCCGACCACATCATGGCCTGGATCCAGCCCACGGGCCTTGAGTTTGACACCCCCCTGATTTATGTTATACTGATATTAACTTCTACTCAGTTTGTAAATGATTTGTCAAGTACTTGAAACTAATCAATTGGATATGGATGATTGCTATTATAACATACATATTAAGGAATGACCAAGGAATTCTTGGCCTTCAAGACAAGTAAAAGCTTGTCTCAAACAATTGTGAATCAACATTTGTTAAGATATTAATGAACTGGGAGAGCCATGTTAACAAGGTTGGCCAATGAATAGGCATAGCAACTAAGTCAGCCAATGGGAGCTAACCACTTCTGAGTCTGTGCAGAGAATCGAAACTGGAAGCTTTAGCTTAAGGCTGGGTGTGGCTCCAGGTCCACTCTGCTCTCTTGTCCTCTCTGTGCTTGTCTGCTGCTGAAATGAAACTAACTGTTCTCTGCTGTCTGTAACTGCTTGAAGAACTCTGCTAATGGTATTGTAAATTCATCTGTTACTATGTTTATAAAGAAATTTATGAATCCAGCTGAATCAGTCATCTGTGTATGCTTCTGGTTTTGATTTTGCAACAAACTCTAAAAACATTTAGAAGTGGTAACGTTTTTGATCTACTTTTTACCTTAGAGCAGATGGCTAGTGTTGAAAAGTTGGAGGACAGTTGTGATTAATCCTCTATCATTGTCAAATTATTTTCTTCTCAGTTTGTGACTCCAGCACCTGCATAAAAAAGGTGGGCAGATTAAAATGGTCTACTTCAGAAGTCTGATGGATCACTTTTATTCAGGAGGTGGTTGGGGATTTTCTTGCTTCTGAAGACTACCCAGAAGGTGCAAGTGATAAGTGTCAGTTCAGTGCTGAAATTTCAGCAGTTCTAAACCTCTATTGAGGTGCTACAGCTGTTGCTAATACATTATAATATCAGAGTGCTGATGTTGACACTTGCATCCATGTTACCTGTGACACTGCAAATGAAGTCTGCTCACCCTTTGTGGTGGGCTTGGGAACAATTGCTTCCCCTCAGGATATGAAAGGGGCACAGATTAAGGGAACAACACTCTCTAATTGCCCTCCATCCATTTAATATTACTACTCAAGATACAGTCACAGTTCTTGAGTAAAGAGCAGCAGCAAAAGATGTGCACATTCAGTCTTTGTAGACTAGAGCAGTCTATTGTGTGCTGCTTGTTTTTAACTGAATGTTTTTAAGATGCTTGAGAAGATTAATATCCTTATGCAAGCTGCCAAGAGTCTGTGGGATTGGGTGCAACAGAAATTATGTAAAGAAGAAGCCAGTTGTTGCTAGACCAGAGAGGTTATCAAGAATATAATATGCATAAAAATCCCTGTCAGTTTTTAATTTAAATGGAATTCTTTCCTGAAGTAGTATGACATAATGGTATGTATGTAAGCCTGGAAACAATTCAGGAGCATGAGGACTTATAGAGATCAGTTTTCTTAAAATTAGTTCCATGAAGATCAGTCGCATTTCAGTGATGAAATTTACATAGAGAGAATTAATGCAAAACAGCATTTATTTTCCAATATGCTTCTCTTCCAATAGAAAAGAAAATTTGTAGTTCAGGGTTGAACTGTGGGATCCTTGGTGCTCTCTGAGCTTGGTTGTTTTCTTGCAGATGCTTCATTCTCCTTCAAATATATTGACAGGAATTGACCAGTGTTTTAGAGTTTTTGGAAGGAGCATAGCATTCTGACACAAACTTTCCTTTAGCTGCATCCATCATGCTTGCTTTATCTTCTTCACTAATGGAAGAAAGATGTGGGGAAATCATTCCAGTTTTCACTGATCCCATTAATAATAATAATAATAATAGTAATAATAATAATAGTAATAATAACAATAACAATAACAATAACAATAACAATATTATTATTATTATTATTATTATTATTATTATTATTATTATTATTATTATTATTATTATTATTATTATTATTATTATTATTATTAATTGCCATTGTCATTGTATGTATATACACAGTACACCCATACAGCGAAATTCACATAATGCTTCAAGTCCAGTCCCATTAGGAGAGTGTTGCAGAATATCAGCTATCATATGTCAGTTGCCCTTTGGCACAATAGCTCGAAGTATAGATATATTAGTCAAGAATTACAGATTTGAAAGATCCTCTGGTTCAGCATGTCCGACTATCAAATCCCTCATAGTGAGAACATTGACTAGGCACTCATAAAAGTTACTTTTTAAACCAGTCCCTAACGCCTCCCCACCAGCTAGACAGGTGATGCTGTGGCGGTGCTGCCTGAGTTGTCTAAAGGCTATAAGGGTTTAAGATCAGGAGTGTCAAATTCAAGGTCCACGGGGTGCTTAAATCTTGCCCGTGGGGCCGGCCTGGAAATGGCAAAGGACCGGCCCGCGGTGCCCCTGGCAGCCAAAACATGGCATGGGGAGCATGCCCATTTTTGGCCTGGACAGCCTCCTGCAGCACCCTGCCGGCCAAAACGGGGCACCAGGAAGCCGTGCAGTCCATCTCGTCTCCTTTCCCCCTGGCCGGCCCACGGAGGAGAACTACAATGCTTATTTGGCCCTTGAAGAAATCCAGTTTGACATCCCTGGCCTAGATGGTTCAATTCTAGTAAAATGGAGTGATTCTGTTTTTTGGTTTTCCGAGAAAAGGTATTTCATCTCCAGGTTCTAAATTTTTTTACTACTGGTTCTGTGGGACTTATTTTGTGGGTGTGGTTTCGTGGTCATGTGACTGGGCATGTGTGGCTTCATGGTCATGTGACTGGGTGGGCATGGCTAATTTAGCAATCCAGTTTGCCAATTTAGCAGTCCATTAAACAATACACACAAATTAAACTTTAATTTGTTTTGCTCCTGGGGATGTTTGATTTGCTTTTGTTTGCATATTGCTCTTTTGGTTGACTTTTCTTTTTACTAGATCGTTTTTTAAGTTGTTTAGGAGTCTAGTGGTCCACTTCAGGAAACTCAGTTTTGCACCAATTTTACTCAGCCCCAAGGAGCTTACAGTCAACAAATAGAACAAACCAGGGAAGGCATTGTGTCTCCTTGTTTTGGGTGGGTGGGAGGCAAGGGACTCAATCCAAGAGCTGGGCCTCCTTAGAGAGGCAAAGGAGCAGGCTTATGTCTATTCCAGAACCTGGAAACAGGCACTCCTCAGCAGCAACCTCCAGCAATCGCCCAGGAGAAGGGGACAGAAGCATCAACCCCACACTCTTGTCACTGTTAGTGGCTGCCCCCTTCTCCCGCTCCCTCCTTCCTGCTGTGTGAAAAACAGGGTGGCTGCTAGCAAAGAGGGGAGAGTGAGGGGTTGATTCTTCTGTGATGAGGGGAGCCAGGAAGCGTCTGGGTCTCACCCGGCCTCTCTTCCTCTCGCAGCCACGTGTCCTGCCACTGCCATTCCAGAGGACTTTCCTTGGGAGCAAGGGGGAATAAAGAGGCTATAAAGTGGGTGGGTGCGCGGCCGCCATTGCCACTCACGTTGTTGCCGAGCTCCTAGAGAGCCACACTCATGCTGGTGATCCGGAGGGCAGGGGCAGTGGCAATGGCGGAGTCCGGCGCTCGGGCCATGCGGAGCCACTCTGCCAGGGGGCCGTGGACCAGCAGCCGGCCTCTCCCGCCAATCCCAGAGAGCGCCTCTGCTGATGGGAGGCGGGCGGGTGATGCCCGGGGAAGGCAAGGTTAGCACACTCCCAACCACGCCCTGCGATGCCTCTACCGGCTCAGGAGACACTTCGGGAGGCACTGGCCAACAGGGAGAGGGGGAGCCAGCCTGGCAACCTTTGTAGCCACGCAGCTGCAAAGCTTGCTGAGCTGCCCCCCACCTTCCCCACCATGCTGCAACTTTTATCGGGAGGTGGGTGATGCCCGGTGAAGGCAAAGTTAGCGCGCTCCCAGCCTCACCCTGCAGTGCCTCCGCTGGCTCAGGAGATGCTTCAGGAGGCACTGGCCAGCAGGGAGGGGGGACCCGGCCCGGCAACGTTTGTTGCCATGCAGCTGCAAAGCTTTCTGAGCTACCCCCCACCTTCCCTGCCATGCCTGCAACTTTTATCGAGCGCTGGCCGGCAGGGAGAGGGAAGCCTGCCCGGCAAACTTTGCAGCCGCGTGGCTACAAAGGTTGCTGGGTCCTCTCTCCCTGCTGGCCAGCGCCTCCCGAAGCGTCTCCTAGGCCGGCGGAGGCACCGCAGGGTGTGGCTTGGAGCGTGCTAACCTTGCCCTCCCCGGGCATCGCCGGCCTGCCTCCCATCAGCAAAGGCGCTCTTTGGGAGGCGCTGGCTGGCAATGCACTTATTCTCAGACTTCCCGGAGGCCAAAGGAAACAGCTTATTTTGCACAAACAAGTTGACTCCGTTTCCGGCTTTCCTTCAGAGCCAGCAATGGCGATGGGGCCTTCACAGCCGCGGCAGGAAACTTCCCAGCAGCCATTGGGATCCCCTGCTGCCAACAAGCTTTGAAACAAGGCCAACCCGCCGGCCTCAGAAGCATTTTAAACGCAGTGTTTATTTCAGAATAAATGTATTCTAGGTCGCTTTGCACCTGCAGATTTGTTCCGGGGCTGAGTGGTGCTAAAAGAAGGGGGAAGCCTGAATGATATCTCATCACAACTACGGGCGGCTGTGGAAACGCTAGAAATCCCGTGTGGGGAACTGGCTTTTGAGGCACCTACCCATCCGGCGCCTTTGAGGACCTGCTTCTCGCTCTCCCGCATTTGCCGTTTTTACCTCTCCCCCCCACGTGTGTTTGTCGAGAAGAAAGACTGGCTTCCAGATTGGGGGAGGCAGCTTTACTTCTAGGGATGCCCAGCATTGCTGAGGGCACATGCGCAGTGCCAAAAAATTGTAAAAAATTCCAAAAAGAAAGGAGCCGAAAACAAGATGATGGCGCATGCACAGTGTCAGGCACTCTGCTTCTGCGCATGTGCAGAAGAAAAAAATCAGAAAATTTTTTTAAAAAATGCTGGCAGCGCTCATGGACTGGCACCGACCGAACTGGTTCCGTGACATCATCGTAACGTCACCAGCGGGTTGCTACCAGTTTGGGCGAACCTGGAGGAACCCACCTCTGTTCATTCTCTGACTCTGGACAGGGTGCCACTTCCATAGGATGAATTGGTTTGTGAAATTTTGGGATCCTCTTAGAGCAGGGCTGTCAAACTCGATTTCATTGAGGGCTACATCAGGGTTGTGTTTGACCTCGGGTGGTGGTGGCAGGGGGGGCAATCCCCAGATCAATGTCACTCGTGTCAGGGGCACCTGTGGCGGCCAAGTGCTAAGGCAGGATTTCCCTCAGACCCTCCCTCACATAATCTCCCTCCCTCCCTCCCTTCCTTCCTTTTCTTCTTTTTCCTTCCCTCTTCATTCTCCTTTCTTTTTCCTTCCCCTCTTAATTTTCCTTCTTTGCTCTCTTCCCATGTTCCCTTTTTCTTTTCCTTTCGTCTTTCCCTTTCTCCTTTCCTGTCCCTTCTTGCATCTTCAAATGCAAAAATGGAAACATTTCTCCTTTTGTTTTGTTTTTTAGTTTGCTTTGATAGCCCTCTGCCAATGAAATTGAGTGCGCCCCCTGGGCCCCGTTTTCAGCCACGACGGCCTCCTGCAGCCCTCTGCCAGCGAAAACAGAGTGCAGTCCCCCGAGCTCCATTTTTGCTGACAGAGGTATTGCGGGCCGGTCCTTTGCTGTTTCCAGGGTTGCCCCACAGACCAGATCTAAGCACCCTGCAGGCCGGATCTGACCCATGGGCCTAGTTTGACACCCCTGTCTTAGAGTCAAAGCTTCTGCACAAGGAGCAAGTGGCAGTCGTGGCTAGGAGGACCTTTGCAAGACTCATCGTGCAACAGTTGAGCCTCTTTCTGGGCCAGAAAACCTTGTTCATGGTCAGTCAAGCTTGGTCACTTTCTATTTGGAATACTGCAATAGGAGCCAAGATGGCACAGTGGTTAGAATGCAGTATTGCAGGCTAACTCACTGCTCACTTCCAAGATTCAGAGCGGCTGAAGGTTGACTCAGCTTTCCATCCTTCCGAGGTCAGTAAAATGAAGACCCCGATTATTGGGGGCAAAATGCTGACTCTTTAAACCGCTTAGAGAGAACTGTAAAGCATTATGAACTGGTATATAAGTCTAAGTGCTATTGTTATTGCTAATATACTTCACATGGGTTGTGTACCCATCTAACATCTCTTCTGCGTGAGCTGCACTAGCTCTCAGATTCAAGAGAGGTTAAAGTTAAGACTAAGGCTGCCTAGAGACTCCTAGGGGGTGGAGTCAAAAGAAACAGATTCCTCTTTTGACTCCACCCCCAAGTTCTGCCACTCCTTTAGAATGCATCACTAACTTCTTTAAAAGCAGAGTTTTCTAGCCTGCAACGATTGTAGGCAGTGAATGGCTTAGCTGTAACTTCTGTCTGCTGTTTTGGAATAAGTACGTAAGCAGCACAAAGTGCTTTCTTATTGCTTTCTTGTTGTATTGGTCATAGCTGTTTAGATGGGGGAGGAAATCTGTAAAAATAAGATATAGTATTTTGTAGTTTCAAAAACTTATTATAAATAATAGAGCTTTATCTTGCCCCTTTTTGCTTTTTTTAATGGATGCATAGATATTGTAAAACACATTTAAAACAGATTTTCTGCTTTTATGATTCTTATTATTCTGGATACAGTCTTAATGTTGAAAGAGCTTTCCAATCAAGTATTTCAGAGTATTAGTGACACAACAGGTTATGTTAACAATATTTAGCTGAAGAGAGTCTCAATATCATACTTATTGCATTCAGAGCTAATGAGAAAGAATGATGTGTCTTTTCATGAATGAGATTGGGATTAGTGAATTTCACCCTCTTCATCTCCTTGAGGTTGGGGGATATTTAGGGATTAGAGAGAAGTTCAGATGGTTCCTAAGAAATCTTAACAAATTAATGAATATGTAAGCAGTCCGTCTTTAGTGGTGGATCTTGGTTATCTTCTCTGCCCTCACTGCAAGTTTGGGTTCCATTGTTCAGTGCTTTAGGAAACCACGATTGACATGCAGATTTTTTCAGTGCATTGAAAAGAACTATAGGCATTTCTGGAAACAAGGGAGAAACTCCTGCATGCTTTGCAGCAACTCTCAGGTCTGTTGTAAATTGCAGGGAGAGAAACATCCATGTTAATATTTGTACATCATCTGAAAGGAAAGAGCAGTTGGTCACAACTTGTCTTCATGAATGGAGAAAAGTCTTTTAGAGATATTGGATAAAATAACGAACTGTTATTTTTTAAAACAGAAATAGTAACAAGTGATGAAAAAGTTGAGGGTATTGCGTATCTTTTCTTCCTTCACAAGATAAAAGTTTGATATGACTTCAGAACTTTCATGGCCATTCCAAGTGTTTGGAATGCTAGCGGGAGCCATCTTGACTAATTCAGGGTGGCCATCATGATTCAGGGAATTCACAGGATGTGTCTTCCAAGGAAAGTTTGGGTCCTCTCCAAAATTTTTAAAGTGTTTTCTAGAAACATCATCTTCTGGTTGTCAGTAATATAAAAATCTGGGTTTTTTTTGGGGGGGGGGCAAATATTCAATAATTATATCTTCTTTTAGGCTAGACAGTGTGATAGACGTGAAAGTTTCTGCTGTCTGTGTTCCCTTCCTGTATTTTACTGTAATTAATCCCCAAATTTCTGTATTGAATTTCATATATTGGAGGAGGGAGGAAGTTAACAGAATATTGTATGTGGAAAAGAAGACTAAAAATTGCCACTGGTTACATGTTACCCAAGAAGCAATTTTATTTTGCTCTTTAGCAGCCAGTTGAGTTGTAAGGAAGTTGCAGTTTAAAGTTGGACTGATTTTTGCATATAATATTCTTTTACATATTTATATGAACTATAGATAAGACCTATCTATTTTCTAAATGGCACCAGCTTTATTGTGATTTAACTCTTTTCTAAGTGTGTGTGTGTGTGTGTGGTCCTTTTATACTACTTCAGATTTCTGCCTGATAAAATGACCTTCATTAATCAGAAGTTGACTGCCTCCAGATTGGGCTATGAAACTAAACATAAATTGTCCGATGCATCTTTACAAAGAAAATTAAAACAGTGGCTTTTAATGTTACTAAGTAAGATAATCTTATTTCCAATTGCTGTTTCTCTTGCAGTTCAGCAAGTGAAGGGGAGATGGCACGTTTAACGAAACGGCGGCAAGCAGATACAAAGGCTATCCAACATCTTTGGTCAGCTATTGAAATCATCAGAAACCAGAAGCAAATTGCTAACATTGATCGTATTACAAAGTAAGTATCTTTGGAATAATAAAATGATAATATGAGCCAAGGAGAACATACCAATTATGCAAATGGAGCATCATCACACAAAGATTTCCCCTTGCATAAGAATGATTCGGGTCCATGCTCTAAAGTCCTGGATCAGGTGCTAAGTAGGTGAATAGAGAAAGTACATTCAGAACAGCTCTGGATTTATCTGGTGGCTTGTTTCGCCAGTCATAGAAAAATGTAAAATGCCCGTGATCCAGTTTAAAATAAATTCCCATTGTAAAGACTGTGTAGACTTGAAGATTTTTTTTTACTGCTTATAAAGTATAAAAAACTATGAAAGAATTATATTTTTAGTCGTTCAATAGAATTTTTCCTATGCAAATGTATTCCATTTGTCTACTTTGAAACATAATGTTGAATGTCTGGGATGGGCCCAGGGACTAACTCTTGAATATTTCAAATCCTGATTCTGTGACCTACTCAGTTAAAACAGAACAAGTGATGGGGAATATTCTGGCAATGCGATCAAGTAGAAAATTAGGGCTAGACAAATAATTTGATCCAGCATAAGATATTTTCCCTCCAGGTATATGCATTTTGGCTGAGGAGTATAATGTCACTGAACTAAATCCCAGCATTGGCTAAGCTGGGAGTTGTTATGCAACAATCTTTTAGGGCCACAAATTCTTCACTTCTGAGCAATATTCTTTCCCTTCTTCTCCACATGGAAGGAATACATATTAGAAGTTTCTATTTCAAATCATTGTTTGTCTTTATATCTGAACATGAGAAGCTGTGACTTGCAGTTCTGTTGTTTCCTGAAAACAGGGATCATACATCATAATTCTATTTTGTGATCTTAATTTTGAGGCAATATATTTTGGATAAATGGGGTCCAGATGATTCTGTAAAATGAGTTGTCACAAAACATAATTGCAGCCTTTTGCAATGGACATGAATAAAGGGGGGGGGAGGAGGTTGCAACCCTGAAGATTATGCTTGTTCTCATATTCCATATCATTTCTGAATATAATAATTGTGTCATGCAATGTAAATGCATTTGGCCACAGTTCTCTCCAAAGCAGAGTTTATGTAGCACCACTTTCTGCTTTAAGCAGCCCTCTGTGTTAATGTTTGTTAATGTGTTGTGATTGCATTGTCACTGTTTGGTGTGGGTGATACAACAGCTGTTATATCCTGGTCTCTAGATAGATATTTAACTTCACAGTGTCCTTTCTGGAGGTGAAGAGTATTTGCTGAATAAAAAGCTTATCCTACTTGAGGAGCCGAGGTGGCGCAGTGGTTAAAAGCAGCATTGCAACCTACTTCAGCTGACTGCTAGTTCAGCAGTTCAGCTGTTCAAATCTCACTGGCTCAAGGTTGACTCATCCTTCCATCCTTCTGAGGTCGGTAAAATGAGGACCCAGATTGTTGGGGGCAATATGCTGAACCCTGTAAACCGCTTAGAGAGGGCTGTAAAGCACTATGAAGCGGTATATAAGTCTAAGTGCTATTGCTAAGTGCTATTACTTGCAGAATGGTTCATAATACTTCACATGAAATTTCTACTTTTCTACTTTTTCTAGAATGTGATCCTTTAAAAATTGGTTATTCTTTTGTTCTTTGGATATAAAAACAGACTAAAACAGCTAAGCAGTTTCCTTAGTATTTTCCAGAAGAGTTAATGGCAACAGAATTGATTCAGTCATTTTGTAACACACAGGTAAATGTAAATGAGGTTGTAAACAATTTTTGAGGACTTGGATATTTTTATTTACCTACAGAGCTGAATTAAATTGCAATATGTCACCTAAAAGGAAGAAAGATTGTGATATATTGATGCAAGTTGCAGCTAAGGGATAAATTATATCGCAAAGTATATAATCAAGGTACCCTTTGTGTTACAGGAAAATGTGAAATCAGTGTAAACTGGTGAAGCATATATTCCATGAAACAGAGCGGCCAACTTTTTTTGAACCATATCACAGTTACTCTTTAAAAGTAAAAACAAAAACAAAAACTAATTACTGTAGTTCATCTCTTTGAAAATATTTAACATGAATGATAATTAGATCATGTTGCTCAGCATGATTCCATGGACTTCATGAGTCTTTCTGAAATTCAGTGAAATGTATTCATTAAATTAATAAAATTTATGGGAGTGGTCTCTTGGCTGCACGGAGAAAGAAAAATGTCCAACTATGCAATGAGAACAAGAGGCACTGTATATTGTAGAAAGTTCAGACCAAATGCATATGGATTGGCTTGGTTTTAGAATGTTTGCTTCCAGTGATGTAGAATCTAGAATAGAACTCTATTAAAATATGTTTGAAATTCTAAATATACTATACAGTATATAGAGTGGTAGACCAAGCAACTTTTTCTAGCTATAATAGAATGTTGGTTTGACAATTGATTTTTATTCCACTTATATTTTTTGATAACTCAAGGCCACGTACATATGTAATATTCCTGCCTCCTATTTTCCCCACATAGTGGGTTGATCTAAGGCAAAATTATTAGCACAGCTGGCTTTCATGCCTAAGCGATGAAAGCCAGCTGTGCTAATAATTTTGTCTTAGATCAACCCCATTATGTGGGGAAAATAGGATGCCTAGAACTCATGGTGTTCTGGTTTCTAGTCCAGCACTTCAGCTGCTGCATAAAACTGGATCTCAGGTTTTGTATGGACAAAAGGTCCCAGGCTGAATTCCATCATCACCAGGAAATACTGTTGTCTCAAATCTTCTCGCTAGAGACAAATTAAACTTGATGGACCCCAGTATGACTCAATATAATACATTTCAGTGATCTGATGTTTTATCTGTACACTAACATGAATGTAGTTGTGTGAGCCTGATTTACACATGAGCATACACACAGCTCTACTGGTTCTTTTTAAGGATTCACAGCTTTGGAAGAACTGACATTTTGAAAAAGAAGTAAGTAGATTCTTAAGTTTGTAGAATTGAAAACCTTTTGCTGGAGGAGCAACATTAATCTCACTGGAATTGCATAATTTTTTTTTCATTCTGAGACTAGTCCATCTTTATTTAAATAGTTCTATAATTGTTCTACTACAGTACATAGTTTGAACTAAGGATGTTGTGAAAGAGGAATTCAGATCAAGTTTCTAATTTACATTTCCTCCAAGCCCAGTTCCCAGTCTCACTAAGTTACCAGATTTCAGTATGAGAAAAAGCAGACTCCGGTGTGTCACGAAGACAAGTCTATAGGTATGATTTTCTCTAGTTGCTCTGGACTTGGGGGGGCGGCAGTTTTTAATTTATTTATTTTCCCCTTAAAATACAATTTATTGGAATATCCTTGGAATCCTGCTGATAACGAAAAAACTGATCTTGGTCTCTCTGGGAGCATTTTGTAGATCACTAAATCCATGCCTATGTACTTTGCTGGTTGGTGGAACAATTGAAAGCGGAGCTTCTTCACGTTTTTGTGAAGAGTAAGTGTATTCATTATTGGGTAAAGACCAGTGGTGGGTTCTAAATTGGATCGCCACCGTGCACATACGCAACACTTCTGCACATGCGTAGAAGTGTCCCGGGCTGGTGAGCAGAGCCTCCCGCCACCGCTGCTACCGGTTCTAAGAACCGGTCCGAACCGGGAGCAACCCACCGCTGGTAAAGAGACATTTCATCCCTACTTGAACCAAAGAGTAATTTATTGGGACTTTTAAATTGCATGGCTCTGTTAGCATTTCAATAAAATTGCAATAAAAATTAAAATATGAGCTTGCTTCCTATTTTATTTTTTTAAATAATGCTTACTTATATTAGGCAGGTAGGTTTTGTTCCCTATTGTACACTGATTTTTAAGCTCAAGTCTTTGGGATGGTTATTTAGGGAGTGATTATGTCCCTTGTACATTTTCTTGGTAATATAGCTTTAATATTAGGAGATGAGCTGATAGAAAGTACAAATGTATAATTGTTAAGGACCTAAAATGCATTTATACCTCTGAAGATCACTCGATTCCTTTTCTATTCATTGGAAGAAGGGTGTTATGATATTTCTGACATTTTCAGTGTTGCTACTGCTAGCTTTTACCTTAGTTGTTACGACACAAACCAGCAAAATTGAAAGGTAAGAATTTGAGTTTGATATTGTGATATGAATCAGTGCTATGATCTTAAAGATATGTCTTTCTTTGGTTTGGAAATCAGTTTATAAAATAGAGATATCTTTCAGCTACAGATAACAATTAAGGAGAATTAAAATCTTTCTAATGTACTTCATGTCATAAAATATTAATATAAATTAAAGTAATACTGCATACTAAGAAAATATCACCTTTGAGTACATTATTGCTATCCTAATGTTCATAATTTGAAAACATTTTTTTCCAAAGTAATTATTTTCAATTTAGCTATCTAGAGTTTTATTCTGGAAATGAAGATGGTTCACCAGGAAATTATATAGCATGCAGATGCACAAATAGCTGTATCTGTTGTGACATGTATAAGTAGGACAATACTGCCTAACTAACATCATAAGCTGTAAAGTTAATGAAAGGTTCGGGAGTGTAAAGTGAATTTAGTCACTGGGACAAGCAAGTCTCACCTGCATTAAAGTTATTGCCAGTGAGAACTGACTAGGTAAAAGTATTATATGAAGTTGGTAGAAGTTTGTAAAACATGAATGGGAAAGGATCACCTTTTCACACTGGAGATAGCATCTGTAGAAGTATCTGGCAGATTTTAGTCTAACTCCAACTGGTATATGTCTATGGAGATAGACACTGGATTCCATTTCCCACCATCCAGTCAGAGCTGAAGAAGCTTCTTGGATGAGAAGTGAAACGTCTTCAAAGAAAAACCAGAAAGTCCAGTTGCCTCTTGAAAAAGCGCCTTTGGGACTCCAGCTGGTATCTCTCCATTATATAGCACCACACAGAAGCTGTTATATTTTTAAGTAAGTTACTAATTGCAGTGGATTCATGCACACAGTGATTGCAGTCCATCTGATTGTAGGCATGATTTCCAAAGGAAGAGAGGAATTTGGTGGGTTTAAATTTAAATTTATTTATTTATTTATTTATTTATTTTGTTATTCTTATATGCCGCCCAACTCCCGAAGGACTGAATTTATCCCATTCAGCTTGAAACAGAATTCACTGGGCATTCAGAAGCTCTTTTATCAGTCCGAATTCTAATTCTGCCTACATTATCATTCAGGATGATAATGAAAGGTACTACATTTCAAACAACATGGAAGCAGGACTTTGAAATGTAAATTGCTTTTATACATAAATTTTGAAGGGGGCAATTTTTTGGTTGCTTCTTAGTACATTTTTTGGCTTCCCCATTTTGCTTCATTCTTGAGTGTAGTGAAAAATAGTGTAATAATGTTTGAAGTTGCTATCACAGTGCCTTTTCCTGGAAAACATAGAATCCCCTGCTTTGGTAAGAGCCTCAGTTACTTTTTGCTTTTTCCTGAATAGAAACAAAAGAGTGGTTGTCAGATTCAGTGAGATATAAAGGATAATGCTGTTGATATCAGGATATAGCATACATAAAGAGATATACTAAATATAGATGTATATAGCAGAGGTGGGATCCTACCTCTGATTGCCGGTGCGGTTAATTGCTGACTTCGCGGCAGAGCCGAAGACTCTGCTCGAGCCTGCTCCCGTTCGCGGAGCGGGAGCCTTTCCCGGGCGCTTTCCCCGCCCGCATGGATGCCGCCAATGGCGTTCTTTTGCCCTCCGCGCATGGCCCCATGCGCAGAGGGCAAAAGAACGCAATTGGCGGCATCCATGCAGGCGCGGAAAGCGCCCGGGAAAGACTCCCGCTCCGCGAATGGGAGCAGGCTTGAGCAGAATCTTCGGCTCTGCCGCGAAGTCAGCAATTAACCGCACCGGCAATCAGAGGTAGGATCCCACCTCTGGTATATAGTGACGTGGGCTTCTTCCATTGATACATCTATGTGGAGACTGGTTTCATCATTTTTATTGCAAATAAGTTAGTGCTTTTAAAGTTTGAAAATAATTTGTAATTTTTCCTCATGAGGATTACATTGTATTTGGTATTGTTTTGAAATACCAGATAGTCCTTGACATAAAACCACAATTGAGACCAAAAATTCTGTTGCTAAGTGAGTCAGTTGTTAAGTGAGCTTTATAATATTTCTTGCCGCAGTTGTTAAGTTAGGAACATGGTTGTTAAATGAATCTGGCTTCCCCATTGACTTTGCTTGTCAGAAGGTTACAAAAAGTGACCCACATCAGGGGTCTCCAACCTTGGCCACTTTAAGACTTGTGGACTTCAACTCCCAGAATTCCTCAGCCAGCTTTGCTGAGGAATTGAAGTCCACAAGTCTTAAAGTGGCCAAGGTTGGAGACCCCTGACCCACATGACCCCAGGACCCTGCAGCCATCATACATATGAGTCAGTTGCTACATGGCTGAATTTGATCAGGTGACCATAGGGATGCTGTTATGGTCATAAGCATGAAAAACTACCACAAGTCACTTTTTTCAGTGCTAAATATGAATTTTTTCATATTCAAAAAACCATGTACATTTGTATTAATATTTTATGACACGAAGTATATTAGGATTGTAATTCTCCTCAATTGTTAAGGTATCTGTAGCTGAAAGGCTCCTCTATTTTATAAATTGCTTTCCAAATCAGAGAAAGACATACATTTAAAAATCATTGCACTAATTCATATCACAATATCAAACTTAAATTCTCACCTTTCAATTTTGCTGGTTTGTGTTGTAACAACTAAGGTAGAAACATTTCTTTAAGACCTAGCAGTAATGCTAAAAATATCAAGAATAACACAACACCCTTCTTCCAATGTGTCAACCATGGATAGAAAAGGAATCAAGTCATCTTCAGAAGTATAAATGCATTAGGTCTTTAACAGTTATACATTTGTACTTTTTATCTGCTTATCTGCTAATGTTAAACCTGCAAGGGAGATATAAGCAGTTCCTAAATGAACCAAACAGTCACTAAAGAGAACTGTTGTAAGTTGAGGACTACCTGTGCATGTGATGCTTTAACCTTTGCAGATGGAGTTCTTCCTTGTTGTTTGTGGCTGAGTAGGTTATGAGATGATTAAGTTTTAAATAATAGAGTAGTGACCTTGCAAATTTGGATTTTCCATTCTGTTTCGGCCCCTCCCTTCAACCTCCCGTAGGCAAACAGCCTCATCTAGCCAGATCAGACAGGTTAGCTAGTAAACATTAGAACGAACTTTTACTGACTCTTGAAAGTTACATCGCAGAAGGACTGTTTTAGATTCCTGGCTTCGTTGGGATTGATTTATCGTCTGACAGGAATTAACTTGCTGTTGTGTATTTACCTGTTCGCAAGCAAATTTGTTTTCGTTTTTTTCTGGCTGGGAAACAGCCCAAAAGAGAGTGATACTCTTCCCATTTCAGTATTAAGAGGAAGCGGCCACGGCACAGATAGCTTTGTTTCATCTGTCTTGCTCCAAGGTAAGACTAATCAGATCTTTTAAGAGAAGGGAGAAGGAAGGAATTGTTTTATTTATGCTTGTCTCCACTAAAAGATGCCAAAGGTGCTATTATTAAAAGCACATGGATATTTTCTCCATATAATGCTGGCTTCATTTTATAGCAATGTTACTTTTTCTTGTTTGTTCGTTTTTCAGGTCAGGTAACTATTCTAGGTGACTTCATCTGGTAGGTTCATCCAGTATTTTGGGCAGTGCTTTTGAAAGTTTTTTACCCCCTTGAGATTGAGAGAGGCCATAAACCCTCCATTTGGCTTCCATGCCTAAGGCAAGACCAGAACTCAAGTTTCCTTCTCCTAGTCCAGTTCCTTAACCATTAAACCATGCTGGTTTACAAATAATCCTATTATTATTTTTAAATGTCTTTGTATCCAATCAAAGTTCTATTGCTATAAAATATACCATAGAAACACTTAAATAAAAAACCAAAAAGGCAAAGCAGAATATTCTTTTGAACTGACCCAAATAATATTGAAAAGCCACCAGGATTAACAAAAGCTCCAAAACACAGTTCTTACTGTCTATTTAATACTCAGTAGCCAGTTTGAACTGTCTCAAAATGCTTTCTAGTTCTGGGTACTGCAACAGAAATTGTGTTGTCTTGTATATCCATCAACCTAATTTTTCTTGATTAGCGAAGAGTACGGAGTGGTTTCCTTTGCATGTATGTATTCAAAATATTTGTCCATTTTTCTTTATGTCCTCTGTGCAGTACCTCATTTGATAGAGGCAGCAAAAGAGGTTAATTGGAGCTGGGTCCCTATTGCAGAAAGTTGTAGAACATTGAAATTTTAAGGAAGCATTTGTGCTCCATTTTATTATTGCCAGGACCAGAGAAAAGAGCCAGTATTATTCTTGTCTGACTACCATGAAGAAGGGAACTCTCTTGCTGTCTGTTACTTCTGAAGAGACTATTTGTATTTAGTTGCTAATAATTTTATTTGTACTAATGTTTCTGGTTTTTCTAACCACATTTAGCAAAGCAGTTGATTGTATTTTTTGAACATTTTTGTTTTTGCCTTTAATCATTCCCTTTAATCATTTTCTGCACGGGATTTTTCTTTACCTGAAATAACTCTTTTGCTGTATTTTTGCATTGTTATTATTATTCAATTTTTATCCAGCCTTTACTTTGTACAACCCAAGACAATATATATAATGCTCCCAGCCTTCTACTTTCACAATAGCAACCCTGTGAAGTGAATTGGTCAAAGAGAAAATGACCACCCTAAAGTCACCCAAGTTAGCTAGTTTGATGTAATGCATAAGGAATTCAGTCTGGAACTAGGAGATTGAATTCTAGGCTTGCTTTAGAGTTCAACAAAGTGATCTTGGACCAGCCCTGGGAGTAAGGCAAGGGAAAACCACTTCTGAAATCTTGCTGAGAAAACTGTTGGGACTTATCCAGGCAATGGCTAGAAGTAAACTCTGATTTGGAGGCACACAAAAAATGTCATCCATATGGGTTTCATTACAAAGGGAAGTCTAGAACTCGTGGATTTCTAATTTAGCATCTTAATCAATATAACAAACTGTCTCTTATTAACTTACTTTGCAAAAGGTTGACTGTGATTTGCATATCCATAGATGTTCTCTTGTAGAAGTAGCAAAAAATATTCTCAGTTTTAATTTCAATTTATTACAATCAGAGATTGGCCAGATAAAAACAATTCTTTACCTCTCTCTAGAGTTTGTAGAGATTCTCAGTCATCCAGGTCATGGTTGTCCCAAGGGTGCTTTTTCAGGAGGCAACTGGACTTTCTTGTTTTTTCTTTTGAAGACGTTTCACTTCTTCAGCTCTGTCAGGATTCCCCACTATCCTATCAGAGCTGAAGAAGCTTCTTGGATGAGAAGTGAAACGGGTTCAAAAGAAAAAGCAAGAAAGTCCAGTTGCCTCCTGAAAAAGCACCTCTGGGTCTCTGGAATTCCTTGCTCATTGGAATAAAAATATTCTGTCACGATGTGAATATTGCCAGTTGAGCACCTCTGCCATATTTCTAGGTTTACTGTATTTTCTAATCAAGCAGACATGTGATATGTTTTACTGCGCATGTGTGCATTCCAGGAGTCTCCTCCTTCCTTCTTCTCCTGTGAGCCTCGCCCGAGGCAGACGTGAATTATTAGCTGAGAGAATGTAGCTTATTAAGGTTTATATTTTGTTACTTTTATACTGAAATAAATATTTTGTTAATTAGAATTAAATCTCGGTTTTATTTTCTAAGTAAGGATGACTTCATGGAAGCAAGATCCTATATCACCTCTTTGATGGGAATAATTTCCTATCGGTCATATTCTATGTGTGAACTGATTCTAGGTGCAGTTAACTTCTCCAGGACTAGACAGATAAAGTTTCTTGGATCCACACAGAGCTTTATTTTAGCTGTGTAGGTCCATAGAGATAACTTATTTCATTATCTGAGAAGAATTTGAGTGAAATCGTGATGAAGACGTGAACTGCATCATTGGAATACTATGTTCTGCCTTGTATTTTCAATCCATGTGCCATGGATCTAAGCAGTAGTGAATACTTCCCTGAGAAAGGGATAGTTCTGCCTGCCTTGAAAAAAAAGGGAGAATTTGTCTTTCCCTTAAGTGGTCATCACTGAATCCAATGAAATTTTTCATGTTGAGAGGGTGGTAAGAAGAGGAAGAGGAAGAAGATGAGGAAAATAGCCCTAATGATACTTGTGGATGATGTCTAACAGGCACAGGACATGGGTAGCACATCCATCTTGGTCGTCTTTGATTTCTTTTTTAGTTCCATCAGTCATAGTATTTTTATGGAGTTTAGGGAATTTGGAGTGGGAGGCACTTTCTTATCGTGATTCTTCTCCTTCCAGAGATGGCTTCAGTTAGTATCCAGTGAGGGGAGAAGTCCAGCCCTATCTCAGAGTTGACACCCTCTCCACCTCAGTTTAGCTTACATGAATCTACCAGCTGAGGTCATTTATCAGCATACGGTTAACTATATTTCTGCAACAGGTTCTTTTAAGTGATGCTGTCAAGATGTTTTCCCAGTGTCTAGAAACTGTGAAGTATGGGCTTCAACTCAACCCAGCCAGTTCATTTCTGATTCTGGATGGAGTTGCAGTCCCTCAGTCAGAATTAGCAGACAGTTTATCACCTTAAAGTAGACGTGTCCGGCCCGCAACAGGCCCAGAGTTGTCCCAGGGCGCCGTCCTGGAGATGGCGAAAGATCGGCCTGTGCTGCCCCGCCCCTGGCCCACCCCGGCCACACCAACCCAGTCTGCCGTGACCAGGCCATGCTTCTCCCAGCCCCCCAAGGGCAAACAAAATCCTGATACGGCCCACAATGGTATCGAATTTGACACCCTGCCTTAAAGCCATATATAGTACACAAGCTATTTGTGGAGCCATCTACTCCTACTTATATCCATGCATCCCACCAGATACAGCAGGATGAATGCACTCAAGTCCATTCCATGAAACTGTCATTTTGATGGGATTGAGGAAGTATGCTTTCTCTGGGGGGTCCTTGGTGCTCTCTGACTGTGGTTGTTTTCTTGCAGATGTTTCATTATCCAAACTAAATAACTATCATCTCCCTCATAGCTCCTGTGGCATAGATCAGTGTCCCCTGAGTTTTGAAGAGCCTAAAGCTATTAGCCCTTATATTTGAAGATCTGGCTTCTTCAGCATTGGGGTCAGACTGTTAATGGAGTATGACATATATGAGGATTCTGATTGTGAACTGGTTTTTGAGGGCTCTGAATGCATTGTAATAGTTTTTAATGATATTCTGTGTTTTCATTTTGTAAGCCCCCTAGAAATTACAAGTTCAAGATTTGCAAGGTTATAAAAGAAATGAGAGAGGCTAGAAGAAATGGCTGCACATTAAGGAACTGGAATGAACAGAGACTCCCAGTTCTTGCAAAGGAGACTTAATAGAGGAGAGTAAAACATGGCAGTTTTTAAAACAGCAGCCGAATAGGAAACTGGTATAGATTTCTTCAATATTGTTAGAATTGGATGCTGGCTTGCTTTGGTCCTGTCAATTAAGCATCATCATATAATGACTCGTAGGAAGTAGGCCATTTCTGCTTCTGCATCTGACTTTTGGGACAGCTCTTGCCTACTTCGGATCAATTTTTAAAAACTAATTTTATTTCACAATCACATGGGCCCTTTTCAGTTGGGAAAAGGTTTGCTACAGAAAAATGATATGTTATTCCCTCAGACAAGTGATGGGTTTTCATATAGCATGGGGTGCCTCAGGGCTTGAGTCTTTTTTACCTACATTTAATATCTACATGAAACTGCTGGGTGAGGTCATCCAACAGTAAGGGTATGATATCATCATGGCAAGATTAACAGAGTTGGAAGGGACCTTGCAGGTCATCTAGTCCAACCCCCTGCCCAAGCAGGAGACCCAAATCTGCCGCTACCTAGGATCGAACTCACAACCTTCAAGATGGCTTGATTCTCGGCCTTGGTCCCTCCCCAGAGTCTGCTGCTCTGTCATACTTGACTGGACAGGGTTGTATGAGTCTAGGCTGAAGTTGCCATACCTAACAATGAAGCAGACTTTTAAACCGGTAGACAAAAGCCAGGAATCTTTTTTAAAAAAAAATCCCTTTGGGAGATAGTTAAAAAGGAATCAAGTTGTTAAAGAAACAGGAAAAATGTCACTTGAACCAGACAAAAGAAGTTGAGCCTGAGCACATGGGAAACCTCTCCTCAGATTCAGTCAATAGCTACCAGACTTGTAAATTAACCAGTAACAGCCACTAGTTTTGTCAAGCAAAGCAAAGCAAAGCAAGGATTTGAGGGATAAAAGAAGTCCTGAAGCCCACTCACTCACTCTTTGAGTTGTCCGGATGCATATTTGGTAGCTTCCTTTCCTGCCTGCCAGCCTAGTTGAGATGGACATGGGTTGTGTGTGTGAGTGTGTATAAAAGAGCAGATATATACTATATATTGTAAAGATTTGCTGTTATTTTATAAATTCACAGAGTCTCAGTGCATTCTAAAGAACAGGTTGTGCCTCAGTGTTCGGTTGAAAGTGTTTTGAGTGGGGCTGTTTATCAGGGCTGTGAGGAGTTGTGACAGTTGCACTGCCCCAGGCTATGCTAGTGTGCACTCACAATTCCTGCTTGATGAAGAAGTGGCAACCGTTATGCGGACCCTTTGCATAGACCAGTGATGGCAAACCTTTTAGATACGGAGTGCCCAAACTGCGCATGTGCGCATGCCCAAACTGAAAAGTATGCATGCATGCGCGGACATGCATGAATATGTGCATGTACAGACATGCGCGTGCATATGCGCAGCAGAAACCTGAAGACTGGCTGCCGGGAGGCGGGGCATTCCAACAACGGCAGCGTGGCAAGAGGTAAGATCTTTTTCTTTGGTGAGCTTCTGTTTTGTTGTTTGCAGGGAAACAGAAGCTCACCAAAGAAATGCCACGGAGATCTGACCTGCATCGGTGCACGTGCCAGCAGAGAGGGCTCTACGTACCACCTCTGGCACGCATGCTATAGTTTCGCCATCACGGGCATAGACTTATGCATAGACTTATCTTATGCATCAGTTTCTCTCTTTCATGAACTGGGGTGTGTGTGTTGCTTAATGTCACTCACTCTTTAGTCACCTCCTGGTCGAATTATTGCAGTGCTTTATATACAGCTGCCTTCAAAGTCCACTTGGAAGTTACAATTGATTCAGAGTGCACACAGTATTGGGTGTCCATTGGTTTGCTTATGCTACACCTTTGTTGCGTGACCTGCTCTGGCTTTCAGTTTTTCTTCTGATTGCAATTCAAGATGCTATTTATTACTTTAAAGTTCTTCATGGCATAGTACCTATTTGCAGCAGAATATCTGCTTATCTCACTAGATCAGGTAGGGGGGGCATGTTGCAGGTTCCCTACCTAAAATCTTGCCATCTAGTGGGATCTCAGAAGTGTTGCTTTTTCGTGGCTACCCTTACCTTGTAGAACACAGTCTCATTGGCAATTCCACGGCCCAACCTTAGAAACCTTTAGAAGGCCATTAAGTTTTCTACTGAGGTGCTGGGATTGTATGAGTAGAAGGCATGGAAGGAGTGTAACTGAACTTGCTGTATGGCATCCCAAGGGGGACAATTATGCACAGGGTTTTTGTTTTTTGTTTTATTTATGATTGTTTTATTTATTGATTTATGGATGTTTTGTAAACTGCTAGGAGTTGCTTAAGATGGGCATCCGTACAAGTAACTCAAGGCGACAAATATAAACACTTCTTCCTCCTATTTTCCTGACAATAACAGGTGAAGTGAGTTGGGCTAAAACAGAGCGACTGGCTCACAAGTCCCCAGTTGCCTTTTGTGCCAAAAGTAGGGCTTTTGAATTTACACTCTTCTGATTTCTAGACTAGAACCTTAACTACTACACCAAACTGGGTTTCTTTAAAATAAAATAAGGTTAGGTTAGCGTAGTGTAGCATAGTGTAGTGTAGTGTAGCTTAGCATAGGATAAGATTAGGATAGGATAGGATAGGATAGGATTAAGATAGGACAGGACAGGATAGGATAGGATACAATAGAATAGTACTGTATTTTTCAGACTATAAGATGCACTTTTTTGTCTCCCAAAAGGAGTGAAAATGTCTGTGCATCTTATAGACCGAATATTGCCGAAGCCCCGCCCACCTGCTGGCCCTTTTTTGGCCTCCGCACGCCCCATTTTCCGGCCCATTTTCGGGGCTTTTTTTGGGCCCGTTTTCAAGGCTCCCCCCCATTTTCAAGGCCTTTTTTTGGCCCATTTTTGACCTGGTTTTTTTGGGGGTGGAAACAGGCCGAAAAAAGCCTCAGAAATGGGCTGAAAAAAGCCTCAAAATGGGCCGTAAAAAGCTCAAAAGTGGGCTGAAAAAGTCTCAAAAACGGGGCAAAAAAGCCTCAAAAACAGGCCTTGAGAAGGCCCGAAAATGGGGCTGGCAGAGGCCCAAATTTTTTTATTGTTGTTTTCCTCTTCTAAATTTAGGTGAGTCTTATAGTCAGGTGCATCTTATAGTCCGAAAAATACTGTATAACGTATCGTAGAATAAGATTAGTATAGGATAGGACCGTGATGGCGAAACTATGGCACGCGTGCCAGAGGTGGCACACAGAGCCCTCTCTGCTGGCACACGCTCTGTCGCCCCAGGTCAGAGCTTTGTGGTGTTTCTTTTCGTGAGCTGTTTCCCTGCAAATGAAACGGAAGCTCACGAAAGAAAAAGATCTTACCTCTTGCCGTGATGCCGGGGTTTGGGATGCCCTGCCTCCCCCCAACCAGCTGGTCTTCGTGTCTCTGCTGTGCATGTGCGCATATCTGCATGCATGCGCACACGTCCAGCTTTCAGTTTGAGCATGCGCACGCGTGCAGTTTGGGGACTTAGTGTCTAAAAAGTTCACCATCACTGGGATAGGATTAAGATAGGATAGAACAGGACAGGATAGGATAGTGTAGCTTAGCGTATGATAAGATTAGGATAGGATAGAATTAAGATAGGATAGGATACGATAGGATAGGATACGATAGTGTTATTGTTTCTTTGAACTCCATGGAGATCCCAGAATCATTTTGGAGTTGGATAGCCTAAAAAACAGAAAAATTAAATGTATAAATATTTTGTCTTTTAAAACATTTTAGCAGATAGTACCAAGCACATGGCTAGTATACATGCAGTTATGAATCACTGTAGTTATTTGCTGGTTTCCCATTTGTCTTTTAGTAGCTATCTAGCTAATGAATTACAGTAAAGATTTTGATGGCTCCCTCTTTCTTCAGTCCCAACTGATTTAGGGGAATGAATTCTCAATCAGCAGTTCTTCCATAGAATTTATTATGCTAGTTGTTTTTGGCAGTCCTTGCCCTCTGTGCTGAGATCTGTGGCTCTCAAAACGGGTGGCATGACATCTCCATCCTTGAATTTATACTGATAAGCAGTGATTAAATGAGAAGAAAAGTACTATGTGGTTTCTCAATTTGTCCCTTCCTTCACCATCTTACCTTGAATCAAAGTCTGAATTTTCTTAGGGGGGAAACTCTCCCCCCCCCCATCTGCACCATGACATGCACATTATTTTGCATTGAAAGGTGTTGCCAAAATTGACTTGTTTCTTTGCTTAGTTAATTAAATTGTGATCTGGCTTGGGAAATCTTGAATTTAATTTTTTAAGATTTTAATAGATTTTAATTCTATGTATTCTGTCTTTTTTATTCAGGGGAGTTTTAAATAACCTTTTGCAGCTGATAATGTATATTCAGTGCAAAACATTAAGAGATATTAAAATAAATAGAAGTGAAAAGAGCCGGACAATATTATGTAGTTTTGAAATTGTTGAACTCAGACCACAAAAGATATCCAGATAACTCATGATGATTTTGTAAGCATTTGTTTCTGTTTTCTTTATAGATATATGTCTCGGGTTCACGGTATACATCCCAAGGAGACCACACGTCAGCTTAGTTTAGCGGTGAAGGATGGCCTTGTTGTCGAAACCTTGACAGTGGGATGCAAAGGTTCAAAAGCTGGCATTGAGCAAGAAGGATACTGGCTGCCGGGGGATGAGATTGTGAGTATATTTTCTGATAGTGCTTCTATCACCATTTCCTGGAACCTTGACTTGGAATTCTTAGTACCAGCCTAAGTGCAGAGTTTCAGAAAAATAAAAAAACAAAAATAAAATTATTTTTACATTTACATTTTTTTACATTACATTTTATTTTTAAAATGTAAAAAGAGGTAGAAAGCTGGTTTCTTAATTACCTCATTATTATTATTACCTCTAGGCATTCATGTAGCACAGAATAGGCAATCATTACCTGCATAACAGCTTCAGAGGTGAATTAAGTGTATTCTTAAAAATACAGCCAATGAATATAGATACTATTTATAAACATACATTTTTAGACATAGATTAATTTCAAGGCATAGCAATTAAGGTATTTATCAAAGAGATGCAGTCCAAAACAGTTTATGAAAAAAATTATTTGGCATTCCAGTTGAGAAAGTTCAGCACCCAGATTTTGTCATATGGGTCCTATTTCTTGTTTTAGAAATAAGTGGAAGAGGACCACTTTCACTACAATATGAACCAAGTATTGTTATTTTAATCCACAACAGCCATGTTTCAGTAGGATACTGGTAGTCTTCGACTTACAACAGTTCACTTAGTGACTGTTCAAAGTTATAACGACACTGAAGAATGTGACTTACGACTGTTTTTCACAGTTATGACCTTTGCAGCATCCTCATGGTCACATGATCAAAATTCAGATTGCTTGACAACTGGTTCGTATTTGTGACCATTGCTGTGTCCCAAGGTCATGTGATTCCCCTTTGTGAACTTCTAACAAGCAAAGTCAATGGGGAAGTCAGATTCATTTAAAACCGGGTTACTAACTTATCAACTGCAGTGATTCACTTAACCACTGTGGCAAGAAAGGTGGTAAAATGGGGCAAAACTCGCTTAACAAATGTCTCACTTAACAACAGAAATGTTGGACTCAATTGTGATCGTAAGTCGAAGATTACCTGTAACTTGAAAGCGCTTAATTTTGAAAACCTTGGAAAGTTATTTTTCTTTGCAAAACGTTCATGGAATGGTGTCGGTATCTTCTAAAGCCCAAGTTTAGGAAGCTTTGTTTGTTTGTAGGCTTACACTAAGATAACTAATTTTATTTTCATATAAATCTGAAAAATTAGCATGGGCTAGGACAGTGATGGTGAACCTTTTTTGGTTTGTGTGCCAAAAGGGGGTGTGCGCGCACACATGTGCACATACCCCCGCGCATGCGCAAAGGCCTCACTGAAGCCTGGGATGGTGAAAAACGGCAAAATGAGCAAACCAGAAGTTTGGAAAACGCACTTCTGGTTTTCCCGTTGGGCTGTTTTTCGCAATCTAGGGCTTCAGGAAGCTTCCCTGAAGCCTCCGGAGTGCGAAAAGCAGCCCAACGGCAAACCGGAAGTGCATTTTTACAAACTTTCGGTTTGCCCGTTGGGCAATTTTTCGCACTCCATGGCTTCAGGAAGCTTCCCTGAAGCCTCCTGAGGGTGAAACAGCCTTCCCCAAGGCCGAAAATCAGCTGGCCAGCGCACGCATGCGCGCTGGAGCTTACATAGGGCAACGCCTCGCGTGCCCTCCGATATGGCTCCGCATGCCACCTGTGGCATGCGTGCCATAGGTTCATCATCACGGGGATAGGATATACTGTTAAATTAATTATAACAAGGTCTTTCAGCTGTCCTTCAGTTGATTTAGAAAAGCCACAAACATTAGCTGGGGGCCTCCAAATCCTTCCATAGCAACTGCTCAAGCTGATGTCATTGATTATAGATATAATGCTTTAATTGTTAGTTATTCTGAATAACTTGGAAATGCATTGTTATTGTGAATCAGATTGGGTAATATATAGTAGAAAGATATCAACTGTGTCTTAACATTTTTGTTTTAATTCCCCCCCCCCCCCCAGTATTGCTATAGTTTCATTCGGTATAGCAGTACACTGATAATTGTTATGAAATCTTATTTTATTGAGGCACTGCCTGATTAGAAAATATAGCTATTTTAACTTTGTTTTTAATTAAATTTGGTCATGTAAGCATGAAATCCTAAATTTAGATTGTAAATTTATTTGTAAATCAGTTGTCTTGAGAGATGGATAACTCAAGCATACACAGGAAAAAATATTTTTAAAAATTGTTCCTATTCAGTTTTTAAAGAGAGTTTTTAGCCTAATTTAAATATCCTTAGATAAAGTATTGTCTCACATAAAGCTGTTGAGTACAACTACAGACTAGATTTAAGAGTAACAAACTGAAATACTAGGTTTAACAATACCATATATGATAGCAGGTATACTGCATGTAATCAGAGTTGTGTATATTTTCTATCACATGCATAAATCGGATTTTTATGCCAAGTTAGTCAGAATTCTTCACATGGAAAAGCTGATCAAGTGAATGTTTATGTGTTAGCTCAGATTTTCATACTGAATATGCTACAGCTGATCCCCCCAAAGGCCAGTATGTGTTATATGGCTTGGAAATGTAGCTGTCCCTTTACTAATGTAAATCTTAACTGAGTTCTCTTCTGTTTTCAAGTTTCATTATGCATGAAACAATTTAATGAATTAAGATTCTCAGTTCCAGTTTCTGCAGTCAGTTTAATTTTTGCATTGCATAAATTATAAAATATGCACAATTCTGTTCTTAATTAAAAGGCTTGAATATGCTTTTTTAAAAAAAAAATCTGCGAGAATGGGAGATACTTTCTCTTCTCATTTACATTTAAATATTACATTTTAAGGTTTCTATTTATTAAAGGTACATCCCTAATATATCTTGCATCTCTTGGGTTCATATAATTAAGTTGTTTAGAAATGAAAAATGTTATATGTTGTGCATAGCTTCTGTAATGGGTTGATTTGCATATTTTTTAGTTTAGCAAAGCTTATTTTTGTATGACTGAAACCTCCTCTAAACATTTGCCTTGTCTCGTCTCTTTACCAAAAACAACATCAAATTTCAGCTCATTGCAGAAAAGAACTACAGATTACATCGTTTTTTTATCATCATTTCTGTCATTATTTCTTTATGAATTTTTATTTGTCCAAACCACCTTGTTGCTGACCTTTAAGTATTATCAGTTCTTCTTGTAATCACAGATATATATTTTAGGTTCATTAATATTAGATAGCTTTCTAGTGCCCATGAACTAAGTTTAAGAAAAGATTAATGATTTACTTACTTTGTAATCATAAATATATTAACTGCAATCCAGTTGCTGGCATGTATAAAAACGGACCCAAGCTAATAGAATTTAAAATTAGAAATAAAACGTAAGAGTTGTCTTGCAGAATTTGAAGAAGCCCTAAACTCAAATAAATTTGGTTATAACCAACATTTCCTATCCATGATGGGGATCCACTTGGCCTTATTAAATTTACATATGTTCCCTGTCATAATTGCAAACTTCACGCAAGGTTGAAAATACTTTCCAGGCCACAGTACATGGTTAGAAAGATACGTTCACTCAAAGTTGGGTGTGCTTGGTTATGTTTAGATTTTTTTTAATGATACCAGAATATCTGAACTTTGTAATTGTCAATCTTTTTTTTAATGAAGAATTAAATTGTCAAAATAAAATGACCCCCATTTCCTTTAGGGTTGGAATACTTTCTGTAATGGCAGTATAATTTTTTTTATTTCTCCGTGTCTTCTAGTAAACTGATTCTGCAAAATCTTCACTCTTGCATATAAAATTAATTTTCTAATTTTCATTATAATATATATTTTGGAATTGCTTAAAAGTAGTTCCATAATAATGGTAGTTATATTTTTTGGGGTGGGGAGAGATAATGATAATAGACTTTATTTACAAACTGTGGAGACAATTAAGTCCCTGATTATAAGCAAAGCATTTCTTGGATTTTTCTAAGGTTTGACACCATTGTGGGATATTATGATATATAAGCATGTCTTTCTTCCCAGGGGCTATTAACTGAGAATGCTAATCCGAAGCTGAAAAACTACAAATATGGAACCATTTTTGCTCTCCCTCCCTTTTGTGTGTGTTTTCCTAATTAAGTTAAGTGCTTGGAAGCTTTCAGGAACTTCAGGAACTTCCAAACATGTTAGAAAACATTTGGGGGTGGGGAACCAGTCCATAAAGTTTATTTGGAGGAAATTTGATTAGTTAAGATGCTTCAGTAATAGATGTTTTCCCTCTTGGTTTTAGTTTATGTTCCACACATGGGTTCCAATACATAGACCATATTTTTGTTTTTATTTGTTTTGTTTATTTTGAAAGGCCTACAGCATGCAGCCTTTCTCTCGGACAACTGCAAAAATGAAGGTGAACAACTTTTGCACTATGTAGTCTTAAATATGTTCTGTTACATCTTTCTTTTTTGTTGCTATTGTATATTAAGATAGATTAGATGTTGCTTTTCCAGTTTTCAATAATGGAATTGATCATGCTTATCAGCTGTGTTGTATCAGGTTCTTGAAATCAGCCTGCTTTTTGCAGCATCTCGGTTAAAATGCAATTTTTTTTCTCTTTCCTGGAGAGACGGAAGTGGTCACTCACATGTTTTGCTGCAAGATATAAAGTTGCAATGCTTTTCTTTCTTTCTTTCTTTCTTTTTTTGTCAGTTACTTTGGGAGGATATGATGACATCTCGTGGAAGACTTTGCAAATACAGAAAAAGATATTTGTACTCTGAGATTTTTTATGTTTATCGTAATTAGAATAGTGGCTGCCAGATGTTAGTTACATAAATGCCTCCTGTGTCATCTGAGGAAATTACGTGGCAGATACTTTGTACATCTCTGGCTCTGCAAAGATTCCAGTATTTGTCCAAACTTCACACTAGCCTTTAACAACAAAGATTTATATGGTTTTGTGTTTTTTTTTTTCAAAATTCAAACAAAATTTGTACTGATAGGGTGGGGAAAAACCTTTCCATTAACACTACAATTTATTTTCCTCTTTATGATTTTAATTCCAAATTTCTGTTTTCTCAGTTACATGTAATTAAAAAAACAATATCTTAATTACTTACTTTGATTAAAGTAGAGGTTACACTAGAAATATGATTCTGCCCAATTCATAAGCCTATGTCACTAGCCACAATGACCACAACTAACCACAATGATAGCAAAATGACCAAGTTTGTATTATAATTTCACGGCACAAGCTTTACCCTTTTATACTTCAGGTGTGACTTCAAAGTTGACTTTATAATGAGTAAATAAGTGAATACTAATTTTAAAAAGACTGTCTGTCTAATCTACTCAACCAAATGGATAAGGTCAGCTTCAGTGCATCAGATAAGCTATACATCAGTTGGCATCTACCTATCAGAAGTAATTAAATCTGGTTTATAAGAATTTGGAGTTATTATTTTTTAATAAATCCTGTTTATCAACTACAAGAAAAAAATGACAAAACATCTAAATGCACTAAAAAACCCTCTCACAATAAAGAAATTATTAAACTTACAGAGAAAAGTAATAAATGTGGTTGGAGTTAAAAATGCTGAGATGCAGCACAGAGAGAAAATATAAATGGGCCAGCTATTAGTTATACCATATTAATGATTTCACAGTGGAAAATTTCAACTTTTTGCATTTTTATTCATTTAGTTAACTAATCCTCATGTGGAAATCCCACTGAAATTAACTGGAGCAGCAAAAGATCTGGTAGTTTTCTTTCATTTCAGTTAGTTTGATATAAAAGATTTGTCATGGAATTATGCCAAAATCCTTTATTTCATAATTGCTTCTTTTCCGTAAATGTGATTTTCTTCTCTGGATAATCAAATTTTCATAAAGAAGAAGAAAAGAGTACAGTAGGAGAAAGTTAATTAAAATTAACATTCTGGTAGTCCTTGGCAAATAATGCAACCAATAATTTAAAACACTCATGTTGTCTTTTTTTCTGAAATGTACTTTGACTAAAAAACTGAATGTCTATAAATTGAATATATCTTGCAATGGAATAATTGATGACAGAAGTCAGCGTGAAAGGGAAGATGAAACATAAAAGACCAGTTTACAAATTATGAGTTCTATGTAACTATTACATCATCAAACTAATTATCAAACTTAATATTTTTGCATGCCTATATATCAAAATAGACAGATGTGGAAGTAGTGAGCATTCATATACAACATATCTCTGTAGGAGTGGAAGCTACATTCTTTCAAAGGATGAACGAAAAATCAAGTACCAAATATCAACTGATCCCTCCAAATGGGTCTAGTGGTTTTAAAAACAACATTTATCAATATAAAAAATTTTCTTGGAAGGGTTTTATTTTAACATACATGGTAGTTTGCTTATCATGGAAATGTGAGAATCTGGCATTCATAATCATTTAAATATGTCCCACCATACACCTCAAAATTGTTTGGGTTTGTGATGGGTGATGTACTCCACATTTAAGGGCGCATTTCACAGAACAATACCAATGAAAATTATAATATGCATTGTTTCTGTAGAGGCTCCAACCTATAGGTCTCAGTTACAGTGGAACTGGAAAAATCTTGAAAAAGTTTTTGGCCATTTTAGGTTGGACTCAGACTGATTGTAAATAGGGGATGTTTCTGTTTACTTGGCCTAACGAAAGATCTTTAAATTCATCTAAAGAAATTGCACTATTAACCCACACCTGATTATAAATACATATAAATAAATGTGAATGAATATTGATTCTGAGGTTCTTTATTTCACAGAGCAGGTTTTGGGAAGATTCACATTCTTTCAATGTCTCTTACGATTTCTATAGTTATTCTTATGCTTAAGAATTAAGAAGGAGCTGAGGTGGCGCAGTGGTTAAAAGCAGCACTGCAACCTTCAGCTGATTGCTAGTTCAGCAGTTCAGCTGTTCAAATCTCACCAGGCTCAAGGTTGACTCAGCCTTCCATCCTTCTGAGGTCGGTAAAATGAGGATCCAGATTGTTGGGGGCAATATGCTGAACTCTGTAAACCGCTTAGAGAGGGCTGTAAAGCACTATGAAGTGGTATATAAGTCTAAGTGCTATTGCTATTGCTAAGAGTTCAAAACTTTTTGCCATCCAAGGCAGTTTCAGAGTTTGAGAAGTTTATATCCAGTGCCTTAAGTGCTACATAAAACTGCCGATACGTTGATATTTAATAATTTATCTTCCAAAGAACCATTTGTGTTGTTTTTGTAGTTACATTAGGCTGCTTGGCCTACAGTAGAAAAGTGCCTGAGGTACAGTTTCTCAACCATACTGGCTGGGAAATTCTGGAACTTTGAAGTTCACACATCTTAAAAGTAGCCAAGGTTGAGAAACGCTACCTTAGAATTTTTATTTCATTTTTCTTTGTAACATATAACTCTTAGATATTTTATTTTATTTTATTTTATTTTATTTTATTTTATTTTATTTTATTTATTTATTTATTTATTTATTTATTTATTTATTTATTTATTTATTTATTTATTTATTTATTTATTTATTTATTTATTTATTTATTTATTTATTTATTTATTTATTTGTGAGATTTATATACCGCCTCACAGTGCAAGCACTCTCTAAGCGGTTTACACCAGTAAGCAATGTATATATTTACATTGCCCACAACAATCTGGGCCCTCATTGTCTAGTAAGTAGAATTTTTTTGATTAGATTTCCTTGAACATGGTTTCAACTTTAAGATCAAGTAATGCAAAATATTTATATATGACGGTAAAAGCTAAATCTGTGTGAGCATTAGCAGTTGAAGAGCATCAGAATTAATTATACTTTTTAGAAACATTGATACTAACGAATATGCTCATTTAGCTAGATTATGAGGAAAATTAAAAAAATCAGTGAGATGGAAAGAGGCAGTTTTTACTTTTTTTTCCTGCATTGCTATTAGAAATCATATTTTTAGGCTTCATTTACACAGTTGAAACATTTGAAGGACCACAACCCAAGTCCAATATTTGGATTCATTGAAATCAAATTGCGAAAGGTATGTTTAAAAAAATCATGAAAACAAATCAAAATCATGCTTGAACTTGCCTTATTTTAAAGTTGATTTGTGTTTTGTTCTGCTCTGTTTGTATCTTCCTGCAAGTTTGCAAACTTTAACTTGTCAGTGTTCAACTTACATCATTTAATTTGCAGCAGTGTTCTCTGTTCTTGCAAGAACCTTTGCTTTGGCCCGGTGCCAGGGGTGAAATCCTCCCGGTTCACCCGGGCCAGTCCTTCGGGGTATAGACGATGGAACTGGCGGCGGTCGCGGCGCGGAGCTTCTCCCGCCCGCTTTCCCGGCCCGGCTGAACACAATCACCGCTTTCCCGGCCCGGCTGAACACAATCATTCGGGATATTTTTCCCTCTGTGCATGCGCGCGCATGCACAGAGGGAAAAATAACCCGAATGGCGGCGTTCAGCAGGGCCGGGAAAGCGGGCGGGAGAAGCTCCGCGCCGCGACCGCCGCCAGTTCCATCGTCTATACGCCGAAGGACTGGCCCGGGCGAACCGGGAGGATTTCACCCCTGCCTGGTGCAGTTTCCCACAACCTCATGTCTGTATTAAAACTATAATTCGCAGACTATTCAACCATATCATCACTCTGAAAAGTTGGGAATTCTGCAGACTGTGAGATCAATACAGCTGCAGGGCCCTGGAGGTTGGAAAAGCTGTTTAATGAGTCAATTCTGATATATTTCTCTAAATTCTCCTACAGGTCAGCAAATTTTAATGAAGAAATAAGAACGTATATAAAATTCAATCAGAGCAAAACCAAATGACAAAGTACTTTTGGGTGATCTCAGGGCAGCCTTTAGAGTCCTAGCCTCCAGCTAAAAATCTTTAAAACTGGTCATTATGTATAATTGATATCACAAGTGATGCTGAACATTTTCCTGCTCACCTGACACTTACGTAGAATGTAGTCTTGTGTGAATTCTGAGGAACAGACAGATTTTTCTTTTATATGTCTTCAGCATGCCTTTGCAGATGATCCAGCACTTCGCATGTGCTTGTAGAAATAAACGGGAAAATGGAGGAACGGGGGTGGGGGGTGGGTTTTCAGAGAGGAGCAAAGAGACAGATAAATTAAATATGCATTGCTTTGGACTTTGTCACATTACTCTGACCTCAGCAGCCCTTGCTGCCTTTTTAAAGCTCTTTCTTCTGTCTAGTCAGAGAAGATCCGCTGTAAAATCAACTTATAAATGAATGCAGACAGAAGAAACATCACAGCTGCCGTGGACATATATTGTGTGTGGAATAGCAGTGACAGCTCCTGTTCCTCCCACTCAAAAAAAAAACAACCCCTCTAGAACAGTGTTTCCCAACCTTGGCAACTTGAAGATATCTGGACTTCAACTCCCAGAATTCCCCAGCCAGCATTCACTGGCTGGGGAATTCTGGGAGTTGAAGTCCAGATATCTTCAAGTTGCCAAGGTTGGGAAACACTGCTCTAGAAGAAGGTGTACTGATTTCCAATGCTGAACACTTGATGAGATTCCCTATGTTCCTTAGAATTCCACATCTGGAAAGTGATTTTTCCTTTTCAGGAAAAAAAAAATTAACTAGACTCGGGAGATGACCACTAGAATAGCAAATGATTGAATACAAGTAGTCCGTGACTTACAATAGTTCGTTTAGTGACCGTTTGTAGTTATGACAGCATTGAAAAAAAGTGACTTACAACCATTTTTCACACGACCATTTCAATGTCCCCATGGTCATGTGATCAAAATTCAGATGCTTGGCAACTGGCTCATACTTATGACCATTGCAGTGTCCCGGGGTCATGTGATCCCTTTTGCAACCTTCTGACAAGCAAGTCAACGGGGAAGCCCGATTCACTTAGCAGCTGTGTTATTAACAACTGCACTGATTCGCTTAACAACTGTGGCAATAAAGGTAAAATGGGGCAAAACTCACTTAACAAATGTTTCACTGAACATTGTGGTCGTAAGTTGAGGACTACCTGTATCACAACTTATTTGCCTAAAGCAGAGGAAGGAGTTCCATTGCCTTCATTTAATAATGTAAAGATAATTGGGGCTTCATTGAAATTGAAATTTTATTTTATAGGATGTAAGACAAGGAACTATTTTGGGGGGGTGAATGCCTGGGAACAAGGCATAAGAGTGTATATGCTGTTAATCAGACACACTCATATTCCATGATTTAAGCCTCAGCACTTACTAGAAGCTAAAAGCTTTCAGCTACTAGTATGCTTGAAGTTTACAAAGTGGAATTTTAAAATAAAACAAAAGGTATAATCCATGAAAGAGGTGCCATATTTTAAAATGCCTAACCATTGCTAGACTTCAAGAAATGTGCTTTTTTTCTATAAATGGCTGTTTCAGATATTGACAGACTGTTCTATCAAATTATTTTGTATTTTTTGTAGGACTGGGAGACAGAAACTCATGACTGGTATTGTTTTGAATGCCATTTGCCTGGAGAGGTGTTGATATGTGACCTGTGTTTTCGGGTGTATCATTCCAAGTGTTTATCTGATGAGTTCAGGCTTAGAGACAGCAGTAGTCACTGGCAATGCCCAGTTTGCAGGGTGAGTACCTCCTAGCTTTCATGTGCTAAATAGAGGCTTGGTCTTTGTTATTTATAGTTTTAAGAAGGTTTCTGGTGAGGACAAACATCCAGCTTTGCCTACTGCAAGGACAATCTCCCTGTTCAATGCAGATGTAGACATCTGGATGTGTCTGGGCAAAATTAGTAAAATAAAAGCATGCTACCCACAATCCTTGCCTTGGGGCAGTCATTAAATCTTTTGCTGGATTGGACTGGGAAAATCCTCTTGTCCATAACTTTGAGTTTCAGAATTCTCCACATGAATCTTTAACGGACTTTGGCTGTAACTTAAGAAAATAGTACAGGAGCTTAATTCCCATACATTTCATTAGCAGGACTACTTTGCTCTCCCCCTCCCACCCAAAACAAGTCCAAGATGTATTGCCTTGATGGACACAGGCCTCTCCTCTTCCAAGTCCATCCCTTCTTAACATCCATAGAACTTGGAACCAGACTGATGCCTTAACCTTTGGCTTTTTCCACTTGCCCGGATGTTAAATTCTTTCTGCATTTGCCCAACCATATCCAGATGTGTGCAATATTTTTCTTGATTCTTCTCTAATACCAACAACTGGATTGTTATTTAAACAAATGTAAGCTTTATATGCCCAATTTCTGTCAGCACTCCAGAACGCTTGCAGTACGATTTAAGAAAAATACAGTACACATATAAACAAACTGACTTAGTTATAAACTTGATTAACTAATTTATTTCTTAATGACTTTTTTTGCCACCCTTTAAATCAAAGTTTTCTGAGGGTGACTTACAGAACTTTTAAATAATATAACCTAAAATTTTCTTTATTTCTCTTTCACTTTATATTTTAAGCTACAGATGTTTGTGGGATGAAATTCATGAAAAGCAATTTTATTCAAATGTAGCACATTAAGCTGTCACATTTCGCTAGTTTCTGTGAAATCTGGTGCTTTTCATTCAGAATCACCTTTCTTGTGCCTCCTTTAAAAAATGACTTTTAAAAAATCCAATAATATCTGGATTTCTTTTTTCAAGAGTGCTACAATTTGCACAGGGATAGCAGAGGAGAAAGAGATAATAATTTTGATAGATCGTTTTCTCCTCTACTTTTCCTATTTAACTTTCTCACTTTCTCACATGCATAGTATATACTATGCTGAAGAATGTGTTGAAAAACATGAATGAACGGTCACTGTAACTTAACAGGTAGAAAACATTATCTTGCTTATAAGAAAGATTATTAGCGTACTTTTCGAAGTATAAGATGCACTCCCCTCCCAAAGTTGGTGAAAATTGAGGTGCGTCTTATACACCAAATGTTGTCGAAGCCCTGTCCACCTGCCGGCCCCCACCCTTTGACGGTTTTTGGCCTCCACACATCACGTTTTCGGCCTTCACCCCATTTTAGACCTGTTCCAGGCTGTAGGGATCACCACAGCACATTGCCGCCCATTGCCACTTCCGCGCATTGTGTTTTTGGCCTCCGTGCATCGTGTGTCTGCCTACGCGTGCCCCGTTTTTGGCCTCCATGCATCGCGTTTTCAGCCGGTTCCAGGCAGTGGGGATTGCCAACGCCGCCGATCCCCGCCACCTGGAACAGCCAAAAATGCAACGCTTAGAGGCCAAAAATGGGGCATGCGGAGCGCAAAAACATGATGCGTGGAGGCCAAAAACGCAATGCACGGAGGTGGCGATGGGCAGCGATGTGCTGTGGCGATCCCCGCAGCCTGGAATGGGTCTAAAATGGGGCATGCCGAGGCCGAAAACATGACCCACGGAGGCCAAAAACGTGATGCTCAGAGTCCAAAAACACAACGCACAGAGGTGGCGATGGGCTCTGGTGATCCCCGCAGCCAGGAACAGCTGATTGGCGGTATTCTGGGAGGCCGATCCAATCGCCAATCAGCTTTGAGTGCTAAATCAGGCTGCGATAACGTGCTGAAGCTGACCAGGCTGTTTGCTGTTTGCTGCAAGGACGCTAGCCAGATGAATACCAATGGATGCTGGTAGGCAGAGGCAGATTTTTTTTTCTTGTTTTCCTCCCCAAAAACTAATGTGTGTCTTATACTCCAGAGTGTCTTATACTCCGAAAAATATGGTAATAAAAATATCGGAGGGGTAAAAGTTACATGATAGGAATAAGAATAAATGGTGAATCCTTCAGGGGGAAATTGTTGCTCCCATTGTACCCTTTCTGAGCAGTAAGAGCCTTCTTAATTACCCTTGGTTCTCCTTTCCTTTTTGTAAGCCAAACATTTTTCCTTCTTCACTATGAGCTTCGTTGTTTTCTTGGAGATGTTTCATTACCAAACAAGGAAACATCAGCGCTAGCAAACATCCAAGCTCAGAGAGCACCAAGTGCCCCACAGTTCAATCTTGAGCTCCAAATATTCTCTTCTATTGGCTTTTCCTTCCTCCCTTGATTTCCTTACAAGTAGGCCATGTTCCCAAATAAGCTATCACTCATAAAAGAGCCTCCATTTTGCTCAGAAGCCACCATCTATACACATCTGCCAGACTTAATTGGACTTCTATCTCCTTACCCAGCTTTCTACATGCTTCCACCATAGTCTGATTATCACGAACACCCCACATTTCTTTCTTTCATTTAAGGGCAGCAAATAACTTTTCTTAGCTATCTTGACTGTAGTCCTACTTTGGTTGGGCAAGATAAGTGTTGGAAATCAGATTTATTTTTTTCTTCAGATTTTATTTATTTATTTATTTATTTATTTATTTATTTATTTATTTATTTATTTATTTATTTATTTATTTATTTATTTATTTATTTATTTATTTATTTATTTATTTATTTATAGTTAAATTTATATACCGCCCTTCTCCGGGGACTCAGGGCGGTGAACAGCCAAGTAAAAATACAATATAAACATTAAAATATATATACATTTAAAAGAAAATATTAGATGTGGCCCTGATTTAAGACAATATAATTAAAATTTGGTAAAATTTGATAAACTCTTAAAAACCCCAAAAACTTTTTCACGCCAGTCCGGCTTGATAAAAATAGTACGTCTTGAGGGCACAGCGGAAGGTGGCCAGGTGATGAATGGTTCTTAAATCTGGAGGGAGCTGGTTCCAGTGGGTGGGTGCTCCCACAGAGAAGGCCCTCCCCCTGGGTGTCACCAGCCTACACTGCTTGGCTGATGGCACCCCGAGGAGGCCCTCTCTGTGGGAGCGCACTGGTCGATGGGAGGCAGTTTGTGGCAGCAGGCGGTCTCGGAGATACCTAGGTCCAATGATTGTGCATCAGTTGCTGCCAAAATTAGACAACAGGGGGATGTGATTGAATAACAGCTTGTGATTCAATCTTTGGAATTTGTGTAACAAAACTAGATAGGGTTCTTCATGGGCCAGTTGATTTTCAATATATCTATAGGCAATTTTGACATATTTTAGGATTTCTGGTCCTCCAGATTTGATTGACATCAAATTACAAATTTATACCTTTTAAAAAGTTTGTATGAAAGGTCAAGACTCATGACAGTTGGCAAAAAACTCCACGCACACCATTCTGTTAGTCCATTATATCCCAATGTTGGCCATTTCCAGGTGTGTGGACTTGAAATCCCAGAATTCCACTTTCATTCACATGGGTAGTGAATGAAAGTTCCAGGAGATGAAGTCCATGAACCTGGAAATCACCAAGGTTGTGAAACACTGTGTTAGTCATTAAGTGCCAACTGGACTACTGCAATGTGCTCTACATGGTGCTACCCTTGAAGAGTATTCGGAGACCAGTTGATGCAAAATGCGGCTGCGCGTGCTGTGGTGGGTGTACCAAGGTACACCCATGTTACACCTATACTCCGCCAGCTGCATTGGTTGCCCATCAGTCTCCGGGTACAATTCAAGGTGTTGATCATCATCTTTAAAGCCCTCCATGGCTTAGGACCAGGTTATCTCCGGGACCGCATTCTGCCTCACACTTCCCTTCCACCGGTTAGGGCCCACAGAGTTGGCCTCCTCCAGGTCCCATTGGCTAAGCAATGTCGCCTGGCGGGCCCTAGGGGAAGAGCCTTCTCTGTGGGGGGCCCCGTGCTCTGGAACCAACTTCCCCCAGAGACCCGAACTATCCCCACCCTGCTGGCCTTCCGAAAAGCTGTCAAGACATGGCTCTTCCTGCAGGCAGGGGGGAGAGACTAAATTCATCTGAGCTCCCCCCCCCCCCCCCCGGTATGACTGTTCGTGAATATCTTTTAATTTTTGATAAATTTTTAATTACTGTTTTTAATTATGTTTATTATTAGTGTTCTCATATAATTGTTGTACGCCGCCCTGAGTCCCTCGGGAGTAGGGCGGCATAAAAGAACCTATAATAAATAAATAAAATAAATAAAGTGCTCTGATTTATGTTGGCCAGATGCATCTCTGGTGTGCCTTCCAGCCTATGCCCACCAGCGAAGCAATGCATATAATCTATAAGGCCTTTAGTTAATGGTGACAAATACCAAATCCAAACCAATTGGATTTGGTTTCAAATCCTCATTTACTACTCAGCAAAGGAACAGCTAGTGCAGTCAGATCACCATCATTTGGGGGGGGGGCAGGAGGAGGGTCTCTAAAATTGGTTTCTGGGACGCTCTTGTTCAGTCGGCAGTACTTAAATATCAATGCAAGACTTCACTATCATTGATTCACAAATGCATTTATTTTGAGAAACAAGTCTGGCTTTAGAAAGGATTTCCTAATGATCTTGCTCCCCTCCATAAGAGGCAGGGGAAGTTCACAATAGCTAAAAATCCAAAGGCACTTTCTGCGTTTTCCTGTTGTCATTCCATACAAACGTTTCCTTCCTGAGATGCTTTTGCTAGGAGAATTGAATAGAAGATTAATGAAGCAGGAGTCATTCTTCAGCCATTAAGCAGGAAAATCCCCTGGGCATTGTGAATTAAATTGTAAATAATGTCAAGTGCCTGCACTTTCTTGTTCACATGTGTACATTTATCCACACAAAGAGACTTTGTTACAAGAAATGGAATTTAGCTTCAATAAACATGTTGTTAACCAAAATTGCTGAATCCATACAAAGCACCTTTGTGGTTTTAACTCTTCCCTACACTTCTACCACAACAAGTAGGAGGAAATTGCACAGGTCGTTAAGCAAGAACCTCATGTGATCCCAACTTCCAGAGACATTTGGGAAGACTTCAATGGACTTGCTTGTGGGAAGCTAGCAGGGAATGTCACAAATCACAATCACTTGAATTGTGATTACTTGATCACGGGGATGGTATGCTGGCCAAAACTTTAAAGGCTCATTGCAACTGCCACTTGTTCAATGGTGTTAGCGTTGCAAATTTGAATTAAGTCTGGCAATAGTGCAGATTTAATAGCTAGAAGTCAATCATTGAATCTTTTATTATGGCCTTTAAGCCACAAAACACATTATTTGTCAAATATGTAAGGTAGATAGAAACAGATACATTTAAATATGTGGATATGAATAAAAAGGGGTCGCAATACAATAATATCATAAAAACAGCAGCAACAATAACAATAATAATCCAAATATCAGTGACGATCACCAAGATTGGCACTAATGGTCAGTCACTAGAACAAATAAAGGCTCAGAATTGGGCAACCTGTATAGATACATCAAATAGTTAGATAGAAGAAGGAACAAATAAACATTATACTCTCTGCCAAGGTTTTTTTTTGTTTTGTTTTGTTTCATATACTGGTAAATGCCATCTGAGATTCCTAGCAAAAAGAGCAACTGAAAAGCATTTGGCCCAGGGATTCATGGAACTATGCCCACATGGACACATGCTTTTCTATTGAGGGATGGTTTTGTAACATTCCTGAAACACCGAAATGTACTTTGAGATTAACTAGGCTGCCCTATGCAAATGGTTTTCTTCAATGAAATGAAGAGTATTTCTTTCTTCTGCAAAAACTGAAACCATGGGGCTGGGCAAGACGAGAGAGCTTATCTTTTTATTTCATTTCAAAACATCCACGTAAGATAGGTGTACCATATTTAGTTATGCACTTTCTCGCAAATCCTTCTCAAGTATAAGACCAGATCCATATGCTATCTGTGGAATATACCCTGTTTCCCCCCAAATAAGACATCCCCTGATAATAAGCCCAATCGGGCTTTTGAGTGCATCGCAATAAGGCTAAGCGCTTATTTCAAGGTTCAAAAAAATATAAGACAGGGTCTTATTTTCGGGGAAACATGGTATTGATGCCAGTATCCTCTGAAGCTCGCTGTGGTTTTTGAAAAAGTGGACCTTATCAGTGTTGTACGAAAGCCGCTCAAACTCATGGTCCGCAGGCCGGATGTGTCATGCGCTGGCCACTCCCATCCCCGGTTTGGCGAAGCGGAAAAAAGTTGTGATACATCATGTGACAACATGTTGTGAGTTTGACACCCCTGTCCTACATCATGTGGGTTACATAGGGAGTAAAAGAAAATGCTTCACTGTGTTTCTCAACCATGACAACTTTAAGTTGTGTGAATTTAAACACCCAGAATCACCCAGCCAGCTGAAATCCACACATATTAAAATTGCCACTGTTGAGAAATACTGGGCTATGATTAGATGTCCAGGCCCAGTCTTCCCTATTGCTTATTTTTGGTTCCTTTTATTTTAAGATAATCAGTAGGAAATTTGGGATATTCTGCCTGTGTTCTTTCAAATGGTTTTGTGCTGAGGGCCTTTTTTTTTTTTTTTTTTGGCCATTAAGACCTACAAGAGAAATATGATAATGATGTGACAGCATCAGTAAAACAAGTGAAACTCTTTTAAGTGTTTGCTTTGTTATTTTTGGCGATGGAGATAAATGCTGAAAATAGATGTTGTAAGACTCCTCAAATTTTGAATGTACCAGTAACCATTAAAAAAAATCGTGCCACTGGAATTTGCTATTTTGGTGTATCATATTTCCGAGGCATGATTTGTAACATGCTTTGGATTTTCAGAAATAGGTTTGGCAGTATGTGTGTGCCTCTTGAATCCCAGGGTATCCATCCCTGCTTTACAGATAAAGTACTTAAACTTGCTGTGATGCATAGGTATGCCACTGTTAGAAACAGTCCAGCAAGTTTCCTCCCTTCTTGAGTGTGTATTAGGTCTCTAATCCTTCAGTCATCTCCACCTTGTCTTTCAATTTCCCAGACTCGTACTTACAAAGGAGGCTTAATCTACAGAGATGAGGGGATTCCTTGTAGATATACGTTGAATTATAGAATTTCCTCTGAGTTTTAGCCAGAGAAATTGCCTTTTTTTAAAGCAGCCAGGACTAGTGAATGGTTGGTTCTTTGTACTCATTTTCTCATAATGAAACCTCTAAGTGCTGGGTGCTATCCAAAAAGATAAAGAACCTTAATGGGCTTGTACAAAAGGCAATCAGGCTATTCAGTATTATCACTAGTAAAAAAAATCAAATGCCTAAAAGAAATAACTGAAGCAATCTCCAGAGCAAGGGTGCAGCTTAAGACAGCTTTCAACTAAGATTCTCAGTTCCCAAAGAGAAGAAACTCTGTCTGGGGTAGCCTCTGAAATGTTACTAAATTTACTAATTAGAGGAGCACAATCATGTCCAAAATGCTGGAAGAGAACACTGTATTAGGTTATGGTGGTAAAAAAAAGGGGTGGGGGTGGAAAAGGTTAGTGCTTTTTCTGACCTTTAATAACATTTGTTGGTTGAAAAATAAGCAACTCTGCTCCTTAATTTACTAAGTCGTTCTACTGAACTAACAATCTAGGTGTGTTAAATAAATTAGCAGTCGGACTGAGGATCATCTTGAAGGATTTCTCCTATCACAAAATACTGTATTCCTTGGCAAAAAGTGTTGGGTTAATTTCAGGGATGCTTTGCATTGAATTGGCACTGCATTGGTGAAACCACACTTGGAATTACTGGGTCCAATTCTGGTCACCACAATACAAAAAAGATACGGAGGCCCTAGAAAGAATGCAGAGAAGAACAACAAAGATGATAAGACATCTAAAAGCTAACTCATATGATGAACAGTTAAGGAAATTGGGTATGGTATATGTGACCTAAGAATTAAGGTTGACAGAATAGCAGTCTTCCAGTACTCGAGGGGAGAAAAGGGCAGGGGTGGGCTTCAAATATTTTAAGAAGGGGTTCTTTGCCTGGTTGCTGGGTGGGCGTGGCCATGGTGGGCGTGGCCTAGTCTGCCTCCTGCATCGCAGGGGGGCATTTTGCCCTCCCCGGGCTCCAGAGGTTTTCCTCGAGCCTCCAGGAGGGCGAAAACGGGCTTCCCAGGCTCCGAAGGCCCTCTGGAGGCCAGAAATGGCCCATTTCCGGCCTTCCCGAACTTCTGGTAGGCCTGTTTTTGACCTCCCCAAGCCTCTGCACGTACCCTGCACTTACCTGCCTCCAAAATGGACCACATGGGGACTCCTGGGATAGGCGTGGCCAGTTAGGAGTGGGATTTGGGGGTTCTCCGAACTGCACAGAATCTTAGCTAGAGGTTCTCCCGAACCCCTGCGAACCCCCAGCAGCCCACTTCTGGAAAAGGGGGTTGATCTACTCTCCAAAGCACCTGAAGGCAGGAAAAGAAGTTACAGGTGGAAGACCAAACTTAGGAGAAAATTCCTATCAGAACAATTATCAGTGAAACAGCTTACTTCCTGGAGTTGTTGGTACTCTATCAATGGAAGTTTTCAAGAAGGATTGGACAACTTTTTGTCCAAGATAATAGGGGGTCTCCTGTTTGAACAGGTGGTTGGACTAGAAGATTTCCAAAGTTCCTTCCAATCCTGTTATTGTATGTTCTATGAATTAAATTAAAATATGATCAGGATAGACACCATCTGCTATTTTTGGCTGAAAGTCAGAATCGTAATTGGAGCAATAGTAGGACTTTATAGCCCTGGCAGGATGAGAACTACTGAATGTTGTCCTTTGGAAGATTGCTGGGACTATTAAACTAGGGACAGATTGTGTTGCTTGGTGTTTGTGTTTCTCCTTCCAGGATATTTAAGGTATAATGTCAGATCATCAAAGCCCATGAGTAATTTTTATTCAAGGGCAGTCAACGTTGAAGAATTCATTCAACATTCAACATTCTAATTATTTAAGTTGTGTTCAGAAAAGGGCTGCATTTTCAGGCTTAAAAAATACACATACAGCATAAGCATTGTTGCAGTACGGTATCAGAATTGCTTCAGTATGTCATGAGCTTTATAAAGTGTGTTTTTTTTACACACACCCCACAAGCATATTAGTAGGGTAAAAAAAATGGTATTTCCCTATTCATAGTGTCTTAATTCCAAACTTGAATGTTTCCTTCATCATCATTCCTCTTGTATATTTGTGAGTAGCTTTGGATTGTTTTTGCTGTGGGGACTGTGTGCTGAATTTCTCATGATCCATTAACATCATCCCATAATATTAAAAATAAAAACAGGCAGATCATTAGGAAGAATTACAGCAGAGTATCAAAACGAGGATAAATGCTGGCGGATATTTTTTTCCTAACTATGCTTGACCCTTGCTTAATAGGCAAAGATTAAAATAAAAAGAAATTAATTCCTACAATTGCTTGCATCATATATTTTTGTAAACCTGTTTACCAAAATGCCACTGACATTTTCAGTTTTAAGAAGTTCATTTAAATTTCTGCCATATTATGGTATAACTTTTAATGATAACAGTTTTATCGTTGGTAAAGTTTAGAGCTCACAATTCTTATGGTTCCATATTTTGAAGTTTGCAGTCTCAGAAAAAATGGTGATAATGATGTCCAAATGAAAGTATTTAAATGTAATAGCTAAAGCTTTTTGCTTATTAGGAAAACAAGAAAATTTTATGAAGTTCCAAATGTATTATGTAGTCCAGTGCAGATTGAAATAATCTTGCAGTATTTCTTGTTTTTATTTATCTTTTGAATTTATAAGTGTTATTTTTCCAGGAAAATAATAGTAATAGTAATGCTACTTATTCTTTTTTTTCTGTGGTGAATTATTGGTACCTTTCTGCAGAAGGAAAGTGTACACAAATTTTTTTTTGCACTGGGGCAATATTCCCCCCCCCCAACTGTATGAAGCAGATTTCATTAGATAAAGGAACAAAGAAAATACAATGAGGAATAGAACCACAAATAATCTTCTTGCTCATAGCTTTAAATTCACCTACATACAACTATTAAAAATGTGAGGTTCAAATTTAGGAGATTAGCTGCATTCTAAAAAAGTTTGAAATGTATATTGAACAGACAATTTCCTGTTTACTATTGCAGATTAATTAATCACTGTAATATATTATTCCCAATCTAATCCTATTTTGGATCAATACTTTCTTCCATTGTTACGCTGGTTTTAAGAAGACTAATTGCTAATTTTCCAGGCAATTTGCACGCAGAGAATCCCACTTTAACAGTGATTAGAAAAGATAGATTAAAAATGTACAGGATAGTTTTTAGGCTTCAGGAGACCCCTTCTGGTGTGATATTTTTTTATTCCTATAGTTTGATCTTGTAGAACGTTGCTTTCCGTGTCCTAAGTACAAGGATAATCACAAAGCTTTAACCTTTTGAAGAGTAGCTGAGCCATTTAGATTTCAGAATCTGGATAAGATTCTGTGTAGTATTGTGACTTGCTGACTGTTACTAAATAAGTCATTTTAACTTGTCTGGCACAGAAAGAAAAAGGTGTACATGCAGCTTTATCCATTCTCTGCATGGCTGTGTAATCTTCAAGCCATTCTTAACTGGGTTTTTCTTGGCCAGACAAGGGATTTTCCTCCCCTGCTTGCAATGGGGCATTAAGGTTATGGCACCTAGCCAGCCAAACCAGCTTTAGCCACCTCTCTATATACATACAAACATATACCCATCTGTACAAGTACAATTTGTAGATTTGAATTTTTTAAATATTAGGATATCGGAGAACTAGTATCATGTAGAGCCTTAAACACTTCTGTTCTCCAGTAAAAGAAACTCTATACAGAATAATTTCATTTTTCTGCCACATGCCTCATTTATGGGACTGATGGTCCTTCTTTGAAACACCATACACCATAACACTCCCAATTTTCTGTGGGATATAATAGAATGATCAAATTGGATTTGGTTTCAAATCCTCATTTAGCCTTTGGGTATCCACTACATTGCTCAACCCAACCGGTCTAAAACATTTATATATGCAATCTTGAGCTCCTGGAGAAATAAGGAATATAAAATTCGCTGTTCTTTAACAAGATACATTCCTTTTCACTTAATTTTCATGTCTCCCTTAATGGCTGCTTTCCTGCTCACTCCTTCCACAGATTATCCCTTACCCCACTGCCATCCCTGGACACAGATAAACAATATTGTTCCAAAACTGCCAACCAGAAGCCACACTGCTTGTCCAGATCAATGCAGAAGGGCCAAAAGAGTGTTGGAGTGACACCTGAGAATGTTCAGTTTGAGCTAATTTGGCTGTGGAGTACACAAGTGTGAATTGGGGAAGGGGAATAGTGTTTATTTCTCAATTGCAGATTAACTTACCCATCCCATACATCTTTGACCAGGTGGGAATCCTGTAGATGTGTCAATTTAGTGAACTTTCCACCTGGTAACTTCTGGGCTTTGTTGATGCTTGAGGAAGAGACAAGTCATCTCCACCAACATCACTCCAGCCAGAATATTCTCTGAGCAGCGGTTTCATGTCATTGTGCTTTGACTGTTCATCCTTCACTGGCTGCAAGAATAAGCTTTTCGCTTGCGCTGTATTTTAACACCGTTGCACTGTAAAATCTGTCATGTTTCCCAAAAGTCAAGAGTTCTAAAATAAATCTGTTGATTCCTTCCCCTTCCTCTCTCAGAGCATTAAGAAGAAGAACACCAGTAAGCAAGAGATGAGCACTTATTTGCGCTTCATTGTCTCCCGGATGAAGGAACGGGTGAGTGTTGTACCATACAGTTGTGTGTAAGATTCTAAGCAGATGGCTTTTTTGTGTGTATGTTTTGTCTTGCAACTTCAAATAGTTATAGGTCAGTGGTGCCGAACCTTTTTCGGCTCGCGTGCCAAAAAGGGGGGGGGAGCTTGCGCGCGCTCGCGTGCCCACACCCATTCCCTCCCCCCCATGCATGCGCACAACACCCCCATGCTGCCCCCTGCGCATGCGCACCCCACCCCCACCCCCGCGCAAAGGCTTACGGGAGCCTGGGACGACGAAACCGGCAAACCGGAAGTGCGAAAAAACGCACTTCCGGTTTGCCGGTATGCTGTTTTTTGCACTCCGGAGGGTTCAGGGAAGCTCCCTGAAACTCCGGAATGCAAAAAACTACAAAACGGACAAACCGGAAAAGTGCACTTCCGGTTTGTCCGTTTTGTAGTTTTTTGCATTCCAGAGCTTCAGGGAGCTTCCCTGAACCCTCCGGAGTGCAAAAAACAGCACACCGGCAAACCGGAAGTGCGTTTTTTCGCACTTCCGGTTTGCCGGTGGGCCACCCTCGCGTGCCGGCTTCTATGGCTCCGCGTGCCACCTCTGGCATGCGTGTCATAGGTTCGCCACCACGGTTATAGGTAGTCCTCAAATTAACAATTGATTGCTTAAGACCATTTGAAGTTATAACAGACCTACTTTCAGGCTGCTTATGATCTGGATTTGAAGCTCTGACGGTCACGTTTTCCCTGTAGTCAGATGACTGAACTTTGGGCATATTTATGGCAACATAAATACAACATGGCCGTATTTATGGCCATTTGCAGTGTCCTGGGGTTACACAACTGTGTTTTAACAACCGTTTTGATGAAAACTGGCATTTCTGGTTTTTAGCAAAACCACATCATAGTGAACAATGGGTTCGCTTAATGACTTCCATAGCCGCTTTATGACTACCATGTTCACTTAATGACTGCTGCAAAAGTTACAAATTGGGGTAGGTCACGTGACATCTGTTTTACAACCATTACAACTTATAACTATAATGGGGAAGCGCCATTATGGTTGTTTGTTGAGGACTATGTATAAGTCGGGTCTGGAAATGGAACAGGAATCATTTTCTACCTTCCCGTTCCCCATTTCACTATCTTTGTTTTATCCTCCAGTCCCCCTTCTTCACTCGAATAGATGAATTCACCCATAAAAAGTGGAATGGGAAAAAATATAACATAAAAAATACATTTTGGGAGCCATATCTATGAATATGAACTGAAACCTTCCAATTTCACTCCTGTTTAGAATACACTCTGTGTAGATGTGCATAATTCTGTTCAGCAGATGTTCACCTTTGAGACAAGCTTGAACAATTTTCGGCTAATCAGAAGAGAATTTTCTCGCTAACAGTTGGGCCCATATTAAATGCCATGCCTGTCAAAGAGTCACAACTTAAGTGGTCTCGTTCAAGGGATTTTCACATGAACCTGGATCCTCGTGTCTTCTCTGTTTCAGCATCTCCCATCCTTCCTATTTATTTTATTTATTTATTTATTTTAATAGATTTGTATGCTGCCCAACTCCCGAAGGACTCTGGGCAGCTAACAGCATGTGAAATACAAAATCTTTAAAAAAATTGGTTAAAAACAAATAAAAAAATCATTAAAAAAACACATGCATACAACTGTCATAGGCTGGAGCTTATCCCTGATATTTCCAAGCTCAACGGTCCCATGCCTGACGGAAGAGCCAGGTCTTAATTGCCTTACGGAAGACCAGTAGGGTGGAGGCAGTTCGGATCTCCGGGGGTAGCTGGTTCCAGAGGGCCGGAGCTGCCACAGAGAAGGCTCTCCCCCCGTGGACCCGCCAGCCGACATTGTCTTATCCTGCCCATTAGAATTAGATAATTCTAATCCTGCCCATTGTTCAGAGACATATTTGTTGGCAATTTTTTTACAGCTGAAGTCAAAGAAAATCTTTTCCACCTATTTTCAAATTTGATTTTAAATCAATGTTTCTACAGGGCTTTTATTGTGCATCCTCCACCACTCTTCCTTGGAACTTTTTATATTGCCCAGGGTTCATTTTCCATTTAATTTTCTATTATTTCAGTTTTTGTCTAGACACAAAATTTGTGATGATGGAATAAATAGAGTAACTGCATAGTTTCATGATTTTGAAATTTAGTGGTTTAAAGGAATATTTGAAAAGGACAAACCAAACTCTTAATTCTTAGCAATACAGTTAAATCTCAATTTGCCAAATTCTATTTTGATGTACAGTATTATTAATCTTCCATATAATGTTTTATCCATTGTGTCTCTCCGTATGCATTACTTAAAAAGTCAGTATTTTCAGCCATCAGAACTCTTGATTGGAAATATTGGGGGGGGAAATATTAGAAAAAAACTTTTTAAGAATTGCTGATTCAATGTCAAACTTTACAAGATGATTGATTGTTTGAAAACTTAAAATACACTTTTGGGAGGAAATAGATATTATAAAAAATCTATTAAAATCTAATTATAATATTAATGCATATAAAAACATTTAGGGTTTTTGTTTCTTGATTATGCCTTTCAAATCCCTACATGTCAATCTTTTTGGAGTAGAACTGTTTAGAAACTTTAATTTGTAAACTGGCATGTAATTCATATGCTTATGAACTTTTTAAAGTCTATGTTACTCTTTCTTGTCAGAATGGCAGGTTTCTAAACCAGTATTTTCTGTCAATTTTTAGGCTATTGATCTAAACAAAAAAGGCAAAGACAACAAGCATCCAATGTACCGTCGACTAGTACACACCGCCGTTGATGTTCCAACCATACAAGAGGTATGTTCCTGTATAGTTCTGAGCTACATGCAACCGAAGAATATTGGCAGTTTTCAGATTAATCTCATTTTTGGACGCCCAATATCCGCACCTGGAAATCCCATTTTATCCAGTTCTATCTAGAAGCAGTTTGTATGAGTTACTTAGGAGTAGGACTACTGGGTCTTCTTTATATGGAAATGGTTTAGGATGAAAGATGAGACCAGAAGCAACCTAAAGCTATTCATTGCACAATTTCACAACTTTAAGCTCCCATAAATTACTCTGTAGAAACTGTAATACAAACATACTTTTACATGTATGCTTATTCTGAATGCTGGACAACGCTAATGAATGTTATAAATAATTCTGTTTCAATCTATATAGAAAGTAAATGAAGGAAAATACAGAAGTTATGAGGAATTTAAAGCAGATGCTCAACTTCTTCTACACAACACCGTGATTTTTTATGGAGGTAGGTAGGGACTGATTGGACTTAAAAATAAGATCTTCAAGGAAGGGACATCTTGAGGGTAGAATTGATTATAAAGAATAGAGAGTGAGTGAGAACTTTACATTGTGCTCACTTTTACTTCTCCCTCAAAGCTGAATTAGACAAAGTCATGAAGTCATGTTTAAGCCAACATGATGGGTCTGTATTACTTCCGCTATTAGAAAGCAGATACTTGAATGGAGAATGCACTTGTCATGGGCTTCCCAAAATGTATCACAAGGAATGTTGTAGGAACAATTTGTGGAATGCACATAATTCTTTCTTACCAACTGTCTTGTTAATAACCGTTCGAAGTTACGATGGCATATGGCAACCAATCATTGCCTTTGTAACCATTGCAGTGTCCTGTAATCATGTGATCACCATTTGTGTGTTTCGCGACTGGCGTGCGACAGGTAGAGTTAATAGAAAAGGCAAAATTAGAATTGTAAGTTGAAGTCATGTGATGTTTCACTTAATGACCAAACAGGAAGTGAAATCATAAATTCATTGTTGTCACATGTTTCATTTAGTAATTTGCTTCATTTAGTAATATAATTGCTGTCCCAATTGAGGTTGCTAAGCAAGCACTATGTATAGGTCTTTTATTTAAGCCAGCACATCTTTTCTTATGTTTTTCTTTCTTTCTTTCTTTCTTTCTTTCTTTCTTTCTTTCTTTCTTTCTTTCTTTCTTTCTTTCTTTCTTTCTTTCTTTATTTATTTATTTATTTATTTATTTATTTATTTATTTATTTATTTATTTATTTATTTATTTATTTATTTATTTATTTATTTATTTATTTATTTGAAGTTCTTCTATGCCACCCTACTCCCTCAGGACTTAGGGCGGCGTACAACATTTTAGGGAACATCAAATAAATGTTAAAAACAATTAAAAACAATTTTAAAACAACAAACATATCATATATACATGGGGGAGACGTCAGATGGAAGGTCGTCTCAACATCACCCCGCCTGCAGGAAGAGCCATGTCTTGATGGCTTTTCGGAAGGCCAGCAGGGTGGGGATGATTCGGATCTCTGGGGGGAGTTGGTCCAGAGAGCAGGGGCCCCTACAGAGAAGGCCCTCCCCCTGAGTAATCTTACTCAGAAATATTTAATTTTCTTTACACCATGAAATATCCAAGCAGATCTTTAAAATATTTGTCAAAAAGAAGAAAGCTTGGCAATGTACAATATTTGGTTATTTAGTTCATTAGAGGTTTAAATGAGACTGAAGGGAGTGAGGAAACTCAGGTTTTACAAGCTGATGGGGCCACTTCCTCCAGAATTCAATTGCCAATTGTTTTTCACCATATCATTTACAAAGACTTAGATGTTTGTGGGTGTCTTCTTTTTACAGTGGACAGTGAACAAGCTGATATAGCCAGGATGCTTTACAAAGATACCTGCCATGAGGTAAGTAATATTTAGTCATGTTGGTGACTTCTGGACAATTGTTTTATCCGTTTCCATATACTGTACCCGCGGTTTCATTTGTTTTGAAAATTGTTCTGGAAATCAGAAACAAACTTAAAAAACACACACTGCATTTTGATAGGTTAAAGTTCAGAAACTAATTTCCCATGTAATTCCAAATCTTTATCATGAGTCAAAAGAGCTAATTTTTAAAGGTCAAATAACATTTTTATCTCATCTCTGAACAATAACATAAATGAAAATAAGTAAATAAAATGAGGAAGATTTTTCCTGACTTCTATATTGATACCCCTTTTAGAACAGATTTTCTTTCAAAAACAAATTCACATTTTGATTTCAGTGAAAAGCTAAAACACCTAAACAATGATGGTGGATTCTACTCCAGATACTTTAAAAGGTGCCAGAATAATTTGAATGCACCAATATATTTATGTGTGGCTATAGAATTTACCTGTATTGAATAGTTTTGTTTCATCCTTAGAATAAATAAAGGTTCTCAACAACTTTTTGTTCAGTTTGTACTACTAATATGTTTCTGAAATTATTAGAGACCAGTTAAAAATCTTACGTATGCATCTTACCTTTCAAGAATAGTGGATACACTATATATGATTGACAGCACAGAATTTATTATTCAGTTTTTGGAAAAAAGAATTACTGTATTTTTCGGGGTATAAGATGCTCCGGAGTATAAGATGTACCTTAGTTTTTGGGGACGAAAATAAGAAAAAAAATATTCTGCCAGCATCCATCAGTATTCATCTGGCTAGCATCCTGTCAGTGTGTGAGAGAGTTGAGGGCTGTTTGGAAACTGAAACAGTGTTTGCTGTGTGAGCAACGAGGAAGGAGACAGCAAGGAGCCTGGGTGTGGCTTAGCTCTGAGTCTGTGCTGAGCTCTTAACTGGTCTGCTGCTCAAAACTGAAACTGAAACTCCTCTCCCCTGCTTGTGTTTTGCACATTGGAAACCTGCTTTTGGTATTGTATATTTACTTCATGTATTATATATAAAGAGAAGTTATTGAGTCCTGCTGAATCAGTTACTTGTGTGTGCTTTCTGGATGTGATTGCTGCAAACTCTGAGTCCTTGCAGCAAATAGTGAACAGCCAGGTCAGCTTCAGTATATTATTGCAGCCTGATTCAGCACGAGCAGCTGATTGGCGGGTGGATCAGCTGTTCCAGGCTGCAGGGATTGCCACAAACCATCGCTGCTTCCTTGCCTTGCATTTTTGGCTACATTCGGTGTATAAGACGCACCCAAATTTTCACCCTCTTTTGGGGGGATGGTAAGTGTGTCTTATACTCCAAAAAATACGGTACTTTTTGCTTGGATCCTAAGTTATGGATAAGTACCCAGTTTGATAAAGTGATACTAGGTTGGCAGAATGGAAAGGCCAATGGTTACTACTTTGGATCATCAAAGTTTAATGATTTGCTTTAAAATTTGACTGAATATTTTTTATATATAATACGATATGGAAAGGTCTGTTTTTACTTAATTTTTCGTTTTCTCATTTTTGTGGTTTTTTTTCATGAAACAAATAAATACATTTTAAGAGAATGAGGAAAAAAACTAATTTACAATTTTCGTTATGCATTCCTGCATTTCAGAACATATGATGACAAGTGTTTTTCTCCTTTTTTCCCCTCAGTTGGATGAACTTCAGCTTTGCAAGAACTGTTTCTATCTATCAAATGCGCGTCCTGACAATTGGTTCTGCTATCCTTGTGTAAGCTTACTTTTTCTCACAACTGAAATACGGAATCTGCTGCCCCAAGAAATGGTGATGGAAATTAATCCCAGCTGTCTTAAAAAATGGGATTCATCGAGGATATAAATGCAGCTATCAGACAAATAGGGGACACAGTGGCTCAGTGGCTAAGACACTGAGCTTGCCGATCAGAAAGGTCGGCAGTTCGGCGGTTTGAATCCATAGCGCCGCGTAACAAAGTAACTTGCCCCAGCTTCTGCCAACCTAGCAGTTCGAAAGCATGTAAAAATGCAAGTAGAAAAATAGGGACTAACTTGGTGGAAAGGTAACAGTGTTCCGTGCACCTTCGCTGTTTAGTCATGCTGGCCATATGACTACGTAATCGTTATCAGACAGCACTGGCTCTTTGGCTTAGAAACGGAGATGAGCACCGCCCTCTAGAGTCTGGAACGACTAGCACGTATGTGCGAGGGGAGCCTTTACCTTTACCTTTACCTATCAGACAAAATTGTAAAAAAATTGTACAAATTAGTTCTGTAGCCACCACTAGGTGGAACCATCTTCATACCAATACAAAGATAAGACCAGTTGCCCCAGTCAGAGATCACATTTTTATATTTCCTTGACTACAGTGGTCAATTCCTGTCTACCTGGCATTGGGGAAAGGATTGATGCTATAATAAAGCCTTGCCAGTATTTTCCTGGCTTAAGGGCTCACAGAGTAAAAGCATTCCTTGGAGAAAGGATGAACACTCTGTATTCTCAAAATAGTAATCTATAATTCATTTGGTGTACTTGAACATTGCCAAAACCATCTGTAGTGAGCAAATCAGCTTATCAGTTTTTGTATGTTGTGCAATGAAGGCCAGAATCTTCCATTTTATAATTTCCAAATTGTGGAATAAACACCAGTTAAGCATTCAGAAACATTTGTTTAAACCGCATTTTTTGATGCTTGCCTGTGAGATTTAGTTCACCTGCCCAGCTTACCCAGTGACATCAGATGTTTCCCATGCATGAAGAAACAGAATGCCAATTTTTGCTGATAAGAAGGAACATTTATTTACTTGAAGGCTCAATGAAACTGAGTTTCTTTGCTCTAAGTTAACAATGCTTAGAAACTGCCAGCACAATGATAATTTGTTATACCATGTGAGTATGGTCTGTTAAACTATGATGATACTGGTGTTATGTACATCAAACTTTTTAAAGTGTTGACCACTATTGTTAAGACTTAGTTAAGACTCTGTCATGGATAGGTTTTGTTGTGGAGTCCTTGGTGCTCTCTCTGTTTGGTTGTTTTCTTGCAACCTCTGTTTGGTTGTTTTCATAACCCAACTAGGCAAGTCACTTGTATATATGAACAGATACCAGAGCCCACTCTCTTGCAGCACTGATTATGTTAGCTAGTTGGGTAATGGAATGTCTGCAAGAAAACCACCAAGGACTTCACAGTTCAAACCTGAGCTCCAAATATTCTCTTGAGTTAGTAAAGCTTTATTTTCATTATGTGACATGGTTATACCTAACACCTGCCAAGTCAGAAATACTTCTGTAACTGGTACCATATTCCTTTAATTTTTAGATACCAAATCATGAACTGGTGTGGGCCAAAATGAAAGGCTTTGGATTCTGGCCTGCAAAAGTCATGCAGAAAGAAGACAATCAAGTTGATGTTCGCTTTTTTGGCCATCACCACCAAAGGTATTTTCCTTCTTGCAGTGTCTCTTGTATACTGAGACAACCAGCACACCCCTGGGTGTGGTTAATGGTGTGGATTCAACCCAGACTGATGCAGGTTCAAATTCACTTGAACTTTGACCCATTCTTTCTCAGGCCAATCAACCACACTGGATTGCCTTTGCAAGATGAAATTGGAGGTGGAGATGTTGTGGAGCTTCAACTGGAGGAAAAAGATCTAACAAATAAACAACAGTGCGCTTCCCTTTCTAGGTGTGGTGAAATGTCTGGATTCCTAGGAGGGAAAGGCTGCATTCCTGGGGACTAAAAGACAGCAGAATTTAAACAGTTTGATTGAGGGAAAGAGAGTTAAGATAGCTCCTCCCTAGAGATTTTCAGATTACATCTCTAGTGATGGAAATGGTTGCTTTAGTTTGGCAAGATTTCTGTCTACGGGTGAAGGACAATCAAGGACACTGCTTGAAGGTCACTCTGTGTCTTTCTTGATTTTTTTCGGGGCCTGATACTGAGGCTCAGTAAAGTTCTAGCGTTCTCCTAACCACAGAAGCCAACTGGGACCAGTCACTTTCAGGCAGCCTAGTCCAACTCCTAAAGTGGTTTTGGTAGGAGAAACAGGAGTAGGGAATCATTGCGTATGTCATCTTGAACTGAACAAAGTAAAGTGAGATATAAATCCATTAAATAACTGCATGTTTTAGTCTTCCTGACATTTGTGACATTAGACAATCTGAATCCCAAACAGAACCTGCCAAAGAATTTGCTTCTTAAAATTGAAACAGGAATGCAGTTAGTAGACAGTTTACAACTGTTTATTTCATGACTCTTCAAAGTTGCAACGGCACTGAAACAAGTGACCTATAACTAGTTCTCACACTTATGACTGTTGTAACATCCCCACAGTCATATGTTCAAACTTTAGGAGCTTTGCAACTGGCATGTACATATTTTCAGTGGTTGCAGTGCCGAGAGTCCAGGAGTTGCAACATTTCTAGGAGGCTTCTGATAAGCAGAGTCAATAGGGAAAGCCAGGTTCACTTAACAGCCACTTGATTCACACAACAACTGTAGTGATTCGCTTAGCAGCATGGTCAAAAAGTGAATCATGCCCAATTTGCAAAGTTGTTGAGAGTTACCTGTAGTCTTTAATATAATTCAGATTCATTTTTTTCCTATACCATAAGCTGTGATGTCATTGTGGAGCACCTAGATACTAATAAAGTTAAACATATTGAGAAGCTGTAATTGCACATAGAAATAATTGTTGCAGTTTGGACTAGGAGAAAATGAAAATTGGAATAGAATTAAAATTGGGGGTGTGTGAAGAGTATGGCAGGGCGGGGGAGACTCAATGTTGTATCTATGACCTCGCCATCAAAACCCAATGGAGAAGACTCTTTTCATCATTTAGGTAAGATTTGCGATCTTAGAGTTGAATGGATGTTTGGCATAGAAAAGGACGATTTGAAAACTGAATTGGCAGCCACCTTCAAATGATGTGCTTAAGTGTATCTTTTCATTTTCATTGTCGAGGGCCTGGATTCCTTCAGAAAATATTCAGGATATCACCGTTAATATACACCGGCTACACGTAAAACGTAGCATGGGTTGGAAAAAAGCATGCGATGAGTTAGAGCTACATCAGCGTTTCCTTCGGGATGGCAGATTTTGGAAATCCAAAAATGAGGATAAAGGAGAGGAAGAAGCAGAATCAAGCATTTCTTCTACCAGTAATGAGCAAGTGAGTAGACGGGTTGAATTATCCCAGTTTATATAGCCCAGTTGCAGTTGATTATTGAAGCTCTGCTGTTTCTTTAATCTGCTTTTTTCTTACTGCAGATCTGAAAATTCATATATCAGTCATATGGAAAACTCTGTGCACCAGATTCTGGATCTAACATAGTCTGTCTTTACACTGTTTTTAATCGCTGTATTTGATCAAAAGATTTGCAATAAAAGCAATTCTGCCCTCTTTGGAGGAGTACTAGAATTGGCATCATTATTTGTACCTGAAGTACAAATTTTAAATCTCTTCTGGAAGCCATTGTTTGCTTATTTTTAAATGCATCGTTTATAGAGTGATTCACGTTGGATTCAAATCCCAGAACAGTTGTGGAGTTTAGATTTTGTTTGCATTCTTGTTGTTTTAGGTGAATGAAACTAATAGCTTCCTTTGTTGGGTTTTGTATCTCTGCCTGCTTTGTTCCAACTTCATTACAGAAACAAGTTAGAGCGTGCCTCTGTTCTCTTTTCTCAGATAAAAAATTCCAAGCACTCTTGGTAATGAACTTTTTTCATGTACTCTAAAAACTTATGGGCATAGCAATTAAGAGGGTGAGGCACCTTGGTATCTAGCTATATTAATTTGGGAGCTGGGATTTTACCAAATTTTGCAATTCAATTCAAGGCCAAAGATAGTTGATAATGATAAACATTTACTCTATTATTTTTAAAAACTTTTAAGTCAACATTTTTGTAACAAAAAAGACTGGCTTCTTATTGACAGTTCTAAATGAGTATTTTCTTTTTATTTATTTATTGTTTCTTAATCCATTTCCCCAGCTAAAGATTACTCAGGAGCCAAGAGCAAAGAAAGGAAGACGCAATCAAAGTGTGGAACCTAAAAAGGAAGTAAGGAACAGCATGGCAATTAAATACATGCACTTGTGGGTGAGGGAGAAAACATTATTCAAGCATTTTTCCTTCTCACTGTTTACAAATTCATTTTCTTCATGTTTTATAACTCAGAAAAGTGATGATCATTTCTTGAAAGAGCATGTTTTAATCTGTTTTTATTTTCTTCAATTGGAAGTATTGTTTTATTTCATTTTTTATACTAGCCATATACTCCAAATAGGATCTTTCCTATAATTTCGAGTAGTGATTTGGAATTGATTCCAACCTGTCCATCCTTAATAGAGATGGAATGTGAAGCTATAAGGTTTCATGCTGGTTCATTTCTGCCTGTCTATAATTTAGATAGTGTTAACATGCATAGATGAGCTTATGTTTTAATCAGAGTTAGAATCCTTATTTGGACCAGTTGGTAAAAAGAAGGAAAAAATTGGTCTATGTATGCATTAAGAATACATGTATGCAGGGGTGAAATCCAGCAGGTTCTGACAGGTTCTGGAGAACCGGTAGCGGAAATTTTGAGTAGTTCGGAGAACTGGTAGCGGAAATTTTGAGTAGTTTGGAGAACCAGCAAATACAGTCTCTGGCTGGACCCAGAGTAGTTTGAAGAACCAGCAAATACAATCTCTGGCTGGCCCCAGAGTGGGGTGGGAATGGACATTTTGCAGTATCCTCCTGCCACGCCCACCAAGCCATACCCACAGAACCGGTAGTAAAAAAAATTGGATTTCACCACTGCATGTATGGACCTCTTCAATTGCTGAGTATCTTCAGAGTTGCCTAAATTCATATTCTGTATGGTTATAATACTAGTTTAGAGGCACGGTGGCTCAGTGGCTTAATGACGCTGGAGATGGTCTCAGCTCCGGCGGTGAGAGCCCTAGCATTGCAAAGCAGAGTAAGTTCCTGTCACTTGCCTCAGCTTCTGTCCACTTAACAGTTTGAAAGCATGTTCAATGCAAGTAGATAGGTAGGTACGTTTCGTTAGAGAGATGAGCTGGCACTCCTTGCAGGCAGTCATATTCCTGATGCCTCTGAACCTTCCCAGTTGCCTGTTTGTGAGGCATCTCTGGGAAGGAAAGGGGTCTTGGGTGATGCTGCAGGAAGACCTACTTGTCTTTCTCTCCGGTGTGAAGCCAGCTCGCTCTTCTGGGGCACAGCTTGGGAAGTGCACAAGCGTGTCCTGTAACAGACCTTGGCAATTCAAACTACTATTCTGCCATAGCGTTGTGGTCTCTTAGCTATTGCAACAGTGCCATACAGTAATAGTAATAACAGTTAATGGAGATATGCAAAACTTAATAATTTGGGAACCGGTAATTATATTTTATAATGACGGGTCCTTGCTTGTTTTCTTGCAGACATTTCATTACTCTAACTAGGTAACATCACCAGTGCACTGATGATGTTACCTAGCTTGGGTAATGAAATGTTGGGTAATGAAATGAAATGAAAAGATCAGAGAGCACCAAAGAACCCCTCATTTCAATCCTGAGCTACAAATGTTCTTCTTTATTGATATTTTATAATGCATATGTGGGCTCCTTGGTGCTCTCTGGGTTTTTCCTTGCAGACATTTCATTACCCGACTAGGTAACATCATCACTGCTACAGTGATGATGTTATCTAGTTGGGTAATAAAACACCTGCAAGAAAACAACCAAGCTCAGAGAGCATCAGTAATCCCCCAGTTAAATTCTAAGCTGCAACTATTTTCTTCTATCGATATCGTAATGCATGTGATTCCCCCCCTCTCCTATTGTATGAAATAATGGTGGAGTCATTGGCATGATTATGTTTTAATTGTACAATGTAGCATTACATTTTTGTCTTTAAAAAACACCGCAGTTAATTTTTACCTAAGTAATATTTATAATTATGTTGATTCAATACACATTTTTCAGTCTTTATCTCTCTGATCTAAATGGTTGTAGTCCTTCTCATTGGCCATGTTAGTGACACCTTCTTTGTTATGTTAGGAGCCGGAGCCTGAAACAGAAGCAGTCAGTTCAAGTCAGGAAATTCCCACAATGCCTCAACCCATTGAAAAAATTTCAGTCTCAACCCAGACCAAGAAATTAAGTGCCTCTTCCCCTAAAATGCTGCACCGGAGCACCCAGACGAATAACGATGGTGTGTGTCAAAACATGTGCCACGAGAAATACACCAAAATCTTCAGCGACTTCAAGGATAGAATCAAGGCTGACCACAAGAGAGAAACTGAAAGGGTTGTGCGAGAAGCTATTGATAAGGTAATTTACCATGAGTTTGATGGCAGCTTGAGAATATTCTAATTAATTCTAATTATTCATTGTTGCTGAAATTTATTTCTATATATACCTCTTTTCATTCATTCGGGACTGGAGCCTTTTCTGTATGAAGATGATAATCCCCTGGCTGATAGATGTGCAATTAAACTCTTCTAAAATTGGTCATTTTAGACAAGAAATCTGTGATGTTTTCATGACAACAGTGGGAGAAAGACACACATTTCATTCTTCTTGCATGTTGTGTTGCGATGCAGAATTATTACCCAAGTGGATGTGATTTGTACAAAGACATCTTGATGTCCCCATCACTTTGTCGTCATTCGGGGATTCTACTGGGCGCCTAGGACTCATGGATGGTCTCCAATAAAGGAGAAGTACAGGAATCTTCGCTGAATTTGATCTTCATTCAAACCATTCTGTGGTCTACATTTTGCTTAATGCAGGGCTGTCAAACCCGTGGCCCGCAGGCCGGATGTGTCATGTGCTGGCCACGCCCACCCCCAATTTAGCGAAGGGGAAGTCACAATATGTCACGTGACGACGACTTGACGGCATGAGTTTGACACCCCTGGTTTAATGTGACCCATCTCAGAAATGAATCTGTTGCTTAGTTTTGGCAGCAATAATTTAATACGGGATTGGTAATGAAACAGTGAGTGGGTTCACACATCCTATTGAATCCAAAGCAAACAAATCAAACTCCGGTTTAATTTGTATGTACTTTATATACTTGCCAAACTTGAATAGTACAATTCTGGGCAGGTGGCAAATATGCTGGAAGTTCAGCATTTTTTTGCTGTGGAGAACTGAACACTCCGGAACTATAATCAGGGTAGCTTTACCCCACTGTCACCAGTGGTGGTTCCTTCTTTTTCAGTTGGAGCCCTGCAATTATTTGAAGGTGAGTGCTAGTAGTAGTTCTTCCATTTAGATCAGAGGTCTTCAAACTTGGCAACTTTAAGACTTGTGGACTTCAACTCCCAGAATTCTCCAGCCAGCTGGGAGTTGAAGTCCACAAGTCTTAAAGTTGCCAAGTTTGGGGACCCCTGATTGGATGGATCTAGACCCCTTAACGATCAAGGGAACTGCTTGTGTTAAGAGCAACTTAAGCAACTTAAGAGTTAAGAGATAGTCCTTGACTTACGACCACAATTTAATCCAAAATTTCCACTGCTTATTAAGACAGTTGTTAAATGAGTTTTGTCCATTTTATGTCCTTTCTTGCCACGGTTGTTAAGTGAATCACTGCAGTTGTTAAATTAGTAACCTGATTATAAAGTGAATCTGACTTCGCCATTGACTCTGCATGTCAGAAGATCGCAAAAGCTGATCACATGATCCCAGGACACTGCAACCATCATAAGCATGAATCAGTTGCCAGGCGTCTGAACTTTGAACACGTGTACCATGGGGATGCTGCAGCTGTCGTAAGTGTGAAAAAACGGTCATAAGTCGCTTTTTTAAGTGTCATTGTAACTTTGAAGGATCACTAAACAAATCATTGTTAACTTGAGACTACCTGTAATGCTGTATAAGATGTTTCTGGAGGAAGAAAGACTTGGAAGCACCATTCCTGGCCATTCACTCACCTGCTTTTTAACATTTCCAGCTGCGTTCAGAAATGGAGGAGGAAAAAAGGCAGGCTGTGAACAAAGCCATTGCAAATATGCAGACTGAGTGTGACCGAAAGACAAAGCAGGTAAAAGAGAAGTGCAAGGAGGAATTTTTAGAAGAAGTTAAGAAGTTAGCCAGCCAGCACAAACAGCTGATCTCTCAGACCAAGAAGAAACAGTGGGTAAGCAGCACTACTGGTGGATTGGTTCCTTGGGTCATGTCTTCTGCGTTCCTATCTGTGTTGGGGATTTTCCGTAATAACATTTTGGGACCAATTCTTTGGAGAGATGAAAGTTTACTTTCCTTCCGTACTTCTGCTGTCTCTGTGATCTTAGCTTTCCGTTTGTTGATTTCTCTGATGAATTTACTTATGGCAGGTACAATTAAGCATACCTTTCTTCCATGAGCTCCAGGAGGCACCCATAGCACGTCTCCTGTATTTTCCTACCACAGAAGTCCTGTGAAGTGTGTTGGGCAGAAGGTTCTCCAGAGAACTTCCAGGCTGGATGGGAATTTGGAGCCTGATTTGTTCAATCACTCAGCACATTAGCTTTGTGTTTGCCTCTCCTTCGTCCTAGTGAATGTTGTAGTGCATAGTCCGAGTGTCAGTGACCATGCGAACATATCTCAGCTCCCTTGTGACATGCATTGGGCTTTCTATTGCAAGCTCACAGTTGCCATTCTGGGCTTTGTGGACACCCTGTGCGCAACCATTTTATAATTCTCTTTCCACTTGGGATCTGGTTTAATTCAGTGAAAGGGGGGCACTCTGCACTGAAGATGTTTGAGGAGGTAAGAAGACCCCAGCCAGCCCTGTGCTGTCTGTCTCTGGTTTTAGTTTTTATAGAACACTTCTGAACTTTACTTGTTCTTATAGTTAATTTTTTGCCATTTGTAAGCTGCCCACACTTGTCTTGTTGGTGACATGGGCAGCATATAAATTTAATAAATAAATAGTTCCTCACTGTTAAGTATACCAGTTATAAATTCATACTGGCCATTTTGGGATTGAACTAAAAGAAGCCCACATATCTGGACATTGCCAACATGTTGCCCTCAACCATAAAGGTGATGCTGGCACATGAACAATAGTTGGTTTTAGGTCTCCAAACCAGCATTTAAAATCATGATTGGTTGTTGGCTGGCTGATTCCCACAATTAATTAACAAATGGGGTTTAATGCAGGAGTGTGTTGTGCAAAGAGCGGCATGGTGGCCTAGTGGCGAAGATGCTCGCCTCCCACTCAGAAGTTTGAGAGTTGAATTCTAGTTAGCGGCTGTTTCTCTCCTAGGGCGCAAAGAAAAAAAAAATCTGCTGCGAACTCTATGTAGGCATCAGGAAAGGCATCCGGACAATAAATGCTCAGCTCTATCCAGTCGCCCCAACTACAGGGTTGTGAAAAGGGAGTTTTCTGTTATGTAAATCCAGTACCACCAAATGGGATGTGGTTATTTTGGATTTACAACAACTTGCAAGAAACCATTCCTACAAAGAATTAAGGAGGATTTAGGAGAATTTAGCATGGAGAAGGAGGAGAAAGAGAGGTTCTATTTCATGATTATTTTTCCTCTGTCCCCTCAGTGCTACAACTGTGAAGAAGAAGCTATGTATCATTGCTGTTGGAACACTTCCTATTGCTCCATCAAGTGTCAGCAGGAACATTGGCATGCTGAGCACAAACGTACCTGTCGTCGGAAAAGATGAAAGCTTCCTCACCTGTTGCCCTGATTCAGTACTTTCCTCTAACACAGCAGGTGCTGGGGATCGTCTCTAGTTTTTCATGTTGGGTTCCAAGGGGTCAGAATTAATATGAATTCACTCCCCATTATGATTAATTCTTATTATTATACTTATTATTATTGCACCAGCCTTGAAAACACTTTTTCGTAAAAATTTTTGCACAGTTAAATTTCAGCCTTGTGTTTTGACTCTCTGCTTCCAATGGTCATCACCTTGTGGCCCTCTTTCCCCTTTTTGCTGGAAAGGTAATTTGAATCTCAGTTGGAGCACATTACTTTTTGATAAATTTTAACTGAGGGAATTTGTTGCATTTTCAGCAAATTATTAAAAAAAAAGGATTCAACAAAACAAAGAAAGGTGATAGGAACATTTTCAAGAGACCTGAATGTAATAATAAAATAGATAAAAAGCATACTACCTGGATATAAGAGATGTTAATTATTCGAACTGGTTTTCTTTAGCTTAATTTACTGCTTGAACGCATTATCTCAGCAGGAGCCGAGGTGGCGCAGTGGTTAAAGTGCAGCACTGCAGGCTACTTCAGCTGACTGCTAGTTCAGCAGTTCAGCTGTTCAAATCTCACCGGCTCAAGGTTGACTCAGCCTTCCATCCTTCTGAGGTCGGTAAAATGAGGACCCAGATTGTTGGGGGCAATATGCTGAACTCTGTAAACCGCTTAGAGAGGGCTGTAAAGCACTATGAAGGGGTATATAAGTCTTATTGCTATTGCTATTATCTGTTGGCTTAGGTATAATTTGAATTTTGGGATCAGGGTTGACACAGCAGATGATAGTCCTGCCACTTTTTAATGTTCTTTTCCCAATTGTGTTTGTCCCATTATTATTTTTCTTCATCATTTAGCTTTTATAATTAAAATATTAGCTTTGATCTTATTGTTTCAAAATCACCAGGGACTGGATGGGGTAGTAGGCTGAGCCAGATCTTTAGGGGGGGGGGAGTAATATTTAAAATTTAAATTTTTGCACATTTCATCCTTCTAATACGAATACTTGTAAAAAGAAAGCCAAAAATTGAAAAGAAAAGAAAAAACCCCACAAGAACAGCTCAATTTTACATTTCATTGTATATGGAGTTCCAAGGTTGAGGCATAGAAAGAAAAGGCTTAATATTTGTCCTGCCCTTTTTACCTCCTTCCAGCCTTTTCTCCCCCATTTTTACCTTTCGAAACACTAGTTGATTATTAATCTGATTTATGCACTCGAATAAGAAATTAAGTCCAAGGGATGGGGAAGCACTTAAGTTTCACAAAAGCAGTTATGTCTGTAATATTTGGTTATTGCCATTTTTATGCTAGAATGAAGAATAATGCATGTTAATTTTCCTGTATTAAAGATGCTGTGATTTGTAAAAAGTTTGTCTTTTGCGGAATGTTTGCTACCAATAGGAATGGATCGATAGTTGAAAAGTGATTTTTCTCCCTCTCTTCCCTCCCTTTTGTTTATTTTATGTATAGGTATATATATAAATTTATATATATATATAAATTGCATCCATGTTCAGAGACATTTTTTTTAATACAAGGTGTAAACTTTATTTAACCAGCTTATCTTCTAATGCTCTTGCCATTGTAGGGTTCTTTTCAAGATGGTCTTAAAATTCAACCAACTCCCTTGAACATTCTTTTTCCAAGTTCAAACAAAGTAAATTGTAAATATTTATGTAGACCTTGGATATTTATTGAAAGTGATAATACAATGAATCATACGAATAGGAGAACTGGGAGAAAAGGATTTTAGAAAGAAATAGTTTACTATCAATCAGAAGATTAAACTCCTATTAAGCTTTCTGTGATCTATTGCTATTGTCTAGAACAGTGTTTCTCAACACATCAACTTTAATGGTGGACTTCCACTGGCTTGGGAATTGTGGGAGTTGAAGTCTTACACCTTAATGATGTTCAAGTTGAGAAGCATTGATATTGATCGTTAAACGAATAATGGCAATTGAAGTAGAGTACCAGTTTTCATGAGGAACTTTGAAAATTCAGGCTACATGGCCTGAGTTTAAACGAGATAGAGTTAGTAAAATGAAGGCAGTACCTTCAAGTATCTCTATATTTGCCAAATTTCATGGCAAATCTCTTCGAATTCCCAGTTGCCCCATTTATTCTGGTGGACCTTCATTATTCCATCACCCTGGAACCATTCTCTAAAATGGACGTGTCTGGTAAAGAATCACTCCATACAAATGGAGCCTCCGTGCTCCTAAATAGAGGTTAGCTCATGCAAATACTAACTTTATCTAGTGACTTAAATTTTTTAACAAGTAAGTAATTATGTTATGACTATATATAGGAGGCCTTCACCCTAGAGCAAGTGCAACAAAGGAACACCCTTTGATTATTCTATTATTGTCCCTCTTCACCCTACTTAAAATAAATTAAAAAAACCTTCGGTCCAACCCTATAAAAGCAAGTTTTTGTGAAAACTATTTTTTGGGGGTATAAAATCATTCCGGGATATGTAATATTTAACTGAATAGCTGCATGAAAGTAAAATTTGTGTTTTTTTTTTGGCTTTTTTTTCTCTTTTGTCTCTGTTGACACGGTTGCACATTTTCAAGTTATTACAGTGTGAAAACTGTGGGGCTTTTTTTAAATCAACAAAAGAACAAGAAAAAAATTGTGGCCTGGTTTTGTATAAGTTTTAGGGGAAAATATTGTTTAGAATTCCTGATTTCAAACATCTTTTTTTTCTGCAAATCATAAATCTATATTAAAGTGTTGAGCTTAGCCACTATGCACATTGTAATTTACTCATTGTGGCTGTCCAGTCTATGACGCATTCTGGCATTTTGTAAGCTGCTCTGACTAGCAACATATAGAGTCATTAAATGTGTTAACATTGGTTAATAAATGTATTTGAAAAGGCAACAGCGCCTTCTAGTTTTTTGTCTTCGTTACTTTTGACCTTTCCTAGGTTAACGCAGATTACACACATTGTCATCAAAGATTTTTGTAGTATTGTTGTTGGCTACTTTACTCTGGAAAAGGATGGCATCTGATAAATGTGACAAGTTAGCTTGTTCAACATGGTGTCAATTGATTGCTGTCAGCTGTTAGAACTTCCCAGAATCCTATCTAAGATATTAAATACAAGAATGGGGACCGAAAAAAATAACACCACACTTTAAAAATGATGCTGAGATAGAAGTTCCACTTAAAATGTTTTCTGCTAAGAAGGGCTCTGACAAACTAAGACATGAAGGCCTTCATTTTAGCTTCTATATTCATTCATGCTGTCATCAAAGAAATTATCACAGGCAGAATCATGTTTCATCTTATCTCCTTGATCCAGCTACCTAAGGACATTACTTCTTCACCTGTTTATCAAAATGGATCATATATACATCTTGCATCATCATAACAAACATAAGTTGGCTGGAATGGTAGAGATTAGAGAGCCGTGGTGGCACAGTGGTTAGAATGCAGTACTGCAGGCTACTTCTGCTGACTGCCTGCTGTCTGCAATTTGGTAGATCGAATCTCACGAGGCTCAAGGTTGACTCAGGCTTCCATCCCTACGAGGTGGGTAAAATGAGGACCCAGATTGTTGGGGTCAATAGGCTGACTCTGTAAACCGCTTAGAGAGGACTGTAAAGCATTGTGAAGCGGTATATAAGTCTTAAGTGCTATTGCTATTAGTCCCAAATCACACCAGAAACTTCCATGTCCAGGTCACTAGTTGGTTCTTTCCAAACTCAGTTCAGAATAAATTGGATTGAATCTCATCTTCGCAGCACTTGGGATTTTACTGGTTTCTTTACGGGTACAAAACCTTCAAATTTCGGTGTTCCTTTTTCCCCCAAGTAATTAGGTGATAGTATCATTCCAACATTCAGTAAGTCAGTGATATAAATGACATCTATATGGATGGTTCCAAATCAGATTATACATAATCCTTAATTTACAACCATTTATTTAGTGACTATTTGAAGTTACAATGCCACTGAAAAAGTGACTTACAACCATTTTTCACATTTATGACCATTGCAGCATCCCCATGGTTACATGATCAAAATTTGGAAGCTTGGCAACTGACTCATATTTATGATGGTTGGATTGTCTTAAATATGAGTCAGTGTCATAAATACAAGTCATGTGATCACCTTTTGTGAACATTTGGCTGTTTGCAGCATTCTGTGGTCACACAACCGAGTTTTACGAAAGCTTTGCCAAAAACTGACAGCTGCTTTCAGTTTTCAGCAAATCTGAGATCTCAGCAAACCGTTGGTTCACCTTATTGGTGAACTGGTGTTCACTTAATGACTGCTGCAAAAAATGTAAGATCAGGTCAATTGTGTCTATTTTACAGCTGTTGCAACTTAAGACTGATGGATGGGCTACATTACAATCATTTTGAGGATTACCTGTATTCTGTATAGAAAAGTCCATTTAAGCTTGTAATGGGCCAGATGTTATCTAAATGTATCAGCTCAAGGGTGACTTTTGCTAATATGGAAGCAAGAAATGAAAGAGCCCAGCCTCGCTTCAATTTTCCGTATAGAACTCCACATTTCATCCATATGTGCATGTAGGAATTGAAAGAGTATGGAGTCATAAGTGCAAAATTCCTTGCCTGCTAGATAGTCTAATACAGCGGTTCCCAACCTTCCTAATGCGCCCCCGCGCCCCCACCGTGACCCACCCCACCGCTGCCATTTGGGCTCTTGTACCCTCTGCACATGTGCAAAGCGTGCTGTGCATGCACAGAGAGCAAAAGAACCCAAATGGCGCCATCCGGGTGAAGTCTCCAGATCCGGGCGAGGTCTCCGCTCGCTTCGCGTGTTGCCTCTGGGAGCTTTTAGAGCCCGTCGCGAAAGGAGTGCGTGACTTCGGCAGGGCCAGGACAGGCGGCTGCCCGGAGAGAGCCACCCCCTTCGCAGAGTCTCTCCCGTCTACCTGTAGCATTCAGGGCGAAGAGTATGGCTTTCTCCGGGCAGCCGCCTGTCCCGGCCCCGCCAAAGTCGTGCATGCCTTTCTCAGGGGTGAAATGCTCCCAGTTCGTTCTTGCCTGTCGGTCGTCATGGAGCCGGTGGCGGTCGTGGCGCGGGGCTTCCCCCGCCCGCTTCTCCCACCCGACTGGATGCCACCATTTGAGTTCTTTTGCCGTCTGCGCATGCAGAACGCTTTGCGCATGCGCAGAGGGTAAAAGAACCCAAATGGCAGCAGCGGTGTGGGTCATGGTGGGGTCGTGGGTTGTGGGGCGCGATATGGCCAGGCTTGTGGCAGTGGGGGGGGGAGCTGAGGATGCCGGGGTGACCCCTGGGAAATGGTCGTTCAACCCCCAAAGGGGTCCCAACCCCCAGGTTGGGAACCGCTGGTCTAATATAAAGCAGTTTCTGCTTGCCTGTTGATATAGGCACATATACACAAATAAGAAATTATTTGAATAAGAATTGTGATAATTAAGAATTTTCTTAATGTAAAACAATACAAATATTTGAATTGGAATATTATGCCTCATAGACTCTAAAAATAGATACAGATTCCATAGACAGAAGGTGCCTGTCTATAACTATGTCTGTTAATGGTTTCTACACAAACACAACAGAGTAAACACATTCTTCCACAAACTCTGCATTTGCTATAAAATGCATTATTTCCTCTTAGTTCATTTTTACGTCCAGTAAGATCGATGGGATAAAAGAAACGGGTACATAATGCACATGCTGTAGGGATGTTTTGGTTTTGAGAAACTTATATCTGAGGTAAGTAGGTAGGACTCTGGCAATGGATTGAAGCACCAACAACAGGTAAGTTACCTCTTGAAAGATTGAGGGGACAACTGACTCTTGATGGTCAAATAAAGGAACCTTTAAATTATGGTTCCTCAGTCAAATGTTTAGAGTGGATATGTCATTTTTTATCAGCTATCAAGTTCTTTTCAAGGACCTGGGATAGGAAGATGCTCTCGTTCGATGATATTGAAGATAACACCCCAGTTTATTTGTCATAGGTAAACACCTTCCAGTAGTCCTGCAGTTGCTGGCCTTGGTTGCTCCGCCAACAGTAGCCCATTTGTCACCAAATGTCCAGGAACTCCTAACATCTAGTGTGATCTTTGTTGACCCAAACAATGACTGATCCAGTAATAGTTTCTATAATTTACGTCTCCCCATATATATTTTTATGAATCAACTCTGATTCCTTTGATGAGACCAGTCTTGTCTGGTATAACTCGAGCATACAAGCCCCACAAACATATTAATTGGGCCTAATTGGGGAATTATTATTCTAATTTCTATTTTTTGAAATAAAATCAAATTCATAGTGCCAGGTTTAAAGGGTGATCTTCTTGTCAAGATGTCTAAGACAGGCCTGTCAAACTGGCGGCCATGCCCATGCCCGGTTTAGCGAAGGGGGGGAAAGTCACGATACGTCACGTGATGACACTGTGACAATGTGAGTTTGATACCCCTGGTCTAAGACTCACTATAAGAAAAGAGAAGGGGAGGGGGAAATTTGGTAATAATTTAACGCAAGCAATTGTTTACTACTTTGGTCAGCAGGTGGAAGGAAGGGAGAGAATAACAAGATTTCAGGCCTCTCAGAAAACCGCACTGTTTTGTCCCTGGAATTCTTTTTCTTGTTTCCTTTTTCATCATCCCCCACCTCAAAATATCTTTAAAGGTTTTTAGGTGATTAATAAAAGACATTTAAAGTTACCCTATATACCGTTACCGTCTTATACAGAGTATAAGATGCACCGAAGTATAAGACGCACCTTAGTTTTGGGGGAGGAAAAGGGAAAAAGGCCTCTGCCTCCAAGCAATTTGCCAAACAGCAAACAGCACAGATGATATACACTGTTTGCTGTGTATTTCTGTGCATGTGTGCTTGACCCATAGAATTGGAGAAATGTACATTATGCCAGAAAGTTTTCTTAAATGTAGTCACACTAACTCCTCCCAATTATTTAAATAGATCTATTCCAAGATAACTAAACTCTAATACTAAACAGGACACTGTTACATTTCAGACTATACTTGTACAGAGCTGTTAAAATTAATTAAAATTTCTGGAAGTATACATTATTCTCTATTATTTAAAAGAAGATACAATAGCACTGGGCCTCTTCAGAGCAAGCATTTATTTTAAAAAGCTTCTTTATTTTGTTAAGTTGTCTAGATTTACAGGGATCTCCAACCTTGGCAACTTTAAGACTTGTGGACTTCAACTCCCAGAATTCCACAGCCAGCAAGCTAACAAAGCTGGCTGTTGAATTCTGGGAGTTGAAGTCCACAAGTCTTAAAGTTGCCAAGGTTGGAGACCCCTGGCTCTAGAACAATAATAAAGCCGTCTTTAAAAAATAATTTGAACATTCTACAGACATTTATAGTTATTCACTTACCCCCTTCCATCCAGTTCAGCAAAAAATAAAAATCTGCGAGTCTCTCCCAGCTATTGCCTCTTTGTAGTTAGTTTCACTTTCATTTTCCCAGTGGTAAACCTAATCAGCTGTCTATCGGGAAACTGCTACTGACTTGCTTGGCTTTACAGGCTCTTCCCTCTTTCCTGCAAGCAGGTAAATTGCTGGAAGACAGAGGCCAAAGGGTGGGGGTGGCTGGGTGGGTGGGGCTGCATTCGGTGTATAAGACGCACCCAAGTTTTCACCCTCTTTTTGGGGGTAAAAAGGTGCGTCTTATACTCCGAAAAATAGGTACTAATTCTGTTAATTCTTTCCAGACCAACTTCTTTTCTGAGCATTCAGGAGGGCACTTTGAATGTGCAGCATAATTCTGGGATTTGCAGGCTCTTCATTTATGAATTCACCATCATGTATCTAGAAAACATGGTCTGCTTTCTGAACAGATGGGAGGGAATTTTGTTGTCAAAGGCAAAAGAAATAAAAAGTCTCCTTCCATTCCCTTCTCCCGAATAAGGACCCCAGTGGTGGGTTCCTACCGGTGCGGTCCACTCTATAGCACCGATAGCGGCCCGCTGGTGATGTCACAGTACCGGTGCGGTCGGTTGCCAGTGCCTGGGCACCACCATTTTTTAAATTTTTTTTATTTTTTTAAAAAATTTCTTCTATGCATGCTCAGAAGCCGAGCTTCCGGCACTGCGCATGCGCTGCCTTCCTACCCCACAGTGAGTCCAAGCAGGGGAGGATGGCTGAGGGAGCGCGTGAGATGCTGAAAGAATGGGCGGCAGGACCTATCTCAGTTCCCCTCCCTTCAGCAGTCTGAGAAACCACGAATGCGCGGTCATGATCCCAGGCATTTTTGCACGTTCGAGGCTTCTCGAGCTGCTAAGGGGAGGGGGAACGGATGGCAGGAGCCTAGGATCATCGAATGGGGAGAAGCATTCAGGCCGGACGGAGCCTCCTAGAAGAACCGCTGCCGTGGTCTTGCTGCTCCCGCTGCGGGGGGCTGCGTTGCAGGTGGGCAATGCCCCCTGTTTCTTCGGCTGCTGCCAAGCTCCTGAGCTCACGCCCACCAGGTCACTAGGCTGGCAAGCCACACACACAAAATAAGCCACACCCACAGAGTGGTAGTAAAAAAATTAGGAACCCGCCCCTGAAGGACCCTAATCACCAAATTCTGGCAAGATTTTTATGTTCATTTCAAGGGAAAGAAGCATATGAGATGTGATTAGTCTAACATACTTTTTAAAAATAAAAATATTCCACTCTGCCCTTGCTACACTATCCTCTGACATCTCCAGCACTCTCTGGTTCTGCTGTCCCCGACTCAGCAGAAGTGAATTACCTTACATCAAATCCAGCTTCTCAAAATTATACTTGTTTGTCTAGTAGTCTGTCAGGTGTGGCCTTCAATGTAATTGATGACTTTGACCACTAGATGGTGCTCTGGTGTTTTACAAACTGACCATCTCCAGATCCTGGCTTGAAAGAGAGCTTTCTTTAGGGCCGCCTTCAAACATAACTTGTTCAAGTGGAGATGCTCAGATCAGGACTTTGAAATAGCATAGCCATATATCAACCAAAACGTTCGGTAAACAGTACATGCATGGCTTGTGCCAGCTGAGTGAAGAGTTTCTCTTGCTTTGTCTTGATGGACAGCAGAGATGCTGTATTGTATGCCATTTTGCCCATCAGTCTGCGAATATAATATAATATAATAAAATAGAATAGAATAGAATAGGAGTTGGAAGGGTCCTTGGAGGTCTTATAGTCCAACCTCCTGCTTAGGCAGGAACCTCTATACCATTTCAGAGAAATGATTATCCAATCTCTTCTTAAAAACTTCCAGTGTTGGAGCATTTACAACTTCTGGAGGCAAGTTGTTCCACTGATTAATTGTTCTCACTGTCAGGAAATTTCTCCTTAGTTCTAAGTTACTTCTCTCCTTGATTAGTTTCCACCCATTGCTTCTTGTCTTGCTCTCAAGTGCTTTGCAAAATAAGTTGACCTCCTCTTCTTTGTGGCAGCCCCTAAGATATTGGAACACTGCTATCATGTCACCCCAGTACTTCTTCTCATTAAACTAGACATACCCAATTCCTGCAACTGTTTTTTATGTTTTAGCCTCCAGTCCCCTAATCATCTTTGTTGCTCTTCTCTGCACTCTTTCTAGAGTCTCAACATGCTTTTTACATCGTGGTGATCAAAACTGAATGCAGTATTCCAAGTGTGGCCTTACCAAGGCATTATAAAGTGGTATTAACACTTCGCGTGATCTTGATTCTATCCCTCTGTTAATGCACCCTAGAACTGTGTTGGCTTTTTTGGCAGCTGCTTCACACTGCTGGCTCATATTTAAATGGTTGTGCACTAGGACTCCAAGATCCCTCTCACAGTTACTACTATTGAGCAAGGTACCACATATACTGTACCTGTGCATTTTGTTTTTTTTGCTAAATGTAGAACCTTACTTTTTTCACCATTGAATTTTATTTTGTTAGATAGCGCCCAATGTTCAAGTCTGTCAAGAGCCTTCTGTATCTTAAGCCTATCTTCCGGAGTGTTGGCTATTCCTGCTAGTTTGGCGTCGTCTGCAAATTTGATGAGTTCCCCATCTATTCCCTCATCCAAATCATTGAAGATGTTGAAGAGTACTGGGCCTAAAACAGAACCTTGGGGTACCCACTGCATACTTCTCTCCATGTAAATGCAGTTCCATTGAGGACTACACGTTGAGTGCGGTTGGTCAGCCAGTTACGAATCCATCTGTTGGTGATGTTGCCTAACCCACATTTTTCTATCTTATCAAGTAGTAGGTTATGGTCTACTTTTTCAAATGCCTTGCTGAAGTCCAAGTAAATTATATCTACAGCATTCCTCTGGTCCACTAATATTGCATTCTTTGACAAAATGACAACCATTAACGTCTGGGTTCCTGCTTAGCTCTAGGTAGTTGGACCATAGTAGTTGAAAGGGAGCAGTTCTGAAAAATTAATTCTAGCTCTATATTAATTATAATTAATTAATTTTAGTTAGTCACTGCTCAAGCTTTGGAATAGATAACCAAAGAATGTTGTTGCTGGGATTGTCGAGTAACCATCCTAACCTCCTCCTTCTGTTTCCATAATCCTGGCAGTGCTACATGAAACTACTGTTATTAACTTAAAAATACCAATGCAATGATGCTGAACCACAGTAATGCTTCATTTTATAACTTATGACTATATGACTGTAACTTGTTGCTTGTATCCTTACAATTTATATTGTTTCCTGATTGCTTATTTGTACCCTATGACAATCATTAAGTGTTGTACCTCATGATTCTTGGCAAATGTATCTTTTCTTTTATGTACACTGAGAGCATATTCACCAAAGACAAATTCCTTGTGTGTCCAATCACACGGCCAATAAAGAATTCTATTCTATTCTATTCTATTCTATTCTATTCTATTCTATTCTATTCTATTCTATTCTATTCTATCATGCTCTTTGGTTCAATGCAAACTAAAATAGCCGGCTTGGCCAAGTGGCTAGCTTTCCAAATGTGTTCTCATGAGGTGCACATCATCAAACAGACGGCTATTAAATATGGTATGAAAGGCTATTGGATGTCCAAGATGGCTGTTTTAGGTCATATGCCTACAGGAGGTGAACAGAACACTTCTATTGATAATGGAAGTTAACAAGATACTTTGATTTCAGCATCCAGATAGAAATTTGCCTCCATTTTTTTTCTAGCATTCACATTCAATTTAAGAGGATTTGTTTTACAAATGCTTTCAAGGGAGAAGAAAATGTGAAATATATTTTGAGGGCGGGTACTAAGTCCTTCCAATTAGAAAACAGATGGTCCACTTGCCATCGTACAATCCTCCTTCCAGCAGATTGCAACTCCTAACTTCCTGGTTTCCAGTGACCTCCCAGGCCTAATAGGGCCTTTCCAGAAGAGATGTGACTATCATTACTAAGAAAAAAAGTTCTATCCTGAGGAGAAACTGTTGGTGATTTGATTTTATGCTCAATCTCTTGGCCACAAATCCTGGTGGAGAATTTTGAAAAGCTAGACTCAACTGTAAACTATAGAGCTGGAAATTTTGTTTTTCAAACTTCCTACATTTGTGTTCTACACTTTCCATCAGAGGTTCGGACTGGTTCTATAGAACCGGTAGTAACTTGGTGGCCTGGGTCGCTGGAACCTGCAGCGCCCCAGGCCTGCCACACCCCCGAGCCGGTTGTTTTGGCGGTGCCGTACGCACCGCAATCTTGTTTTTTGCTTCTGCGCATGCGCAGAAGTTCTTTTTCTAGTACTGCGCATGCGCAGAGGGTCATTTCTGGGAAGTGGCGCGCGTGCAAACAAAAGGTGCACTTCCGTCGCGATGCGAACCGGTGGGGAAGGTAAGTAGAACCCACCCCTGCCTTCCATCCCGTTTAATTATTAAATATTATTTTACAGGGGTATCACATCTTCTGAAAAGTGTCTGTTGAGCACCAAACACTGAAAGAAAACTTGTCAAATGGAAGTATAAATATTCATATTTTCACTTGGGGAACAATTAAAAAAGATTTAGCAGGAACATCTATGTAAAATAATACTCTGAAGACAAATTTCCACCTTTCACTTATAAAGTAAAAAGCAATGTAGATACCAGTACCCTGTTTCCCGAAAATAAGACATCCCCTGATAATAAGCCCAATCAGGCTTTTGAGTGCATGGCAATAAGGCCAAACGCTTATTTCAGGATTCAAAAAAATATAAGACAGGGTCTTATTTTCGGGGAAACACGGTAGTTCTCAATTGGAGCAAGAATTTTCATTGCTAAACAAGGTGGTTGGTAAACAGGTTATAACTGATTCTATGACCTTTTTTGCTGTGCTTGTGAGTAAATCACTGCAATTAAATGAACCGTGTATTTATTAAGTGAATTTGGTTTCCTCCACTGATGTTGCTTGTTGGAATTTGGTTGGGGAAGGTCACAAATGTAAATCACATGACCCTAGGACGCTGCAACTGTCATAAATACGTGCTGGTTGCTAAGTACCCAAATTCTGATCACATGACAATGGGGATACTTTGATGGTTGTAAGTATGAGGATCATTCATAAGTCACTATGTGCCATTGTAAATTCATTGTAACCCATGAAACAAATGGCTTCAAGTTGAGGACTACCTGTGTTGTATTAATCAGTTCACTCTAAAATGTTTAGAAAGAGGAATGATGCTGAAAATAACTCCTTGTTCTGTGCTATTGATCTTTCTCGAAAAGAGTTGTGTTCTTTTAAGGTCTTTGAAATGCCAAATATTTAATATGGGTGTTCTTAATGAGGCAAAGGTGCTCTATGGCTATATGACCTACTTTTTATTCTGTTCATCTATGCTTATAGAGACAGTACAGTGCATTTGCAGTTTTTGCAGAAAAGAGAATCAACCTTTTCATGAATACCATGAGTAGGAGAGCGAGTAGAAACCTAAATCCATATTAGCAATCAGGTACATTGGCAATTCTATTAGATCAGGGTTTTTCAACCTTGGTAATTTTTAAGATGTGGATTTCAACTCATGCTGGCTGGGGAATTCTGGAAGTTGAAAGTCACATATATTAAAAGTATCTATCTATCTATCATCTATCTATCTATCTATCTATCTATCTATCTATCTATCTATCTATCTATCTATCTATCTATCTATCTATCTATCTATCTATTTATCTATCTATCTATCTATCTATCCATCCATCCATCCATCCATCCATCCATCCATCCATCCATCCATCCATCCATCTATCTATCTCTGTCTATCTATCTATCTATCTTTATCTATCTATCTATCTATCTATCTATCTATCTATCTATCTATCTATCTATCTATCTATCTATCTATCTATCTATCTATCTATCTATCTATCTTTATCTATCTTATCTATCTATCTATCTATCTATCTATCTATCTATCTATCTATCTATCTATCTATCTATCTATCTATCTATCTATCTATCTATCATCTATCTAAACATCCATGTAATCACAAAATAACCTGTCTGGGTCATGAATCTATCTTAAAAGCACAATTAAAATACAGTGCATCAACCCAGCCTATATTTGTTACCTATAAATTGGATATTTGCTTTTGGGGTATACTTATCACATGTGAAATGACTTCCAAGACAACTAAAAGTTGCACTTTACCAAATGACAGAAAAATGTATGTGGTGCGAGAGAGCTCTGGAAATTTTTTTTTAAAAACCAAAAGAACCATTTTGGTCATTAAGCAAACAAAAAACAAAAACAAAACACCCAATTCTTTTCAGAGCAACAAAAATAAAAGCTTTTATTCGTTCATTTGAATATAAAACAGGCGTTATCACAGATGTACAAAGCGTACTGGTGTTTTAACATACAAGAAGGTTGCTGTTTGCACATAAAAATTTTTTTTTTGGAACTGTGATTGGCTGAGTTACATGGATGTCTCTAACCAGTCACCACACTCTATGAAATAACGCTGCTAACATTCAACTGATAAAAGGGACAGTTTCCCCTTGGGTAAAGTGTCAAGCAGGATTAAATATATATAATAAACGAGCACCATGAAGTATCTGCTCCTGTTGCTTAGTTTTGTGTTTCAATGTTCACTGTGAACCCTCCTCCTTCATTTGCGTGTTTGGGATTGTTTTTTTTTCTCTTTTCTTTTCAGGTGTGCATCAGGTTGATTACATGATTTTGTCTGACTTCAAAAGCACAAGTTCACAAGACAAACAGTTTATACATTCTCATGAATGGTTTATCTACAGTACAATTTCTAATACAGAGCAATCTTTCCTTATTGCTGAATCTGATGGTTACATATGTTTTTTTTTCTCTTCACTTGCATGACAAAACTAGGATATTCAGTTTACATTTACTGTCCTAATTCTTTAAGAGTTGAAATGACCGGCAGGTTGCCGAAGCGATCAGTGATTTAACGGTGCTGTACGACTGCGTTGCAGTCCTTCACGCTTCCCCAGGAGTGGAAAGTTGTCTTAAGTGAAGGTTAAAAGAGAGGCGGTCGCAAAGCGACAGCTGGATTTGTGTCAGCGGTAGCAGCGATGTCACATGTTAGTTCATACATGGCAGTTAGGCTCATGATCAAGTCGTGTGAACTTTGTAGCAACTTGACGTTCTACAAACAGATTGTATTTTTGATGGCCCCACACAGAACAAATGTGGCAGAACTCTTCCCTATCCAGAGGCCTTTGGGACATGAGAAATATTCACAGGGCAAAGAAAATCTAGAAAAAGTTCATCTGAAACTTAAAATGCAAAAAAAAGAGTCATGAAATACTGTGTATTGTACACGGAGGCTACAAACCATTCCTTTAAGTACTCCCATCTATTAAAGAAGAAAACAAAAGAGGATTGACTGGAACCAAAGGAAACCTGCAAAGATGCATCAAAATAATTCCATTCTATGCTCGATATAAGGATCCCGAGGTGTTTATCCTACAACTCTGTTATGCATGCAAATTTCAATGGATGTTAAGCAATTATTCCGAACCTGTAAAAAAAAAACAAATAAAAAAAAAGGTCTTCTTCCTCCTGGTTATTCTTCATCTTCTCATCAAGCATGGGTTGACCTGGAGATTACTAAAGGAAAATGAAATCAGCAAAGACGACAAGGAGAAAATCAGAAATGGGAGAAGCGGTCGATTTACCTGAAGAGATTTAAAAATGGCAAAAATCAGAGCAAGAGGGAAGTGTGGGAGAAGAGAGAGGCAGCTGGGGATATGTGGTTTGGTTCCCTTCACTTCTTGCTCTATTGGCAGATGGAAGAATTGCATCACAACATTTGAATTTCAGTCCCTCAGTTTGACAAACGTTAGCAGGTGCACTAAGCTAGGCCAAATCACTTAGAGAGGGTTTCTGGTTATTGTCCAATAACAAATAATATACTTTTTTCAAAGCAACAACTTTCTACAAAGTGTTAAGTAGATGGACTCTCTCCTTGCCCAGATTAAACCAGTCAGCAGAGAGAATTTTCTTTTCTTTTCTTTTCACAAAAACAAAAAATACACCCTTGTGCAAAATGACCATCAAAAAGCTAACAAAAAATGTTCTTACCACAAGAAAACACCCCCCCCCCCGTTAAAAAGTATTAACAAAAACGAAAGTTGAACTTGAAAAGAAAAAGATGACAATTATTGTGCAACAATATTATGCGGCTATGGAAAACAGTGCTATACTTCAAACCTGCCTTTTCTAACATCTAAGAAGTGTACGAACATACATGCCAACATCTATGGTCACCTCGATGGTAAAGAATAGTATTCTTTGTAGTGCACTGTTCAAGTCTTTGGCCACAAGTCGATCTGCTCTGGGAAGAGTAATGATAAGCAGGTTCTGTCCTGGTTTAGTTGTCCTGCTAGGGGCATCCTGTCGCCTCGGCTCTTCCCAAGCGACTTGCCAAGACTTCACGGCCCTTCCAATTCAGCCTTCCCTCTTGAGAACCGCAGCACCATCGGAGGAAAAGGATGGTGGAGGGGAAAGCAGGGCCCTTGTGGGGAGCTAAAGCAAGTTTGGGGGAACAGCCAACTGGGAGAGTTGGGTGGGCAGGGGACACTCAACCCAGGCTCCTAAAGGGATTGCTTCGCCTCTTCTCCTTGGTCTGAGCAAGACAAAATGTCTGCGACCTTGAAATCAACTCACTGCCTTGCAAGCGGCAGCAAACAAATATATATCTGCTGGTATATGGAAGATTCTGTTAGGTGGGGACACAGAGCAATCGAGAACTGCTGTTTCCCCCCTAAATGTTTGTGAATAATGTTCATTATCTACAGTGAGAAAAAAGACACCATGCAAGTGATGAGTACTGCATCCTTTTAAAACTTTAAATTCTTTTTTGTCATTAGTGAATTTATATTTCATATATATATATTTTTGATGTGATACGATCCACTCAAGATAATACAACCTTTTGTTTTTATATTAGCAAACATTGCAAGAGTTTAATATTCTTGAATGTTTCTCTTTTATACTTCTAAAGAGATCAAAATAAATTAAAGGTTTTGTACATAATTACAGAAGTAGTTAACTTATTTTATCTTTTTAGTTTAGTACAAAGATATCTGCAAGTTCATTGCCGAAATACACCTTATTTATAAAGATCTGTTCATTCTAACACTAATAATCAAAGGCTTTTTTTTTACCTCTGAACTTCAGCATTTCCAGGAGAAAAAGCTGTTAAAAATTCTAATTTGAGAAGGTGCTGTTTTGAGTATTTTTTCTCGTACCTCAGTGTAGCTTCCTAGGCGAATGGAATAGAAAACGGCTTAAAATTAGTAATGGATCCATAGTGAGAAAAGTTTGTTTTTATACAGACATTTTTTAAAAAGAAGCAAACCAAAACAATTCCGTCATACCATGAGCTGTTCAAAAATATCCATGTGTGTGGGTGAATGGCTAGGTGGGGGCAGATTAAAAAAAAATAGCTAGTTCAGTTTAACGTAAGATACAAAGCCTATTACTTAGAAAGCAGTGTTCATCCCAATAAGCAAAAAATAATCTTATTTTAAAAAGTCTAGTAATGGGCTTTCCAACAAACCGAAGGCAGTACCCCAAAGTCCTGTGCTAAAATGTAGTGGTAAAAGAAACACATTTCACATTTTTATGTCCTGCCAATAATGGGTACTTCAATAAGTCCTAAGAGAAAGAGTTCCATTCTGAAGACCGTTACTTGTACATTGTTTAGTGTACATAAAAAAAGTGTTTTATACATCTAGAGTCCAGTCCATGGGAAACCTTAAAGATATAAGACTACATATTATAGGCCACATAGATCGGATCTAACTGGTCTGCCAAAAATCCATCTCGTAGGTGCATTCGCTGCTTCTCTCCACGGGAGTTGATAGGGATGACTCCAACGTCCACCACCACCACGACCCCAACAATCAGATAGTGTTCCTCCAGGACCACATTGGTAACCAAAGGAACCAGGTCTAAGGCTTCTTGCTCTGATCCATCCAGTTCAACGACAACAACCAACAAATTTGTCCAGGTAAACACCGCGCTGGAAGGTGATGGGGAAAATTATATCAATACACTCCATGCATGGGAAAGAGGAAAGAGAGAGAGCCAACATAATTATCACACTACTTGGGAAGGATAATTCTAACCTGTAAAAATGTATTGACAATGCATATCTACATCAACTTTGAAATGGATCTGTTTTTATAGAGGGGCAGAGAAGAGGATTTTCAATCAGTTTGGTTAAATTTCCTGGAGCTGTGTGTGTGTGTGTGTGTGTGTGTGTGTGTGTGTGTGTGTGTGTGTGTGTGTGTACACCGTATTTTTCTCACTAAGATGCACCTGACCATAAGACGCACCTAGATTTAGAGGAAGAAAACAAGAGAAAAAATATGAATATGGAGCGTCGTCTCACTGTGAATATAGAGCAGCAGTGTAGTGAGGGCAGGAGGCGGAGCCTGAGAGGATCACAAATAGGTGTCCTCTCATGTGCCAGCTCTGCCTATTGACTCCTGCACTCAAGCGGGATTCAGCACTGTAAAAGGAGCCCCGCCACCGTGGCCCAGCTGCGACATTCACTCTATAAGACGCACAGACATTCCCACCCACTTTTGGGGGAGGGGAAGTGCGTCTTATGGAGCGAAAAATACGGTATATACAGTAATATAATATAAACACTTCTATGACATTAATTTTTTAAAAGAGCAAGCAATATATATATATACACACACACACTAACTATTGCTTGCCATTTAAAAAAATTAATGTCATAGGTAGTGTTTATATTTGTGATTCTATTAGCTTATTTGGTTTGATAAACTGTTTTCCATCTTTCATTAATAAAGAAAAAGGGGGAAAAAGTAACATAGGCATTGAATTAATCAGTTCATGCTAAAATGTAAACCAATTTGTTTAATCTGTAATGCAGAGCTCATGGTGGCTATTTTCCTTAATGGAATTGTCCCTAACTGCCTCTTTGGGGAAAATATGCAAGTCTTGAATGCAAATGAAAAATACATATATTCCTGGTTCCCGAAACTTTGATGAGCTGTTTAAATCACCAATCCGGCGGGCATTTTCTACTGTTCTGAATAACCCAAATGACTTTTTGGTACACTCATCATTGACTAACACACTTATTTCATTCATTCACTCAATAACATGGCTGCCCAACCTACAAATGTGACTTTAAGCAACTAATAAAAAAATAAGAAAGTCAAGCAAAAAAGTGTAAGTGGTGCAAGAGAATGTGATCCAAGTGAATTTGTACCCAATCCAAAGAGATGTGGCATTGTTCAAACAAATGCACATACTCACACAGTGAAACCTGTATCCAGTACTTACCATTCCGTAATGCTTTTGTGTGCTCTAATTACTGATGTCTCTATATCTATGGGATGATACCGCATTCCTCGCAGTTCCATGGCTTCATCTAATGCACCTACTACGTAAAGTGCATCGTGTCGTTCTGACACCATAAGAGGAAAAAGAAAAACAGAAATAGTTCATTATACAAAACCACCAGTGACAGTGACAATAGAATGATCTAACACTGAGTTTACAGTTGTTTTCTTTAGGAAAAGCTATTCCCAACCTGGTTTGGAATTCTGGGAACTGTAGTCTCAACCTCTCTGGAGAATTTCTTTGTGTTATGAGTGGGGGAGGTTGGTTTCTGTTGATTTTTACACGTGCGCCCAATATAAGCCCTACAAAATAAGCCCTAATTAAGACCCCACCCACTCCGGGGTGCATGGGGTAGGGCGAGACGCACGGGTACCTTTGGACAGTTGCAGCAAGGCCTTTCACACCCCTGCCTTGCCGGCCCATTTCTTCTGCAGCTGGCAAGGCCGACAAGGCTTTCCTGAAGGCCTCTACAGCCGATAACAGAGTTCTGGATCGATCCGGAGCTCTGTTATCGGCTGCAGAGGCCTTCAGGAAAGCCCTTCTGGCTGCAGAATATATATATATATATATACATATATACATATATACATATGTATATGTGTGTGTGTGTATGTATGTATGTATGTATGTATGTATACACACACACACACACACACTATATATATATATATATATATATATATATATATATATATATAGATATATATATATATATATATATATATATATATATATATATATATATATATATATATATATATAGATATATATATATATATATAGATATATATATAGATGTAGATGTAGGATTTTTTTGCTGATAAATGAAAATAAAGGGAGACTATATATATAAAATCTCCCTTTATTTTCATTTATCTGCAAAAAAATGTTACACACACACACACACACACACATATATATATGAATACACAAACACACACACACACAGTGGGGCAAAAAAGTATTTAGTCAGCCACCAATTGTGCAAGTTTTTCCACTTAAAAAGATGAGAGAGACATCATGGGTAGACCTCAACTATGAGAGACAAAATGAGAAAACAAATCCAGACAATCACATTGTGTGATTTGGAAAGAATTTATTTGCAAATTATGGTGGAAAATAAGTATTTGGTCAATATCAAAAGTTCATCTCAATACTTTGTTATATATCCTTTGTTGGCAATGACAGAGGTCAAACGTTTTCTGTAAGTCTTCACAAGGTTGGCACACACTGTTGCTGGTATGTTGGCCCATTCCTCCATGCAGATCTCCTCTAGAGCAGTGATGTTTTGGGGCTGTCGCTGGGCAACACGGACTTTCAACTCCCTCCAAAGGTTTTCTATGGGATTGAGATCTGGAGATCCAATTTATCTCATTTTGTCTCTCATAGTTGAGGTCTACCTATGATGTCAATTACAGGCCTCTCTCATCTTTTTAAGTGGGAGAAATTGCACAATTGGTGGCTGACTAAATACTTTTTTGCCCCACTGTATGTGTGTGTGTGTGTGTGTGTGTGTGTGTGTGTGTGTGTGTGTGTGTGTGTGTGTGTGTGTGTGTGTATGTATGTATGTATGTATGTGTGTATATATATATATATATATATATATATATATATATATATATATATATATATATATATATATATATATATATATATATATATATATATATATATATATATATATATATATATATATATATATTCTGCAGCCAGAAAGGCTTTCCAAATCCGGCCCGTGGGCCTTGAGTTTGACACCCCTGCAAAAGAGGGTCTTCTTCTAGCCAAAGCATATCATCTTTCTCTTCCTTTCTACAGCCCAGGCATGGTTGACGTAAACAACAGAACTGACTGAGAAAATATTGCATAATGTACTGCAACTATGTACCACTCCCCAAAAGCTGCGCTGGGCATGTCATTTTCAAAACTTAACCAAAGAGCCTACCCCCATTTGCATCTGTAAGTTCTGTTCTCCTCAAGAATCCCAGGTAGCCAGTTCGTGCCCAGATAGTTTGTGTGTCTCCAAAACTCAGTCTTGAGTTAAAATGATCTGATTGTAGGGATTCATCACCATAGATTGTAAAATATCCGCTGGCGTTGTGGGCACTGTGAACCCATATCTATGTGAAACAGGAACAAATATGTTTTAATTGCGGGAAAGCTTCTTTTGCTTCAAAAGGTTTTGAAACTTTGGTCTTTCCATGAGAGGCCTTCACTAAAAGGAACACCAATTTACTTTCAGATAAGTTAAGGTTTCAGAATCATTAGTAGCCTTTAATGTGGATCACAATGGTTATGGCTTCTCAAGATTAACACATCTTGCAAAATTTGGCATTCCTTCCCAACATATCACATGAATTCAGGTAGAACTTTTTTTAAAAAGCAACAGTAAAAACAGCCAACCAACAACAACCGTTGCAGTGGGTGAGTACTGTCAAAAATCATGCATTCATCTGCAACTATGTGCTGCATGTACAACAGGTGTTTTCCCGGAGTATCGTCTGATTAAATATAGCCAGAAAGAGGGAGAAGGAGGAATCTTAGAAAAAGAATTAATGAATCTTAACTATGACAATGCAAACTAGTTACTGCCTATCATTAATTCCGCACACATTCATTAAGCTGTGCAATATATCACCTGCTAGATTAGGCTGCCCAAATAATGCTATGAGAAAAAGGAGTTCACCTGTAATCAAGTCCTCTCATTCGGCCCTGACCTTGGCAGAGTGTGGTACTTACCTCTCCAAGATGAGAGTCACCAAGGGGGCCCTTTGTTTCTGGATTAGCAATAATGATTCGAACACCGGGGAGGATCTATTGGAAGACAAAATGAGTCATATTTGATCAAGAGCCAGGTTGTGTCTATATTGTTTCACACAACAACAAAACTTCCCCGCCTCAACACAGCAGGCTTTCCAAAAGGAAAGAGGTGGGTGCAACTTTTCCAAGGAAAGTGACACCAATACTCAAGCTTTGCAAATTCATTATTGTGAATTATCTCTTCACTAAAGAGGATGACTCATCAGTCTTGGTGTTTTCACTTGTGCCCAAAATCATGACCACCAGCAGTGCTAATGATCTGGAAAGCATATGGTAAGAACGTATTCTGCATATATAAGGAACCAGATACAATTTCTTACAATGAGTTCCCTCAGGAATTACTGCCAATTAGCACAGACCAGAGAGGAGACTTATGGAGCTCAGATGCACATTCTTTCCGAAATGTGGGGTGATGGTGAGGAGAATCATGGAGATCAGCTCCAAATTCCAAATTCTCTGTTAATTCCTAATCATCCAATCATTTTGTTTTCCATATATTTTCTCTCTCACACACACACATCCACTCCATATCCAGGAGACTGTAGGGACTTCCTCTGCACAACAAAGGCAGCTACTGACTGGATCTCCAGACTTGATCTTAAGCTTTGAAATGTTATATCTGTTTTCCTTTTTAGGTTTTTCTTACTGCTTTAACTGTTTTTAATTTATAAAAATGAAGTGTTTTAATATTGTGTGTGACCAGCCATATGCTAAATAAATAAATAAATTAATAAATCCATTGCAATGTATCTATTGTCTCAGGAAGATAGAAGCTGTATTGCATCTTCCTTCCTTCCACACCCTACATACTTATTTATCTCCATTCTCACATTTTCCCCTACATCCTTTCATTCACATTCTCACATTTTCCTCTACATCCTTTCATTGCACACTTCACAGTTGCAAAGTTAACTTCCTCTCATTCATACATTTTATATCATTCACACAGTTTCATTCAGTTTTTCTACCTTGGAGAGTTGAGAAAAATGGGCGCTCTCTTTGTGGGATAATAGGAAAAGAAAAGCAAGATACAGTAAACCTCCAAAGTTTCATGTGTCTTTCAGACCACAGTTTGTCCACATGTGATACAGACAATATTGATAGAAATGGATGAAAAGCTTTGATATAATTAATTTTCCCAAGTTGAGGAAGTCCAGGTGGTTTAGATTTAACCCTGGGAAGACCAAAGGCGTGCTTGAGACACCATCAAATAACTGGAAATATTGATCTTTACTAGCAGGAAACCATAATGAATGCACTCATTTCAGAATCCTAAGTTTCTAGAAGTTAATAATATGCATGACTCTGCAAGTTCTCAGTGTAAATAATCATATATCTGCATGAATATATTTCCCCCTTAAAGTATTTGTTTAATCACTCCATTCAGATGGTTAAGGATTTTTATATTTTTACCTTTCCTGATTCCATGAGAGGCAAGCTATGGGGAGATCCTCTTTCTACTAAACGCACTCTGAAAATAAAATATATACAGAGAATAATGAATGAACAAAAACTGCAACACCAGATGTGCATACACACAGTTACACCTATTAAGTACCTGAATTTCAGCCACTGTTAGTTTGTCCAATTGCTTTTTATTTGCTAAAGGGAAGATCCAACTTAAAAAAAAAACCCTGCAATCCCCTTCCTGCTTACTGGAAATGCTACTGGACACAACTTGAATTACTTTCAAGTCAGGATGCACTGATTGAAATCCCAACTTGTGCATAGCCAAACAACCTTGTATTGTGATCAAGCATGTTATTTAAATTTAAAGCAGGTCAATTTAACTAGCAGAAACAGAATTGGTAGGACCACTGTGCCCTGAGACAGCTTCCCATGGTGTGTGTTTGTGTGTTTGCATATGTGTGCATTCGAGTTCTTTCTTCCTTTTGTTCAGAGGCAATCTGTGTTCAGTCTCTGGCACTTCTGGGTTGGCATAGTTCATTGTCCTTACTTCTTTCTAAGTAGGTCTCCGATAAAACCTTCAACATCAGGTTACATTCAGTACTACAGAGGTCCTACTGTGCACCTCTCATTTATCAGTTAAGAAAACAAATCTCTGTCAGATCTCACACAGGCAGTTAGCAAAAGATTGAGAAAATGGTTGCCTATGATGTCTATGGGTGCAAAAAGTCAACATGGAACGCACAACCACACAATTTAGAACATGTCCTCTTTTTATGTGCATGCAATGCACTGCTTAAAAAAAAAAAACCTCAACCTTATCAAGCCAAGTAAAATTGCTTTCTGTTCAAGCCGAGATCTTGAGAAATTGTCACGAATTGCTAATTCAATATTTCTCAACTTTGGTGACTTTTAAGACGTGTCAACTTCAGTTCCCAGAATGATCAACAGATCTTTAAGTTGACAAGATAGAAAAACACTGAGCTATGTGGATTCCTCTAACTGAGGATAGTTAAAATATTGCACTACATTGTTATTCCTAAAGAGAGAAGAGAGCATTATTAAATACACTGGGAAGAATATTAACAGCATTACGTTAAAACTTGTTTAATACATTTAACTGAAATACAGTTTTGGCCTTGCCCTTCTCTCCTGCTCTTTCCTGGTTCTGCCTAATTATGGGAAGCCAATGACAGCTCTTAGCTTCAGAAGCTGAAATCAGCTTCTATAGGTAAGACTTTACAGGGGGAAGACAGGGCAGGTGAAGGAAGGGTAGACCTAAGAGAACAGAACACTTGACAAAAGGATAGTTGTTGTTGCTGATATTTCTTCACTGTACCTCAGCTGCATCTAGAGCCGCTCAATTCTTTTGCCAGGATAGACTATTAATCTATGTGAAATTGCTTCCTGACCTTGTAGAATATGTAGCTTTTGTACATCGGAGCCAGAAAAAGAGGAATAAAAAGAGTAATTTATATTTATATACTCTTTCAAAGCAGCAATTTCTCAAACAGGTCAATCTGAACATTGACTTTTCTTTGTCATCCCTGCTATCCTTTTGAAAAATGATAGATTGGTTTAATAACCATTTATTAAATAATTATTATTTATGTAACATAGCATGCTTCCCCTGCAAAGCTAAAGATTGCATGTAGCAAATTACAAACAGCAACCTAGACTGAAGAGATAGTGCTCCTCACAGTCAAGTCCCTGAGCTTTGCGCTTCAACTGAGATTGAATTCGGTGCTCATTTCATTGTACCACCTGGGACTGCGTTCGACACTGGCCTGAGAGATTTGCAAAACAGAGGCTAAGAAGAGATGACCCCACATTTTTGAAAACAATCAAGAAATATACTAATATAAATTTGTATATAAATGTAACCCCCCCCCCAAAAAACAAACAAATATAGAACTGTTGTGTAGTGTTTTGGATTCAAGTGCTTTTGGGAGAGAACGAGTGCACAGGTAGCATCTCTCATTAACCAGGAATAACCATTTTCCTCCTGTATTCTGGAGCCCTTTTTCCCCTTTGAATCCCTATTCTAAGCCTTTCTCTCAACTGTATCCACTTGGCTTCAAACCAGTGCTAATTTTCCAATGAGAACAGAGCAAACAGCTAAACCTTCCAATTAATTCTGTACAGAAAAGCAAGAGAACATCAAAAGTTCTTTTGTTCTTTTGTTCTGTCTCTCAAACAACTCCTATTTAGGTTCTACAGACAAACATAATCACATGGAAGACTGCATTTTTGTTTTTAAGAAGTATATTCTTCCACAAAAGGTTTATTCATCCAAGTTCCAAATCTCTCCTCTTACATCACCACGTATTGGTCAGAGGTGCACATGAAAACGAAGGCTACAATTTCAACAGCTTTTACTGCACCTGTTGCTGCAAATGTCATTCCAACAGTAGAATTTGCATTTGCTAGGACTATAAAAGAGGCTAAGAAGCAGCTGTAAGGGCCATTGGCCATACTATGGGATGCTCATAGATAGAGGAAGGAAGAAGCTAGGAATTTGTATTTATTTATTGGATTTATGTGCTGCACATTTTAGCTGGAGATATCTCTGAGCACTTACAAACATTAAAACCAAAAACATTAGAAAGATAAAACAGTGATAACAATAATCATAGTTATACTAAAAAATATCATTAAGAGATTAAAAGGAGGCAAGAAAGTAGCAGGAACACCACAGGGAGAGGTAGAATCTTCTCTTAGTCTACTAACTACCCCCAGAGTGATACCTTCCCCGCCCCCCCAAATATGGAAAGTTACTTACGAATTATGCAAAAGGACTATGATGAACCAATGTGCTTTTAATTTAATAATGTAGAAATGCCATCTGAAAATTCAGTTCTTTCAAGTAACTGCATTCCTTTTTTTGGCTATATTTTTAAAAAATATATGCCTTTTACACTTATTTGAATAACACATATTAATGTTCCTCACCTTCTGGTGTGAATTTTGCAAAATTAAAGTAAAACTTATACCTGTCATGTCTGAGAGCCCTCATGTCAACATACACAGTGGTTGGGTCTGGCCCAGATGTTCCCTGTAAAAAAACAACAACAACTTTCAGTTAACTTCTGAAATAATAGGTTGTTTTTGTTTCTACATTTTAATTATTGTTACAATTTTAAAACAGAAAATCTGTTATACTGTCATGGTAAAAAAAAAAACAAGGAATACATTAGCAGGCTACGTATGTGTATGTATGTGGAGATATAATAATCTCTTCCTTGGCTTCTTCATTGCAAACATAATTTCTAGTTGCTCACCTTCCTGAAAATGAGCCTCAATGGAAAAATAAAGAAAGGTGCCGAGGTTTGGCAAATTCTAAAGAAACAGAATTGGCTGAATACAACACAGCCCGCAAAGGTTCAAGATTAAATTTCCTGAGACACAGATGCAAGAGCTTTATGTAAAGTTGAAAATGTTCTAAGGCAAGATATTTGATACCAACATATAGAAAATGAGGAAGCATAACCAGTTATTCTGTTACTTGAAAACATATTATACTGTATTTTAAAAAACAGCACACTAATTTGTTCGTGGTCATTTCATCCACAGTACAGTAATTATTTCTATGAACACATGGTCTTTACAGAATACTTCTTTCTATGCAAAGACTGGGTTCACACGCTACATTGAACCATAGTTTGTTGCCTGGGATCACACAAGCCAAAAACATGGTTTACAAATTACACAGACTGAATTTACACTGAATGCTAAATGAACAAACTGGCTTAGTATATCATGTGAAGCAGAGGTGGGTTCCTCCCGATTCGCCTGAACTGGTAGCAAGCTGTTGGTGACGTCATGATGTCACGGAACCGCTTCTGTTGGTGCCGGTCCATCTTTTTTGGGGATTTTTTTTGAATTTAAAAAAAGTTTTTTTTAATTTCCCCCCTGGTTTTTTTTCCCTTCTGCGCATATGCAGAAGCTGAGTTTCTGGCACTGCGCATGTGTCACCATCTTGTTTTCACCCTTTGGGGGGGGGATTTTTTTTTTCTGGCACTGGGCATGAGGCGCGGCCACGCAGCGCGGGAGGAAGCAAACCAGCAGCGAGGTAAGAGAACCCACCCCTGATATGAAGTAGCCCAAGAGATATTTGCACCTCAGTGCAATTAAAAAAAAAAAACCTAAAGCATGGTGATTTGAGCTAAGTACTATACAATGCAACCCAGGAGAGATTATTTGGATTAGAAACCAGATGCATTAAACCACATTGCTTTCTAACCGCTTTCAGGTTCTATTACAACACTGGCACTGCAAAGTCACTTCACATGTTTGGAGATGCTCTAAGACTTAAAGTGCCCAACCTGCCCTATGCAACGGGCTAAAAATGTGCATTTAAAGAAAGGCACATTCTTATTGGTTCATTTTATAGTATAAATTCTGTTGATAAAAACTCCAAAATCTGGATACATCAGCTCAATTACTATGGTGGGAAAAACTGGAGTGGATGTTATATGTACTGCCTTGAACTCCTGAAGGAAAGTCGGACAATAAAGAAATGATAAACTATCTACAAATGTTTTGTAGATGTCTACGGGACATGTGCAAAAATAAAGAAGGCTGGCACAAGGTTGAAGAAGAATGGACATTGGACTTGGATTCTTGAGTTTCGAGGCTGTTTTTTGGCACTTTATTTCTTGGCACACCTTTTTAAAAAAACCAGGTTCTATGCTAAGGAAAGCAGGAGGCATCTAAAAAAAATGTACTAAACGTTGACCAGCATCCCAAGAGAAGGGCAAGGAGGGCAAGATAAAATTATAGGAGGGCATCACTAGGCAACTTGGCACAATGTCAATACATTATATTCTTGTGTTGGCATCCAGGGGTCCAGCACAGCTCTCAATGTAAGTAATATACTCAGCTGCAGACCAACAGACTAGTGCTCAGAGCGGAGAAGCCCATTACCATTATTAAAAAAGAGGAATAGTGGGAGAGAAGCACTCTATAAATGCAGGTAGTCCTCAACTTACAACTGAACCCAAACTTTCTGTTGTTAAATGAGACACTTAAGTGAGCTTTGCCTCATTTTACAACCTTTCTTGCCACAGTTGTTAAGTGAATCACTGCAGTTGATAAGTTAGCAACCCGGTTGACCCATGGCCCTGGGACACAGCAATGGTCATAAATATGAACCAGTTGCCAAGCATCTGAATTTTGATCACAAGATCATGGAGATGCTTCAAAGGTCGTCACTGTGGAAAAAGAGTGATAAGTTACATTTTCAAGTGCCTTTGTAATGTTGAATCATCACTAAATGAACTGTTGTAAGTCGAGGACTACCTGTATTACATTAGGAACTGTTTTCATGATTGACCAGAAGCAGTTTATAAAGTTCAATTGTGACCATTTGTACATTAAGGGTCATCATACCTTGGTGTTATTTTTTGGAACACATTCCCAAGCACTTTACAAAGTGTTGATTGACTTTGGATGAAGACTATATCTGGATAACAGCTATTAATTATTTCATTTCTTTGCACAAAATTTTATTTCCTTGACATTTCCTGGCCAATTCTGGCTATTGCACTGAATTACACAAATCATGTGTACATCCCCACTCAAAGGTCTACGGATTCCATCTAGTCTGTCCATTGCCAGGTGGATATTTTACGGAACAGGTAAATTCCCTACCTGCTCGCCCAGTTTCCCCAGCCCGTGCGGCTACAGCGGCAGGAATAGGGGGAGATGGGGAGAAGGAGAGACAGTAACACATGAAGAAAAAAAAACCAATTATGAAGATAATAATAATTGAAAAAGAAATGGAAGTTGAGAGGAAAATCAAGAGAATTATGCACAATGAGTGTAATAAAATAAAAGAGAAAAAAACCCATGTCCAGTATAAGGATTTAATAAACTATACATTTTATTATTTAAAGAACTAGAAATGAAAATAAGATGGAAGTGCCATTTTAATAGAGCAAACAGGAGAGGCAGACATATGTAGACTTTCCAATTTCTAACAAACAAAAGTTCAGCAGTTTAAGAGACATTATGGATACTATTGTTTGAGGGCATTGTGTGAAACCCTACTTTTCAGATGAAACGGTGCCATACTATACCTTCACATTTCGATAACTGCCAAACCTTTTTCAAAAGATTAAAATGAAATGGAACACTCCTTTGTTAAGCTTGAAAAGCACATCTGTGTGTACAGGAAGGAACAAGTCACCCATCTTGAGAAGAAGGTTCAGCTCTTACTTTTCAATGGATAATTCTATCATGACCACCTGCCTTCTGTCATGTTTGCCTCTATGAATGAAACGGAGCCAGGAAGTTCTCTATTCCCCATACTGAAGTATAAATTTTCTAAGAAATTTCAGTTATAAGGATGCTGCTTCCTAAGGGCAAAAATGGTACACCCATATCAGTGGTGGGTTGCTCCCGGTTTGGCCCGGTTCTAAGAACCGGTAGCGCTGGCGGCGGGAGGCTCTGCTCACCCACCCAGGACGCTTCTGCGCATGCGCAGAAGCGTTGTCTGCGCGTGCAAACCGGTAGTAAAGGGTTTTAGAACCCTACTGACCCATATCCTTTTGCTTCATTGTAAGTGAAGGTAGAATATTAGAGCAGTGCTCTCCAACCTTGGCAACTTTAAGACTTGTGGACTTCAACTCCCAGAGTTCCTCAGCCAGCTTTGGGAGTTAAAGTCCATAAGTCTTAAAGTTGCTAAGGTTGGAGAGCCCTGTAAACAAGAGCATGAAATCAGCTCCATGGGGAGTCTGAGACTACTTTTATTGTAACAGACCCTTGCAAGTCTGATTGTGCTGCAACTCCTCCTCCTTCTCTTTATATGTCAGCAAATTAAAGAGGCATCTACCTGAGCCAGTTCTAAATGTTATCTTGTTTTGGATTTTGGGGGGGGGGGCAAGAGAGCCACTCTGGTAAGATCACCTCTCCACAATAAATTAGCCATTTCTGCCTGTTGTAGTTCTACTATCCAAATCAATATATGTACAGCACAATCCTACAATGTCACGCGTGATTATATTGCCTGTTACATGTATATGCAGAGAGCTGCATCCCTATCAAATATAATGGTTTATTCCTGAGCACGTGATTAATATGTTCCTAGTACACATGTGTACATTCCTTTCTTTGATCCGCCCTTCTATTTCAGCTTCTGTAGAAGCAAGACGTGTTTTTTTATAGCAAAGATGTGATTAATGAGATTTATTGTTTTTGTACCGAAATAAATATTTTCTACTTAGAACTTTAAACTGCGGTTTCTTTTCTAAGGTCAGAGTTCCAGGAAAATATCTATTTTCGCCTCTGATGAGATTTATTCTTATTCTGACATACAATGTTTATTCAAGAATGGACTTCAGTACCTGTATGTGGGCACCACAACACTATATACAGGTAGCCATCGACTTACAATGGTTCATTTAGCGACCATTCGAAGTTACAACGGCACTGAAAAAAGTGACTTACGATCGTTTTTCACACGGCTGTTGCACCATCCCCATGGTCACGTGATCAAAATTCAGATGCTTGGCAACTGACTCAAATTTATGACAACCGCAGTGTCCCAAGGTCATGAGATCACCTTTTGCGATCTTCTGACAAGTAAAGTCAAGGGAAAGCCAGATTCACTGAACAACCATGTTACTAACTTAACAACTGCTGTGATTCACTCAACAACTGTGGCAAGGAAGGTCATAAAATGGGGCAAAACTCACTCAACAAATGTCTCGCTTAGCAACAGAAATGTTCGGTTCAATTGAGGTTGTATGTTGAGGGCTACCTGTAGATAACATTGAATAATTTTTAAAGAAGGAGAATCATGATCCCCCACTACACAAAGTTTTGCATTCAACAAAGATCTTTTTGCAGAGAGTTCCTGGATCTAAGTATCATTAAAACACAGTAGAACACAGGAAATATTTAGCTGATCTACCAGGAATTATTCAGATCCGGAAATAAACTTCTAAAACTTAAGATCTGATCCTTGTGGGAAAGATGCACCTAGAAAATATCAGATTGTCTGTTTTTCTAGAATTTAAGTCAACAGAAGACAAATGTTCTTCAAATATGCTGATAGTCTGCAAATAGCAACATTCTCAGAATTTTGCTTAAATAAATTATTTGATGCTTCCTGATCACAAGTAAATTATATCTGAACAATTAAAATGAAGATCAAGTTAGCAAGTTAGCAAGTTTTTAATAGGCAAAGATCTATAGACTTTTGTGAATGGTACACCCTCTCGTATATCATCAAATCTTTGTATATCATCAAATCTTTTCTTAGATTATATATTTTATTAAGGACTGAAGTGTGATGGATTGGATCCAAATAATCAGCTGTATTTTGATTCTACTGAAACTAATAAGGCAAATCAATCTGAATTCATTGATTTCAATGAGAAATAAATTTATTTTGCTTCATTTGAATCCAGGTCAGTAAATATATGCAAGGATGTAATGTTTTTAAAATCAAAATTGAAAATGATAGGTAGGCAAGATATCTTTGCCTGGATATCTATTAAGTTCTGCATATAAGACAGTAATATAATTGTTAGCAGCTGATGTAAACAAATTTATTTAGGAAATGTACATTTGTCTGTTTTTAAAAGTTCAAAGCAACTTCTGGAGTGTTACTTTCCTGAAATTTGAAATTAAATGAATCTGGGAAAATCTCCTCTATTAACTCAACTACTTCAAACATTAGTTCCACATGGAACTAATGAAATCCTTCAGAGTAAGCATACGTTAGGATCTTCTGAATGTGGAATAGCTAATGTATACATTTGGAATGCATGTCAGTATGGAACAATCAACATAATCTAGAACAGGGGTCTCCAACCTTGGCAACTTTAAGACTTGTGGACTTCAACTCCCAGAATTCAACAGCCAGCTTTGTTAGCTTTGCTGGTTGTGGAATTCTGAGATTTGAAGTCCACAAGTCTTAAAGTTGCCAAGGTTGGAGACCCCTGATCTAGAACATTGTTCACAGCTAAGGCAGCTTAGGCCATGATTAATACTCCTCAAAGAGACCAGTGGTTGCAAAGTTTCGGCTGATAGCTTTAGTAAGTTATTACAGTTCAGGCACATTACCACAGAGTGGTGGAATTATTCAGTTGTATATTATCTCTATAGAAAAGTTATACACTTTGCAATATTAATATTTCTGATGGAAAATGAATAGTATGTTATTTCCATACCTAAAACTCCAAAGCTTTAAGATGTACAGGCCACTAACCAGCTAATAAGGCCAATTCATCTTAGCTGTCACTGACTTTCAAACAAAGAAATTATTCTAACAATGACACTAAAACAAATACCTAAACAAATGCCAAGATATGGCGGGAAGCATCAAATTTGGCAGGTTTATAATTGACAAGCACCGTAGCACAATCTCCTTTCTCATTAACAAATGAAAATTTTAGCATAATGTATCCACATTGTAAATGCTTCTTTAGAAAGATGAATTAGTATAATATCTGAATGTATGCATGCATGCATGCATTCATACATGTTGCTGGTCTTGAATATTCTTTACTGCATTTTATTTATCATTTTTATGACCCACCCAAGTTGAATCCCTGGGCTAGTACACCAGAAATTATCATGAAATTTGGAATGAGAATAAACTGTATGACATAAGTAAGTCAAGGCAGCGTTTGTATCCTTGACTGACTTTGCAATGCTTTTGATATTTTTTCTGAGGCCAGCAGGCTTCACTGCTATTTAGTACCGTATTTTTCGGACTATAAGATGTACCAGAGTGTAAGACGCACCTTAGTTTTTGGGGAGGAAAATAAGAAAAAAGCTGATTGGGGGGTGGATGGCCTCCCTGAATACCGTCAATCAGTTGTTCCTAGAGATGAACTTTAGCAACAGGTTCGTTGGTTGTGAGCTCTGTGCCTAGCTTTTTCAGCCTGTGAAACCTCCGTTTCAGAGGTTTTTTTTCAGCCTGTGAAACCTCCATTTCAGAGGCATTTTTCCAGCTTGTGAAACTTCCGTTGTAGCCCCGCCCAGCCTCTCAAACGGAGGTTTCAGAGGCTGAAAAAAAAGCCTCTCAAACGGAGGATTCAGAGGCTGTTTTCAGCCTCTGAAACCTCCGTTTGAAAGGCTGGGCAAGGTTACATTCGGTGTATAAGACACACCCAAATTTTCACCCTCTTTTAGGGGAGAAAAAGGTGCGTCTTATACTCCGAAAAATATGGTATGTTGTCTCAGCAAAACCGCGTCCTGGCAAGAAGGCATTGTGTGATCAGAATGGCGGCCTCTCTAGGATATTTTATTACTGTTCCCTTTTATGTCCTGGGATCAGAGCACTAAGATTTAGAACTGAATGACATCTACCTTTATAGAAAAAAAGAAGTAGGGAAAAGAAAATCTGATTATGAAAGTCAGAGGATTATAAAATCTTAGAATGCATTCAGGGAAATAGTGTAAAATATGGCCGATGGCACATTTAAATGTCTGCCCACTTTACAATCCCTCACCCTTAGCTGAATAAATAGTTAGGGAATTGTTGCTCAGTGGTGCGCATATATATTTTTTGAAATCATATTGTGTGGAGAAGGATCACAAACCATGTGATATGACTGTTGGAAACTGGAAACTAAAGTTACAAAGAAAAGAACTCCAACAGGTGACCCAAAACTAATAGACATAGTTATATATGTAAATACTAAGGAATTACTATAAAAAAATCCAACTCATTCTTAATATGTGAAAATAAAATGAAGTGAGAAGATGGAAACCATCAGAAAACAAAACTGGAACAGACAGCAGGAAGTTTTCCCACCCAAATAAATTTTTATTTGAAATGGATGAGGTTCATCTCCAGTTCGGCATAGTACAAAAAATAATACAAACCTAACTTATAGGACTGTAATAATAAAATGTTTATAATATTTACTACAGCACTGTGATTGCAAATAGCTTTTTACTCTATAAAATAGCATTACAGGGAATCCTCAACTTCATTTAACAACAGTTTGAAGTAATGATGGGCTTGGAAAGGTTGTTTTATGGCCTATAAAACTCTTCTGTTGCAAACTGTGCCCCCCCCGCTCCACAGTCACATGACTGTGATTTGGGTGCTTGGCAACCCTTTTGCACTAACCACCAGTCGCCAGAAACCCCACTATCATGTGACTGCCATTTAAAATCTTCTGCAATCTACCAGCTCCCCCAGAAAGTCAATGGATAGCTGGCAAGGCAGGTTGCAAGCTGTTGCCGCCTGCCAACAAGACTCCATCTTATTTCGGGGGGGGGGGCGCTCAGGGCCCCCCACTTAACTGAAAGAGCTCCCTACCAAAATCCAAGCAGACAAAGAGCTGAAATCCTTTGGCAGACAGCTCTTCCCCCCAGTCCCTCAAAATGAGAGGGAGCTAAAATTCAAGCAGGATTTTCAGCTCCCCGAGTGGAAAGGCAGCATTGTAAGGTATGGAGTACTAAGTGCCTCAGGGTTGGCTGAGAGCCTGGAAAGTCTGGAGCAGGCAATGACCAGTGTCTCTCCACTCAGAAGCTGAAAATCCTCCCTCAAGATTCAGCCCAGGCTTTCTACGACTGCTTTTCCACTGAGCTGCTTGGATTTCACAGGGGGAATTGTTAGCTCCTTAATGGAGAGACACTCAGGCATGGCCTGCCCTGGGGCTCTAGGATTCACTCCACCCTACCTCACCCCACCCCGAGGCATCCTGCATTCCTACCTGGGACTCTGTCCAGTTAGTGAAGCAGTCATGTAACACCACTTTGCTTAATGGCCAAGATTCCCACCCCAGTTATGGTTATAAGGAAAGGAGTTACAATATTAATACTAAATTCTGTAATTTTTTTCTCTTCTGGACAATATAAACTTCCAGTAGGGTTGGACTTCAAAAACTATAATGGCTAGGAACTCTGGGAGTTTAAGGTATCAGGCAAATATCAGATTGGGACAAGTACTTTAGATATGGACATTTAATCTTATATTTAATTTAATTAAATATAATTTAATTTAATTAAATATAATTTAATTTAATTTAATAACTTAAAGCTACGTCGCCTTCGATCTGATCTAAATGTACTTCACAAAATCATCTGCCACAATGTCCTACCTGTCAATGAATACTTCAGCTTCAACCACAACAACACACGCACACATAATAGATTCAAACTCAGTGTAAACTGCTCGAAAGTCGACTGCAGAAAATACGACTTCAGCAACAGCGTGATCAATGCCTGGAATGCACTACCTGACTCTGTGGTTTCTTCCCCAAACCCCAAAAACTTTAACCTGTCTACAGTCGACCTCACCCCATTCCTAAGAGGTCTTTAAGGGACGTGCATAAGCGCACCATTGTGCCTACCGTTCCTGTCCTACTGTCCTACTGTCCAAATTTACCTATACCTACTTTGCTTTTGTTTATGTTCATACCATACCTGTTATCTTGTACACATTTTGACAAATAAAATAAATAAAATAAATAAAAAATTAATCTATTTCTAACACTAGCCACAATAATTGAGTAACACTAGAGTGATTTTAAGGCACTATATTTATTTATTTATTTATTTTATTTCTATGCCGCCCAATTCCCTAGGAACTTATTCAAGTCCTTATTCTACTGACAAGATAAAAAAAGGATTTTGATATACCGAGCATAAAGATTTGGGATGAGTTTTACAACTTACAAATTAAGGAAAATTCATACAGGTATTTACTGTATTGCTTTCATCCTGAGGACAGAATAAATGTTATAAATGTAACATAAAAAGAATTATAGAAAAACTCATTAACAAAACCCGAAAAGGTATATGCTTACAGTATGAAAAAGGAATATCTTTTTACACTTGCAATGATTAAGAAAGTAACTAACCATCTTAAGTGAAACACGAGAGAGAGAGAGAGAGAGAGAGAGAGAGAGAGAGAGAGAGAGAGAGAGAGAGAGAGAGAGAGAGAGAGAGAGAGAGAGAGAGAGAGAGAGAGAGAGAGAGAGAGAGAGAGAGAGAGAGAGAGAGAGAGAGAGAGAGAGAGAGAGACTGACTTACCTGCAAACATATAGCCAAGTTAACTCTGCAGCCAAAGGATGTGCTGACAGCCCTGGGATGGAGGCCCAGATCTTTAAAAAGCTTTGAAAAAGATTGTGTCAGAGCTATTCGGGGTCGTTCTTCTGCCACAACCACACATGTCCGCACCCTTGACAAGTCCAGCCCTCTTGCCTGGAAACAAAGGACAAACTCAGGTCATCCTAAGAGTAGTGTTGGGAAAATGAAATAGCCAAGAGATCAGAAGCAGAAATGAACTTTGGGTTACAAAACTAACTGTATTTTGGAATAAGTGGCAACATCATCATAGCAAACATCATAGATGTTTTTACCAATGTTTCCAAGTTTTCCAACCTTGGCACTTAAAATATGTGGACTTCAACTCCCAGAATTCCCCAGGCAACATGGTGACTGCGGAATTCCGGGTATTGAAATTGACCCGGTAGAGCATGCTGCTAGGGAATTCTGGGAGTTGTATTATTCCATATATCTTAAAGTTGTTATGGTCTCACCTACCTACAATTCTGCATTAGGGAGAATAGAGAGTTTATTGTTTTTAGTTTACCCCTTCTACAAGCCACACAAATTCAATTCTTAAACTGTGAGCCTGTTTTGAATGGATATAGGATGGGGCAATAATTATAATACAACTTGTTAGCCATTTTGAATCCCATTTGTTAGAAAAGGCACAGATTGGCTTAAAAACCTTACATGCAACAAAACCTAAAGAGAGGCTTCAGTGGAAAATTGAAAGTGTGTGAGCTCACATACCAAGCTATGATTTAACTTTGATTAAATTCACACAAAGTGGAAAGTAGAATTCCACTTGCCCAGTTGAAGATGTACTTCAGTCCTTGATTCATAAAGACAATTGTTTATCAACAATATATACAGTGATATCAAATGGGGAGAAGAAGCCCAGGGAACATAGGCTGTAGGGAAAAAGAAAAGGAAGTGAACCAAGATTTCTCACCTTCAAAGATTCTGTTTGTGAACCAAGGCCCTTGGTGCAAAGCTCCATAACCGAGTAGGAACAAAAGGTATCTCTTACTTTGTACTGGCTCACAGCCAGAAGCCATAGAGCAGGTGTAGTTTCCAATTCTGAGGGAGGAATTAAAATAGACTGGTGTCCTGAATAAACGCTGTAAAGATACAAGATTGGTTAATGCCATGACGAGAAATCTGTCTTGTGACCAGAAGATGTCAAATTGAAAAGGAAATTATTTTTCAAAATTCTGGAAGGAGACAGCTCTCCCTGACAGCTGTTAGCTCAGGGTTGGACAACCTGAAGCCCTCCAGATGTTACTCAATTGGTTTCCAATTGCTCCATCAAGAATAGCCAATGGTCAGGGATCTTGACTACTAAAGAAGTGCAGCAACTACCAGAGGGCTACAGTTTCCCCATAGCTCGTAAATCTTAGAAATCAAAACAGTGGCAACAAATATATATTCCAGAGGAAAAAGTCAAACAAAATGAGCTAGCTTTAAATCAGTCTATGTGACGAGAGACCCAGTGGTCAGAACTTTATTTTGCTTACGCTAGATAGTTTTTCAATAGTAGCATGAGGATGGGAAGTTCCCTGTGATGAATTACTACTGCTGTCAAGAATATTCCCTTGAGGAAATAGTCTTTAGCAAGCTACAAGATTCTTCTTCTCTGTGCCTCTGGGATTTGGAACAAAACATGGATTGACTGAGCAAGTGGTTCAATCGACCAGATTGGTCATCTTGTGAAATGATTAACAGATGATGCTATAGGAATATAGGGATGCTAAGGATGGTAAGGAAAGTCCTTTGCATACAAAATATCCCATATTTGATCGCTGAGAAATGGCTTGGAAATCTCTCGTCACTTCCTTTTTCTGGAATGTCATCATATTCCAGAAAATCAATTCAATTCTGAGATTTCTAGATAGTTTAATTATTAATAGCATCTGATTCAGGTTGGCTTTTAAGATCTAATCAGATAATGCTGCCATCTAGATGGGATATTTGCATATATCCCTTTTTCGTAAAATGAGAGAACTAGAGGACGGCTTTTAAGCCACTTAAAAGAATCTCTTGGTCTTTGCAGAAATTCAATTAAAGACATCCTCCAACAAATACGCTATCTAGATCCTATTTGAAACATACCACTCTAGAGGGAATTTCTAATCTTGTTTTATTATTTTGTTTCCGTGAATTGCTATTTTTAAATTTGTCCTACATCCTTCCTTTTGGTGAAATTTGCAGAAGTGCAGTGTTTAAAAAAATACAAATCCAGCTTTCAAACCATCTCATGTTGCAAACTCATGCTTTCAGTAGAATTTAAATGTGAATGCTTCAACCATATTGCATATATGGCTAGCATACGTTACTTTCAACACTGCTTGTTGCACATACAACAATGGATGGCTTCACACATTCCACCTAAACAAAACTGAACGATGCTAGATTCAGCATGAAGTATGAACCAATTTTCTGTCAAGGCAAGTTTACGTATAACTTTATCTAAATGGATCTGATTTATTAATGAAAGTTCAGGTAGAACAGTATTAGCCTTTCCTATGGAAGGCAGGGAAGCCACAGATTCAATATTTTCAATACTGAGCAGAAACATCATTTTAGGAACCTTCCCAGATCAAAGTGAAAACACTGGTCAAAGACCCCAGATCTTCTGCATTAAAAACAGTGCTCTCCCACCAGGTTTACAACCCTTATATGGCTGTTGTTAGTTTTGCAAAGTTATTTATCCAAAAGAAAATTTAACATTTTAGTTTAAAGACTATCTGGGCAGTGCACAAATCCACACATAAACATGAATATCAGGAAATTATAACAGCTCAGGCGCCACATAAATTTAAAAAAAAAACATGTCAGGTGTTCCAGACTTCAGAATCATTACCAAACTGAACAGCTGATAGAATAAACATATTTAGAAAGGCTTAAAAAAATCTTCCCAAACCCAAAAACATGGCAGGAGAAAAAAATGACAATACAATGAAGCCCAGCACTATGTCTTTGGCACAAACAGCTAAAAGGTTTAGAAAGACTAATGTCCATGAACTCACGTTGGCCTGACAATTGTTGTTCAACTTATGACCAGAATGCATCAATCTTTGACAAACATTTCCAGGAAATCCTGCTGGAGTGGGTGGCCAATTGATAGGAATCTGGAGAAATTTTGATAGAGGTCTATTGCTCTGCTTTGCAAGGTTTCTTTTCATTATTATTTTATACCCTTCTGGACATAAAATAAAAACAAAAACAAAACTTTGCAAAACCATGCAATACAGCCATGACTTACCAATGGGCTGGCTCCATGCTCCAAGGGGTTTTCCTTAGTAGTTTGAAAGTCTCAGAATGCTGCATTCTGGGACATCACAATGGAGCAGGCCAGCACAACTTCATAGCATCTATAACAGGGATAAACAGATGGTTTCATTGTATTATTATGTTTTATATATAGGTATAAATTTGGCTGCTTGTGCTCAGATTGCAAACCCTGGGTATCTAAGGTCCAATCCCTTTTTACACTCCTGTAGCAGTGATTAATGGCAATGATACCAAACTGGAATAAAAACAATGTTGCCCCAAACTGGTACCCTTTTTTAAAAAACACAATCTAAATTTACTTCAAGTGTGTTCAAGAACTTCATCAGAGGTTTAAGAGAGCTGCAACTCTTGAAATAGAGTTTATCAACCCTATATTTCTTCCAATTTACCTATGCAACAGAGTTGAGAACTCTGTTTCAAAATGTATGCTAAGAATCAGGTAGTCCTCAACTTATGACCACAATTGAGCCCCAAATTTATGTTGCTAAGCGAGACATTTGTTAAGTGAATTTGGCCCTGTTTTATGACCTTTCTTGCCACAGTTGTTAACTGAATCATTGCAGTAACATGGTTGATAAGTGGCTTCCCCATTGACTTTGCTTGTCAGAAAGTCACAAAAGATAAGATGTCAGCAAACCATCATAAATATGAACCATTTGCCTTCAAATTTTGACAAGGGAATGGTTGCAAAGGTGAAAAACGGTCATAGGTCATTCTTTTCAGTGCCGTTGTAACTTTGAACGGTCACTAAACAAATGGTTATAAATCAAGGACTACCTGTACAAAATGTCTGTAATAGACAGACATGAATGGTTTGCATATCCCTATTTCTGTATATTAAAAGTTGGAAATGTAGTTTTTGAAATAAGATTCTTAGAATCTCTTTGCAGAATGGCATTTGAGTTCTTTTTCAGGAAATGCTTTTGGAACAATACCTATAAACAAGTTTGGCAGGAAGCAAAAGGACATTTTGTGTTAAGTTTCCAATTGCTTAAAATATTTAGGGAAACTGGGGGAGAGAGATGAACTTAAATCCTGCACGCTAAGAGAAAATGGGTTGAAGGTTTCCTTTCCTTTCAGTGGACGTGATTACCTTACTAGCCTCCCCCTCTTTATATCCTTTTGCTAACAACGAATTACAGGTTTTATTTCCCAATTTGGTATATGCCACGCTCATGTAATGTCTCGGTAGCCAAAGCAGCTTTATCCACAGGGAGAGATTAGCTTAGTTTGGAGAAATGTCAAGAATTGTGCTGAAAAAAAAAAGAAGTATGGATATGATATTCCATTAAAAGCACTCCAGTGAGAGTTAGTGGCAACATGGAATAGTATGAAGAAAAAAATAATGAATGGTTATCTTAAACTCTGAAGAGGATTGTTCCACCCAGCAACATTTTCTTGTAACTAGCTAAAATGCCCACTTGCTCAAATATAATAAGACACTATGAATCCGTTTACCCTCTCTATTTTGCCTCTAGAACCGATAGGTTGGTCTTCAAACTTAAATCTAGCTTCACTCTTTGGTTTGATATGTCAATTGATCCTTTTCCTGGGAGATAATACACTGGATCCCTACCCTCTGTACACTTACAAACAGAGTCCAGCAGTAATGTCCTGCCACTTCCAAAAAAAGATACTTGACAGTTCTCATCAGGAAAACCTACCTACAGAGGCACCAAAGGACAAATCCCAGTCCACAATAGGGATCCAAACAAATTGCAACTTCTCTAGAAGGATAAAGTTCACATTGAAGCTTAATAGAACGACAAAAGGCACTAGTGGCTGCATGAGACATCTGGAAGAAGAAGAAGAAAAAAACAGTAATCAGAATGATAAATAAACTATGCCATTCTGTGAGGTTGCTTCTGAAGCACTGCCAGATCTTAAGTTAGTAACAGAATAAAAATAATCATTCCCCCATCTCTTCTCTCTGTACTCTCATTTCTATCACCTAGAAGCAAACCCTCACTGAATCTTTTCCAGACTATTAGAATTAATATGTTTTCAAAGAAGAACAATCAGATTGATTGTTCTTCTTTGAAAACAAACAAACTGAAAATGAAAAACAAACAGAAAGTGACTCATTGTGGTTTTGATTTCTAGGTTATAATCCAGAACTGCTGGAAATTATGTGGAACCCTGAAGAGGAGGGTAAAAATAGAAAGTGCTACAGATGGCAGACATGGGTCAGTAAAAGACCAAATGCTTAACATGCAAAAAGTTAAGACTCTCCTACTAGTGTCAGTTAAAGAATGTTCTACTATGTGAAAAAACTCAAAAACTAGCTCTTGCTGTCTTGGCTTTATCCTAGTGTCACAATATTAGGTATTGTATCTCCTGTGAAAATTACAGAAAAGTAGACCAAGGGGATTTCCCCCCCCCCTCAAAATAAAATAAATCATGAAAGCAGCATTTAAAGAAAAATAAGTGATATTTTTTCTTGTTCTTCCCCTAAACCAGTGGTGGGTTCCTACAGGTGCGGTCCACTCTATAGCACCAGTAGTGGCCTGCTGGTGATGTCACAGTACCGGTGCGGTCGGTTGCCGGTGCCTGGGCATCGCCATTAAAAAAAAATTTACAAATTTTTCTTCTGCGCATTCCCAGAAGCCGAGCTTCCTACCCCACAGTGAGTCCAAGCAGGGGAGGATGGCTGAGGGAGCGTGTGAAATGCTGAAAGAACGGGCAGCAGGACCTAGCTCCGTTCCCCTCCCTTCAGCAGTCCGAGAAGCCACGAACGCGCAATGATGATCCTCGGCATTTTTGCACGTTTGAGGCTTCTCGAGCTGCTGAGGGGAGGGGGAATGGGCGGCAGGACCTATCTCAGTTCCCCTCCCTTCAGCAGTCCGAGAAGCCATGCCCACCCAGTCACATGGCCAGCAAGCCACACCCACAAAATAAGCCATGCCCACAGAGTGGTAGTAAAAAAAATTAGGAACCCGCCCCTGCCCTAAACGTGTCTTATCCAGATGTAGATCTTGACTTATCCAGTGTGAGTGTGTAATTCTTACCTTCACCCCTGCCAACATTCCAGTTGTAGATACACTGAAATCGAGATAAGCTAGCATGTCAGGATTTGAAGGTTTGAAGATCTGAGGAGGCCGTTTCTTTGGCAAATCATCTATGAAGAAAAAGAGACACATGATTCTTGTTGCAAAAGAAAGATGCAAAAATTATCAACAGAACAAAGATATGTAACAAAACAAATATACAACATACCTGTGTCTAATATAGGTGGCCACGTTCTGACATCCACTGCTGCCGCCGCCTCCCGAGACCGTAATAATTTACATATTAATTGTGTTGTCATTAAACAAGCAGAGCGACTCACCTGGGAATTTCAACAGAAAGAGAAAGAAGAGATTTAAATCGCTACACTTTATTTTTTGTTCAATCATATCCCAATTTTGGAGACTGTCTAGACAGGTTCTTGCAGTTTTCTGACCAAAGTTTTTAGAAATAGTTTGCCATTGCCTTCTTCCTAGGGTTGATAGTGTGTGGCTGGATCAAGATGTGATCTTTGTGTTTAAGGCAGGACTAGAACTCACAGTTTTCCTGTTTCTACCCAGATGCTGTAACCATTACACCCAATGGCTGTTTGCTTCACATTACAAGTCAAATATATTTCACTTTTTATAAAGTACATCTTTGGTTTAAAAAGAGCATTTCACTACTCCAAATGTTTTCAAGTTAAGACATACAATACAGATTCCTCCCACCCCCGCCAAAAAAATTATATGATGATGTGGAATGTAGCCACTATACCAATAAATGAGAATATTTATAGCTCGGAGCTGAAATTAGGGCTCCTTGGTGCTCTCTGAGCTTGCTTGCTTTTGCAGACGTTTCATTATCTGTTACGATGTGAATATTGCCAGTTGAGCACCTCTGCAATATTTCTAGGTTTATTGTATTTTCTAATCAAACAGACATGTGATATGTTTTACTGCGCATGTGTGCATTCCAGGAGTCTCCTCCTTTCTTCTTCTCTTGTGAGCCTCGCCCGAGGCAGACATGAATTCTTAGCTGAGAGAATGTAGCTTATTAAGGTTTATATTTTGTTACTTTTATACTGAAATAAATATTTTGTTAATTAGAATTAAATCTCGGTTTTATTTTCTAAGTAAGAATGACTTCAAGGAAGCAAGATCCTATATCACCTCTTGATGGGAATAATTTCCTATCTGTCATTATCCAACCTAGGTAACATCATCAATGCTAGTAAGGAGTGCTGTTTGCTGTCAGTTTATATTCTGGTGTCTTGCCTGTCTGTGTTTTAGGGGCATTCTTAGGGGTTCTTTGGTTGGGCTGTTTACTGATGGCTCTTTGGCAATTTCTTGATTGGGGTATTTCTTACTTGACTGTTGGTCTGAAGTTAACCTTGGAGTTAATCTATCTGATCTGAGTTCTGATTACTGCTGGAGAGGTTCTGGAGTCTTTTTGTTCTCTTTTGGGCTGGTTGCTTGTCTCTTTTGCATAGCCTATAGATGTAGTTAATGTCTATGTGTCTATTGATGGCTGATTTGTCAGAGTGCCAGATTTCTAGAAATTCCCTGGCACTTTTGGATTTGGCCTGGTCTAGGATGGTCACATTTTCCCAATTGTAACTATGGTTAAATCTGTCTATTTGTTGTGCAGCCACTATACTTACTATATCCCCCAACTCTCAAAACCTCTGGACCCAAAAGTTTTAATTCCTCTCTGGACCCAAAAGTTTTAATTCTTAACCCTTGTTATGTCCTTGCTCCACCAAAATCTATTCCTCATGGTCCCTGGAGACAAAAAATGCAACTCCAGGATGAAAAAGGCAATCTATGCATGTTCTTAGTTAATCATTATTAATGGCCACTGACCTCCACAATCATCTTCACTGTGGGTAAGGTTGTTGCAATGTTTTGTGGATGGGGAGGCCGAACTGTTATTGGCACACAGCCAGCATATAAACATCCATAAAATGCAGCAATCAGATCTATGCCTGGATGGGACAAAAATAGGCATGACTGTTAGCGAGGAAGAAAGCAAAATGAGAGTAATTTCTAAAAATACCTGTATAATTCCACCTGCCCTAAGCTAATGCTGTTCAGATGTGTTGGGAATACAACCTACATTGAAATGGAGCTTCAATCTTATATGCACTTACCTAGGAATAAGGATCACTCTACTCACTGACAGGCTGACATCTGAACAGACATGCATAAGATTGTGTTGTTAAAGAGAGAGAGAAAGAGAGAGAGAAAGACATGTACAGTTTACTTCTACTGAAATGATCTGAATTCATTTGGCTTTAGATGAGCAGCTTTCTCATACAATTGTAAATTTCATTTAGCTGCTGGAGGCAGAATTTGTTTCTCCGGCTCTCTCACTGAATTAACCTGTACATGAAATTCAACTCTTTATCCCTCATGCTTGTGAGATAGGGGAGGATTCTTTCTTCATTGTTCCATAGCAATTCTACTTGGGAAGTCAGTGCATTTAGCAAATACATATTCAACATAGACTGAAGTTGTAGGCCAATGTTTTTCAACCTTGGTATCTTTATATTTTTATCTTTAAGACAAATGGACTTCAAATCCCAGAATTTCCCAGCCAGCACTGGGGAATCATTGCTAGTTGGGGAATTCTGGGAATTGAAGTCCATGTGTGTTAAGTTGCCAAGATTGATAAACATTGCTCTAAGCCAGAGGTCTTCAAACTTGGCAACTTTAAGACTTGTGGACTTCAACTCCCAGCTATGCTGGCTGGAGAATTCTGGGAGTTGAAGTCCACAAGTCTTAAAGTTGCCAAGTTTGGGGACCCCTGCTCCAAGCCCACACTGAAGCACTTTTGGTTGAAATCAGTAATGACAAGAGGAAATAAAAATGTTAGACATTCCCAAATCCCATTGAGAGCTATAAGAACTGGTCTAACAGCCCATACACTGAAAGAAAAACAGTGATGAAAGAGCAATGAGAAATTTTGGAGTATAATCCTACAAATTCACTGTATATAGCAACAAGAAAGACCTATACTTGAAGCAAAAATATTTGTACTCTTCCAACCTACCAACCAACCAACCAACCAACCAACCAACCAACCAACCAACCAACCAACCAACCAACCAACATTATTTATGCATCAGTCAAAGATTTTATAGGTAGAACAACATTGTTAGAGAATTGCAACTAAAGTATGCTTGCACAATTTACCTGGTGGGTAGACTAAAGCAACATGATCACCATCTTGCAAATGACCCCTTTCCATCAACATTACTGCTATCTTTTCAGCTCGTTTATGTAGCTGGACACAGGTGAGAGAATTTGCTATTGTCCCCTTCATTAAGAAAAAAAAGGTAGAGATAAAGAAGAAAAATTTAAATATGCAGCTTTTTATTCATTAACTGAATTATTGACCTGAGCCTCTGAAACCAGATTAGTGATATAAATGCCACATATTCATTTAACTTTAAGCTGCGGGAAAAAACCAAAGGAAGCAAAATCTATATCTTGATTAGGTCAGTTGAAAGGTAGACTTTAAAGCTTTTTGCCTGATTAACTATAAAGTAAACTATGATTTTTTTCAGGAAATTATAGCCACTGCTGAAGAATATTTCGAAATAACTCAAACTGAAATTTAGTAAGGATATAACATGAGGAACTGAGTGCTAGCTATTAGTAATCACTGTTTTCAAACGGTGAAGTGGTTTGAAGCAAGCCTTAACAAAACCCCGAACAGCTTGAGGTTTTTCGAAAGTAAGAAATTATCAATGTCATAGAGAGAAATTACATTAGATTGCCTCCCAAGCGGTACCATTTACGGATGCAGTTTGTACAAGTCCATATTCTAGACTATTATTTGTTAGTTTAATTCAATTTGATGTCACCTGATTCCAGAGCAATTTTGGGCAGTTCATGAGACCCAAAGTGCAATAAAACCAACATAATAACAGGCATTGCACAAAAGCCAGGCTAGAATAGAACAAAGTGGAAATTCCAGCAACAACTCAAACATCCTATAACAGGGGTATCAAACTGGATTTCTTCGAGGGCCAGATCAACATTGCAGTTCTCCTCCGCACGCAGCCCCCTCTGCCCCGTTTTCGGCCTCCCTGCCCTCCAGCAGCACTCTGCTGGCCAAAAACGCAGAGGCACCATGGGCTGGTCCTTTGATATTTCCAGGCTGGCCCCGTCAGCCGGATTTAAGCACCCTGCGGGCAGGATCTGGCCTGTGGGCATTGAGTTTGACACCCCTGTCCTATAACACTGCTGAGCCGAGGTGGCACAGTGGTTAAATGCAGCTACTGCAGGCTACTCCAGCTGACTGCTAGTTCAGCAGTTCAGCTGTTCAAATCTCACCGGCTCAAGGTTGACTCAGCCTTCCATCCTTCCGAGGTGGGTAAAATGAGGACCCAGATTGTTGGGGGCAATATGCTGAACTCTGTAAACCGCTTAGAGAGGGCTGTAAAGCACTATGAAGCGGTATATAAGTCTAAGTGCTATTGCTATTGCTAACATCTAATAGTTTGTGGTACATTCCAGCAACCCTATATCGTAGTGCATTACAGCACTCTCTGGGAGGTTTACACTCTTTTGCACATTGCCCCCAACAATCTGGGTCCTCATTTTACCAACCTCAGAAGGATAGAAGACTGAGTCAACCTTGAGCCCTTCAGGATCGAACTCTAGGCTGGGGGCAGAGTCAGGTACAATATTGTATTCTAACCACTGTGCCACCAGGGCTTGTACCTATCCAAAAGCCTAGGAAAACAGCCAGGTCTTTATGGTTCTTTATGGTTCTGTGAAAGGATTGGTTCATTGTAGGATACTCCTTTGTCATTTCAAACTTCATTTTATGTTTAATAGTTCTGAGTTGCAAGTTTATTTATCATCATCATCATTTATTTAATTTGCATGCTGCCCAATTCACAGCGTTTCATAAGTTTACAAATAAGAAAGCCAAAAGATATCCTTACCCTACAGTTTAGTAGAGTATAAAGCACATGGTCAGGAGTTGTCTGTGCTCTCCACTGTAAGACTTCTGAGAGGAATAAGAACTGGTGGGGAAAACAAGATAAACATTAAGAAAGAGAGGAACGTAAGAAACACAATTGCTTCTTTAAACATCTTTTAGGCCTAGAAAGAGCTCTCTTTTCGCTGAACTGCAAACTGCTGCCAGTTTGACAGATTCATAGATATTACTATGAAGAAAAGAAATTTAAGGATGTTGACAGTAAAAATCTGAAAATACTTAAATATCAGGAACATACAAAAAACTGCTGACCATTTTTTTCAATTAGTCAACACAGAATTCAATTAATCGATTCTTATTCTAAATAGACTGAAATTACCAGCAACTTAGTAGAACTGCATGTATGCACTGATGTGATCAGGAACAACATCCAATTAAAGGTAAAGGTTAAGATTTCCCCTGTCCAGTCCGTGTCTGACTCTAGGGGGCAGCGGTCATCTCTGTTTCTTAGCCAAGGGAGTCAGCATTGTCTGAAGACATTTCCGTGGACAGTTGGCCGTCATTACTATATGCTGAGGCACACGGAAGGCTATTACCTTCCCGCCGAAGTGGTACCTATTTATCTACTTGCATTTGCATGCTTTCGAACTGCTAGGTTTGCAGGAGCTGGGGCAAGTACCAGGAGTTCACCCTGTTGCATGGCGCTTGGGTCTTGAACCTGGACTGTTGGCTTTCCAGCTGGCAAGCTCAGCATCTTTAACCACTGAGCCATTGCACCTCTAATATCCATTTTGTATTAAATATTTATAATGGTCAGTTTTAAAACAGACAACTATACATAATGTGTAGTAAGTAGAAACATGAATACATATTTATCCAGAATTATATAAGACAAAAATAGCATATTTGCATCAGATCTGTAACTGTGATTTGACATAGGTTATATAGGGTTTTGATGTTATATATTAGCCTTAGAAAATACATCCCTTGATATAAATATTTGGTCTGAATATATGGACTCTCATATTCTCAGTTCTGAATGGAAGGAAAATTGCGGTAAGTATGCTCTTCTCTGCTCGTTATCCACTATACCTATGGAAGATTTAGGGCTTTACCTTTCTAGCTTGATCATTATCTTCTATTTGTCCCAAATCTCTGCCGCTTGCCTGTGCAATCCTTTTTCCAGAGACCAGATTCCCCACCATCACAGAGGCAGGACCAATTTCTACAGTACATCAGGAAGATGGTGAAAGAAGAATTAAGAACTTCCTTTCCAGTGCAAAATTCATATTACTGTGCTTCCTCATCTAGAGTGAAACTATCTCATACGAAATCCCCTGCCATTTCAGCTGCAAATAATAGGAGCTGCGTCCAGCAAAATGAAATTACTGGATATTTTTTTTAATTTTATTTAATTTTATTTTTTTTGCTGTCCAATTCCTGCAGCTCAGATCTTGAAGCTCTGATTTCCAAAAACTGGGTTGTTGTTTTTTTAACCTCATGAGAGGAAATGAGACAACATTGGTCAGTGGGATCATTACATTTGGTAATCTCATCTAGCATTTGAGGAGCAAGGGAGATTAGCTGAACCCAGACAATTTGAGATAACTAATAAAATAGGATTTTGTAGATTTCCTCAGTAGATGGGAGTCAAAAAAATTCTCACCCCCTTCCTAAGCCTTTCTGCAACGCAAACAAAAAATATAGCAGATTCATAGGAAAGGACCAACTGTCTGAATTGCTAAAAGTATCTTTGTAATAGAGCACATAATCTTGTCTATCAAAGTGTTGCGGAGATACAGGAATCATACGGAAAGATCGCTACTTGCTTTCTAGGTACAATTTAGAATACTGATGTTAATACAGTTTAGGTCTTACTATTTGAGGGATTGCTTCTCTATTTACTAATCTGTGTGACTTCTAAAATCTGCAGCAGAGGCTCTTCTGAAGTTCTCCCTACACTGGGCTTCCTTCTGCATCAAACCCAAATCTACAGAATGCTGGTTCTTCATATTGCAATAATGCCCTGCCTCTAAGAATGCCTTTCTTTTGCCAGACATTTTTTGGTACCCTGTTTCCCCCCAAATAAGACATCCCCTGATAATAAGCACAATCGTGCTTTTGAGTGCATGGCAATAAGGCCAAGAGTTCAGGGTTCAAAAAAAATATAAGACAGGGTCTTATTTTCGGGGAAACACGGTAAAATTATCTGAGTCTGTTTTAATTTCTATCCATTCTTTATAAGCTGCCTGAGGGACATTTTCAAACAGAAGGATGGCATATAATTAAATGAATAAAAAAATCCATAAAGCAAACCAATATTCCAATCACTGAGTCGAAAACTAACTAACATCCACAGATCATCCAATCAAAAGGTCTTGAATTATGAGGAAATCTAGCTATTCTTATTATTATTTTATTTATTTATATGAAATTTATATATGGGACATCTCACTATCGAGTCACTTATCCGGGGATCTCAACCCAAGACGCAAACATTAGACTTACCTGGTTGTTTCTGTCTTGGTTTAGGCAGGTTTGTTACACAGGTGTGTGGACACATCAGTACATTACAGGGATGCAATGCTCCTTCAAGGAAGAGCTGTTTTGTTTCTGACAAGTGGATTCCACCAAGCGGAGTCTTTGGGAGTGTGTTTGCTGGTACCAACGCTAGGCAGTAAACTCCTACTTGATGAATACTGTCTATAGCCTAGAAAAATACATATAAAAAGAAGAAAATTACTATAAGGGTGGGAACAGGATTGAGTTGGTCTGCTCACAAGCACGCAGATATCTGAAAAGCCATGTAGCTACAGAAAGGAACTTTGAAACTCCCTATTAAATATGGACTTGTTGTTAGTTGCGAAGTCATGTCCGACCCATCGCGACCCCATGGACAACGTTCCTCCAGGCCTTCCTGTCCTCTACCATCCCCTGGAATCCATTTAAGCTCACACGGACTGCTTCAGTGACTCCATCCAGTCACCTCATTCTCTGTCGTCCCCTTCTTCTTTTGCCCTCAATCTTTCCCCAGCATTAGGCTCTTCTCCAGTGAGTCTATATGGACTATGGATTATGAAATATGGACTATGATTACAAAATTATGTATCTATAATTTACTTGGCCATAATTTGTGATTGCTTCAACTTCATCTCTATGCAACAAAAAAATTAACCCCCTAGGCTGTGTTCACAGGGCCCAATGTTGCTAAAAGTTAGAAGTCTAAATTGTAGTTCAGTGAACTACAATATCACCTAATCTAAATGTAAAGGTAGAAATAGAAAGTTAAATAAGTAAAAGTGACTTTAAATCATCAAGAGGTTATATAATTCTTGACCAACATCAACTTAGGTATGTTTTCACAAAAAGAAAATGTATTAAAACTAAAAACCAGACAAGAGCCAGTCTAGAAAGCAAGACATTGTGAGTTCAAGTCCCACCTTAGTCATGAAAGCTGGCTGGGCCAATCATTTTCATTTTCAGCCCAACCCACCTCACAGGGTTGTTTGTTGTGGAGAAAATAGAAGAAGGTGTGTTGGATATGTTTGCTGCCTTGAGTTATTTGTAAAAACGCTAAAGACAGGATACAAATTTAAAAATGCACATTTTTCCTTGCTTGCTATGTAGATTTGCTGTACATTACAAATCAAGACTAATTTTATCTATAAGTATTCAAGAAAAGAAGAAATTGTTTTAAAATCATAGCTTTTGAGTGTCTAAGGAAGCAAAAGAAAGAACAACATTATGTTCCTTTCTTACTCAGAGCAACTTGATTTTAATATATACTAAATTCACACTGGTGAAACTGTATCCCCGGTTAAGGTTATTATCAATTAGAGGTCTCAAAAATATTGGCCCTCACTGGTACCCTAGAAAAATAGGCCACATAAAACAGAAGTGGACAATCTGCAGCCTTCACAAGGCTTTTCACAATGAAAAATACTTGTTTTTACATCACTGCTAAAAGCTGTTCATTCCTTCTTTTTCTGTTGTCTTACTGAATCAGCAAGAAGAAATATTGAAGGAAGGAGTGGAGGCTGTCATTCACTGTGGTTCTTTTTTTGCTTTGGCTTCACCCATCAGGTTTCTCTCAACACAACACAACACGACTGAGGAAACGCAGCCATTGAGAGGAAAAGGGGCTCCTTTTCCCTTCTCTAAAACATTGCCAGAAGAGGAGACATAGATTGCTTCACCTTAACAGTTATTTAAAGAAATATAAACTGGACAGTGAAAAAGTCAGGCACTTCACCCCAAAACTGATGAAGGACATTTATTTACTATTTATTTATTATTTGGTTCTTCTATGCCGCCCTACTCCCGAGGGACTCAGGGCGGCGTACAACATTGTGCAAGAACACTGAACAATAAACAATGATTAAAAACAATATTAAAATATTTAAAAAGTTAAAAGAAATATTCACCAACATACATACCGGGGGAGAGCTCAGATGGAACTAGACTTAACCCCCTGCCTGCAGGAAGAGCCATGTTTTGACGGCTTTTTGGAAGGCCAGCAGGGTGGGGATAGTTCGGATCTCTGGGGGAAGTTGGTTCCAGAGCATGGGGCCCCCCACAGAGAAGGCCCTCCCCCTAGGGCCCGCCATCAAGTTCTAACACTTGAGGGCCATTAAGAAGGGAATGTAATATGCTGAACTGTATTCTACTAGTCCCATCCATTCAAATTGCCAATGGGGATGAAGGCAACTGGAGTTTAGGACAAAGGGGAATGAAACTTGCACAAAAATAAATATTATAAAAGGTAAGGTAAAGGCAAAGGTTTCCCCTGTCCAATTATGTATGACTCTAGGGGGCAGTGGTCATCTCCATTTCCTAACTGAGGAAGCCAGCATTGTCCGAAGACACTTCCCTGGTCATGTGGCCAACATGTCAAACTCGCACAGAACGCTGTTACCTTCCCACCAAAGTGGTACCTATTTATCTATTCACATTGGCATGCTTTCAAACTGCTAGGCGGGCTGGAGCAAGTAACAGGAACTCAACCATCGCGTATCGCTCGGGTCTTGAACCAGGCCTGTCAAGTTTTCCAGCTGACAAGCTCAGCATCTTTAACTGCTGAGCCATCGCACCCCCAAAAGAAAATTGTTCTCATCTCTTTCCTGCTTAACAAAATCTACCTTTTCTACTCTTGCTTGAACTGCCTTTCAAAACATTTATGGTTAATTCTTTTATGTCCCTACTGGTGATGCATCCTTCTTTGAGCAGCCTTGGTAGAATCCGGTATTATTATTGCATGCCACCATGGCATGTAGCCAAAATGTTGTAAACTGCCTGATTCTTTCCTGTCATCCCCATCATTAGGTTTTCCCCTTCCTCAAGAATTCCCCTGATGATGTTAACTTGCAAGATCCTCACACTGATGCTTCCATAGACTGCAATCTACAAAGGAGTTTAGAGTGCTAAGCTGCTCTACTGTACTGTGTTTATAAGACCTTGCTCGAATGCTCTAAAACTTTTCTTTTGCTCCTTGTGTTTCCTCTGGCATTTAAATGGATGTAAAAAAAACATTCTCCCAAAGAGGAAGAGAGATATTATGGGCTATGGAAGTTCATGTACAGCTACGGCAGAGGTGGGTTCCTGCCGGAGCTGTCCGGTACGTATCTCCGGTAGGGAGCGGGCGATTGCGCAATTTGCACGCAACCGCTCCGGAGCCCTCTCCGCCAGACCGTCACGCGTGTCGCCATCTTTTTTGGTGAATTTCTGTGCGATTTTGCTTCTGCGCATGCACGGAAGTAAAAATGCGCCGAAATCCCACGAGGGGACGCACACACGAGATTTTGGCGAGATTTTGCTTCTACGCATGCACAGAAGCAAAATTGCGCAAGGGGGCATGTGCGTGTAGCAAGCGCATGCCCAAAACGTGGAGATGCGCATGCAGCGCACCGGCACCGGTAAGTAAGTAACCTGCCCCTGAGCTACGGATATCTTGCCCTTGTTCTACAGAACGATGAGGTGAGTATCCATCAACTTCTGCTTCTTCGTAAGTGGATATCCTATTCTTTCAATCAAAAGCACAGCTCAAGAGAGCCCAACACATTAAACATAAAGCTGCAGACTGGAAGGAATGCAATACTCATAAGGCAATGCCATTACAGAATCAATAAACAGCCAATTAGTAAGCACTTGAAGATGAGTTGTCTATTATATAGTTCCTTCCCTTTATTATAAGTTGTGTTTTTCCCACTCTGTTCTCCGAGTTTCTTAAAAAGCTCTGCACACCAACATTGCTATAGCTCGGTGATGGCGAACATATGGCACGCGTGCCACAGGTGGCACACGGAGCCATATCAGAGGGCACGTGAGGCGTTGCTCTATGTCAGCTCCAGCGCACACCAGCTGATTTTCGGCCTTGGGGAAGGCCGTTTTTGCCTTCCAGAGGCTTCAGGAGGTTTCCCTAAAGCCTCCAGAGGGTGAAAAATAGCCCAACGGGCAAACCGGAAGTCCGTTTTTCCGAACTTCCGGTTTGCCTGTTGGACTACTTTTCGCACTCCGGAGGCTTCAGGGAAGCCTCCTGAAGCCTGGGGACGGTGAAAAACGGGGCAGCGTGGGGGGTGTTGTGTGCATGCACAGGGGGCAGCGTGGGGGTTGTGCGCATGCGCAGGGGAGTGCATGGGTGTGGGTACTTGCGCGCACGCAAGCAAAAAAAGGTTCGCCATCACTGCTATAGCTGTTATCAAAGACAGAGCAATCATCTGTTCAGAAAACATAGGAGGTGGAGAGGAAGTGGATTTTCATTGTTTAATCCAAAATTAGAAGAAAAATTGCAGGAGAGATTAACCAAGATCATCTGGACCTGGAATAAGGATTACTCTTTCACCTAGATATGTTTTGCTTCTGTTGGAAAATGCAATGAATATTTATGCTTTTATGTAACAGGGAGCAATCTTGGCACCTCATGTCTTTCCATTTGACCCTGATGATTATAGGTTTAGCAACAGTACCTGCAGGACTCTGCTCATCCACTGAAAGCTGTCTTCTTCTGTAGAATCCGGCCTCTGCTCAGCCACGATGACTATGCGTTCATCATGAAGGACACTCACTGAAAATACTGCTATCCTGTGGGATGTGCAAACCAAGACATTTGCAGTTGGATAAAAAGACTAAGAGCAGAGCAATCCCCTTTCATGATTTTTGTGTGACTCAGTTCTCATTAGTTATGCAACAGAGAAGATTAGAGCCCAAGTTCTTTATTTCCTCTGGAAGACATCTGCACTGAACACCTAGAGAAGTTTAAAATAGAGCACTAACTGGAACAGCTATTATAAAAGCAAGCTCATGTTGGCTCTCCATAGAGTAATGCACCATCATTGCAAACAGTATTTCACTCTGTATACGTTCAGAATAATATTTACTAACCGAGGCAAAGAAAACAAGCATAACAAAGTCATTCCTGCCTGTGTTTTTATTTAGAGAAATGGAAACATGCAAAGCTGTTTCCATTTGTAGCATTCCTCCTTTGAATTTCCTAAAGAGGTTTGCCGGATATCCATTTTGATGCCAGATTAAAGTCTCTTTCCCAGATGTTTATACTAGTTCTATTTCCAATTCATTTTCATCCATTTTTTTCTCTAAATGTTTTACTAGGGGTTGTTTTATTTACATTGCCTTAATTTGTCCTTAAGCAGCCCTGAATATTATTTTAGACAAATTATACAGCTGTCCATGTTACAACTTTAGCAACATTGGGAAGCAAACAATGTTAAAACTACAAATAATAAGCAGAAAATGCATTAATAGCTGCTGAGGGCAACAGTCACCAAAAAAATGCACTCATCTTATGGCTCCCATTACCTTAGGAATTAACTGTAACTTACTGATAGGTTGCCATATTACGAGGGGAGAGGCTGCCTACAAAATGGCCCACAGCTGTGTTGCTGTTGTCCTGCCCCTTTAAGCCTTCCCCCAGCCAGCACAGCGTCTGCTATAAAAGCTGTGCTGAGAGGAGAGCTAGCGGGCGTATTGCTGTTTGTGTGTGTGGGGAAAGAGGTGGGTGGAATTTCATGTGGGGAAGAAACGCAGCCTGAAGAAGCTAGAAAGAGATGTTATTTACTAATAGTAGGACTTACAAGGAATAGCTGGAGGAAAGTTACAGGAAATGTAATAGCAGTGGGGAAGAACGAATTAGTGGTGGGCAGTGAATATTAGCCTATGAATGCTTATATGAAGACTTGTGTTACTGGGTTGGCTTTTGTATGCTTTGGAACTTTCTGACTATAATCCATGACAAAGGGGTGGCAAAGGGTGGGATATTCAACAAGGAGAACCATACAAGTAAAGAGGGCTTAAACTTCAGGAGTTCATTAAACACTTTAAGGAAAGAAAACAAACTATGGCTGAAAGGAAGCTGCAAAAAGGGAGGAGTTGGGCTCTCACTTAGCAGGAATTAGCTTCTGAAACCAAACTTCATACCAGAGCCTACAACAAACACACATGGAAAAGGCAGAAGGGATATATTCTACTACTTTATTAGAGAGGCTAATTGTAGTACAACAGAGCCTACAACAAACACACATGGAAAAGGCAGAAGGGATATATTCTACTACTTTAGTAGAGAGGCTAATTGTAGTACAACAGAGCCTACAACAAACACACATGGAAAAGGCAGAAGGGATATATTCTACTACTTTAGTAGAGAGGCTAATTGTAGTACAACAGAGCCTACAACAAACACACATGGAAAAGGCAGAAGGGATATATTCTACTACTACTTTAGAAGAGAGGCTAATTGTAGTAAAGGCTACTACTTTGGTAGAGACAGGCTTAGTTAAAACAAAGTAAATCAGCCAGGAATAGGACTACCTGGGCTAATATCACAGAGATGTTAGCCTTAATTAAAGTAGGATATTAAATAAAGGCTTTTTAGTAGAAATGAATGCATGTTGGTCAATCTTTTTGGAATGCTAAGGTTATCTAAGGTTTCTCTGAGCAAGGGAAGCGTTTTTTCAATATACTGTTTAAAAAAATCCTGGTGGGAAGAAATTGAAGCCTACCTTCCCCTGTAGACAAACTTCATGGGTTCCACTGCCAACGCTGTAGCTACAATGTCATCTGCATTGTGTCTCCTCCCGCTGACAACCATCAGACCATCCATTTTACCAACCACAAAAACAAGTCCTCCAGGACCAATGAACCCAAGAAGTCCAGTTCTTATAAAAGGATATTCGCTTATGGGGGCACCTGAAGTAGTCATTGGGAACACCTATGAGAAAGACAGAAGTGAGGGTGGGAAGCTTCACACCAGTCAGAATGAAAGAGCATTCTTCTGTATTCTGGAGCCTTCTAGAGCTGCAGAATGCCAATCTCTACATGTCAAATCACTGAGGTATTCTGGAGATGTCCAGATTGGGAATGACTGGAGAAGACAATAATGGCCCAACTTAATAGAAGTGCAGCCTCACAAATGAATCATTGCTTTGAATGTGAATCCGAAAGTTGTTGTTTTTTTAAATTAACAGTTTACCAGCTTACCTCAAATGTATTTTTGGTCATTCCAGAGAGTCCATAGTAAGATGTACCTGTGGCAATAGCACATACACAGAGTTCACCAACTTCATCTGTTTTGCAGAGTTGAGGAACTCCATCTGGTTTCACAGCACACATTATGGCTATTGGGGAAAAGAGAGAATAGCATTTTTCCTAGTGTTGCGTAACAGACATTGGCAATGCGACCAATTCACAGGGTTGTGAATAAAGTAGGAGAGGTCAAGCAGTATGCTGACTTGACTGCCGAAAGAATTAAAGGCAGGATAAATGTAACATAATGTTGAATTCAACATAAACACCAATTCTGGGTTAACATTGTTATGGGTTGTTTGATTTTAAACTATCATTAGATTGATTCAGATTCATAACCACAAAGCACTAGAAAGCTGATTCTAGAAATAGCACTAGAAATTAGGTTTGTATCTCTTCAGTGACTGGGAGGAAAACTTTTATTTTATATTTTTTTTTTAAAAAAGGGCTGGGCTTCTTGATTCCCCCCCCTTCCCCTCCCTTTTTTCTTTTTTCTAAATCTTGGAATGGAAGCTTACCCAAGGCACTTGGGTCTTGAACTGCCAACCATTGGTCGACAAGCCCAGGGTCTTAACCGCTAAGCCATTGTGCCCAATTAAAAACACTAAAAACCCATCCAAATTAAATATACATAGGAGCAAGGTATTTAGCTCATTAGCAATATAGCTGGAAATGGGGCCCTTGGCACATTCAGGATCTTAGGCTTTAGGGAACATAAAAAAAGCTAACAAGGTTGGGGCCATTCTGATTTCCAAAAGGAGGAAATTCCATACAGCAGAGGGCAGCTGTAGAAAAAGCTTGTTTTCCCGGTCCTACCAACTGACATTCTATGTAAATATACCTACAGTAGATGGAATCTGCATCATATGCATTTTTAAAAACAGTTTGCTTATGTATTTTCACATTACATACGTAAGTGCTTAGTGAACAGTGTATTGTCTGGATCAATTTATTTTTATACAATAATACTCTTCCCACTCCTCTACCTCTACTGCCCAACCATTTATAAAACAAGTCCTATGATCGAAAATACTGTTCTTTTTCTTTCACTTTTAATGTCAATCTATCCATTTCTGCACAATCTAAAATGTTTTGAATGACATCATCCTCTGGATGTTTCCTCATTTTCTCAGTCATCTGCCTTCTTTTTGAGGCAGGTGGATGGGCTGAATCTCTTTTTAAAAAGGCAATTCTTTGGGTACTCTGAGAAGTAGGGCCTTATAGCACCTTGAACTTCACTTGGAAATACCAATAACCAGGGCAGCTCGAGCAGGAGTTGAGGTCATGTGTGCCATCATATTTGGCACCTTTTACTATCTATGCTACTGCATTCTGAACTGGTTGAAGTTTCCTAACAGTCTACAAGGCAGCCTCATGTAGACCATATTACAGTAGTTTAACCTGGAGATTACAAGGGCATTGATTACTGTGGCCAGGGCCTCCTGGTCCAGGTATGGGTGCAACTGGTGTACCACCCGGAGATGTGGAAAGGCTGCCTTGGCCACGGCTGTCACTGGCTCTTCAAGCAGGAGCCACAAGTCCAGGAAGACCCCCCCCCCAGATTGTCTGTTTGGGGGAATGCGACTCTATTCAGAACCAGAGATGGAAGAACCTCATCTTCAGGGTTCTCTTCCATAGCCACCCTCTCTTGCTAGTTGTCGGAGACTCTTTCTCCCCATCCAGTCCCCAATAGCCCTCAGATACTAGGATATCCATGGCACTTTGCAGAGATCTGGGATAGAATAAGCAGATGACTATATATCTCACCCCACCCGGATCACTTCACCTAGCAGCCTTGTGTAAATGTTAAAGGGGAGAGAGAGAGACCAGAGCCCTGATGCCCCCCCTTCCCCCACATAGTATTGGTCACAAGCTAGATCTCTCTCTCTCTCTCTCTCTCTCTCTCTCTCTCTCTTGAAACTGGACTGGTTCCCGAGTAAGGAGAACCAGCACAATACAGTGCTGCCCACCCCCAGTTCCTAAAGCCGACCCATAAGGATACCATGGACTGATAGTATTAATGCCACTGAGAGGTCAAGAAGAACCAGGATTTATGCATTACCTCCTTCCCGCCAGAGATGTTGCAGAAATATGGTGCAGAGAAGATACAGAAGATAAAAAAGTTAATTCCCCCAGGAAAATTAACACTAAGGAATTAAATAAAATAATGAATGCAGTTCATGTCCGACAGCTAGACCTGTAACAATAAGTAATTCTGGGGAAGAATAAACACATTCTTTAATCTTAAGAAGAGATGGCATAATCAAGAAAGAAGTCTTCCAGAATCAAATTCCAGACTTCTGGTTATTCTTCCACCTTGTTAAATATACCTTGCTGTAACACTTCTCTTTCCAATCTTGGGCATAAAAAAGAAAGTGACCATATATGACTCCTAATGGATTGCTAACTACAGTTAACCCCACACAACACAAGTTTAGATATGGGAAAGCTGCCAACGTGACAGAGCTGGGAAGGGAAACAGAACGGAATGCTTTTGCAACTGGCTTTTTTCCAGTGGGAACAAGGCATAGAATCTCAATCCTACAAAATTATGTAATGAATCTATATGAGATTTATGAAAAAGTTATTTGTTGCAAAAGTAGTTATTTGTTGCAAATTCTAAAAAAAAGTTTGAAAAAAACAAAACTGTCTTATTATGGGTAGATCATACTTAGGACAACATTCTAAAATGCAACCTAGGAGGTCATTACATTTATGTACATGTTTAATGGAGGAAGAATAATTTTAACTGACAAGGGTAGGATAAGCTAAAACACAAAATATATCGAAAAATGAATGCTAGCTTTGAGGAAATAGTGCCTCTGCAAATATAACTTTCTTTAAGCAGTACAACCTTGCCAAATTTAAGATTTATGGATTTTAATCTTGGAATTCCCCCATCCAGCATGCATTAAGAGAAAAACAATGCAAATGTTATACATTTTTCTGAGTAAACTTATAGAAGCCTTACCTCCAGGCATCACCAATCCAACGTCTTGCACTGTTAGAACAGACAGCTTCTCTTCAGAATCCACTCTGATTACTCCATAAGTAAGCCCGTGCATGGACAATACTCCCCTTCCAGGTGGTTGGTTGCTGTCATCCGTTGGTCTGGAAATGTATGGAAAATGTCAACGATGTCCGAATAGGAAGCAACTCTCATTTCATACATATATTATGAGTGACCTCTATAGAAATATTTATTCACTTCATCAGATCTTGCAGGAAGGGCATGCTCTGGCTTCCCTTCCATTAAATAATTTTTGTTGCGCCCCAGAATTGTGCCTTTTGTATAGCACGCGTCCTGTTGAACACAATATTATGAGACCTATTCAGATAGCCTCAATACTAAATATTAGTCTTTTGTTGAAAGACTTGGCATTTCCCCCATGCCCTTGATCCCTGTGAGCTGTGATGGTTGGTTAATTTTGTTTTTATGAGTTCCTTATATTTGTGGCCTTGGGCATCATGGTTGTTTTTGACTTGTTTTTGTTTTTAATCTCTACCGTATATATTGTCCAGAGTTATTTTTGGTATCAGCCATATAAATTGCTTAAATGAGTAATAAAGCTTGATGTGTGTGATGATGCCTCTAGACAGGAATATCCCTTCTCAAATATTTCATATTTTTTTTGGTCATGTCCTACCATGACCCATAAGCTGGAGAGAAGCTAGATCTATGCAGTCCAGCTCTCTAGATGTTACATATCGATGTATTCTACTTGAAAAAAAGTGAGCGGATATAAATGTAGTAAGAAGAGGTTGAACAATAAATGTGGGTGTTTAGATACATACAATCCCCTTTTAGAAAAGCCTTGATGGAGGCCTCTAAAGCTGTTATCAGATTGCAATTTGAAAAGTGCTCCTAATTAAAAGTTGAATAAGAGAATATAGCAGGGAATAGAAACAAGGAATAATAGTTTACTTAAGTATTAAATATGCTCTTGTTCATTATTGTTGTGCTGCCCTTTAACATACCACTTAAATCCTATACTGCTGGCTTTTGAAGGAGAAACCTTTCCACAACCAGCCAGGTGTTGGCTGTGCAAACAGGCTTTGAGGCTCTAACTTATTTGAATCACTTGTTTCCCATCATCAGATAGAGAGACGGTCCAATCCTGAAATGATTTTTCCTATTTACTTGTGCAAAACTCAAGTTCAAAAACATACAGGAAAGAAATTCAATGTTTGCTTTTAATGATTCCTCCACAGAAAAATATTTTATGACAAAATCCATACCAAATATTGATGTTAGTATGTACCTATGTCTTTGACAAGTTGTCATAAGAAAAAGCTCAGCTGTATGTTTAATCTTAAATTATAACGGTGGTCCTCAGTGATACTTGAAAAACTGGATAGTATCCAGATTAATTAGAGAATGATAAATTTTTATTAAAAGGTTCTAAAAATCCTTTTGCTGCTCCCTTAATATGATCCCAGTAAAAGGATCGCGTATGCTAGCTATGGATGGAATAGATTGTACATTAGGAAGTAACAAATGAGAGGGAGCTAACTGGGTGGCAATGATTAATGGCATTCCCTTTACCTTGGAGGGACATTTCACCACGATATTGATAAATTTTTAACCCTCCACACGTACTTTGGTTGCCTGTAAGATGGTCCTGGAATGAGAACATCCACCATGGGATGGAAGAGGTTTACTGTACTCCAGTAACCTCTACGCCTAATATTGATATAAGCAAGTTGCAAGTACTAGGCATAAATGTAACCTCATCAGAGGAAGTAAATTTATGTTCAGCTTTCCCAGGGGATACGGATGTTGGACTCATTACAGTAATATATTTTCAGTAGGAATCGCTATAAAAATATACTGAATGATGGAAGAGTCTAAGAACAGTTTCTCAAGCTGGTTGTGGAATTCTGAGGATTGAAGTCAACACCTATTCAAGTTGAGAAACATTGCTCTCGATTGCCATATAATATGGTTCATAAATATTTCAAAAAGACAAACAGAATATTATTGGATAGTTAGCTAACTGAAGCAAAGTTTAAAACTAATATAAAAAGATTTTGGATTCATAGTTCAGTGGGCTATGCCTACAAACATCAAGTTGAATTTCAGTGAGGGAGAAAAGTTCTGACCAAGGACTTCAATTTAAGCAGTTATCTTTATTGCAGTAAATAGTACATCTGGAAAAAGTTTCATATCATATCATTAGGAGCTGGTCATTCCATACTGAAGTTACCTTGAATTGAATGACATGTTTCAACAGGAAATAATCTAGAAACGGAGAATGTTATCATAACATGAACATCTGTTCTTTCTCCAAGGACTTGCATTTTTTCTTATCTATGTTTTGCTTGCAACACCTTTATCAGTTAGTTAAACTAGAGATACTGTAACTTGCCTACGTTCATACAATGGACAGATGTCTGAATTTGTTTCCCCAAGTTGCAGTTTGGGCACTAAACCACTGTTCTATTCTTTTGACTATGTCTCATAGACTATGTCTATGACTCATAGAGTATCACCCTAGAATATTTTTGATGCCTTCTCAGGTAGCTTTTATATATGAAACTTGTAGGTATTTTTCCATTGCTGTTTATTAATATTATGACTGAAAAACTTAATTACACTTGAAGAGCCAAAGAATGGGAGAACAGTCTCAAATATCTTAGAGCTGGATAGTATTAAGTTCAACATGTCCATGATCTTTTGAAATAAATCCAAGGATATTAGACTGACACAATCTTGCAATAGCATATTTCAACATTTTAAAAATGGAACGCTTTAAAAGTCAATGCTGGCATACAGAAAATTGACACAATTATCTAAACACAATTGCACAACTTTTTTTGTGAGGATTTCATTCCAGGCAGAGATAACAAAATCACATATAGCAAATACTCCAAAAGTCTTTGAACCCCCAAACAACAGACATGTGAAAATTTTCACTAAGCAGTCCTACTTAATGACCAGTTGTTTTAGGGCGATTCGAAGTTACAATAGTGCTGAACAAATGTTTCCATTGACGAATAGGAAAAAAATAAATAAGGAGGGTGTATAATGCTCCTTCCTCCTCCTATTGTTATTCCAAGATTGTTTCCATTAAACTTCATTGCCTTCAGGATTTCACATGTATATTTGACTCTACAATACCTTCTAATAGCCACTGTGAGAGCCTCTGGTGAACTAGCACAAGGACAGATGACTTCTTGTCTTAGGCCTTTACTTTGGAAGACATTTAGAAATGCATCGCATGAAGAGATAGACCCTGGAGTTAAAAAGTACACAGACAATAATATCATTCTATGTGCAATAATCAATAGTTCCTCACAACAAAACAGAAATTTTAAATAGGAGGTTTCCAAAATAGAAACCTAGATGCCAACCAACCAATAAATTAACCGAGTGATTGCAAATAATTGACCTGTGGGTTGAAATCTATAGATGTGCCTAAAGCGAGTCTCTAATACACCAACCCTCATTTCAACTTCTTTTGTCCAGAGGAGAAGATTGAAACGTACTGAGCATACTTCTGCCCCCAAATGCAACTAGCTCTTAAGGCTAACTGAGTCGGTATTGTATAATCAAGTTCTTTATATACAATGGAATGAAAGTCTGTGCAGAACCAAATATTACTCTGGAAATTGCATTTGTATTGCAGGATATTACTTGTACTGGGTACATGAAGATCATTCCATTTCGTACAGAACTTCATGAATAGCTTTTTTAAAAAAGCATTTGTATTCCCTCCAATAATTGAATTTCAATTTATACATTTGATGTCCAACTAAAATCAACTACTACTTTCAAAAACCTTTGAAATCCTGGTTACTATATATTTCTTACATAATATACTGGTTTTGAGTATATTTTGAGGATAGTAACAGGGAAAGTGCTTGAAACTAAGATGTTGAACTATCTCCCTTGTTCCTTTATTACCTTTTGCACCAAGTACAAATTGGTCCCCCCCCCCCCCAGATACTACTGGAGCTTCAATCAATTTAAATTTAATTTTCTAACTTGCTTTTATATCATGGTTTCAATCTGCTTTAAAAAGTTATCTTAATATTTATATAAGCTACCTTGGATCTCAGTTTGGGATATTTAAACTTGTAAAAATACATGATCAAATATAGTTTGTGTTTGTATGCCCGTATTTGACCAAGGAAAGAAACAACCCCTATCAATGCCCAGTTTCAACTGATTTCCTGACAAAACTTCAGCTCTTTTCTACTTTCAAGGAGAAATTTGACTCAAGTTTTATATAACAGCTTGCCAAATTATATAGAACTATGCTGCTTTAGTTTATAGTACTGTGAAATATTGCATTTGCTTTAGGATATCACTAAAGAAATGAAACTTTGAAATATAATTTTTTGGGTGGATTCTGGAATAGAAATATTTTAGACTCCCATTTAAAAGAGAGAGAACAGACAAGGTATCTCAGGAAATAATACATTAAGATTACAGACATACATCCTTGTTTAGTGGCTTCATTGACTGTTGACGTAGAATGTCCAACAGTAAAGCCAAATGGATTGTATTCTTTGTTCCACACTTATCACTTACATGGATTGGCGCCATCAGCCACTATCAACATTCTAAGTGAAGAAAGGTTGATATCACGTTGATCTCTGTGTGCTACTAATGCCCAGTGCATATCTCTGGATTTTACACAGGCTACTTTTGCTGAGAGATGTAAAAGAAAGAGAAAAATGACCAATGAATTAAGACATAATTCCATTAAAGTATGCAATAAGCAATCAAAGATATTTAAAATATAATTCTACTACTAAATGTCCATAATGTATAAGGTATGACCCACTGGCAGACAAACTGGACTTCAATTTGGACTTTGTTTTTTATAATATTACAAGCCAATCTTTCACAGATTGGGTGTGAAAAAGGTGCAGGAGGGATTACTTGTATTTTGCCAGTTTAATACAATAAATCATACCTCCTGCTCCCACAAAATAAATTGATGTAGCCATCACCCTTACCTTTGTACTGGCACACCTTCTGTATCCATGAAAGTGGGTTCACTTTCATTAGAGAATACGGGATGCTTATCACATGCATCATGTTCATAACACTCTGAAATTAAAGCAAGAAAATAGAGGGATCAGTAGTGAAGAAACAATTATCAATTGCGGCTCCTGGTTAGTTGGCATAGTCATGTCCTCAAGGCCTTTTGGAAGACCAAAAAGGGTAGAGCAGATCTAGCTTCAGGGGCAAGATGGTCCAGAAAGCTGGAGTCATGGCAGAAAAGGATCTTCTGGACCCCACCAACTGAAATTCCTTGGATAAAGGCAGCTATCACATGCCGCCTTCTGGCCCAGGTTGCATTGGCTAACCCCACCAAGGTAAGCCAATTTCTCAAGACAGCGCAGGTCCATACCATGAAGGGCTTTAAAGGTGATAACCCTAGTTATCACCTTGAATTGGACCTCAGCAGCAAACTGAAAGTTAGTGCAGTTTGCGGACGGCTTCCAGGCACTATGAGAGGGCTGCAGTACCATTTGGATCTCTAAGAGTGTTTTAAGTAAGGCTGACTATCAGCATTCTGATGGAACCATATACCATATTTGTGATGAATGATCTCACGCAGCTAGTTTCATGTAGATGTTAAAAAGGAATGGAAGAGAACTGTGGTATGCCACAAAGGAATGGACAGGGACAAAACCTTTCATTCCCTATTACCACTGATTAGCACTTGCCTTGGAGAGGCAAGTATTAATGTAGAGCATCTACAGCTTCATGTAGATGTTAAAAAGGAGTGGAGAGAGCCAAGCCCTATGGCATGCCACTGATCTCTCTTTCCCTATCAACACCGATTGTGACTGGCTTTGGGCAAAGGGGCTAAACTCTGCCACCCAGCCACAGGCCCTATAGCCGTCCCCAAAAATATCATGGTTGATGGCATTAAAGGCTGCTGAGAAGTCAAGGAGACCAAGAATGGATGCCCACCATCATCGTGTCCTTGCCATAGATCATCCACAAGTGCAACCAATGCTACTTCTGTCCGATAGCTAATAGCACCTCATTCCATGGTGGTGGCAAATGATCTTGCCCGGGGTCTGCATGTAAATATGCAGAAGGAGTAGAAGAGTATCTCAAGCCCTGTGGCACAAAGAGTCTGGACTCAATCCCTATTGACACTGATTAGGATTGGCCTTGGAGAAAAGAATCAAACGAGCACAATTCTGGGCTGCCCAGCCCAAAATACTGCAGCCGACCCAAAATAACACCACGGTTAATCGTATTGAAAGCCATTGAAAAGTCAAGGAGATCAAAGATGGATGCCCACTGTCATCGTGTCCTTGCCATAGATCATCCACAAGTGCAATCAATGCTGTTTGTCACCTAATTGGGCCTGAAACCTGATTGGAAGAAATCCGTTTCATCCAGAATCCTCTAAAGTTCCCAAACATTTTGTGTTCTACACCACTGCCTGTAAAAAGGGAAGGGGGGAGACTGTGGGATTGAAATATATTTTTAAGGGTTGCAAACCAAGTCTTCCTTAAAAGATCCCGGAAATGCCCCCGCTTGCAGTGAGGAATTTCACTGTCTGAGCTCGCCTGGTCCCTACCATCCTGGAGCGTTTCATCAGCCATGGGTGACAAGGATCTTAATTAATTTCAATATTAGGAATGTTCATTTATCTATAAAGAATCTGCACCACATGTTTCACATAGATCATCCACAAGTGCACCCAATGCTGTTTCTGTCCTATTATTCGACCTGAAACCTAACTGGAAGGAATCCGTTTCATCCAGGATCTTCTAAAACTGCAAAATATTTCACAATGTATATAGAAGGCACAGAAGTTGTCCACATAGGTGGGATCCATTGATGTTTATTTAAGGAGGGGGCAAACCAAGTTCTCCTTATGCCGCCCAACTCCCAAAGTATGGATGCCCACCATCATTGTGTCTTTGCCATAGATCGTGCACAAGTGCAACCAATGCTGTTTCTGTCACATAATTGGGCCTGAAACTTGACTGGAAGGAATCCGTTTCATCCAGAATCCTCTAAAGTTCCCAAACATTCTGCCTTCTACACCACTGTCCGTAAAAAGGGAAGGTGGGAGACTGGACTGAAGCTATCCAGACAAGTGGGAGGAGAGGTTTTTTTTTTCAAATGGGGGAGTGGGTGGCAAGCCGAGGCTTGCTTAAAAGATCCCAGAAATGCCCCCTCTTGCAGTGAGGAATTTCACTTTCTGAGCCAATCAGGTCCCTACCACCCTGGAGCGTTTCATCAGCCATGGGACAAGGATCTTAATTAATTTCAATATAAGGAATGTTCATTTATCTATAAAGAATCTGCACCACATGTTTCACATAGATCATCCACAAGTGCAACCAATGCTGTTTCTGTCCCATAACTGGATCTGAAACATGGTTGGAAGGAATCCGTTTCATCCAGGATCTTCCAAAATTGCAAAATATTTCACCTTGTATATAGACTGGACAGAAGTTGTCCAGATAGGTGGGATCCATTGGTGTTTATTTAAGGAGGGGGCAAACCAAGTTCTCCTTAAAATGGTCTAAGAATAGGCCCTCCTGCAGTGAGAAGTGGGTCAAATTCCTGCCTGGACCCACCTTCTAGCTGTTGTCCTGGAAGTTTTCACTAACCAGGAGGGACAAGGATCTAATTGATCAATGGTTTCACTGACAGTGTTGAGAATCATATCCAACAGGATTACATTCTTCTCAGATGACCCTGCAAGTCTTTTCCCCAGGCATTTTAAATGGACCTCTACCGGACATGGGTTCCAACTAGAATGAATCTGAGTGATTTGTCCATTAGGTATTGAGCAAATTCCTCTGCATGGCCCTGAAAGATGATCACCAAAGCCCTTCTGTCCAGGAAGGGACCAAGTGCTCCAGAACAAGGCTGCTGGGTGACACTGCAGATACCATAAAGGCAGGGAAATAATGTGCTTTGCCATTCTTGCCACCCTTAGATAGGCTCTAAGCTTCTAAAACTGCTGTTTCTGGCTGCAAGACAACCTGAATGCAGAGGCCACTCCTGATCCAGGAAACTCTGCCAGGGATGCACAACCTGAAGCTGTGCAAAGGTTCTCTTAGCTACGACTGCCATCTGCTCTTTTGAGCAGGACTTGTGACATTAAAAGAACCCCAAAGCTGTGAACTGGGTCCATGGTTGCACTCAGAGTCATTCAGTCTTACGAGGGTTCAGCCAAAGCCTGTTGTCCCCCATCCAAGCCTCTAGGCACTATGAAAGGGCAGTAAGATCACTAGGGATGGAGATACAAAGTTGAGTATCATCAGAGATTAAATCATCAGAATTATGGTGCATGCTATTTTCTGTATGATGATCCATCTCACCCAGCTTCATGTAGATGTTAAAAAGGAGTGGAGAGAGCCAAGCCCTATGGCATGCCACTGATGTCTCTTTCCCTATCAACACCGATTGGGACTGGCCTTGGGTAAAGATTGGCCTTGGCTAAACTCTGCCACCCAGCCACAGGCCTATAGCCGACCCCAAAAATATCATGGGTTGATGGTATTAAAGGCTGCTGGGCAATCAAGGAAAGCAAGGATGGATGAACACCATCATCCTGCCATTGCCATAGATCATCCACAAGGGGAAACAACGCGACTTCTGTCAATGGCACGGAGAGCCTTTGCACAACTTCATGTTGTGCAAAGACTTCTGTCAATTACGCCAATGCGGTTTGCAGGACAGTGATATAAAGAATCTGCATCACATATTTCACATAGATCATCCACAAGTGCAACCAATGCTGTTTCTGTCCTATTACTTCACCTGAAACCTGATTGCAAGAAATCCATTGAGTATCATCAGATACTATATCATCAGAATTATGATGCATGCTATTTTCTGTATGATGATCCATCTCACCCAGCTTCATGTAGATGCTAAAAAGGAGTGGAGATAGCCAAGCCCTAAGGCATGCCACTCATATCTCTGTCCCTATCAACACCGATATCAACTAGCCTTGGGTAAAGGGTTTAAACTCTGCCACCCAGCCACAGACCCTATAGCAGACCCCAAAAATATCAAGGGGAGCGAGGATTGATGAACACCATCATCATGCCCTTGTCATAGATCATCCAGAAGTGCAACCAGTGCTGTTTCTGTCCTGTTACTGGACCTAAATATTGACTGGAAGGAATCCAGTCAATCCTGAAATTCAATCCTGAATTTCATTCAGGATCTTCTAAAATTGCAAAATATTTCACCTTGTATATAGACTGGACAGAAGTTGTCCAGATAGGTGGGATCCATTGGTGTTTATTTAAGGAGGGGGCAAACCAAGTTCTCCTTAAAATGGTCTAAGAATAGGCCCTCCTGCAGTGAGAAGTGAGTCTCATTCCTGTTTGGACCCACCTTCTAGCTGTTGTCCTGGAAGGTTTCACTAACCAGGAGGGACAAGGATCTAATTGATCAATGGTTTCACTGACAGTGTTGAGAATCATATCCAACAGGATTACATTCTTCTCAGATGACCCTGCAAGTCTTTTCCCCAGGCATTTTAAATGGACCTCTACTGGACATGGGTTCCAACTAGAATGAATCTGAGTGATTTGTCCATTAGGTATTGAGCAAATTCCTCTGCATGGCCCTGAAAGATGATCACCAAAGCCCTTCTGTCCAGGAAGGGACCAAGTGCTCCAGAACAAGGCTGCTGGGTGACACTGCAGATACCATAAAGGCAGGGAAATAATGTGCTTTGCCATTCTTGCCACCCTTAGATAGGCTCTAAGCTTCTAAAACTGCTGTTTCTGGCTGCAAGACAACCTGAATGCAGAGGCCACTCCTGATCCAGGAAACTCTGCCAGGGATGCACAACCTGAAGCTGTGCAAAGGTTCTCTTAGCTACGACTGCCATCTGCTCTTTTGAGCAGGACTTGTGACATTAAAAGAACCCCAAAGCTGTGAACTGGGTCCATGGTTGCACTCAGAGTCATTCAGTCTTACGAGGGTTCAGCCAAAGCCTGTTGTCCCCCATCCAAGCCTCTAGGCACTATGAAAGGGCAGTAAGATCACTAGGGATGGAGATACAAAGTTGAGTATCATCAGAGATTAAATCATCAGAATTATGGTGCATGCTATTTTCTGTATGATGATCCATCTCACCCAGCTTCATGTAGATGTTAAAAAGGAGTGGAGAGAGCCAAGCCCTATGGCATGCCACTGATGTCTCTTTCCCTATCAACACCGATTGGGACTGGCCTTGGGTAAAGATTGGCCTTGGCTAAACTCTGCCACCCAGCCACAGGCCTATAGCCGACCCCAAAAATATCATGGGTTGATGGTATTAAAGGCTGCTGGGCAATCAAGGAGAGCAAGGATGGATGAACACCATCATCCTGCCATTGCCATAGATCATCCACAAGGGGAAACAATGCGACTTCTGTCAATGGTACAGTTCAATTTTTTGTCTCCTATCCAGAGCTCCACAACCTCCAAGCAAAAAGGAGCGGATGTGAACTGAACCGCCCGTTCCCTATTAATACTCATTAGTACTGGCCTTGGAGAAAGGAGGTGAACCCGCACAAGACCGTCCTGTCCAGCCCAAATTCAACAGATGGCCCTAGAGGATACCATATCTGATGTTATCAAAAGCCACTGAGAAGTCAAGGAGCAATCAGAGTCATCCCTCAGGTTCTTCCAACAATGTCACAGGCATTTATTAACCCTTTTTAGAACCCATAATTCCTCCAAGAACAACAGGGACCATCAGGAATGATTGCTCGAATAAAACTTTGACAGATGGTCCCAAATAATGCCATAGCTGATGGGGTCAAAAGCCACACCTCCTAGCTGTTGTCCTGGAAGGTTTCACTAACCGGGAGGGACAAGGATCTAATTGATAGATGGTGCCACTGACAGTGTTGAGAACCAAATCCAACAGGATCGAGCCATTCCCAGAAGACCAAGCAAGTCCTTGGGCATTTTAAATGGACCTCTACCGGGCATTGGTTCCAACTACAATGAATCTGAATGATTTGTCCATTAGGTATTGAGCAAATTCCTCTGCATGGCCCTGAAGATGATCACCAAAGTCCTTCTGTCCAGAAAGGGACAAGAACAAGGTTGTTGGGTGACACTGAAGATACCATAAAGGCAGAGAAATAATGCTGTTTTGCTGCTCTTCCCGCCCTGAGATAGGCTCTAAGTCATGTCCAGTCAGAGTCATCCCTCATGCTCTTCCAACACTGTCCCAGGCCTTTATTAACCCTCTTTAGAACTCAGAATTCCTCTATGAATGACAGGAACCATCAGGAATGATGGCACAAGAGAGGTGCACAGCCACAATCCTGTGTAAAGCCTTGGCCATTCTTTGATTCCAGGTAGTGACAAGGCTTCAAGAGGGCCATGAAGCAAAACCCCTGTGATATTTCTCACTTCTTTCTGCAACACATTTGCAGAATGAGTTTGGGTCCCTTGGTCTCTGGGTGGTGGACACAGGAGGGTCTCAAGGATATCAGGGCATGATCTAACCATGATAGGGATAATACTTCATTTCCATTGCTCCAACAGGAAATTATGTCTGGGGTGTGACCACTGTCCTGAGTCAGGCCTGTGATTATCTGAGAAAGGTGCATGGTCATGAATCTGTGCAGCATCCGAGGTCGAACCCTGAAATGGCAGATTGAAGTCTCCCAGAACATCCTGCCCTTGTCATAGATCATCCACAAGTGCAACCAATGCTACTTCTGTCCTATAGTTAATTGCACCTCATTCCATGATGGTGGCAAATGATCTTGCTCGGAGCCTGCATGTAAATGTGCAGGAGGAGTAGAAGAGTATCTCAAGCCCTGAGGCACAAAAAGTCTGTGGAGTAAAACACTCCCTCCCTATTGACACTGATTAGGATTGGCCTTGGAGAAAGGAATCAAACGAGCACAATTCGGGGCTTCCCAGCCCCAAATACTGCAGCCGACCCAAAATAACACCACGGTTAATGGTATTGAAAGCCACTGAAAAGTCAAGGAGATCAAGGATTTATTTATCTATTTATTTTCTATCCATCTATCCATCTATCCATCCATCCATCCATCCATCCGTCTATCTTATAGTTCATATTTATTTGCCGCCCAACTCCCAAAGTATGGATGCCCACCATCATTGTGTGTTTGCCATAGATCGTGCACAAGTGCAATCAATGCTGTTTCTGTCACCTAATTGGGCCTGAAACATTGCTTAAAAGATCCCAGAAATGCCCCCTCTTGCAGTGAGGAATTTCACTGTCTGAGCCCACCATGTCCCTACCACCCTGGAGCGTTTCATCAGCCATGGGACAAGGATCTTAATTAATTTCAATATAAGGAATGTTCATTTATCTATAAAGAATCTGCACCACATGTTTCACATAGATCATCCACAAGTGCAACCAATGCTGTTTCTGTCCCATAACAGGATCTGAAACCTGATTGGAAGGAATCCGTTTCGTCCTGGATCTTCCAAAATTGCAAAATATTTCACCTTGCCAGAAGTTGTCCAGATAGGTGGGATCCATTGGTGTTTATTTAAGGAGGGGGCAAAACAAGTTATCCTTAAAATGGTCTAAGAATAGGCCCTCCTGCAGTGAGAAGTGGGTCAAATTCCTGCCTGGACCCACCTTCTAGCTGTTGTCCTGGAAGGTTTCACTAACCAGGAGGGACAAGGATCTAATTGATCAATGGTTTCTCACTTCATTTCTCACTTCTTTTTGCAACTCATTTGCAGAATGAGTTTTGGTCCCTTGGTCTCTGGGTGGTGGAACACTCCCTGTGGAGAGGGGTGACATAGGAGGGTCTCAAGGATATCAGGGCATGATCTAACCATGATAGGGATAATGCTTCATTTCCATTGCTCCCAACAGGAAATTATGTCTGGGGTGTGACCACTGTCCTGAGTCAGGCCTGTGATTATCTGAGAAAGGTGCATGGTCATGAATCTGTGCAGCATCCGAGGTCGAACCCTGAAATGGCAGATTGAAGTCTCTCAGAACATGCTGCCCTTGTCATAGATCATCCACAAGTGCAACCAATGCTACTTCTGTCCTATAGTTAATTGCACCTCATTCCATGATGGTGGCAAATGATCTTGCTCGGAGTCTGCATGTAAATGTGCAGAAGGAGTAGAAGAGTATCTCAAGCCCTGAGGCACAAAAAGTCTGTGGAGTAAAACACTCCCTCCCTATTGACACTGATTAGGATTGGCCTTGGAGAAAGGAATCAAACAAGCACAATTCGGGGCTTCCCAGCCCCAAATACTGCAGCCGACCCAAAATAACACCACGGTTAATGGTATTGAAAGCCACTGAAAAGTCAAGGAGATCAAGGATTTATTTATCTATTTATTTTCTATCCATCTATCCATCTATCCATCCATCCATCCATCCATCCGTCTATCTTATTGTTCATATTTATTTGCCGCCCAACTCCCAAAGTATGGATGCCCACCATCATTGTGTGTTTGCCATAGATCGTGCACAAGTGCAATCAATGCTGTTTCTGTCACCTAATTGGGCCTGAAACATTGCTTAAAAGATCCCAGAAATGCCCCCTCTTGCAGTGAGGAATTTTACTTTCTGAGCCCACCAGGTCCCTACCATCCTGGAGCGTTTCATCAGCCATGGGACAAGGATCTTAATTAATTTCAATATAAGGAATGTTCATTTATCTATAAAGAATCTGCACCACATGTTTCACATAGATCATCCACAAGTGCAACCAATGCTGTTTCTGTCCCATAACAGGATCTGAAACCTGATTGGAAGGAATCCGTTTCGTCCTGGATCTTCCAAAATTGCAAAATATTTTACCTTGCCAGAAGTTGTCCAGATAGGTGGGATCCATTGGTGTTTATTTAAGGAGGGGGCAAAACAAGTTATCCTTAAAATGGTCTAAGAATAGGCCCTCCTGCAGTGAGAAGTGGGTCAAATTCCTGCCTGGACCCACCTTCTAGCTGTTGTCCTGGAAGGTTTCACTAACCAGGAGGGACAAGGATCTAATTGATCAATGGTTTCACTGACAGTGTTGAGAATCATATCCAACAGGATTACATTCTTCTCAGATGACCCTGCAAGTCTTTTCCCCAGGCATTTTAAATGGACCTCTACTGGACATGGGTTCCAACTAGAATGAATCTGAGTGATTTGTCCATTAGGTATTGAGCAAATTCCTCTGCATGGCCCTGAAGATGATCACCAAAGTCCTTCTGTCCAGGAAGGGAACAGAATAAGGTTGTTGGGTGACACTGGAGATACCATAAAGGCAGTGAGATAATGCTGTTTTGCTGCTCTTGCCACCCTGAGATAGGCTCTAAGTCATGTCCAGTCAGAGTCATCCCTCATGTTCTTCCAACACTGTCCCAGGCATTTATTAACCCTCTTTAGAACTCAAAATTCCTCTATGAATGACAGTGACCATCGGGAATGATAGCCCAAGAGTGGCTGCACAGGCACAATCCTGTGCAAAGCCTTGGCCACTCTTTGATTCCAGGTAGTGACAAGGCTTCAACAGGGCCATGAAGCAAAACCCCTGTGATATTTCTCACTTCCATCTGCAACTCATTTGGGTCAATTAGTCTCTGGAGGGTAGAACACTCCCTGTGGAGATTGGTGACATAGGAGGGTCTCAAGGATATCAGGGCATGATCTAACCATGATAGGGATTATGCTTCATTTCCATTGCTTCAACAGGAAATTATGTCTGGGGTGTGACCACTGTCCTGAGTCAGGCCTGTGATTATCTGAGAAAGGTGCATGGTCATGAATTTGTTCAGCATCCGAGGTCGAACCCAGAAATGGCAGATTGAAGTCTCCCAGAATTGTATATACTGGCAATGATTTCAAGTGATCCTATGCGCCTAGATTCAGAAACAAGGTCTCATAATCAGAAACTTGGGAAACAAGATCCTTAAAGGCTACTGAGGATGCCTTCCTCTGTAAGGACTTGTCCTCTGGGCTCTGGCTCTCGTAGCATCCCATGCTCATCATCCCTGTAATGTGTTGTCCTGCCCCATGTCCCCCAAGGTGATTGTCCTCTGCCCTGATCTCTCTCTTCGTAGGGCCAAAGCTTCTGGTAGCCTCCTCCAGCCATTCTTATTTTTCTCCCAGGCATCCTGGGGAAGACAGATGAGGGAAGAAGCCCCACAGAGTGATATAGCTCAAGCTCTGAGCACCAAGGTCTCCCTCCTCCTGTTAACCCCCAACATTCACATTGTCCTCTGCCTTGGACTGGTTCTTCTCACTGGCCCACCAGGTGCAGAGCAAACTCGGGGAGGAAAGGGCTACAGACATCCACTCTAGCCACACTTGCCAGTTCTAAACTTTCCTTCTAGGAGCAAGCTCTCAGGGGCTTCAAGGCCCGAATTCTTAATCCTTCTTTTAAAAATTGTTTAAGATAACTCGAAAGGGATCTGTTCATTTCCCGCAGCTGTTCCTTGGAAGAGAATGAAAAGAGTGGGAGAAAAAGAATAAGGAAAGTGTCCAATTCTGGACTCAAGTTTCACTAAAAGTACCCTATGCCTCTGATAGGAAATGATGGAATTAACCAATCCATGACTAACTTTCACCAGTAGCTATGAAGTAATTTTGAGCACGACTCTCATTCCCTAATTAACACTCATTAGGACCGGCCTTGGATAAAGGAGTCGATCCCGCGCAAGACCATGCCGTCCAGTCCAAATTCAACAGATGGCCTAAAAGGATATCATGGCTGATGGCTTCAAAAGCCACAGAGAAGTCAAGGAGACCAAGGATGGATGGCCACTATCATCATGTCCTTGTCATAGATCATCCACAAGTGCAACCAATGCTACTTCTGTCCTATAGCTAATTGCAACTCATTCCATGGTGGTGGCAAATGATCTTGCCCGGGGTCTGCATGTAAATGTGCAGAAGGAGTAGAAGAGTATCTCAAGCCCCGAGGCGCAAAAAGTCTGTGGAGTAAAACACTCACTCCCTATTGACACTGAATAGGATTGGCTTTGGAGAAAGGAATCAAACGAGCACAATTCTGGGCTGCCCAGCCCCAAATACTGCAGCCGACCCAAAATAACACCACAGTTAATGGTATTGAAAGCCACTGAAAAGTCAAGGAGATCAAGAATGGATGCCCACCGTCATCGTGTCCTTGCCACAGATCGTCCACAAGTGCAACCAATGCTGTTTCTGTCAACTAATTGGGCCTGAAACCTGACTGGAAGGAATCCATTTCATCCAGAATCCTCCAAAGTACCCAAACATTCTGCCTTCTACACCACTGCCCGTAAAAAGGGAAGATGGGAGACTGGTCCAGACAAGTGGACGGAGATATTTTTTCTAATGAGGGAAAAGCCGAAGCTTGCTTAAAAGATCCCGGAAATGCCCCCTCTTGCAGTGAGGAATTTTACTTTCTGAGCCCACCAGGTCCCTACCATCCTGGAGCGTTTCATCAGCCATGGGACAAGGATCTTAATTAATTTCAATATAAGGAATGTTCATTTATCTATAAAGAATCTGCACCACATGTTTCACATAGATCATCCACAAGTGCAACCAATGCTGTTTCTGTCCCATAACAGGATCTGAAACCTGATTGGAAGGAATCCGTTTCGTCCTGGATCTTCCAAAATTGCAAAATATTTTACCTTGCCAGAAGTTGTCCAGATAGGTGGGATCCATTGGTGTTTATTTAAGGAGGGGGCAAAACAAGTTATCCTTAAAATGGTCTAAGAATAGGCCCTCCTGCAGTGAGAAGTGGGTCAAATTCCTGCCTGGACCCACCTTCTAGCTGTTGTCCTGGAAGGTTTCACTAACCAGGAGGGACAAGGATCTAATTGATCAATGGTTTCACTGACAGTGTTGAGAATCATATCCAACAGGATTACATTCTTCTCAGATGACCCTGCAAGTCTTTTCCCCAGGCATTTTAAATGGACCTCTACTGGACATGGGTTCCAACTAGAATGAATCTGAGTGATTTGTCCATTAGGTATTGAGCAAATTCCTCTGCATGGCCCTGAAGATGATCACCAAAGTCCTTCTGTCCAGGAAGGGAACAGAATAAGGTTGTTGGGTGACACTGGAGATACCATAAAGGCAGTGAGATAATGCTGTTTTGCTGCTCTTGCCACCCTGAGATAGGCTCTAAGTCATGTCCAGTCAGAGTCATCCCTCATGTTCTTCCAACACTGTCCCAGGCATTTATTAACCCTCTTTAGAACTCAAAATTCCTCTATGAATGACAGTGACCATCGGGAATGATAGCCCAAGAGTGGCTGCACAGGCACAATCCTGTGCAAAGCCTTGGCCACTCTTTGATTCCAGGTAGTGACAAGGCTTCAACAGGGCCATGAAGCAAAACCCCTGTGATATTTCTCACTTCCATCTGCAACTCATTTGGGTCAATTAGTCTCTGGGGGGTACAACACTCCCTGTGGAGATTGGTGACATAGGAGGGTCTCAAGGATATCAGGGCATGATCTAACCATGATAGGGATTATGCTTCATTTCCATTGCTTCAACAGGAAATTATGTCTGGGGTGTGACCACTGTCCTGAGTCAGGCCTGTGATTATCTGAGAAAGGTGCATGGTCATGAATTTGTTCAGCATCCGAGGTCGAACCCAGAAATGGCAGATTGAAGTCTCCCAGAATTGTATATACTGGCAATGATTTCAAGTGATCCTATGCGCCTAGATTCAGAAACAAGGTCTCATAATCAGAAACTTGGGAAACAAGATCCTTAAAGGCTACTGAGGATGCCTTCCTCTGTAAGGACTTGTCCTCTGGGCTCTGGCTCTCGTAGCATCCCATGCTCATCATCCCTGTAATGTGTTGTCCTGCCCCATGTCCCCCAAGGTGATTGTCCTCTGCCCTGATCTCTCTCTTCGTAGGGCCAAAGCTTCTGGTAGCCTCCTCCAGCCATTCTTATTTTTCTCCCAGGCATCCTGGGGAAGACAGATGAGGGAAGAAGCCCCACAGAGTGATATAGCTCAAGCTCTGAGCACCAAGGTCTCCCTCCTCCTGTTAACCCCCAACATTCACATTGTCCTCTGCCTTGGACTGGTTCTTCTCACTGGCCCACCAGGTGCAGAGCAAACTCGGGGAGGAAGGGGCTACAGACATCCACTCTAGCCACACTTGCCAGTTCTAAACTTTCCTTCTAGGAGCAAGCTCTCAGGGGCTTCAAGGCCCGAATTCTTAATCCTTCTTTTAAAAATTGTTTAAGATAACTCGAAAGGGATCTGTTCATTTCCCGCAGCTGTTCCTTGGAAGAGAATGAAAAGAGTGGGAGAAAAAGAATAAGGAAAGTGTCCAATTCTGGACTCAAGTTTCACTAAAAGTACCCTATGCCTCTGATAGGAAATGATGGAATTAACCAATCCATGACTAACTTTCACCAGTAGCTATGAAGTAATTTTGAGCACGACTCTCATTCCCTAATTAACACTCATTAGGACCGGCCTTGGATAAAGGAGTCGATCCCGCGCAAGACCATGCCGTCCAGTCCAAATTCAACAGATGGCCTAAAAGGATATCATGGCTGATGGCTTCAAAAGCCACAGAGAAGTCAAGGAGACCAAGGATGGATGGCCACTATCATCATGTCCTTGTCATAGATCATCCACAAGTGCAACCAATGCTACTTCTGTCCTATAGCTAATTGCAACTCATTCCATGGTGGTGGCAAATGATCTTGCCCGGGGTCTGCATGTAAATGTGCAGAAGGAGTAGAAGAGTATCTCAAGCCCCGAGGCGCAAAAAGTCTGTGGAGTAAAACACTCACTCCCTATTGACACTGAATAGGATTGGCTTTGGAGAAAGGAATCAAACGAGCACAATTCTGGGCTGCCCAGCCCCAAATACTGCAGCCGACCCAAAATAACACCACAGTTAATGGTATTGAAAGCCACTGAAAAGTCAAGGAGATCAAGAATGGATGCCCACCGTCATCGTGTCCTTGCCACAGATCGTCCACAAGTGCAACCAATGCTGTTTCTGTCAACTAATTGGGCCTGAAACCTGACTGGAAGGAATCCATTTCATCCAGAATCCTCCAAAGTACCCAAACATTCTGCCTTCTACACCACTGCCCGTAAAAAGGGAAGATGGGAGACTGGTCCAGACAAGTGGACGGAGATATTTTTTCTAATGAGGGAAAAGCCGAAGCTTGCTTAAAAGATCCCGGAAATGCCCCCTCTTGCAATTAGGAATTTTACTTTCTGAGCCCACCAGGTCCCTACCATCCTGGAGCGTTTCATCAGCCATGGGACAAGGATCTTAATTAATTTCAATATAAGGAATGTTCATTTATCTATAAAGAATCTGCACCACATGTTTCACATAGATCATCCACAAGTGCAACCAATGCTGTTTCTGTCCCATAACAGGATCTGAAACCTGATTGGAAGGAATCCGTTTCGTCCTGGATCTTCCAAAATTGCAAAATATTTTACCTTGCCAGAAGTTGTCCAGATAGGTGGGATCCATTGGTGTTTATTTAAGGAGGGGGCAAAACAAGTTATCCTTAAAATGGTCTAAGAATAGGCCCTCCTGCAGTGAGAAGTGGGTCAAATTCCTGCCTGGACCCACCTTCTAGCTGTTGTCCTGGAAGGTTTCACTAACCAGGAGGGACAAGGATCTAATTGATCAATGGTTTCACTGACAGTGTTGAGAATCATATCCAACAGGATTACATTCTTCTCAGATGACCCTGCAAGTCTTTTCCCCAGGCATTTTAAATGGACCTCTACTGGACATGGGTTCCAACTAGAATGAATCTGAGTGATTTGTCCATTAGGTATTGAGCAAATTCCTCTGCATGGCCCTGAAGATGATCACCAAAGTCCTTCTGTCCAGGAAGGGAACAGAATAAGGTTGTTGGGTGACACTGGAGATACCATAAAGGCAGTGAGATAATGCTGTTTTGCTGCTCTTGCCACCCTGAGATAGGCTCTAAGTCATGTCCAGTCAGAGTTATCCCTCATGTTCTTCCAACACTGTCCCAGGCATTTATTAACCCTCTTTAGAACTCAAAATTCCTCTATGAATGACAGTGACCATCGGGAATGATAGCCCAAGAGTGGCTGCACAGGCACAATCCTGTGCAAAGCCTTGGCCACTCTTTGATTCCAGGTAGTGACAAGGCTTCAACAGGGCCATGAAGCAAAACCCCTGTGATATTTCTCACTTCCATCTGCAACTCATTTGGGTCAATTAGTCTCTGGGGGGTACAACACTCCCTGTGGAGATTGGTGACATAGGAGGGTCTCAAGGATATCAGGGCATGATCTAACCATGATAGGGATTATGCTTCATTTCCATTGCTTCAACAGGAAATTATGTCTGGGGTGTGACCACTGTCCTGAGTCAGGCCTGTGATTATCTGAGAAAGGTGCATGGTCATGAATTTGTTCAGCATCCGAGGTCGAACCCAGAAATGGCAGATTGAAGTCTCCCAGAATTGTATATACTGGCAATGATTTCAAGTGATCCTATGCGCCTAGATTCAGAAACAAGGTCTCATAATCAGAAACTTGGGAAACAAGATCCTTAAAGGCTACTGAGGATGCCTTCCTCTGTAAGGACTTGTCCTCTGGGCTCTGGCTCTCGTAGCATCCCATGCTCATCATCCCTGTAATGTGTTGTCCTGCCCCATGTCCCCCAAGGTGATTGTCCTCTGCCCTGATCTCTCTCTTCGTAGGGCCAAAGCTTCTGGTAGCCTCCTCCAGCCATTCTTATTTTTCTCCCAGGCATCCTGGGGAAGACAGATGAGGGAAGAAGCCCCACAGAGTGATATAGCTCAAGCTCTGAGCACCAAGGTCTCCCTCCTCCTGTTAACCCCCAACATTCACATTGTCCTCTGCCTTGGACTGGTTCTTCTCACTGGCCCACCAGGTGCAGAGCAAACTCGGGGAGGAAGGGGCTACAGACATCCACTCTAGCCACACTTGCCAGTTCTAAACTTTCCTTCTAGGAGCAAGCTCTCAGGGGCTTCGAGGCCCGAATTCTTAATCCTTCTTTTAAAAATTGTTTAAGATAACTCGAAAGGGATCTGTTCATTTCCCGCAGCTATTCCTTGGAAGAGAATGAAAAGAGTGGGAGAAAAAGAATAAGGAAAGTGTCCAATTCTGGACTCAAGTTTCACTAAAAGTACCCTATGCCTCTGATAGGAAATGATGGAATTAACCAATCCATGACTAACTTTCACCAGTAGCTATGAAGTAATTTTGAGCACGACTCTCATTCCCTAATTAACACTCATTAGGACCGGCCTTGGATAAAGGAGTTGATCCCGCGCAAGACCATGCCGTCCAGTCCAAATTCAACAGATGGCCTAAAAGGATATCATAGCTGATGGCTTCAAAAGCCACAGAGAAGTCAAGGAGACCAAGGATGGATGGCCACCAACATCATGTCCTTGTCATAGATCATCCACAAGTGCAACCAATGCTACTTCTGTCCTATAGCTAATTGCAACTCATTCCATGGTAGTGGCAAATGATCTTGCCCGGGGTCTGCATGTAAATGTGCAGAAGGAGTAGAAGAGTATCTCAAGCCCCGAGGCGCAAAAAGTCTGTGCAGTAAAACACTCACTCCCTATTGACACTGAATAGGATTGGCTTTGGAGAAAGGAATCAAACGAGCACAATTCTGGGCTGCCCAGCCCCAAATACTGCAGCCGACCCAAAATAACACCACAGTTAATGGTATTGAAAGCCACTGAAAAGTCAAGGAGATCAAGAATGGATGCCCACCGTCATCGTGTCCTTGCCACAGATCGTCCACAAGTGCAACCAATGCTGTTTCTGTCAACTAACTGGGCCTGAAACCTGACTGGAAGGAATCCATTTCATCCAGAATCCTCCAAAGTACCCAAACATTCTGCCTTCTACACCACTGCCCGTAAAAAGGGAAGATGGGAGACTGGTCCAGACAAGTGGACGGAGATATTTTTTCTAATGAGGGAAAAGCCGAAGCTTGCTTAAAAGATCCCGGAAATGCCCCCTCTTGCAATTAGGAATTTTACTTTCTGAGCCCACCAGGTCCCTACCATCCTGGAGCGTTTCATCAGCCATGGGACAAGGATCTTAATTAATTTCAATATAAGGAATGTTCATTTATCTATAAAGAATCTGCACCACATCTATTTCACATAGATCATCCACAAGTGCAACCAATGCTGTTTCTGTCCTATTACTGGACCTTTAACCTGATTGCAAGAAATCCACTGAGTATCATCAGATACTATATCATCAGAATTATGATGCATGCTATTTTCTGTATGATGATCCATCTCACCCAGCTTCATGTAGATGTTAAAAAGGAGTGGAGAGAGCCAAGTCCTGTGACCTGCCACTGATCTCTCTTTCCCTAGCAACACCGATTGCGACTGGCTTTGAGTAAAGGGGCTAAACTCTGCCACTCAGCCACAGGCCCTATAGCCAACCCCCAAAATATCATGGGTTGATGGTATTAAAGGCTGCTGGGCAATCAAGGAAAGCAAGGATGGATGAACACCATCATCCTGCCATTGCCATAGATCATCCACAAGGGGAAACAACGCGACTTCTGTCAATGGCACGGAGAGCCTTTGCACAACTTCATGTTGTGCAAAGACTTCTGTCAATTACGCCAATGCGGTTTGCAGTGATATAAATTGTGACATCCAATGGATGCCATGAAATGCCCACTCACTTGAATTGTGCAACCTATGCTACTTCTGTCCTATAGCTAATAGCACCTCATTCCATGGTGTTGGCAAATGATCTTGCCCAGGGTCTGCATGAAGGAGACCCTGGGCAAGGAGTAGAAGGAGTAGAAGAGTATCTCAAGCCCTGAGGCACAAAAAGTCTGTGGAGTAAAACACTCACTCCCTATTGACACTGATGATGGCCTTGGAGAAAGGAATCAAACGAGCACAATTCTGGGCTGCCCAGCCCCAAATACTGCAGCCGACCCAAAATAACACCACGGTTAATGGTATTGAAAGCCACTGAAAAGTCAAGGAGATCAAGGATGGATGCCCACCGTCATCGTGTCCTTGCCATAGATCGTCCACAAGTGCAACCAATGCTGTTTCTGTCACTTAATTGGGCATGAAACCTGACTGGAAGGAATCTGTTTCATCCAGAATCCTCTAAAGTTCACAAACATTCTGCCTTCTACACCACTGCCCGTAAAAAGGGAAGATGGGAGACTGTGGGATTGAAATATATTTTTAAGGGTTGCAAACCAAGTCTTCCTTAAAAGATCTCTTGCAGTGAGGAATTTCACTTTCTGAGCCCGCCAGGTCCCTACCATCCTGGAGCGTTTCATCAGCCATGGGTGACAAGGATCTTAATTAATTTCAATATAAGGAATGTTCATTTATCTATAAAGAATCTGCATCACATATTTCACATAGATCATCCACAAGTGCAACCAATGCTGTTTCTGTCCTATTACTTACTTAACCTGAAACCTGATTGCAAGAAATCCATTGAGTATCATCAGATACTATATCATCAAAATTATGATGCATGCTATTTTCTGTATGATGATCCATCTCACCTAGCTTCATGTAGATGTTAAAAAGGAGTGGAGAGAGCCAAGCCCTATGGCCTGCCACTGATCTCTCTTTCCCTATCGACACCGATTGCCACTGGCTTTGGGTAAAGGGGCTAAACTCTGCCACCAAGCCACAGGCCCTATAGCAGACACCAAAAATATCAAGGGGAGCGAGGATTGTTGAACACCATCATCATGCCCTTGTCATAGATCATCCAGAAGTGCAACCAGTGCTGTTTCTGGATTACTAAACCTGAATAATGACTGGAAGGAATCCATTTCGTTCAGGATCTTCTAAAATGGAAAAATATTTCACCTTGGATATAGACTGGATAGATGGGATCCATTGATGTTTATTTAAGGAGGGGGCAAACCAAGTTCTCCTTAAAAGGGTCTGGGAATATGCCCTCCTGCAGTGAGAAGTGGGTCTCATTCCTGTTTGGACCCACCTTCTATTCGTCCTGGAAACTTTCACTAACCAGGAGGGACAAGGATCTAATTGATCAATGGTTTCACTGACAGTGTTGAGAACCAAATCCAATAGGATTGAGCTGTTCCCAGGAGACCAAGCAAGTCTTTTCCCCAGGCATTTCAAAAGGACCTCTACCGGGCATGGGTTCCAATTAGAATGAATCTGAGTGATTTGTCCATTAGGTATCGAACAAATTTCTCTGCATAGCCCTGAAGATGATCACCAAAGTCCTTCTGTCCAGGAAGGGAACAGAACAAGGTTGTTGGGTGATATTTAAGTTACCATAAAGGCAGAGAAATAATCCTCTTTTGCCGTTCTTGCCGCCCTGAGATAGGCTCTAAGTCATGTCCAGTCAGAGTCATCCCTCATGTTCTTCCAACACTGTCCCAGGCATTTATTAATCCTCTTTAGATCTCAGAATTCCTCTATGAATGACAGGGACCATCGGGAATGATGGCACAAGAGAGGTGCACAGGCACAATCCTGTGTAAAGCCTTGGCCACTCTTTGATTCCAGGTAATGACAAGGCTTCAAGAGGGCCATGAAGCAAAACCCCTGTGATATTTCTCACTTCCATTTGCAGCTCATTTGGGTCCATTGGTCTCTGGAGGGTAGAACACTCCCTGTGGAGATTGGTGACATAGGAGGGTCTCAAGGATATCAGGGCATGATCTAACCATGATAGGGATTATGCTTCATTTCCATTGCTTCAACAGGAAATTATGTCTGGGGTGTGACCACTGTCCTGAGTCAGGCCTGTGATTATCTGAGAAAGGTGCGTGAATCTGTGCAGCATCCGAGGTTGAACCCTGAAATGGCAGATTGATGTCTCCCAGAACTGTATGTCTAGGGAAATCCTCTGCTATCTCTCAGGAAGGGAGATTACCATGCACTAAGTACACTGGCAATGATCTCAACTGATCGTATGAGCCCAGATTCAGAAACAAGGTCTCATAATCAGAAACTTGGCAAACAAGATCCTTAAAGGCCATTGAGGATGCCTTCCTCTGTAAGGAGTTGTCCTCTGGGCTCTGGCTTTCCTAGCATCCCATGCCCATCATCCCTGTAATGTATTGGGGGACATGCCCCATGTCCCCCAAGGTGATTGTCCTCTGCCCTGATCTCTCTCTTTGTAGAGCCAAAGACTCTGGTATCCTCCTCCAGGCATTCTTATTCTTCCCCAAGCATCCTGGGGAAGACAGATGAGGGAGGAAGCCCCACAGAGTGATATAGCTCAAGCTCTGAGCACCAAGGTCTCCCTCCTCCTGTTAACCCCCAACATTCACATTGTCCTCTGCCTTGGACTTGTTCTTCTCACTGGCCCACCAGGTGCAGAACAAACTCGGGGAGGAAGGGGCTACAGACATCCACTCTAGCCACACTTGCCAGTTCTAAACTTTCCTTCTAGGAGCAAGCTCTCAGGGGCTTCGAGGCCCGAATTCTTAATCCTTCTTTTAAAAATTGTTTAAGATGACTCGAGAGGGATCTGTTCATTTCCCGCAGCTGTTCCTTGGAAGAGAATGAAAAGAGTAGGAGAAAAAGAATAAGGAAGGTGTCCAATTCTGGACTCAAGTTTCACTAAAAGTACCCTGTGCCTCTGATAGGAAATGATGGAATTAACCAATCCATGACTAACTTTCACCAGTAGCTATGAAGTAATTTTGAGCACGACTCTCATTCCCTAATTAACACTCATTAGGACCGGCCTTGGATAAAGGAGTCGATCCCGCGCAAGACCATGCCGTCCAGTCCAAATTCAACAGATGGCCTAAAAGGATATCATGGCTGATGGCTTCAAAAGCCACAGAGAAGTCAAGGAGACCAAGGATGGATGGCCACTATCATCATGTCCTTGTCATAGATCATCCACAAGTACAACCAATGCTACTTCTGTCCTATAGCTAATTGCAACTCATTCCATGGTGGTGGCAAATGATCTTGCTCGGAGTCTGCATGTAAATGTGCAGGAGGAGTAGAAGAGTATCTCAAGCCCCGAGGCGCAAAAAGTCTGTGGAGTAAAACACTCACTCCCTATTGACACTGAATAGGATTGGCTTTGGAGAAAGGAATCAAACGAGCACAATTCTGGGCTGCCCAGCCCCAAATACTGCAGCCGACCCAAAATAACACCACAGTTAATGGTATTGAAAGCCACTGAAAAGTCAAGGAGATCAAGAATGGATGCCCACCGTCATCGTGTCCTTGCCACAGATCGTCCACAATTGCAACCAATGCTGTTTCTGTCAACTAATTGGGCCTGAAACCTGACTGGAAGGAATCCATTTCATCCAGAATCCTCCAAAGTACCCAAACATTCTGCCTTCTACACCACTGCCCGTAAAAAGGGAAGATGGGAGACTGGTCCAGACAAGTGGACGGAGATATTTTTTCTAATGAGGGAAAAGCCGAAGCTTGCTTAAAAGATCCCGGAAATGCCCCCTCTTGCAATTAGGAATTTTACTTTCTGAGCCCACCAGGTCCCTACCATCCTGGAGCGTTTCATCAGCCATGGGACAAGGATCTTAATTAATTTCAATATAAGGAATGTTCATTTATCTATAAAGAATCTGCACCACATCTATTTCACATAGATCATCCACAAGTGCAACCAATGCTGTTTCTGTCCTATTACTGGACCTTTAACCTGATTGCAAGAAATCCACTGAGTATCATCAGATACTATATCATCAGAATTATGATGCATGCTATTTTCTGTATGATGATCCATCTCACCCAGCTTCATGTAGATGTTAAAAAGGAGTGGAGAGAGCCAAGTCCTGTGGCCTGCCACTGATCTCTCTTTCCCTAGCAACACCGATTGCGACTGGCTTTGGGTAAAGGGGCTAAACTCTGCCACTCAGCCACAGGCCCTATAGCCAACCCCCAAAATATCATGGGTTGATGGTATTAAAGGCTGCTGGGCAATCAAGGAAAGCAAGGATGGATGAACACCATCATCCTGCCATTGCCATAGATCATCCACAAGGGGAAACAACGCGACTTCTGTCAATGGCACGGAGAGCCTTTGCACAACTTCATGTTGTGCAAAGACTTCTGTCAATTACGCCAATGCGGTTTGCAGGACAGTGATATAAAGAATCTGCATCACATATTTCACATAGATCATCCACAAGTGCAACCAATGCTGTTTCTGTCCTATTACTTCACCTGAAACCTGATTGCAAGAAATCCATTGAGTATCATCAGATACTATATCATCAGAATTATGATGCATGCTATTTTCTGTATGATGATCCATCTCACCCAGCTTCATGTAGATGCTAAAAAGGAGTGGAGATAGCCAAGCCCTAAGGCATGCCACTCATATCTCTGTCCCTATCAACACCGATATCAACTAGCCTTGGGTAAAGGGTTTAAACTCTGCCACCCAGCCACAGACCCTATAGCAGACCCCAAAAATATCAAGGGGAGCGAGGATTGATGAACACCATCATCATGCCCTTGTCATAGATCATCCAGAAGTGCAACCAGTGCTGTTTCTGTCCTGTTACTGGACCTAAATATTGACTGGAAGGAATCCAGTCAATCCTGAAATTCAATCCTGAATTTCATTCAGGATCTTCTAAAATTGCAAAATATTTCACCTTGTATATAGACTGGACAGAAGTTGTCCAGATAGGTGGGATCCATTGGTGTTTATTTAAGGAGGGGGCAAACCAAGTTCTCCTTAAAATGGTCTGGGAATATGCCCTCCTGCAGTGAGAAGTGAGTCTCATTCCTGCCTGGACCCACCTTCTAGTCGTTGTCCTGGAAGCTTTCACTAACCAGGAGGGACAAGGATCCAATTGATAGATGGTGGCACTAACAATATTGAGAACCATATCCAACAGGACTTTCTGAGCCCACCAGGTCCCTACCATCCTGGAGCATTTCATCAGCCATGGTGGACAAAGATCTTAATTAATTTCAGTATAAGGAATGTTCATTTATCTATAAAGAATCTGCATCACATATTTCACATGGATCATCCACAAGTGCAACCAATGCTGTTTCTGTCACATAATTGGTCCTGAAACCTGACTGGAAGGAATCCGTTTCATCCAGAATCCTCTAAAGTTCCCAAACATTCTGCCTTCGACACCACTGCCCATAAAAAGGGAAGGTGGGAGACTGTGGGATTGAAATATATATTCCCCCTCTTAACCTAGCATCCTGTAACAGCTTGCATTTAATTCTGGCCTTTTCCCTCTGCCAAATAAATTTTAATGTTATTTTATTTAATTTTTTAAAAAATGCATTTAATTTTATTGGAATTGTTTGAAACAAATATAAAAATTTGGGCAGTATATTCATCTTAATAGTGGATATTCTTCCTAATAATGACAATTTCAATTTTGACCAATTTTCCAAATCCTTCTTAGTCTGTACTAATAGTTTCATGTAGTTGTCTTCTTTTATAGAAGAACACTTTGTAGTTAACCAGATTCCTAGGTATTTTACCTTTTTAGTTATTTGAAATTCCAGTATTCTTTCCAATTCTTTGTTTTGAGCTTGGGTAAGATTTTTAGTTATCATTTTTGTTTTGTTTTTATTTATTTTCAAACCAGCAACTGTTCCAAATTCTTGGATTGAAATATATATTTTAAGAGTGGCAAACCAAGGCCTCCTTAAAAGATCTCGGAAAGGACCCCTTCTGCAGGGAGGAATTTGTTACTCCTGAGTCCTTGGGACTATTGCCATCCTGGAGGCTACGCTCCACTGAAGTGATACCTATTTGTTGACTCTCATTTGCATGTTTTCGAAGTGCTAGGTTGACACTTGAATTAGCAAACTGGCAGCCAATGCAGTTTGCAGGGCGGTGATGTAAATTGGGACAGCCAATGGATCCCATGAAATGCCCACACACCTAAATTGTGCACTAGCTGAAGCTTCCAGATATCCTTGAGAGTGGCCCCGTGTAGAGCGCATTCAAGTAGTCCAAGCATCAGATGACCAGGTTGTGAGTGATTGGACACAGGGACTCCCATCCAGGAAAGGGCAAAACTACCATACAACAAGAAGTTGTGCAAAGTCTCTCATGAGTGCACCCGCTCACCAAGCAAGAGAAATTGGAGATCAGGCACCAAGTTGGTCTGAGGTAGTGCAACCCCATGCAGAACTAAAGGTATTAAAGTCCAGGAGCCGGAAGCTCCATGCATCCAAACCAACTTGGTTTTCTTACCGGTCAAAGTTTGTTGTCCCCTTTCCAGACCCCTACAACCTTCAGGCACTAGAGAGGCCAGCAGTACCAGTTGGATCACCAGGAGTGTTGATGTAAAGCTGATTATCAGCATATTGAGGAGTGGAAGAGAATCCCGAGCCCTTTGGCATGCCACAAAGGAGAAGCTGTGGACTGAACCTCTCATTCCCTATTAACACTCATTAGGACCGGCTTTGGAGAAAGGAGTCAAACACACGCACGACCATGCCGCCTAGCCCAAATTCAACAGATGGCCCAAAAGGATACCATGGCTGATGGTATCGGAAGCCACTAAGAAGTTGAGGAGATCAAGGAACCCTACCCCCATCCTGTCCTTGCCATATATCATCCACAAGTGCAACCAATGCTGTTTCTGTCTCATAACTGGGCCTGAAACCCGACTTATAGAGATCTGTTTCATCTAGAATCCTCTAAAGTTCCCAAACATTCTACCTTCTACACTATTGCCCGTAAAAAGGGAAGGTGGGAGACTAGACCAAAGGTATCCAGACAAGTGGGAGGAGAGGTTTTTTTTTTCAAATGGGGGAGTGGGTGGCAAGCCAAGGCTTCTAAAAAGATACCCGGAAATGCCCCCTCTTGCAGTGAGGAATTTCACTTTCTGAGCCAATCAGGTCCTTACCATCCTGGAGCGTTTCATCAGCCATGGGACAAGGATCTTAATTAATTTCAATATAAGGAATGTTCATTTATCTATAAAGAATCTGCATCACATATTTCACATAGATCATCCACAAGTGCAACCAATGCTGTTTCTGTCACATAATTGGGCCTGAAACCTGAATGGAAGGAATCCGTTTCATTCAGAATCCTCTAAAGTTCCCAAACATTCTACCTTCTACACCGTTGTCCCTAAAAAAGGAAGGTGGGAGACAGTGAGATTGAGAAGTTATCAATACAGGAGGAGCCACAGACTGAACATTACAGTGACATTATAGTGTTGCCCAGCCTCAAATTCTGCAGCTGACACATGGTCTATGGCAGTGGTCCCCAACCTTTTTATTGCCGTGGACCGGTCAACGTTTGATAATTTTTCCACGGCCCACTGGGGGGGGGGGGTTGCGGCATCGCCATATTGGTTTGCAGTGTGCCATATTGGTGCTGGTGCTTCCAGACACTAACTGGATGTTGCAAAGCGATAGTCCTGGCTCACTTATCTGCGAGGAAGCCCCGAATTTTTACTTCCGAGTAAAGTTGCCTAGGATTGCATTGCAACCAGTGCGTGGCGGCGGAAAGTTCCCTTTGGTTTGCTTTACAGACATTCCCACCCCACCCATCCCGGCTCACACACCCCGCTTATTTACCGGGCAGAGGTAAAGCATGGCTCCCACCAGGATCAACAGGAAAGTGATGGCGAAAATGACAAAGTCCAGCATGATGGATCTCTCCCAGCCGACCGCCTTCCCTCCCTCCTTCTGAAAACCCGTTCACGTCCACGCCGGTCTCCGCAGCTCCAATGCAGAGCAGAGGGGCAAGAAAGAGGCAGGGATCCGAGGAGGGAGGCAAAAGCAATCGAGTCTTTAGTGGCGCGAGCTGAGCTCGCCTGGCTGGAGGCCCAGTTCCTCGGCTGGCTCTAATCCGCACTCCGCTCTTCTCCTAGGCAACCTCTTCCCCCCCTCCGCCGATTGCCAGGCAGACACACCTCTCCAAATGGAGCCTCCTGCTCGCCTCTTCTCTTCTAGCGTGAGGTGGCTTTTCCACGGCTTCCTGGAAGAGGCACCGTCGCGCTTTTTTAACAAGATGGGAAATCGCCGGCGGCTGTTGCTGATTTCCAACTCCACCCACTACGGAGGAGGCTATCTAGGCGGCCCGGTACCATTTGTTCTGCGGACCGGTACTGGGCCGCGGACCGGGGGTTGGGTACCACTGGTCTATGGTATCGGAAGCCACTAAGAAGTTGAGGAGATGAAGGAGCCCTACCCCCATCCTGTCCTTGCCATAGATCCTCCACAAGTGCAACCAATTCTGTTTCTGTCCCATAACTGGACCTAAAACCTGACTTGTAGAAATCTGTTTCATCTAGAATCCTCTAAAGTTTCTAAACATTCCACCTTCTATATCAGGGAAGGTGGGAGACGGGACAGATGCATTCCAGACAAGTGGACTGCGAGATTTTTTTTTAAAGACGGGAACAAACCAAGTTGTGACCCATACAGAGGAAGTTATGAGTGATGGTGGTTTGAACAGACTTGTCCGGTTTTGATTTACTCTTAACCTGAGCACAAGATGAAAAAGAATATTGATAGTTTGATAGTGATATGTGACATAGCTTCAGGTATTTTTCTGAGCCAATAATGTCTTTTTTTAAATTGAATTCATGCATCCAAGACTTGACTTGTTTTACTTAGAATGTTGAATTAGCCAGAGTGACTGGCTATACATAAATCAGTCAAATTCCAGATAACTACATTATGATTTATTTTGATGTGTGAACCTAGCCTTGAACTTAAGTTAGGTAGGGCTAAAGTTTACAAGTGAAATTGTGGGCATCTAAAGGCAGCAGCATTCTTCAGACTAGCAGATGTACTGGACCAATTCCAGTAATTGGTAGACAGAGGCTGTTCCTCTTTTAGGGCCAAGAATGAGATTAAGAAAATACTACCATCTTTTCCTTTAAACTCCTCCAAAAGACACTGACATTCAGAGACTGAATGTCTGCAGTTGCAGAAGTAAATTGCGTGGCAGATTTCCAGGATATTTATTATGGGAGAAGAATAGTGGCTTCTAACACGAAGTTCTTCCACTATGAATATCTGCAAAATTCAGTTCTGTCTACCAAGTTTCAAACTATCACTCTTCAGTATTAAAAAATATGGGACATCTTGAGAAGATGCCAACATGTATTTGATGGAAATGTAACTGTAACATCCCATTTTAAAGCAAGTATTTAAAATAATGGTAGACTTACTGTAAGGATGCCATGCCATAAACCAACATCTTTTTTGAAATCCAGAACATTCACTATAGTTTCAGCTTCATAAAAAAAACAAAAACACCAATGTTAGTTCCTGGATGCCAGGTACAGCCAATTAAAAGCTCCATCTTAAAATATAATTGATTCATTTTTTAAAAAAAGAAAATAACTATAGGACAATTGAAGTAAATAAATTCTGACTCATTGCTTTTGACCTATCTGATCCTTCATTTCTCTTTCCTTCATTGTCATTTGCATAATATGTCACAGTGACTTATTCTCCTGAAAATAGGTGGGGAATGTTGAAAATGACAGCAGGATGTTCATAATTTCCAAAAGTAATGACTGTTCCACCTACAGAGATTTCCTCAAGACATGTAGGTAATACAGATCTCAGAAACTTGAAGTTCATATTAATTAGAGATAAAAATTAGGACTCTGAAGTTGTTTTGCATGTTGGTGACAGGCTGAAATTTGGAAAAATCACATCCCACATTTTTCTATCTTGTATAAACTTTTGGAGGTCCTGATCTCAGCTGAATATTTAAATCCAACTCCTCTTTTTATCAATCCTGATTGTGTTTTGCAGCATGACGGGCATATCCAGCCTGAAATGGGCCTAGTAATTGCACAAAAAGGGACGAATTGTATCATACTTATATCCTGTTTCATTTTCTGGCCATGGGAAGTATGGATTTTCTTTCTAAGGGATGACGTAGGGTTTTAAACTATTTTCAACTTGCACTACAATTTTTCTGTTGTTCACACTTGCAGCAAGAGGATGCTTCAGATACTGCAAAAAAGGGCAGTTGTTTCTGAAGAAATTACTGTAACAAATACAATTTTGTCCAAAGACTCTACAGTTCTGCGAAGATGCAAAAATTAGTTTGGCTAAGTAATAATCTGTGTTGCTTTCCAATTTTGGGGGAAAATAGCCTAGCTCCTGGCTATTGAATAACTATCTCCATCAAATTATTTAAAACAAAACCCAGTAAAATCTATCACGCTAAATCATTTTCTGATGGGTTTTTTTTTAAAGTGTTGAAATACCTTCCGTGTATCCGCAAGCCTGGGTGAGTGCTTGACAATGGGTCAGCAATGCAATCCTTGTCACTGTCACGCCAAGAACACTTCCATCCTTACAGGTTTTGTACTGCAATAACACAATTTTGCTCATCAGTGTCAGGGAATAACAACATTGTTCTTAGTTTAATAAACTGGAGGAGACAGACACCTGTCTATGCAAGGTGCTCCATCAAGTCTTCAAACCCCCAAATACAAGAAGTCCTTGAATTATGACCATAAGGGAGCCACCCTGTTACTGGTGATGGTTGTAGTCTTATGATGGTTGTAAACTGTGCACCATAAAAAAAATATCTTGCTGTGTATCTCAGAAGTGTACTGATATCTGCCATTCAGTATTAGGTCATTAACCAAAGCTGTTTTATTCAATAACCAAGTTCCCATTCTTACACAGCCAATTCCCTGTTTCTCTCCATTCATATCATCCTGCTAATTGTTTATACATCCTTATTTTCCATTATCCTAGCTCCCTAAAGATCCATACTAAGCAGTTTGGGGGGGGGAAGACCCCACTCTCATATCGATACTTAGTTTGCCTTAATGGTTGGACAATTTTATTGAGGCCCACTGATCTCTACAGAAATCCAAATTAAAGTATCTCCATTAGAAAGCTGCCTAGTTTTTGCTTGAACTCTTCCAGTGAAAGGCAGTCTATTTCTTCCCCAGGAAAAAGTTTCATTATCAAAGCTTATTACCATTAATAAGCTTTTCCTAACCAGTTCCAGACTCTGCATTATGACCAACAGTGAGCAATTTGCAGCCCACTGTTGTGTGACACCCCTTTAAATATTTCAGATGTCCTTTCCTCTGAATTCTCTTGCAGCCTCTATCTCTCAAGTGAAATCTTCTCTGATGCCTATCTTTGAGCCTATTTTAATTTTCTTCAAATTGGCCATCACTCTTAAAATGGAGTCTGACTAGCACAGAAACTAGACCTGAACTATGGCCCCTCATGACTGCAAATGACTCTGAAAGATGCAATCTAAAATTACATTTGCCTTTTTTTGCTGTAACTTCACAATTAAACATAGGCACTATAGTTATGAAGCTCTTCAGATTCAAAAGGAGAAAAGGGGGCTTGGAAGCATATGGGGCCCTTCACGTAGCTCCGGTGGCCAAACCCCTAAAAGCACCATGTAAGCTTTTGCCAGCTTAATGTAGGACTTGATACTATGCATTTTATTTTTGTGTTCCTCTGCTTAAACCTTTGAAATAGAGGTGAACTAGAAGTCCATGTAAGCTAACAACATATTTTGAAAGCAAATGTATTTCTTTTGTTTGTGTGGAATAGTAAACCACCAATATGTGCTAAAAGTGAAGTTGAATAATATAGTCCCCCTGGCTTCTAAAAAAAACATCTGTCAGGAGTTGTCAAACTGTCTAATGATAAAACGTAGTTCCCATGTTTCTATACACATCGGTATCCATCCCTTCCCTGTGAAAGTCTGCTGAGTGTTACTATTTCTGCTCCTGCATCCGTTATCCTGATATTTAATTCATGAAAAATATTATGAAGTATTCAGTTTCCTTCCTTGTTTATTGAAAGCACTTCTATTGCATCTATCTTTTAAAGAGTCTTGCACAGAGTATTGTACTCTGGAACTTTTCAAATTAGCTTTTATTGAGAAGTTTTATTTTATTTATTTTATTTTATTTTATTTTATTTTATTGAGAAGTAACCCAGCTGCTGTGGCCTAGAGGTGGAGCTCTTGCCTCACAATCAGGAGGTTGTGAGTTCGATCCTATGTAGAGGCAGATATAGGGTCTCCTGCTTGGGCAGGGGGTTGGACTAGATGACCTGCAAGGTCCTTTCCAACTCTGTTAATCTGTTTCCACTGCTGTTTTTAGAAAACTTCTGATTCAATAGACTTTGATTCAGTGGACTTCAGATACAGCAGATAAAATCCATCTAAATTGTATGCCCCTAGGCATGTTTAATTCTATTTGCGATTTTACACCTGTAGTTGTGTAAAATCCCATTGGCGTCTACAAGCCATTCTTCTTTAAGGGATACCTCTTCTTCTCATTAGTTCTTAAAGCAAAGACTTATTGTATCATCTATAAACATAACAAGTTCAAACATGTAGGCACTAAAATGGCTATCCGTGTTGCTGTTCAAAGATTGAAGGTGAGGGAATATCCTATACTAGTGGTGGCCAACATTAAGCATACCATCCGCCAAATTTTTTTGCAGACGAGTTCCGATCCGCCATTTATTATTTATTTATTTATTTTGGTCATTTTTGTATGCTGCCCCACTCCCACAGGACTCAGGGCGGCCATACAACTTTCTTTCTTTCTTTCTTTCTTTCTTTCTTTCTTTCTTTCTTTCTTTCTTTCTTTCTTTCTTTCTCTCTCTCTCTTTCTTTCTTCCTCCTTCCTTCCTTCTTTCTTTGTCTTTTCTCCTTCCTTCCTTCCTTCTTTCTTTGTCTTCCTTCCTTCCTAACTTCTTTCTTTCTTTCTTTCTTTCTTTCTTTCTTTCTTTCTTTCTTTCTTTCTTTCTTTCTTTCTTTCTTTCTTTCTTTTTCTTTCTTTCTGTCTTCCTTCCTTCCTTCCTTCTTTCTTTGTCTTCCTTCCTTCCTAACCTTTCTCTTTCTTTCTTCCTCCTTCCTTCCTTCTTCCTTTGTCTTTTCTCCTTCCTTCCTTCGTCTTCCTTCCTTCCTAACTTTTCTTTCTTTCTTTCTTTCTTTCTTTCTTTCTTTCTTTCTTTCTTTCTTTCTTTCTTTCTTTCTTTCTTTCTTTCTATCTTTCTTTCTTTCTTTGCCTTCCTTCCTTCCTTTCTTTCCTTTCTTTGTCTTCCTTCCTTCCTAACTTATCTTTCTTTCTTCCTTCCTTCCTTCCTAACCTTTCTTTCTTTCTTTCTTTGTCTTCCTTCCTTCCTAACTTTTCTTCCTTCCTTCCTAACTTTTCTTTCTTTCTTTCTTTCTGTGTCTGTCTTTCTCTCTTTCTTTCTCTTTCTTTCTCTTTCTTTTTCTTTCTTTCTTTCTTTCTTTCTTTCTTTCTTTCTTTCTTTCTTTCTTTCTTTCTTTCTTTCTTTCTTTCTTTCTTTCCTTCCTAACTTTCTTCCTTCCTTCCTAACTTTTCTTTCTTTCTTTCTTTCTTTTTTCTTTTTTTCTTTCTTTCTTTCTTTCTTTCTTTCTTTCTTTCTTTCTTTCTTTCTTTCTTTCTTTCTTTCTCTCTCTCTTTCTTTCTCCCTCCTTCTTTCTTCCTTCCTTCGTCCTTCCTTCTTTGTCTTTTCTCCTTCCTTCCTTCTTTCTTTCTTTGCCTTCCTTCTTTCCTTCCTAACTTTTATTTCTTTCTTTCTTTGTTCTTCCTTCCTTCCTAACCTTCCTTCCTTCCCCCCTCCCTCCCTCTTTCTTTGTCTTTTCTCCTTCCTTCCTTCCTTCTTTGTCTTCCTTCCTCCCTAACTTTTCTTTCTTTCTTTCTTTCTTTCTTTCTTTCTTTCTTTCTTTCTTTCTTTCTTTCTTTCTTTCTTTCTTTCTTTCTTTCTTTCTTCTTCCTTCCTTCCTTGTCTTCATTCCTTCCTAACTTTTCTTCCTTCCTTCCTAACTTTCCTTCCTTCCTTCCTTCCTTCCTTCCTTCCTTCCTTCCTTCCTTCCTTCCTTCCTTCCTTCCTTCCTTCCTTCCTTCCTTCCTTCCTTCCTGCAAAGCAATCCCCACCGTGGCTCCTTTCTCCCTTGCCCAGCCCTCTTCCAAGATGCCAAGTCCTGATGCCGCCACTTCTGATATCCCCGCGCCTCTTTCAGAAGGGAGGGAAAGAGGGTGCTTCCCCCCTCCCCCTGGAAATAAGAACCCCCCGCAAGAATAACAATCACAACAATCAGGGCTGGCAAAGCACCTCACCAGCAGCAGCAGCCGGTGGAACAAAAGCAAGCACGGGGCAATGAGAAGGCTCGCCCCGGGTGGAGCTTCCACGCAGCTTCTGCATTCCGAGAAGCAGCAGCAGCAGTGGAGGCAGCGACAGCAGTCCCCCTCCTCGGAGCCCTGCTGTCCTCCCTTTCCCCAATGGAGCTGTGGAGTCCCGCACCTCAGGGCGTGTGGGCAATGGGCAATTGCTTAGCTTTGGGGTGAAGCCTCGGATTGCTGCTGCCGCCTCCTCCTCCTTCTTCTCCTCTACTCCCCCAAGCTTCCTTTGCTCTGAAGTAATGGCACATGAGCAGCGGGGCTGGCGCTTGTGACTGACTACTTCCTCCTCTGCCCTGCTAGCTCAGGAATTCTGGGAGTTGAAGTCCACGAGTCACAGAAGAGCCAACTTTGCTCATTTCATCACTGCCGGAGTTTGACTTTGAACTGCGCGCGCTCTCCAGAATTATACAGGAAGGGGATCGGACAATAAGGTCAGAATCACTTTCGCTCGCTAAAACCTTCTTATTGTCCGATCCCCTTCTTCCTGCATAATTGTTATCCGCTGACCAAATTTCTCTCTACATTTTTCTTCACAGTTGTAAAACAGTGTCACCTTTTCTGTCCTTTGGATGATTGCAATGTGCCACTTGCAATCATCCAATGCGCCATGTTTGGCGCGTGCGCCACGGTTTGGCCACCCCTGTCCTATACAAATTTAGCTGAATTGAGATATCAAGCTTTTTAAAATTTCCCTAACAATATTATACAAATGCAGTTTACTATAGTTGCATAGGACTGGAACTGTTTCATATATGCCTTACTATTTAATGAGTACATTGCAATATATTTATATAAAATATTTAATCCACTATTAATCTGGACCCAGAGTAATAGATGGAAATGATCCACACGTGAATATGAATGAACAAATATATTATGCACTCTGCACTCACCTCAATGTAAGCTGTATCATTGTTTGCATCTTTGATGTGGGGGAACCAGTCTCGAGGAGGCTTCGAAAGATGCTTTGATTCCGTCACAAACCATAGCAGCTTTGGCCAGCCTTAGAAACAAACATACAGCAACTTTAAAAAAAAATAACAGAAGCCATCATTGTGGCCCACATTTCTTTAATAAAAATGACCTTTGGAAAGTGTTCTTCAGCAACTCGGAGATAACACAGAAGATCAGTAAATTCTGGAATCATTAGATACAAAATCAAATTCTTGTTGAGCATACTCAGTCTGAGAGTTTGGCCCCAGTTTCAAATAGGCACTGGAGATGTTGAACTATACTGCCCATAGAGGATCGACTTCCTGTTCCTAGAGCCTCTCTGTATCTCCCTCACCCTCTCCTCATGCCTGGTTGGCAAGCAGCTGGCATGCCACCACCTTCCTTTCAGAAGCTTTGAAAAGTATCGAAAGTGATAAGAGTGTAGGCAATATAAATGCTTCTTTTTTCATTTTTTAATTCTCCATACATCCTCCCATGGAATGCCCAGGACAAAATATAGAAGGGAATGATTTCTAGCAAATTTTAATTTGCAAATCTGAGAATGAGAGGATTTTTATTACTCCAGAACCCACGGTAGTTTAGAAGACAAGATATATTGTTCTACTGATCAGTTGGAAGAAAAGCTTTGGATTTCAAGGTCTGTAGAAGACAGGATGATTGTGGGTTGGCTTCAGTGAACTGTTCCATTTAACCTCACCCTGTCAGGGTTTAGTCGGGCACTTCTCAACGGTCCTGAGATGACAATTATGCCCAATTACAAGAACCACTGGGTTAGAACAGGCAAGATAGATAGAATTGATCTGAAAATTACACAGATTTGGAAGACATAAATTCAGACATCTTTTGTGTTGTGTATGCGCAGGCACGGCCGGAAGGTTTCACTCCGGTCCGCGCTAACCATGGGAAAATACTTTAAATCTATTGGCTAATGCCTGTCCACGTTAGCAGTGGGAACACACTTGAAACCTATTGGTTAACGGCTGATAAAGAGCGCTGCCAGCCTGAAGCCTTTGCCTTTTTGCTAGTATGTTGCTGTAACAAACCAATAAAGACAAATACCGGTAGTTACTTTTACCGGCTTTGATTCCATTCTTCGCCCGAATCTAACATTTTGCATCTTCTAATTAGTACAATTCTCTACTTTTGCTCATCATTGGGACATGAAATCACATGGTATTGAGTTAACCCTGTACAAACTTACCTTTAAATTGGGGAATCTCCCCTGTAGGGCTTTTAGGTAGCCCTTTATGGCATGCATCACTGGTCAAGGCTACAGTGACACCACAGCTTCCAAGCAAGAAGCCGATCTGTTGGCTACCTGCATCCTAGTTGGAGAAAAAGCAAGGGAGAAAAAGCTTCTAAGTGAATCAATGCAAAAGCAGTAATGAAATCTTTCCTTTAAAATATGTCTGAGTTATTAACATTTGCTTTACTTCGTCAACTAATTTTTTAAAAGACATCTATTATGTTTTGATCAAGGTCCTTGGCTTTCAACGCTTCAGTGCTTTTGTAAGAACATTTTTGATAAAATATTTAATACAGAGAATTGTATTTTTCTTTAAAAAGCAAAAATCAGATGGTGAAAGACCCCAACTTTTTCAATCTTTGAAACTACAACTTGACGTTTGGTGCACAGTTTATGACAGGGAGAAGAAAAGCAGAATAAAAACCAGAATCAAATATGGGCCCAAAGCAATCCATAAACTAAATAGGCAGATCTTTTTATTTATCTATAAAAAGCAAGTATTAGATTCCAAATCAGGAATAGCATTAGATTGCATTAACTGGGAGTGGAATCTATTGCTTACAGGATATGGTGGTGACTTCTGAATTAGATAATCCAAAGGAAAAGAAAACCCTAAAAGCCATAATAGTTCAGCAAATTATGTCTAAAAACAAAAGGAGGGACATGCAACACCTGTTATTTTAAATGCCTTCCAAATATCTTGGGCTGACCATTATTGGACACCAATGTTTTAGAACAGTTTGACTCTGTGACTGCATGTCTGCATCCTCTAACAGAACCTTGTAAGAACAAGGTCCTGTTACTTGAGAGATATGTCCGGAGACCCACTTCATAATCAATCATAAACTATTGTATTGGCCAGATTCATACCATACATTAAGCCACAAACTGCCCAATATTTAACATCAACTCATTGCCTTGTCTCACCATTTTCACTTACAAAGGCCTTCAGAATTTGGATTATCCCAACAGAAGTAGGGGACATTTGAATTCTATGAAACCCCAAGCAAAAAAATCAACAAAATTACAGCAATCATAGCATTTTTAAAAATTCATTTCTTTCTATTTTTTCCTCTTCTCTCATCACTGAAGCTAACACAGAATTTTATAGTTTGGAAAACTCTAGTTAGAAAAAGCAATGTCTCTATACCAACAGTATTCGGTTTCTGTGTTTCAATTTGGCCAAGTCACAGGTACTCAACAAGATACAACAGTTCAAAATATACAGATAAAATCCATCACTATACCCCAGTATCTGTTCAAGATGCACTATACAATAGCCAGACACCACATTTTTCAAAACAGAATAGATTAAGGTTTACAGCAAGACTTTCATTGCATTACAAAGACATTAGGCACTGGAAATCTGAAGCAAACAAAAAGCAGAAATGGAGGTTTTGTGACTATTGAGATAGTAAAAGAATGGTCTTGAGATACAGATCTGTTTTGTTCAACAACTCAAGTTCGTATTTGTTTTTTAATGTATACTTAAAAGTTGTTAAAAAGCTATCCGTTCTAAGGGAAAGACATGCATTATACTGTCCCCCACATTCAGAGCCTAGCATCAACCTCTCTGTAGTCAGATTTTTTAAAATAGTATTTAATTACACAGTTGGGTTTGTATATGCTGATTTTTTAATATATATATATTGGGATGAGAAACTGGTTTATGACAGATTTGTATAATCATTTCAAAGTTCAGGCACCCAACAAATTCTCAATTATATTTGCATTTTCTAATGATTAAAGTAATTATGAGATATGTATTTCCAGCTTGGCAAAGTTAAAGACATACTTTTGCAAGAAAAGTCTTCAGAAATGAGCTCTCATTTGGTTTGGCTTCTATGAAAATCCAGACAGAAGGAGGAGTACCCTTTTTAAGATAAATAGAAAGAGATAAAGAGGATGAAATCATGCCAGTTGGGGAAAAATTTTGTGCATGCTGTGCTATCAGTAGACCAAGGAGATTCATAACTAGCCAGGCCCTAAAAATGTACAAAGTTTAAAAGGCATTAATCAAAGTTGGCATAAATATTAAAATACATCCTACATTAGCTTAGGACCGACAACAATTGTCTATTCCTTTTATCCCTTGCTGGAATCCCGAAAATTTAGGGTGTCTTTTAGGGGGAAGGTTGTGGATTGTTGCTTCCTTTATTGTGAATAAATCTAGCTGACAGATCTCATTATTTTCAAATCATGTCAGTGGTTACTTAGACCCAGATTATTCACTCTGATCCTGAATACATGCATTCCTGGGTTGTCAGTCTCTACTATCTGCAGCTTTCCCCATCAAGGTTTTTCTAACACCCCCAAAGAAAATTAAAGCACATCTATTGCCCAAAGACAATGACAGAATAAGACTTCGTCTCTCTTTAAACCAAGAAGTAATCAGCAGGACTAACTCAATGTTTTATCTTGGCTACGAAGACTGGAAGGGAGAGTGTAGAAAGGTATGGCCAACCAGAACACTATAGCGAGAGAGCTTACTTCAAATAACACGGTGCATGTGCTTACTTTGTATAGGTTGATGTGAAAAAGGAAATAATGCAGAAATAAGAAAGAAATGTACATGTACACAAAATATAATATTCCTTAGGCCAATATACACTCTCAATAGTCTTCTCTGGGTCCAATTTACACTCTGTCCTGACATCTGGAGTCTAATAGTATAATGCAAATATATATGCAGGCTTAAATTAATAAATATTATTTTGCACATCTACAGATTTTCTTTCACTGCTTCTGTTTTCTATATTTTTCTCAAAAAAGCAATCTAGCAAAAATGTACGAATGGGCTGCCAATGGATGCTACAGAAAATATTTTGGAAATGATGGCAAGCTAAAATGGAAGGAGGGGTTTTTCCTTTCCTTGCCAATATTCTTATTGTTACTCAGCTACTGGCCAGGTTTTAATTACACAAAATTACAAAGTCAAACCCCCCCACTACTGTTTTTTCAACAGAGTTTCTCTGCCATACAGAGCTTCTGCAACATCTGAGCAATTATCGGAGAATGTCCATGAAAACCAACAGATGCAATGGATTTTGTTGTGTCTGTCTCATTTTGAGAGAAGAGATAGGAAGAAGGGAGAAGAGATAAAGCATAAAAGAATGTCCTTGGGGGCGAAATTGATATGAATGGTTTCTCTAAAATGTAGTTGTATGTTTCTTTTGGAATGCTATCTCTTATCTAAAAGATTATTCAAGTTTCTCTAAAGCAAAAAGCTAGCACATATAACCATGGACAGAGTCCATTTTAAAACATACTACTCTGCGTAGCTTTACTGTACCTAGCTTGAAAAGAAATCTAAATGAGATTTGCCTTTACAAGTGGAGGACGGTTAATACATATCGCAACATCTCAAGTTTTTCAGCTGCTTAATATCATATATATGTAAGGGGTTCTTGTCTCGTGAAGCATCTGCTCTTGTATCAGATGAATTTTCAGGAACTTCATTGCCGTCACAGCTAGGAAAGGACCCATTCAAAGACAAGGAACAGAGTGAGGAAAATCGTAGGATAAAACTCTCAAACTTAAAGAACTTTGTGGCCATGCTACACACATACATTTCAAAGTGAAATAAGAGCTCCTAAAGACTATTTGTGTCCTCAGATTAACTCATATAGGCCTAATGGTTATCTAAGGATAGGATATAACCTTGAGAAAATCAATCACTCAAAAATATTAGAATTAGAGGGAGATTTATACATATACTTCTACAAAACAGTAGACAGCTATCGTGAAAGAAGAAGGAAGGAAGTTAAGAGAAAATGGCAGACATGGGATAGTAAGAGTCATAAAAATACTTCAGAAGCTGGACTGAAGAAGCAGGCAGATGCAATAAACATTTGCCCAACCTGGATGCCTTAAAAATACATGGACATCAGTTCTCTAAGTTCTCAACTGTCATACAGGCTGAGGAATTCTTAGGGCTGATATTCACAGATGGGAAATGGTGTTTTAAAAAGAGACTCAGGGCAGGTTAAGGATAATCTCCCAGTAAGTAGAGATTCTACATCACTAGTCTTGTTGACTGAAACTGATGGGAAGGTCAAGTCAAAAAGATCAGAAGGGCTGCTTTCCTTGAGCTGAGAAAAAAAAGGGAAGATGCAGCAAGAGTAGTTGGAAAGAAGACTAGAAATTAGAATAAGTGTTTGCCAAGGATCTACGTTATTGTTCACTAGAGAAGGCTCAGAGTGGGAAATGGAAATTTCTACACTTCTCTAAAACATGCTATTCCCAAATCAATAAGTTGAATATAACCCACCACTCGCATCTGGCCATGAGCAGGAATAAAGGTGTATGGTGCAATAAGGGGCTGTAGAAGCTCCTTGATACAAGATGAGGTGAGGTAAAGGTAAAGAAGTCCCTGCGGGTTTTACCCCGTGAATCGTAGCTGACTTTAGAGGGTGGTTCCCATCCCTCTTTCTTTAGGCCATTGAGCCAATGCTGTCCAAAGATGCTTCCAAGTCAATTGGCCAGCATAACATCATGCTGCATTGCAACGCATACGGCAAACATGGAACCTTCTCACTGAAATGATACCTGTTTTATAAGCTTCCATTTACATGCTTTTTAACTGCTAGTTGGCAGGAGACCTAAGCCACCAAGCCAACATGCCTCTACAGGAAGATAATGTTTGAATTCCTTTAACATGCCTATCCTAAAGAAAGCATTTGAGCGTCACTTATTTCAGACATGTTACACAGCAATACAGAAGAAGAGTTTTTAAAATAGCATACTGAACATTGCCTGCTTTCCCAGTATCTGATATAAGAAAACCACTATGCGTTGAAAGTCTTGTGGGCAGAATAACCAGTGAGTTAGAAAGGGCTGGACTCTCCCATAATATCTGCATGCAGTTCTGAAGTTCTCTGCGGATGGAGAAAGTAAATGTTGAGAATTTCTCCAGGCAAGTGCTCTTGGGTTCTTCATCCTTATTTTAGGAATCATGTTAATCAAAACCACATGAAATTATTCCACCATCATTCATCCAACTCTTTCCCGCTATATAACATGTATAGTTTTATTTGATGGATGATTCTTTTTCTCATACATTGTGCCATTTTTGAGGCATGCAAGAAGATCATGGGGAGATTGAACAATAAGAGAAGAATTAAGGGCTTGAGTGTGAAAAATTAAATGGCAGAACTTTCAGGCAATCTGGTAAAATTCGAGCAGCACAGGTGAGAATGAACCAAAATGTGTAATATTCAGCTCAATGGTTGTTCTCCAGCACCCGCTATATATAAAACCCGGTTATAAGTGTTTTAATTAATCAGAGTCTAAGGCCCTTATTGCCATTTTTCTTTTTCAAAAGACACAATTGCCTCAAGTTCCTCTTCAGTAAATTCTGTGTAAACGTGATACTTGTTTACACAAATAATTTTTTTTTTTACAAAAACTAATCTCAGCAAGAATTTTAACAAGTAGGGCAAGTTACAAAATGCTTTTGAAGGGGGAACTAATTTATTGTGGTATCTTTTCAACTGTATGCAAAATAAAAGTGTGATTAAAAACTTAGCAGCTAGTTGTCAAATGCAGAAAGGCATTTGTGCCTTACAAAGTTTTTGTGCAAGGAGAAGGGAAGGGAAGGGAAAGGGAAGGGAATTTAATAGGTGTCATTTTTCTGAAGCTGTTATAGCCCTGCTTCCCAAATACCTCCCTTCGTTATCCAAAACTGCTTACCAAAAAATCCTTATTTAAATGTCCCTAATGTGATTGTATAATGACACACAAATCCATTACCCAAAGAAAAGCCACTTTTACACAATTTTGGGTAATTTATCCAGCTTTGGCAAGCACCGTGTTAGAAAATGATTCTTGCTAAACTGCTATGTATCAAGGAAGAGCAAAGGTAAGAAGGTTTTCCTCTCCAGTTATGTCTGAAGACATGTTCTTTAGTCATGTGGCTAGTATGGCTGTACGACAAAGGCACATGGAACACTGTTATCTTCCTTTCAAAATGGTCTCCCCACCAAAAAGATATCTATTAATCTATTTGTATGCTTTCAACCTGCTTGATGGGCAAGAGTTGGGGCAATGGGATTTCACCCTGCTGTGAGATGCTCAGGTCTTGAATCCGGGTTATCAGCTTTATTTATTTTATTTAATTGATTTGTATGCCGCCCAACTCCCAATGGGACTCTGGGCGGCTCACAGCATATTGAATACAAAATCTAAAAAACAGTTAAAAGATTTAAGAGCAAAATTAAAACAATATAAACAATTTAAACATTTAAAAGCAGTTAAAAACCACAATTTAAAAACCCCATAATTCACTCATGGGGCCAAGAATAATCGGTGTTGTATTAAAATCATTGGCCCCAGGCCTGTCGACAGAGCCATGTTTTTAATGCTTTTCTGAAGGCTGGCAGGGTGGGAATTATGCAGATCACGGGGGGTAGTGTATTCCAGAGAGCCGGTGCCGCCAGAGAGAAGGCCCTCATTCGTGGGCCCGCCAGCCAACATTGTTTGGCTGATGGGACCACCAGCAGACCAACTCTGTGGGCTCTAATTGGTCTTAGGGAGATATGTTGGAGAAGGCGGTCTCGGAGGTAAACTGGTCCTAAGCCATGTAGGGCTTTAAAGGTAATCACCAACACCTTGAATTGCACTCGGAGCCCTATGGGCAGCCACTGCAGTTCGCGAAGGATGGGTGTCATATGGGTGTATCTAGGGACACCCATCACCACACGCGCCGCCGCATTCTGCACTAGCTGCAGTCTCCGAACATTCTTCAAGGGTAGCTCCATGTAGAGTGCGTTGCAATAGTCAAGATGTGAGGTTTCCAGCTGACAAACTCAGAGTCTTTAACTGCTGAGCCATCATGCCTCTTTATGTATAAAACAGGAAAGCAATGTTTGAAAGGCACCTGATATTCTGTTGTGACCTAAGTGGGACATGCCATATGTTTAAAGGGAGGAAAGGAGTCGCTCCTGAAAACCATTCCCAACTCTGCAAACTGCACTGTTACTTTTGCTGAATTGAAATGCTTTAATCCCAAACAGATTAGGGAATGCAAAGAGAATGGTGTGAACCACATGTAGCCGGCGGTGGGTCTGCAAGGGCAGGAAAGTGAGGTCTGAGAGACATAAGTAGATTTCCAGGATTGGAATGGAAGTCCAACCACTTTTCTGTATGTTTGTGACACGCACATGGCCCTAAATGCCAGAAGATTACTAATCAAAGCAGCAAGAGGGTGTGACTTTGTTGCATTAATGGTCCATGGTCCACAACCCTGCCTATATCATAAACTAGATCTTTTTTGGACAGGGCTATATAATTGATATCTGCATCTAAAATATATATTTAAACCTTCATGAGAAGGTTGTCTGCCCCAGTAAATTATTTGCTAAAAGCATGGTTCACTGATCATGTCTTCAGCCTTTGCATTTTATTTCATGGTAAATCTCCTTATAGGACCAGATATAAGCAGGTTATTCCTAGCCAACATGCCACTGCACAGAAAACTTGAACTTCCTAAGAAGAGAAATAAGGGATTTTGCCCTCCTTGTTGGATTATTAAATTCCCAAATCAATATATGACATTCCATTGTGGTTTAAAATACAAAGCAAGACCTTCAACTTAATATGCAGCCAAAACATGGTCAGAAACTATTATTAGCAATGCAACTGCCAACAGTTTTTAATCATTTACTTATTTCAACTGTTTTGAATATTTCTTGTTTTCAAAAATGTGCTAAGTGTTATTTTGATCATCGGGCTGCCTGGAATTCTTTGAAAACCGCACAAGAAGCATTCTTTTTCTTTTTTAACTAAACCCAAACAATGCTGATAGTCTCTAAAGCCATAGTTGTCTTTTGGACCACCTCAGAAATTCATAATGGAATTTTTATCATCCAAAAATGTATTCATTATGCAGCTGGCTCAAAGTCTGCTCCGAGAAGAACATCCATCAACTTACAAATTAAGGAAACAGGCTTGTCACCACTCTTAATTCCGCTGGACTAGCTCTATAAAGATCCAGTCATATGAAGTACCACTTAAGTAGCAAAACTGCAATGATTACTTAGACGATGCCCAACTTCCAAATCAACTCTATTTTTTAAGGAATAAATTGCCTATATAGGAAATAGCCCAGAGCTATAAGAGCAAGATAATTCTTGCAAAGTTCAGGGAGCCTAGTTCTTGTAGTATCAGCACTGCTTGAATTTTTTTCACCTAAATCCAAGTCAATCTAGACCTTTCTAGCTAATCTTCTTAGAGCTATTTTTCCTAAGTATTCTGAAGCAGTTATTATTCATTGTGCCCTCCCAAGGCCATGCCACAGTAGGAAAGGAGACCCCTTGTGAAACATGGCACCTTGGACAATTCTGTCCATCACAAATAATGGTATAATTGGTGATGGGTTCCATCACCTTATCTGCACTATTGCCTTCAGCTTCTTTCCAAAGCGGCTTCTACTTTCTTTCCCACCCTTCAAATGTGGCTGGTCACAAGTTTTGTTTAATATTAGGTTTCAATTCATTGAAGAATATAGCTCAAAGCTTTCTCATGGCTTTCATGGTTCCATATGCAACCAATCTTTTTATTTTTGCATGCAAAACTAATCCCTTAGGGAATCGGGGGACAGAAGCCTAAAAAAACTGATTCTTTTCAATGCTGGTGAAATTCTATTTAGCATTCAGCTACACCTACAGTCTACAACCTGTTCTAAAATAATATTTAAAAATTAAGTCCATCTTAGCTTCCCAATCAAGTTAAGGCAAAGTCATCAGAACATGTATATGCAGATGGCATACATATTCTGACGACATGCAATGAATATGTTACTCTTTCATAAATATGTTAAAGCAACAATGTCTATTGCCATTTTTCATTTCCTTCTGAAATGCTCAAAAATTATGTCTTGAGATCTGACATTAATTCCTGCTAACTAAAAACTTCCTTCTCTTACCTTTCTGGTGAGTGGCACTTCAATAGGAACAGGAACAACTTCTGCAAGAAGGCAGCCATAAAAGGCTACCATAAAAGCTGCGGGATCATTGTTGGGAAAAACAAGGGCTACCTGTAAAAAAAATAATAATAAGTGGGAGGAGAAAGATAAATAATTAATAAGACCTGTAAATGTAAATACATTTCCCAGAATATATCTATAGTACTGCAGATAGACAGCTTACCAACTAAAGCAACCAAGTTATAGATAAGGAACAATACAGGACTGTGTCCAGAAGTAACCCATGTGTCTTTCTTGGTTCTTGGACTCTGATATCAAGCAACTGGTTATCACTTTGTACTTGAGAAAAGCTAGGGCTTCTATCATTTGTGCTGCAGAGGCTATGATATTTGACTAAAGAACTTCTGTGTGGCCATTCTGGAAGGAAGTCTGCCTGGTAGTTACCAGCAGCAAGGCATTCTCAGTGATGGCCCTCAGTGCTGTAGAATTCCTTCCCTTGCTGGGTTCCCCCAGCAAATTAAATTCAATTTAAGGATTTTAAAAAAAACCTGTATTTTTACATTTTGGCCTTCCAAAATAGCATGGTTATATTTCATTCTTTCCCCTGAATTTTCATAATGACACCATGGACTTTTTTGGATTGGATTGATGACCTACAAGGTCCCTTCCAACTCTGTTAATCTGTATCCAGTATTTAATGTTTTGGTATTGAAGTTACTTGCTACTTTCATCTCTATACTTATTATTAACGCCTTCTTATTGATCGGATATTTCTTTATTGATGCAGTTTGGATTTTTTGGTAATATGTGATCTACCAATGTGATAAATAAATCAGTATATTGTAGTTCAACAACATTGAACTACATTTAGCATTATTCGTTTATCCCTTTACAGAGTAAACAACTCTAGAGAGACCAATAATGGTAATCAAAGGAATGGGATCTTATGAAGCCGAATTGCTTCTAGCAGGAATGATCCTTTAAAGATCTTTTAATAGTTTTTTTGTGCCACCTGCTCTTACTGATCAGCTTCTAGATGGTCGTAGTTAAAATTAATTGGAACTTAAAATAAAATATATGTAAATCCTTAATTCAAACTTATTTTCTACTGAGAAACTGAAAGGCTGACTTAAAAGTCAATTTATGTCTCTAAGTATAATCCATTTCAGTTTCATCTTATACGCATCTTTCATTTTGATCACTTTTCAGATGTCTAATGGAAAACTACAATCAGTAGGTGATGCTCTTAAGTTTTGTTGTTAGTTTTTGATATTTGCTCAAAATTATGCTTTTAGTTGGGCTCCTAAAAGAACAACATACTGAACGGGTTGTGTTTCCCTGGTTGCAAATCTGTTTTTTCTCTCTATTATTTTTCTGGTTCCTGTTGATGACTTTCAAACTGCATTTCTACATATCCCTCCTCTTTTGACATTCAATTTCATTTCACATGACAATAACAAAGCTTAAAAGCGAAAGAGGATAAAACCTTGTAGTCACGCTTTCATACTCCTTCAGGAAAGAGATGGCCTTCTTTGGAATAATCAGTCTCAAATAACGATGAAGCTGATAGAGCTATTTTCTGTAATCAATTTTCTGGAGAGCTGAGCTTCAAGATCTTTCTTTTGAGGTCCTGGCTAAATGCTACTCATTAAACTGTCATTGTAATTCTGAGGCTGCTGTCACCTACTGCCTCCTTGCTACTCCCAACCCATGTGAAGGTTCATACAAAGCATGGATCTTCATCAGTTACTTTATTTATTGCACTACTGTGGCAGCTTTCGAGGAGTCTTTAGAATGTGAAGAGATGTGTACACTGGTCAGGTTAGTGTAACATTCTTGCCCATAAATGGAAAAGTTGTTTAAGCAATTTCATACATAGTCAAAAAAAGAAGCAAAATTCTATACTAGGATTCATGTACATAGAAGAATTTAAACCTCTCTCTATGCCTTGGTGTAAGATATACATGGTATAATTTCCTCATAATACTCTAGAGGCTGAACTAACAATTCTGAGTGTTCCAAGTTTTACGTAAGAGATTCACGAACACACACCACAATATGAGAGCACACAAGGCACAGAGAAAGAAAATGTCTAGCTGTAATGCTAATTTCATAACTTTCCTTGATTTATTTATTCTATGTGCTGTCCATTGTGGATATGATTTAGAGTCTTAAGAACTATCATAAATCAAGAAGGAAGATTCTGTAGATATATTTTGGCCAAATGCCAAAACAGACAATGATTTAAATTCAACATCTGCCCACAGTCTTTTTAGTTTAATTTTTCACCATCACTTATGAAAAGAAAGAAAGAAAGAAATCATTTCTGTAGGGCCTGAACTGACATAAGGAGCTCTATGAAGTTGAACAGCTTAAGACAAGAAAGGGGATGGGGGAAATCTTATTAGTGAAGGGAAGGCAGAAAAGATCAAGAGGCAATTAGGAAGAGGTTAAACCAGAGAATATATACAAAAATCCACTAATTTAATGTAAGCTATTTCTTTTCATTCATTTGGGAGATTCACTTGCCACCATTTAGGGAAGCACTCCCCAAAGTATAGTTTTAAAGTTTTAAATTTGTTTTTGTGGAGTTTCATTAACATTTTCTGGTATTAACAACAGACCCAGCTTCCGTTAAACAAGTGGAATGTAGATTATTTTGAGTTTTTTAAAAGCCTCTTCAGTTTTATGCTTTATTTCTTCTCACTTTGTTCAGATTGTAGCTCCTTTCCATTTTTCAGAAAAGAGAGGCTGTATAAATGAAGTATCTTTTGCAACAAAGCTATCATTTTCATAATAGAATTTTTCAACGGCAATAATAATGAGTAATTCTTATGCAAATTCAGCTGAAGAAGGAGCCACAGAGAAGCTGAGACTACTTGAAAACTGAGCACCAGACTTGACAAATTCCAGGAGGACATATTTGAACATAGGGAATTGCACACAATGTGAACAGGGCAATTCCCTAGAACACTGAGGGAGGGGAAAACACACAACTCCCAGTAGCACAAAAACAGAGTGTGGCTGTCAGAACGGAGAAGCATTATTTCTGTTCCGTATTTCTTGACAGATCAAGGCTCTTCCCCATCCCCACCCCCGCCTTCGTAGTAAATAGCAGCTTTGACTTTCTGACTGTGGATTCAACTTTAATGTTGATGAGAGGCAGTAGCAGCTTCATGGGGGAAAGAAACCACTAGGTATGTAAATAAAAAGTAGAAAGGAATTCATGAAGTATTGCCATCACAGTGATTTGGATGAACAAGAAAGGGATCAGAATAAACCCAAACAAAATACCAGAAATGAAGTGCGAAAAAAGAAAACCACAAAATAGATAGAGAGAAATGGGATGGCTCAAAGGACAAAGATATGTTTGGCAATGCAATTGGAAGAACATTGAAAATTCTTCTTCAACCCAATGGAGACCAGAGAGACAGTTACGTGCTTGTGGAATGATAGAATAAGGAACAGAGTTTCTATAATACAACATGGAGGCATATCTCGAGAAAGGACGTGGATGGAGGCATATCTGGAGGGAAATACGTAAATGAGGCATATCTCTTGAAAGAAATACGTAGATGGAGTTGGTCTTTACAAACATTTAGAGGTGATAAACAATGATATATTTCACTGGACATGCAATTGTTCAAAATTCTTTTATCTTAGAGATAAAGGTGTGTCTCTCTCCTTGGGATGAAACCACACAAGAAAATTGCCCCATACTCATACACATCTCAATACCAGTTCATGGTAGCCTTCCTTCCTTTAAGCAGTTATGTTCTAATGCCAACAGTTTCTGCTTTCAAATGAGAATATTTTAAACTGATTACACTTAACATCTTATTAATTAGCTAGCAGTATTCCCTTGTTCAACCCTGACCTTTTCACAAAAACTCTTTTGTTTCTAGAATTTCCCAGAATATACAGGCACACAGTCTCATTTCCAAAACTGATTTCATCTCCGCGACAAGCATGTTTTAATGCTCTTTGTATAAGGAAGTCATTGTGACAAGTACAGCCTCTGTTTTGAAAGAGAGACATACTATTTTAACCATAAATAGTCTATTATAAAAAAAATCTTTTCAGCCTAATAACTGTTTTTTAAAAATCTGAAATAAATATTAGGGTGAAATTGTTTGAAACTCAGGTGTACACACTGTCGTCTCAAGTCTTCATCTGATCATTGAAAGTTCCTACGGTTCCTTTGAAGATTGTTGCGCAATTGTAATACTAAATGCGAGGAATGAATTTTTTTTGAACATATGGGGAAAGAATCATTCATAGTATTTAATTCATTTAATTTCAGTACATTAAGGTAAACTTAGTGTTGCCTTTCCTCCCCTTTTTGGGAATGCAACCATGACATATAGTCAAAAGATCTAGTGTGACTCTTGGATAGTTGTTGTGCACCCTTATAGAAGGCAAATGCAAAAATATAAACCATGATGAATGAATAACCTATTCAAACATTAGACCATCTCACCTTTGGGGATTTTAAGAATCTATGCAAGAAAGTACAAAACCATGCACTGATAGCAGAGTTACTTACCCTGTCCCCTGGCCGCACCATCGGTTCCTGCTTGGTGCCCAATTTATGCAGTATGTTATAAGCAACTTTCATACTACGGGTCCAAAGTTTACCTAATCAAAAAGAAAAATAGTATAAATATGGCATGGAATATTTAATCTTTAGAATGGTTCAAAATACAATTGAGGTACATTTGCCCAAAACAATTATGGATAGGAATCCATAATTGTATAAAAAAACAAAGAGTTTATAGAGGGCATCTTGTGATACAATATCTGACTGTGCTGCTAAGCTTCATATTTTAAATGGACATCATTTAAAAGTTTGTACTTTAAGAACAACTTTAATTCATCAGCAGCTAGGTCTTATAGCTTAAGTCAAAGTTGGCTCTGACTGCCCTAACTTAGAACCACCAAATACTTCTTCCTTTTTTCTACCTCAAAAGAGTTTTTAATTTCACAGTACAAGTCAATTGACTGGATATTCAAGTTTGAAAACCAGATTTACTTACATTGCATTTATACAAACTTATGAGACCTATCTAGATTTTATACTCAGAAGCTCACATCTACATCATGCATAGTGATAGTAGAGAAATCCTCTAAAATAAAGAAGATATTACATTGCTGGTCATATAGAGTTCTATGCTATATATTGGAGCTTCAAAGGGACATAAAAAGAGATCCAAAAGGCAATCTGCCTTGTTGGATCTTGTCCAAATCCTTCCCCAAACTTGCACAAGTCGACCTCATTAAATAAAACTCTAAGCAAAGAACAATTCTCCACTCAAACAATAAAAATTGATGAACCATATTATGACCATACTTCTACCTTTTAACAAGTGTTCAGGAGGGGTTTCCCTTGGTATTACAGTATTCAACTAATAGCTGCTGTCTTGTCAGCACAAATAAGTCAGATCTGTTTCAATATGCCTGGGAAAGTTGATTTTTGATCTTTGAAGTATTCATCCTGACAGTTTCAAGGCTTCTTATATAGAGCACAATCAATGTCAACTTTTTCTGAACAAACTATACTACAAGTTGTATATCCATGTGATTTTACACAGAGGAAGACGTTTTCCATCAATTGTGTCCAGATCATTTTGAGTGCTGGCAACGTTTGGCCCAAATTCAAAGAAGCCCATAAAGAAGCCATTAGTCACCTGCAGCTCTGATCAGAGTCTTTAAGTCAGTTATGAAAGTTCAGATAGGCAATCTTTTAAAAAAAAGCTATTACTGCGTTTCTCTGTAATTGCAATCTAGATGAAGCCTTTTATTTGCAGTCATTAATGACAGAGCATATGACAAAAAATATAAAATAAAAATCAAGCAGTTGCAAGCAAGGAATTTGAAAACAAACAAGAAAGCAATCCATTTTGAATCCCACTGATTTAATTAAAATACGGAATAGTGATATAAGCATAGACAGAAATACATTCAAGAAAAGAATATCAAAAGACAAACACGCAGCTTTACACAAAACATATTTGATGGCAATATGATGGCTCAGTATAAGGTGAGCAATGGCAAGTTCAAAATATGGATTAGAGGTAGTTCTTGCTTAATTGCCAGTTTTTCGGTGATCATTCGAAGTTACAATAGACCTGCAAAAGGCAGTTATTTCCCAGTTCTAGAGTTTCAACAGTGCTTACTCCCCCAGCAGTCTCAAGACCACATTTTAGGCACTTCACAAATGACTGGTTACAGCATTTCTCCATCACATGACCACAATTTACTATTTTTTTTGTTTCCCCCCAAAAAATGTCCACAGGAATGAATTAACTTGTTTTACAACTGCCATTTTACCCTTACAAACACCATGTTTGCTTTATAATAGCTATGCTTGTTTTATAACCGCCACAAAAAAGGACATAAAAGCAGATTGGTCATGTGAGTATCTTGAGTTACCACTATCATGACTTGCAACGTAAATTCCAGGCTCTACTGGGATCATTGGTTGAGGACTGTCTGTACTTTGATTAACTAGTCAAGCATGTTTGTGAACCTTGCCAGAGAACAAAAATCTATCTCCCACTTGTACAGCCAACTATGTTCCCTTTCCTAATGTGCGGAGTGACATTGCTGATATTTGTAACTGAATGTCACTTGTACAAACAAAGCATTTCATTGAAAATTTACATGCATTTCCATATCGAATTCATACATATTTTTATCGGAAACAAGCAACAATTGCCTGTTTCTAGCTTATTGAAAATCAAACCTTTACTTTTTGATTTACTATCTCTGAAATCAAAAATATAGGGAAAAATATTGTTTGAAGGCTACTTCCTTATGTGCATTTATTAGGGCTAAAGACACATTGAACATGATTCAGAAGAAGCAATTCATATCCCCGAATGTGTGTACAGCATTTCTCTGCTATTGATTTGAACAACCTGACTTTTCCACCTTTTGGTGTGAGGTCCAAAGCATTTCTTCCAAAGCATTTCTGAAGTGGGCATCATTTTACTACCCTATGCAGAAGATACTATTAAAATCCATTGGATACATCCCTGAATAAATGTGCTTAATTAATAATATGTTCATAATAATATGAGCAGGGAAAGCCTGCTCATATTATTGGAAAGCATGGGTACAGATACTTCTATAAAACTTGGCAATTTTCTTGCCAGGGTTCTGCTCCATTAGTCATGAATATGTTGGGTGTAAAAGCTGTCAGCTTGTGGCAAAGAGATATGCCGACAGAAAAGCAAACCACAAAATTAGGATTATATCATGAACAATAGGATTTTCAGCACCGCACACCACTAATTTAGCCACAGCAAGCCAGAATAGTCTTACCAAATGTATGCGTATCAGTTCAGAATTTTGACAAAAACCAGCTGCAAATAATTGTACATTTTTTTCAGCATCACAATATACTTCCCACAGCGTGTAGACACTGCAGTAACTGAGTGCTTCTCACACTCTTAACAATGTACAGAAATAGATATTATAAGGCAGCATTGTATGCAAGTATGCCCCACTGATATCAAACAGCATTGAAAGGTGGGTGGGTTGTTTTAATCTGAATCACTCTGCACCACACCCTCCTGACACAGGTCCCTGAATTCATGGGCTGCTACAAAACCAGAATGTGTAGGTGTACATCTCAGACTGAGAATGATGAAACATATACTACGTAGAGAGAGAAAGAGAATTACTTTAGGATGGGTGCAAAATGGCTCCCTTAAATTATTTCTGAATTGAAATATATAAACAGAAAACATTATGTGAGGAATATGCACATACAAACTCTCTTCTACAAGAAAGCAAGGGCAGATGTCATCTGAAATTAACTTACTTTTCTAGGGCAAAAAAATCTGATGAATAAATGCTGTTAATGCTACATGCGTAAGAAGATGTCATCTTCAAGAGGATATGGAACTGCCAATATTGATCCAATATTATTTCTGCTGAATGCTATCAACTCTAAACCACATGGGTCCCCTTATTTTTAATCCTGTTATTGCTACAAATGGAGATGACTCACTTGAACATGAAAATTCACAGTGGTATCTTGGAACTCAACTGAAACTCATCGAATTTGGTACTCAAGACATTTTGACGTGAAAATTTTGTCTTGGTACTCATCATTTCTTTGGTACTCAAAACTAGAATTTGTCGGTGTCGGCTGCCTTGTGATTCCTAATGGGAAAATTTTGTTTGGTACTTATCATTTTTTGTGATCATCGCATGTTACCTTCGTACTGAAGTGGTACTTATTTATCTACTCACATTTTAATCCTTTCAAACTACTAATATTTAACAATTAAAAAACATGAGATGATTTTCAGCTTTCTATTATATTTCTTTTTTCAAAAGAGGAAAAAAAGATTGCTGACCGTAAGTGAGAATATAAAGTGGTTTTCCATTGGTATCCATGGTGGTCAAACAAGGAGCTTTGGGAGAAATTGTTCCCCATCGTTGCAGTGCGGCTTCAAGTGAAGGAGGCCAATTCGTAACCACGCCCAGCTGCTCCCCACGCATCGCCAACATCTGAGCTCCTTCTGGCTTTGGTTGATTAGGATCTGGTTGTTGAACTTACAAATGTGAGAGGGTGTTACTTCATTTAATTCTGTACTAAACTAAAGAGAAAGAGAACTAAACATTTACTTTTGAAAGATCCCCTGAAAAGAAGAGAAATGCTGAATTTGATTTCAGAATGGGGCAGCTTGCTCTGCAGAACCAATTTTGTACTCTGTGCACATGTGTTGACATCAAGTTCCAGAATTCACCAATGGAACAGAGTCAAGAATATTGGGTGTTGAAATCCACAAATCTGGAGATACCCATGTTGAAGAAAACTTATAATCCTATGGGTCTATCTGGCCTATTTGAGAAGTTGCAATAAATAATGATTGGATTTTAGAGAACATATTGTTGGCAAGCCCTTTCTTAATCATGGGCCTTCTTCTACTTTAATATTTACAATAACCATGACTTTTTCAATTTGGAGGTCAATTTGTCCCTCAAAGATCTTTCATAGATATCCAGATGTTCAAACTGATAGCCATGTATGAACAATATGGTTAAAGAATGTAGTTTACAAAAAATAATATTGAATAATGCTCTCTTTCCCAACTAATCTAAACAAAGGAAGTGAGTAGCAGTTATTAATTATGTGCAGCATGTCATAGGACAATGAAGTTCTTTGTAGCTACATCATCAAATAGCAACAGCAATATCATTTAAGCTTATATTCTGCCCCATAGCACTCTACAGCGTTCTCGGGGGGCGTTACTATGTAAAAGCATAATTTGTATATTGCCCCAACAATCTTTTTCATTTTACCGGAATAATGGAAAGCTGAGTCAAATTAAGCCCTGTCGGGATTGAATTCCAGGCTGTGGGGAGAGTTTGCCTGCATTACTCCATTTTAATCATAGCACCACTAGGGCTGTAGAACTAAATACAGAATCCAAGTAAATTTTACTGGGGCATTTTTTTTTCTGGCACAAGAAATGAGTAATTTTATCACCCAAAATACATGCATGGAAGTCGAACTGTTTTACCTTCTAGTAATTCTTCAAAGTCATCCACAAAGAACTCTCGTAATGGTGGACGCTTGGGTCGTTTTAGAGTATTGACCAGTTGTTGTATTTTGGCGGACACTCTGCTGCTTACTGGAACTCCTGCAGGAAAATAAATCATCAAAAGCATTGAAGGGACGATTATGTCTACCAATTCTAGGTAGAGAACAAAAGCATACCAATCTGAATTCAAGTTCTAAAAATCATATTAAATAATAGTATACAGGAAGGAGCTTGAAAGCCCTGTAGAGATACTTTGAAAAATCTCTGTCCAACCTGGTAAATAACCAGTCACAAGTTGGGAAGAATCCTGTAGTTAAGCTTCACTGTGATTAAATAAACAGATGGATGAATGCCCTTCCCAAGCAGAATGGCCAGGAGAATTCCCAACTCTTCAAGAAAAATGTCACTTTAGATAGGCTTAGAACAAGCAAGACTTGTTATGTCAAATTTTAATACTTTACTTCCATGGTTCATTCTTCTGGATACTTCTGGAGCTACCAGTTATCCTACTTGAACCTACACAGATACAAAACACCTCAATCTTACTTTTTCTTGACTTTTCTAGTCTTCAGTCATGCAGACGTTTAAATTCTTCCTAATTAAGACTTTTTAAACATCAATTAATGCCTTTTTCCTGTACATATTAATGAACAGGAATACCTCTGCTACACTATCTATCTGTCCAAACTGTCCTTTCTGGAGTCTATGCCTACCTTCTTCCCTTTTACTAGACATACCATCACCAGTTTCCATAAGTTCAGCATTTCCATATTTTGGAGCCGCTCTTGATGTTGAACCTTGTGGTCTTTCTACTTGTATTGAGTGTTCGGAGGTGTAAGTGGTAACATCTGGAGGGGCAGAATGATTTTCTGAAAAAAGGAAAAAAGTTAAAGTCTCCAATTAATTTATTCAGGAATTTTTGAATAGTATTTTGGGACTGTACAATCCCTTCCAGGAAAGCCACCAATTTAAAAATAATCCCTTTCATTCAATTTTATAATTGATGAGCTTTGATTCCACTAATCCACAAAACTTTATGTTGAAAAAAGGTAAAGGTTTCCCCTGCCAAGTCATGTTTGACTCTAGGGGGTGGCGCTTCTCTCCCGTTTTCCGGCTGAAGAAGTCAGCATTGTCCGAAGATGCTGTGGTCCGTGGTCACATGACTGGCAGGACTATACACCAAGGCACATGGAACACTCACAATTCTTATTTTCCCATTCTGAAAACTAGGCACTTAAGATCAGCTACATGATGCATGCTTAAGTACACATAGTTAAAAGGGTTTAAGGGTTTCCCATGTCCAGCCATGACCAACTCAAGGAAGTGGAGCTCATCTCCAATTCTTTGCCTGTGTTTTCTGAGAAATTCTTTCACCATCAGGTAGCCAGTAGGAAAATAAGGAACAGAATAAACTTTCCCACTGAAGTGGTGCCTGTTTCCCCCCTTCTCCGTTTTATTTATTTTATTTATATAACATATGAAAATTCAATTTCAGTTGAATAGTGTGTTGTCTGAGTACAATTGTTTTTAGGCAATCATAATCAAAATGTTTACAATAGTATTCATCACAATAACATTCGTGCTATAATAATAATATTTAACTTACCTACTTTAACAAATCTCCGTTTTAACATTTATCCTTTTTATGTCTCCACATTTCTAACTTCTGTTTCTATTGTTTAACCATTGGTAAAATAGGTCCCATATCAAAACATATTCAGTTTCTTCTGTGTCCTTAAGCTGTGCCTGTTTAATTACTTGCATTTGCATGCTTTCAAACTGCTAGGTTGGCAGCAGCTGAGGCAAGTAGTGGGACCTCACCCAATTACTCAGAGCTTGGGTCTTGAACACTGTGACCAGCTTTCCAGCAGACAAGCCTAGTGTCTTAACCATTGCGCTGCCCAAGTATATATATGTGAAAACAAATATAAATCACTGGAGGTTATTTCCACTTAGATATCGAAAGAGCTCCATGCTAAGCTGAGCTATTTTTAGACTTCGTGTTTTTTTAAATAGCATGAAGCACTGGGTCAATATGAAATTCTTGTTAAAATTATCCAAAAGGTGAGTGGCCCAAGGCTGCAGGGGACAGGAAGGGTAGTGTCAGTTATCATTTGAGAATGCCACCAAGTTTCTGGTAGTGAGACCTTGCTTCTGAAACTGCTGTTTCTGGCTGCGTGGCAACCTGAGTGCAGAGGCCACTCCTGATCCAGGAAACTCTGCCAGGGATGCACAACCTGAAGCTGTGCAAAGGTTCTCTTAGCTACGACTGCCATCTGCTCTTTTGAGCAGGACTTGTGAGTCTAAAAGAACCCCAAAGCTGTGAACTGGGTCCACGGTTGCATTCAGAGTCATTCAGTCTTACGAGGGTTCAGCCAAAGCCTGTTGTCCCCCATCCAAGCCTCTAGGCACTATGAAAGGGCAGCAGTAAGATCACTAGGGATGGAGATACAAAGCTGAGTATCATCAAATACTATATCATCAGAATTATGATGCATGCTATTTTCTGTATGATGATCCACCTCACCCAGTTTCATGTAGATGCTAAAAAGGAGTGGAGAGAGCCAAACCCTATGGCCTGCCACTGATCTCTCTTTCTCTATCAACACGACTGGCCTTGGGTAAAGGGGCCAAACTGTGCCGCCGAGCCATAGGCCCTATAGCCGACCCAAAAAATATGGTTGATGGTATTAAAGACTGCTGAGAGGTCAAGGATGGATGAACACCATCATCCTGCCATTGCCATAGATCATCCACAAGTGCAATCAATGCTACTTCTGTCTTATTACGCCAATACAGTTTGCCATTCAATCTTGTGAGGTTGTGACCAACTGAAGGGGGTCGTGTTCATGTCAGATTCTCAATCAATTGAGAAACATTGTTTGAGCATTGTTTGAGAAACACTTCCATCATCATGTAGCCAACATGAAAATGAAGAACCCAGTAAATATTTCCACTGAAGTGGTACCTATTTAGCTGCTCGCACCTGTATGCTTTCAAACTGGTAGGTTGGTAGGAGCTGGGGCGAGTAATAGGACCCCACCCAACTGCATGGCAATTGAGTCTCTGTAACAGTTGTCTTTTTCTAGCAGACAAGTCTATCGTCTTAACCGCTGTACCATCGCACCGCCCAAGTACACGTAAGTGGGAACAAATATAAATCACTGGAGGTTATTTCCACATTGATGCATAAAGAGCCAAGCTCTCTACTGTACTCTACAGCCATTTTTAGAGTTTGTGTTTTTTAAAATGGCATTAAGCACTGGATCAATACGAAAATCTTGTTAAAATTATCCATAAGGTGAGTGGCCCATCATAAATTGATTAGAACCATAGCAATTTGCTACTTCTCCATTTCCAGACACAGTTCCTACATCCATTCTTCTCCACTCTACATCGTCCATTTGCAGAAGCAACTCTGAATCAATAGTCAGCATTCTGACATCGGCAGACAGTTCTCGATTTAATCTTTCCTTTCACAGCTTTCTGTACAGTAGCTCAACATGTTTTTGACATTTATTTCTGTTCTCGGGCCACTCTTCAATTTGTACTGTTGTACCAATTTTACACACTCCTTCTTGTAAAAAATCACACATTATAGTGAAGAGAAGTTATTGTTCAGGAGGGTAACCAATCTCAGGCTTTAACGAATTTTCTGTCCAAAAGCTTCAGCGATCAGAAGCATCATATTTCAAGGAGAGCTTGGTGTTATGCACCAACACCAAGCTGAAACCATTAAGAATAATTGTTATTGAGCTTAATCAAGGAGCAGCTTTTGTAAATGGAATATCTATTTTGTCATCTGAAGCTTTAAAATGACAAGCACTCAAAGTAGTAAAATCGTTACATGAAAACCATCTCTAACCTAATCACAGCAAGCTCTTCGTTTACCAGCATTGCTGATGACACAGAAAACCACCTGAGAGAAGCCTTGTGGGAAAGGAGAAAGCCTTCTCTCTCAAAAGTAGTTAATCATTTCTGCAATTGATTTTTTCTTCTAAACCACCTTAAGGGGAAGCAGAAATAAATTTCAAAGGACGTTTGATAGATATAACAGGGTTAAGCAACAGCCATCTACTTTTTGCAATTCTTTCTGGTTCATCTACATAAACAGAGAACACACTAGAAGGAAATGGGATTTTGCAACTTGGCAAACTGTAGGTGGACTACAAGAGGATTTGTTCCATTAGGAGGAAGCTTCCAGGGTTGTGGGAGAATCACCTTTTCTTGCTATTTAGCTTGCTTGACACAAAGTTCAGTGTCTGCCAAGAAAGATAACGTTCCTTTGAAGGTTGTGGCACCCAAGCAAAAATTGCACATAAAGGGGTAAGATATCTTTAAAAAAGCACTGAGATAAATGAAACTCTATTTTCCTGATAAATATAAATATATATCTTTTTAATACTGATTTCCTCGACTAGAATCCTCTCAATCGAGTTTAAAAAGTAATCTACTTCATGCCAAAAAAAAAAAACTTCAGAGAGGTCAGAAAACCTACTTGAAATTCAAATTGGGAAATTCAAAAAGTAATACCGGTCAGCAGCAGTTATGCTTTTGGTATCATATAAAGATGCATTTAGTTTCAGGACACACCCAGAATAAAGTTTTTACTTCATTTTTTAAATACTATTTATAGGATAAATGGGATATAGATGGGAGCCAAAGAGAAAGTTGTTGCAGAAAATGCCACCACAGCTTAAGACAGTTGGCATGATCCTGCTCTCTCAGCTCACGCCCAGACCCTAGACAGCAGTCCTGGAGGATTGGACTTTCAGTTGCTGGTTGGTGAATCATAAGGCCTCCTTCACCAGGTTGGTGAATCATAAGGCCTCCTTATTTGCATTCATATTAGGGAGGAACAAGCTAATCCGGCATGCATAACCTGGTGACCCAAGAGGTCGAAGTTCCCCTCTCGAAAATCAGTCCAGGTGGGTTTAGGGCTTTGCATAACCAAGCTACAGGGGAAAGGAGGATTGGTGGCAGTTATGTCCAAAAATCTCTTTTGGCTTTCAGGGGCCATGCCACCAAGTTTCCGGTAATGAGACCTTGCTTCTGAAGCTGCTGTTTCCGGCTGCGTGACAACCTGAATGCGGAGGCCACTCCTGATCCAGGAAAGTCTGCCAGGGATGCACAACCTGAAGCTGTGCAAAGGTTCTCTTAGCTACGACTGCCATCTGCTCTTTTGAGCAGGACTTGGGAGTCTAAAAGAACCCCAAAGCCGTGAACTGGGTCCATGGTTGCACTCAGAGTCATTCAGTCTTACGAGGGTTCAGCCAAAGCCTGTGGTCCCCCATCCAAGCCTCTAGGCACTATGAAAGGGCAGCAGTAAGATCACTAGGGATGGAGATACAAAGTTGAGTATCATCAGAGATTAAATCATCAGAATTATGGTGCATGCTATTTTCTGTATGATGATCCATCTCACCCAGCTTTATGTAGATGTTAAAAAGGAGTGGAGAGAGCCAAGCCCTATGGCATGCCACTGATGTCTCTTTCCCTATCAACACCGATTGGGACTGCCCTTGGGTAAAGACTGGCCTTGGCTAAACTCTGCCACCCAGCCACAGGCCTATAGCCGACCCCAAAAATATCATGGTTTATGGTATTAAAGGCTGCTGAGTGGTCAAGGAGAGCAAGGATGAATGAACACCATCATCCTGCCATTGCCATAGATCATCCACAAGTGGAAACAATGCGACTTGGGTCAATGGTACAGTTCAATTTTTTGTTCCCTATCCAGAGCTCCACAACCTCCAAGAAAAAGGAGCGGATGTGGACTGAACCGCACGTTCCCTATTAATACTCATTAGTACTGGCCTTGGAGAAAGAAGGTGAACCCCCACAAGACCGTCCTGTCCAGCCCAAATTCAACAGATGGCCCTAAAGGATACCATAGCTGATGTTATCAAAAGCCACTGAGAAGTCAAGGAGCAATCAGAGTCATCCCTCAGGTTCTTCCAACAATGTCACAGGCATTTATTAACCCTTTTTAGAACCCATAATTCCTCCAAGAACAACAGGGACCATCAGGAATGATGGCTCGAATAAAACTTTGACAGATGGTCCCAAAGAATACCATGGCTGATGGTGTCAAAAGCCACTGAGAAGTCATGGGGAGCGAGGATGGATGTACACCATCATCCTGCCCTTGCCATCATCCAGAAGTGCATTAGATATTGAACAAATTCCTCTGCATGGCCCTGAAGATGATCACCAAAGCCCTTCTGTCCAGGAAGGCACCAAGTGGTCCAGAACAAGGTTGCTGGGTGACACTGGAGATACCATAAAGGCAGAGAAATAATGCTGTTTTGTCATTCTTGCTGCCCTGAGATAGGTTGTAAGCTTCTAAAACTGAAGTTTCCGGCTGTGTGACAACCTGAATGTAGAGGCCACAACCTGAAGCTGTGGCAGATGTTGACTGAACACCATCATCCTGCCATTGCCATAGATCATCCACAAGGGGAAACAATGCGACTTCTGTCAATGGTACAGTTCAATTTTTTGTTCCCTATCCAGAGCTCCACAACCTCCAAGCAAAAAGGAGCGGATGTGGACTGAACCGCCCGTTCCCTATTAATACTCATTAGGACTTGCCTTGGAGAAAGGAGTTGAACCCCCACAAGACCGTCCTGTCCAGCCCAAATTCAATAGGTGGCCCTAAAGGATACCATAGCTGATGTTATCAAAAGCCACTGAGAAGTCAAGGAGCAATCAGAGTCATCCCTCAGGTTCTTCCAACAATGTCATAGGCATTTATTAACCCTTTTTACAACCCATAATTCCTCTATGAACGACAGGGACCATCAGGAATGATGGCTCGACTAAAACTTTGACAGATGGTCCCAAAGAATGCCATAGCTGATGATGTCAAAAGCCACTGAGAAGTCATGCAGAGCGAGGATGGATGTACACCATCATCCTGCCCTTGCCATCATCCAGAAGTGCATTAGGTATTGAACAAATTCCTCTGCATGGCCCTGAAGATGATCACCAAATCCCTTCTGTCCAGGAAGGCACCAAGTGGTCCAGAACAAGGTTGCTGGGTGACACTGGAGATACCATAAAGGCAGAGAAATAATGCTGTTTGTCATTCTTGCTGCCCTGAGATAGGTTGTAAGCTTCTAAAACTGAAGTTTCCGGCTGTGTGACAACCTGAATGTAGAGGCCACAACCTGAAGCTGTGGCAGATGTTGACTGAACACCATCATCCTGCCATTGCCATAGATCATCCACAAGGGGAAACAATGCGACTTCTGTCAATGGTACAGTTCAATTTTTTGTTCCCTATCCAGAGCTCCACAACCTCCAAGCAAAAAGGAGCGGATGTGGACTGAACCGCCCGTTCCCTATTAATACTCATTAGGACTTGCCTTGGAGAAAGGAGTTGAACCCCCACAAGACCGTCCTGTCCAGCCCAAATTCAATAGGTGGCCCCAAACAATACCATAACTGATGGTGTCAAATGCCACTGAGAAGTTGAGAGTGAGGATGGATGTACACTATCTCCTTGCCATAGATCATCCAGAAGTGCAACCAGTGCTGTTTCTGTCCCATTACTGGAACCAAATCCAACAGGATCGAGCCGTTCCCAGAAGACCAAGCAAGTCCTTTCCCCAGGCATTTTAAATGGACCTCTACTGGGCATGGGTTCCAACTAGAATGAATTTGAGTGATTTGTCCATTAGGTATTGAGCAAATTCCTCTGCATGGCCCTGAAGATGATCACCAAAGTCCTTCTGTCCAGGAAGGGAACAGAATAAGGTTGTTGGGTGACACTGAAGATACCATAAAGGCAGTGAGATAATGCTGTTTTGCTGCTCTTGCCATCCTGAGATAGGCTCTAAGTCATGTCCAGTCAGAGTTATCCCTCATGTTCTTCCAACACTGTCCCAGGCATTTATTAACCCTTTTTAGATCTCAGAATTCCTCTATGAATGACAGGGACCATCGGGAATGATGGCCCAAGAGAGGCTGCACAGGCACAATCCTGTGTAAAGCCTTGGCCACTCTTTGATTCCAGGTAGAGACAAGGCTTCAACAGGGCCATGCGGCAAAACCCCTGTGATATTTCTCACTTCCATCTGCAGCTCATTTGGGTTCTGGTGGGTGGAACACTCCCTGAGGAGATTGGTGACATAGGAGGGTCTCAAGGATATCAGGGCATGATCTGACCAGGATAGGGATAATGTTTCATTTCCATTGCTCTAACAGGAAATTATGTCTGGTGTGTGACCACTGTCCTGAATCAGGCCTGTGATTATCTGAGATAGGTACATGGTCATGAATCTGTGCGGCATCCGAGGTCGAACCCTGAAATGGCAGATTGCTAGACTATCTGGCAACGGTCTCATCCTTTAATATAATGAACAAAGCAGGACGCATCAGCTGGCCAACAACTACAAAAGTGGCTAAGATCCATGCCGCACAGCTGGATACAGAAACCACAATCCAGGAGTTCTTTATTAAGTCTTCTAGTACAACTTACTATCTTGTGTGTATCCATGGGTCAAGTTATTTCAATTCCTAGTTTAGATAAGAAATAAAAAGACCCCAACTGCAGAGGCAGTTGGAAATTTTGGTTTTAAAATAAAAACTCTAACGGGGTAAGGATGGGGAGTTGAGTTACATGAAAAGCAAATTATACATGAAATTGTGGATATTTTCCTATTTTCTTTGGTCTGATGAAAAAATTCAGGAGAAAAGCTAAATTCTCTCTAGAAGCTCACTTTGAGAGTAGAGATCTTAAAAAAAAAAAAAAACAAGCAGAGTAGTATTCTCCAACCTATAAACCATTTAGACATGTGGGCTTCACCCCTTTTATTCTAAGAAGTGGCTGAGTCTATACATTTGGGATCAATTTGGATAGGGAAAACGAGTGTCTTCATTCACTCAGGCATGCTGAATCTCAAAATAATACAATTTTTCTAATTCCAGTTCTGTTCAGATATGAATATTGAAAATCAGGACATCTGAAAGGCACCTTGTTAAGTATTTAAATCCAGAATGAATAACCCTGGTCCTTCACAAAGCCCAAGGACAACCTTCGGCTAATTACCTGTTTTCCTGTGACAGAGGTTTTGTGTATATGAGAAATATGTGCATTATTCTGTCCTTTCTCAAAGTAATGTTGGATAATGGTAATCTAATAAATGGATAACACATGGATATTAACCTATGTCCAATGGTGCACATGTTCTACAATTTATTTTAGAAGCCTAAGTACCAGTAATAAAAATAAAAATTTTATTAGTGTTAAATAAAATGACTTAGTCTCATACGACAAAAGTTTTGAACTTCAATAAAGATTGTTATACATTTTGCTGTTTTAAAAAGGACAACTTTTTGAGTCAACTAAAATGTATGCTGTATCTTGCCAATTCAGATTATACTTTGAAATTCTGGACAGAATACTCTATAATTAGCTTTTCCTTATTAAAAAAAAAGCACTGCTATGGACTAGAATTTCCTCCTTTTGATTCTAGCTGCAAAACGAAGAGTTTTTCTTAATCCAAATTTAGCTCTTTTAATATAACCAGCTCATTAATACAAATGTTAACTTTCAACAGTAAGAATTTTCTTCTGCAAACATTGCCATTTTCTGTATTTTACTTTCAATGTGTATCAATTAACAAAGAATCACCACCTTCATTAAAATAATGATCATTGCTTGGTGTCTCTTTTCTTAACTAAATCACATTTTCCTCTAAGCTTTCGGCAATATACTGTATACCAATTCCATCATGATTTCTAACATCCAGATCAATATCTGTAAATTGGGTGTCACTCAGAATTAATTGCTATGCTAGTGGAATGCAAGTTGTAGAGCAAAAATGGGGTAATATGATAAAAAATATGTTTATAGGAAGCTGCAATATTGCAATCTGAAGTTATGTGAACTGTAGAAAATAGAAAAGCAAAATTAAAAGGATATTTTTGGGTTTATTTGCTTGATTGTCCATGAATTTCTAAAGACTGGGTTCTTCTAAGCAGTGGTCTGCTTAATAATGCAGTGTAATTGGGCACATTCACATATAGCCACAAGCTATGGCTTATTTATCACAATGAGTGGGTTCATACTCCACATTAAGCAAAAATCAAGTTACACTGTAACTTAAGAGTAATGTGAAAATCAAGACATAAAGTAATTAGAACTCCTGTATTCTTATAATATACCACTAAACTTAAATGTTATAAATCTTAACATTTAGCAATGCCTTTGTTTAAAAGTTTAAAGGTTTCCTCTGTCCAGTTGTGACCAATTCAAGGAGGTGGTGTTCATCTCGGGTTCTCAGTGGAGGGAGCCTGCGTTGTTTGAGATGTTCCATCATCATGTGGCCAGCATGAAAATATGGACCATAGTAATCTTGCCCACCAAAGCAATACCCATTTATTTACTTGCATGCCTTCAAACTGCTAGGTTGGCAGGAGCTGGTGCAAGTAACAGGAGCTCATCAACAGGAGCATGATGCTTGAGTGTCAAACCTGGACTGTTGGCTTTCCAGCTTAACTGGTGGGCCACTGCGCCACCTGCCTTTGTTTTACAAAAATAAAAACCTACAGGATCACAGCAATGCTTTCTTTCTGATAAATTATGCACTCAAATTGATGTGACTGTTTGTTTCTGAACATATACTGAATAGTTACTGAATAGCTCTCTCTGTAGTTCATGAAGAATGTAACAGTGACCAAAAGAAAGATGGTGGAAGGGGCTTCCACAATTTAATAAAGGTTCAGGGATGAATAACCACATGCTATAATTGTAATTTAGGAATTTCCTTGAAAAAACGTATTGAATTTAAATGGTATTTATGGAAGACATAGCATAACTCAGGAGAAAATCCCAGAGAATGGCAGGTAACAAGTAATATGTTATAAGTGCTTTTCCTCACTTGAAAGATACTCCAATATTAAAGTTATCATCAGTAGCAGCAAAAACGCAAGCTATTTCTGTTCAGGCTTTGACCATCTCTTAGGATGGGTGCACCACAATGCAAGAAAGAAACATGACATTAAAGGTCTCAATAACCTTGCACAAAATTATTGGCACTCCAGGCCCTGTTCATATTTCACATTATGGTCTCCACTCAACCTCCCAAGACTTCCTGTTGGGGATAATATATTATCTGAAGAAGTGAACAATATTTCACATGGGGTTTAGAAGGTTAGATTCCCCTTGTGTTCAGATTGGAAGTTTCCTCTTCGCAGTCAGAGGTGGCGAGTGCTTTCTTTTAAACATTCATATTGATCACAATTAGTACTTTCAAAATGCAATGACTTGTTATAATGAGGCACTTCCCACTGGCAGGGTAACCTATAAAATGGATTTCTTTAATGGAAACATGAACATTTGCACATTTTTGTCATTAATAGTACATTGTTATTCCTGATTAATGTTGTGGAGACAACACATTGATGTCTTATTTTATTTTAAGGCATGAATGAAGTGTTCTAGCTTATCCATGCATTACTGACTGGTTGGTTTTCCTCAAACTCCTTTTTCGCAAGCAGTAATACAGTCAACATGAGTTACATTCCTTTAATATTATTAGCAATCCATACTTTGAGAACAAGAGGTTTGTTCTGTTTAAAAGGCTCTTATTTCAGTTCATGCAATTGTGTTCTCTTGCAGCATAGGCAAACTGATTTACTCATAAGCCTTTCATGAATAGGTATCTTCTTATCATGCCATCAAACTGAGAAGGTCATCTCTAAATATCTAGTTATGATCCAATTAAGAAATGTAAAAACTAGTTGGCTTTAATCTGTCATGCTAACCCATAATTCTCTTTAGTTGCAAATTTCCCAACTCAAGGAATATATGCCCTGTAAATTAAGAGTTATAGCTTGTTACGGTTCTTTAACTCATGAAACTGTCTTGATTAGAACATTTAATAATTTCACGCCTTTGATAGAACATGTACCCTCCTCAAACAAACATACTATTAAATATCTGATTTATCCAGTTTTGTATTATTAAAAAATCTTTAATATTGCATGATAAAGTTTCGCCTTAAGAAAGGAACTCTTCCATTCGTTGCTGGCTTTTTTTGAAAGAACATGACCTTCAATTAATAGTATCAGAGAACTATTGTTTTAAAAGGTGGGTGGGGGAGGAAACAAAGAATTTCTGGTCTGAATGCTGTTCCAAAATTAAAGGAAAGGGAGACAACCTTAAAAAAATATTTTAACACATCTGGCATTGATGTACGTCTGCCGAGTGTCCTTGAAAAGGCATTTTTGAATGTTTCTCCTAGAGTGGGATGTTTTTCCTTCAAAATTACATTGTGTTTTGAAATATTTGTGAAATAATACCTATAAATACAATTAATTAAGAAATAAGAACTATATGTAAAAAAAAGGGGGGGTGTCCATACATACCTATATGAGTTTGTGACATAACATCAGCTAGCCTATGTGCAGCACCACTGCCACCACTTTGGGTTGAGGATGAAGAAGTGGTAGATGTGGTTGAGCCATGGATGGCTTGGCTGATCCAGTGCTCCATATTTATACTCCCTTGGCTTGAGGTTGGTGTTCCCTGGGAATCGCCCTGCACCGAACCTTCATCTTCCGAGCCAGAGGAGGTATCTAGCAAGACAGACAAATGCAAAACTTAGGGTTAAGATTTTATGTTGCAGTATTCAGACACTGACCCAAAGCCAAAGAGTTCAGTTCAAATTGCAGTGGTGTCCCAAGAAATTTGCAAAACAATTCAGGCACCATTTTCTGTTGAGCTAGGGGTTTAAGTAGTTGGCATAACTTCAAATATACTGATGTAGCCATGCAAGAAAACTGAGTCATTACTATAATTTTCTCAACCTGGTGGTTCTCTAGATATCTTGATTTAGAAGTTATATCAAAAACAGGTAATGTTGTTTGTACTATTCACAATTTAGTCAGAATTATTGTTTTATTCTAAAAGCATTTCCATTCCCAAAGTAGCAATTCTCTAACATTAGTAACAGCATGCAATAAACACCAGATGCTATAAAAGCTACAGCACAAGAATATCTGGTTTGGCCACAGTGGGAACTCAAAATCTTGAACTAAATGCACTTTGTTTAATATGGCAGAATTAAGTGAATAACACAGAACAACAGAAACAACTCTCTACAAAAATCTGTTCATATTCCTTATGGTTATTTCAGAGAACATCTCAAAATACTTGCAAAGTGAAAGGAATATTGGGCCTAGAATAGGGAGACAGTATGTGTCAACTTCAGTAAAGGAATGGAGAAAATCCATATCGTGCATCAATTTTTGTAACTTTCAGAACTCATCAGATCACCATGCAACAATGAGGAGATGTGATGTTAGTTTTTGCTTTAATGAAATGAAAAGCATAATAAACTTCCAATAACTTATAAAGCTATGTTACTTTTTAAAGAATTCTCGTACCTTGGAAATTGGCTAAAAATTCAAAAACTCCCTGCTGTAAAATTGTTTCCTGTCTTTGGCCGGATGAAGTATGCAAATCCATCCATCCTGCCATGATGCTATTGGCAAACAAGGTCTGTGGTTTGCTCAACAAATCCTGATTTTAAAATACCACATTAGTATTCTCTATGCAATTACATCTACCTATCAAAATGGCCCAAAATTATGAACTGCAATAGAGAAGATACTCCCAAGCTACAGAATTGTAACCTAAGTTGTCTCTTTCTTTCTTTTTTTTAAACTCTTATTCAATTTTTCCTTGGAAAGTTAGAGAAAAATCAGTGTTCTTTCTCTGGTGTGTAGGAAGTGAGGTCCATGTCTAATTTGTTCAGGAAGCCACGATGCTCTTTCTTTCCTAAGATTTTTATGTAACAGTCTGTCCTACTATAATCAGTTGAGATTTGCTGCTCAAGAAAGCCTTTATTAGATGCATCAAATGTGAAAAAAGAGATGGATCAGACAGTTTTATTGTAACCAATACATGGTGGGATTCTTACTTTACATATTCATCCACACCTATTTACTGTTATGAGTGCTCAGATTTGAAATCCAATCATAACACTTTAGTTCAGGTCCTTACCTGGAGGGGTATAGGCATCCATTGATGTTTGCACCACCAGTGAACGCCTCTTGGATGGCATAGGTACTGCCATCTTCCGCTCTTTATGTTTTGCAAGAGCCGCCTGGACTGCTTCCGTGTGGACATCTAGAATCAAAAACCTAAATATCAGCTTGGAACTCCAACACGAGGTCATAAACACAGGTAGTTTCTAGGAGAGAATTAATGTTGTAAATTCCTTAGAGACACGGAATCAATTCTGCAGAAATTTTTCAGCAAGCTATGCTCTCCAGTCAAGCCAAGCACAACTCTACATTAAAACTCTACATTATTCTAGAACAAAAGCTGAAGCCCAAAATACAATGCCTTGGAAATACATTCCATTAGTAACAATAGGAAAAAACAGTTATTTTAGGGAGACCATTTCCGCAGGATCTGCATTTTGATTATTCCAGCTAATTAATTTTTTTTTTTTAGTTTTAATACAATTTGCTGTTTGGGATATTCTCTCGGTTTCTTTTAATTCTTAATACTTTAAGGCAGTCTATATTCGTATATGACTAAACAAATGATGAGGAAAGTCAACACAACATGGCAGAACACAGAAATAATTTTAATATTGTAGGTTCATCTAAAGAACATTATTATATAGGTTTTTCTTTTGATGTTTTCCAGATGTATAGTTCAGATGGGTTATAAAACAATTCCCATGATCCCCACCCAACTATGCAGCATTGTTTAAATGAGATTATTGTTTTCAAAAAACTTTGAGACTGGATATAGTTTAGACTTAACTTTTTTTAATGAAAGTTCTATCAAGATTTATTATAGCATAAAATACAATGAATATTTTAAAAAAGGAGAGTAAAAAAGGTGTTGACTTCTGATTCTTTCCAAAAGAGTAAAATTCTAATACATTTATAAGTTCAACTTTCTGCATTACCTATAATTATTACAAGCCACACAAGGCACTAACTACACAATTATTAAGCTTCAAACTAAATTCTAAGTGGTTTTTTTTCTATTTCAAGTTTAAAAAACAGAAACAATATCCCAATAGATACAAGACGAAATAAAATATCTTTGTTAAAAACAGTTTACATTGCAATCTTAACTAAATTTATTTTCCCATTGTGGGAAATGATAATATATTTCTATTTACATTTATTAATCTTTCTAAACTATCATCATCAACACTAACAACAATCATATTCTTTCAAATACTTTAACCTTAAAGGGAAACTCTGTTATATTCATTTTAAGATTCTAAACATTTCTTTAAAAAAATCATCTTTATAACCAATGCCAATTAATTATAATACATCATTTTTAACTTCCTTTTCACATACATACATGCATATATACATACACACATACATACACACACTTTCAATAATAGTTTGCAAACTATAAGAATTACTTGAGCATTATACATATAAAAATAAAGAAAAATGGAAGGTCAAAATCTTATCTATCCCTCGTCTTCTTGAACATAAATACTTTCCAAATTTAATTTCAAAATATTTTACAAGCTTTAAACAATAACTTATTCATCCCATTTTCAAACCCACTTTATAAAACAATGCATTGGAACTTTCTTTAAATTACATATGTCAAACCAATAGAAAATCCATCCTGACTCCAAAAAATTTACAAAGTTTAAGTTACTCCCTCTACCTTGCTCTCATAAAACAAAAGCTTTTTCTACATAAGTTTAAATTATACTTCTTAAGTTTAGACTTAATTTTTGACCAAAGCAGAAATTTTTAACAGTCAGCATTAGATTGGTTTGCTATTCTTTATTCATAATTCTTTTCTTCCATTATCAGATTGAAATTAAAGATGAGGTTTTTCCCAAACTGAACGTATGTCATGTATTGAAGGTGTGAAGTTTGCCAGCACTGTCGTGCTAGTTTGTATTATATATCTTAGAGTTACTTCCCACTCATTACAAATCAAAAACACCTAAGCATGGTGTTCCACCTTTAAGGCTTTTTCGCAAAAGCACCAAGACAAACAATAGAAGGGTATCAGAAAAGACCCACCTGTGCTATAGAATTTTGCATGGAATGTATTCATGTGTGAAATTAATGGATATTCTGAGAAAGTTGTGTGTTTGTGTGTGAAGGAAAGGAAAAGAAAAAAAGAAAAGAAAAAAGGAAGGAAGAAAGGAAAACAATATAATTTTATAGCCTGCTTTTTTATTGCTCTTATACTGTACACACAAAACTGTTCTATATTTTAGAAGCATAAACATTTACCTGTCCTAATGGATGCTGCCATCAGCTTCCTTGGGTGCCTTATAAATATGAAGGATGAATCTGGACTCTGCCTGGAGAACCCTGTAGGGCTCTCTGTGTCTGGCTGGCAATGGACTCCAGACTCCAGCTGTAGTTTGCTTTAAGTAGTAGAGGAGTAGGAGTCTTGCACAGCAAGCTTGAGAGCAGTCCAAGGAGAAGAGCATGTGAAGGAGTGGATGGATAATTATTGGGCAGCAACCTTCCCAGTGGGGGTGGATAAGAGGGAGGGAGGGCTCAAGCAGTGAACTTACGTATGCAAGAAGACAAAGCTTGACCACCTCCCCAATGCCTTGAGCCTTATCTAGTCTGGGAAGAAAGAGGAATAACTGATATGGAATAGTAGTGAAGGACACAACTGAGGGGAAACAAAATGGATTGCAAAGAAACGTTAGATTAAATTGAATATTCAAGGAAGAAAGAATAATAGAGGAATTATGAAAGGGAAGTAGAATAAATTATTTATAGTAGAATCATTTTAGTGGTTGAAGGGACTGAACAGGACAGGGACTGAAAAGAAGAAGGAACCCAGGTTAGTTAAGGAGCAGGGGTCAAAGTGCCAAAATGTGAAGTGCTGGCTGGCTGAACATCTCCCTTTCTGCATAAGAGGCAAAAAGAGATGCTGTTCTCTTGGGGTGGAAGAACACTGAACAGGAGCTCTGGGAGCCAAAAAGAGAATAAATCTAAGAGTGGGATACTTGGAGAAGGGAGTAAAAGCTAGAAGCTGGCTTCCTTCTTTTAGAAGCTACTCTACTAAAAGTAGACTTGGAGAGTTACAGATGAGACAAGTGGATGTAAAAAGTCTACACAGACATAGGGTTAGGGTTGGACATAGTAAAGAGTCCACCTTTGGGCCTATTCCAAAGCATCCAGAGTGGTGGAGCCAATAAGCACCACTCTGTACTTATTGCATCTGGAGAATGAAGTCCAGCATGTTTAGAGTGACCAAATCCTCTTGATGTTTCAGAATATTTGTGAGCAATTAACTAAGCATTTTCAGGACAAAATTGCTCATATTATCTCCAGATTGGATGTCAGAAAGATAGACTTTCAAGAGATGACAAGGTAGCATCCTCCTGTGATCACCATCTGGATTCCTTCAAGCTTATAATGCCTAAGGAAAGTGATAGGATTGTCGGTGGGATGAACTCCACCACTTGCAGATTAGAACTTTGTCTCTCTTAACTAATAAAAGCATCCAAAAACTGCATAACAGCATGGATGTGAATATGGTCAGTACACTCTTAGGGTAATCAAGGAGTAATACCTCTGGATTTAAAGGAGAGGGTGTCAAAGCCATTTCTGGACCCAGCCATCCTAAGGTATTATAGGATAATCCTCAGGATCATTTCTTGCTAAGGCAATAGAAAATGTTTGTTTGTTTTTCCTAAACAACCTATTTCTCTCAAAGAGACCCTGGCAGTGTAGAACAAAACACTGAAATATAAAACAGTATGTACAAAATTAAAATGCTACGGTTAAAATTTAGAGTTGGAAATTTTAAAAAGATGATAGGATTTATTAATGAGGCAAGTGTAATTAACCCTGTTGAAAATTGGTTGACAACGGCAAAGGGAGTGCTCTCATGGCACGTACCAACCTCATGTGACCGTGTGTTTCTAGGGCATCCCCATGCAAAGCCATGTATTGGAAATCAGAAGAGTGGGGGCCCGCCTTGCCTCCAGAGGAAGAATATTCCATAAGGTGGGGGCAATGGTAGGAAAGGCTCTCCTCCTATACCCAGTCAAAATTCTTTAACTGACAGGATCCACAGGGTCCACATCTTCCCTGCCTGATCTGGTGGGATGGGCCAATGTGATGGGATGAACCTAGTTCCATAGGTAGCTTGGCCCTATGCCATGCAGGCCTTTATAGGTAATAACCAACATCTTCAATAATTGGACCCAGAAGCTCTGGAGCCCAATGCAGCTCCTGAAGCAGAGGTGCATGGCTGTACTTTGCACTAGCTGAATCTTCCGTATATTTTTCAAGGGTAGTCTGGATGAATATTGTCCAAGAATGGCTTCTTGATTAGGAGGCATACCCGTGCTTCTTTAAAAAGACTCGGGAACACTTTGCGAACAAAAATGAATTTACCATTACCTTCTGAGAGTCTTTAACCAGCCAGAAGGGACTTGGATCTAATGCACAGATGGTGGCATTTGCATTCCACACAGCTTATCCATTTCCTCAGGGCCAACAGAAACAAACTGTTTCCAGATAACTGGGTATATCTGCTCCCTGGGCATCTCCACAGGACTTGCGTCACATATGGCATCATATGGCACATAGGGGAACAAATCTGAGTGATTTTATCCTCCTGGAAAATTTCTCTGAACAGCCAAGTAGGTGGATTTTCAGGTCACCTTTCCAAAGAAAGTCCAGGTGATCCTAAATAGGGTCATTGAGTGGCATTCTGTGGATGCAATAAGAGCAGTGGAGTATTGACACTTCACCATTCTTACTTACTTATTAAGATAAACCTTAATAGCAGCTCTAACTCATGTTCAGTCAAGTCCATTCTTCATTTTCATCCAGCAATATTGGCCAAAGAGAGGTCTGGATTAAAGAGGTTATTCTGGATTTTTTTTTCAGTTGTGTTGTCCAAAGGGTTTCATGTGTGAGTATTGGATGGAATCTAAACTGGCCACTTTTGTGTATGACCTGTAATTGTTTTGAATGGAACTGTGCATCTTTCAGGAACATTTCCCAATATCATTAGCTACCTAATCCTTTGTGCCATCTGCGAATTAGTGTGGGATGTTTACATTTATCATGTAAAATTTCTACATAATCTACATAATCTACATAATTAAAGTAACAAATAATAATGACTCAGAATTAGAATTAGAATAGAGAAACAAAATGAACGTATGAATAATCCTTTTACCTATTGAATATTCCACAACTTCATTTGAAGTTTTCGAATTAGTGTGGGATGCTTACATTTATCATGTAAAATTTCTACATAATCTACATAATCTACATAATTAAAGTAATAAATAATAATGACTCAGAATTAGAATTAGAATTGAGAAACAAAATAAATGTATGAATAGTCCTTTCACCTATTGAATATTCCACAACTTCATTTGAAGTTTTTTTCATTAGAACAGGCAGGCAAGTGAAGAGAATATAGAGAAATTACATTTCAGAATTAATGTTAATACAGATGCACAGCTCAGTTTTGGGCATACAAATACAAATTTTAAAAAACATTGTCTTTTTTTTAATTGTGTTTTTTCATCTTTATCACTGATTATAAAGGAACAACTGCCTACCGTAAATAAAGATATTTTAGTAGAAACAAGCTCCAGTGAAATCAGTGAGGCATAATTCTGAATACGTTCCTTTTCTTTCTTTTATTTTTATGTATCTCTTTTATGTCTAGCTCTAAAGAAGCCTAAAGCTAGATAAGTTTGCAAGCCAAGACCTTGAGCTCATTATTTATCAATAAAACAAACAAACAAATGAAGGAGACCAACTGAATCCATTCAAAAGAATGTTTTTGAAGCTAAGCAACTTAATCCAAGTTTAAAGCCAAAAATAAAAACTACGGTGCTTCACCACAAAATAAATCTAAGATGTTTTTCTTGGCCTTAACTATCATCATTCAAGAATTTAAAAAATTCATAGTCCTTTGGGTGATCTCTCTCTAAACCATAAGATGGAAATTACTAATATGGATTCATATTCTTTTGCTTAGTGACTGTTTTCTAATTTAAACAAAGTCTACCCCCAAGGCACTCTTTTAGGCTGTGATCCCATTGGGAGTTCTGTGGAGGGCATATTCACAAAATGGCTGCCATGATAGAAAAGGCAAAACACCTCTTCAGTAAAAGTGGTGGCTGAAATCCAGTTCTTTGCTTTGCAGGATGTCAGTTCCTGATTTATTTTTTTTAAATTAGAACAATCTTAATAAAGGAAAGAGTGTTTGAGACAGACCAGTGGAATCCAAAGCAGTTTCCCCTATCTTAATAATATGACAAACATTGTAGTAGAACTACCCACCCTAACCAAGTGCTCCATCACCAAAGTAAAAACTCAGTCTTCCACAACAGAACCTGTGTAAGAACATGCAGAAGTACATACTGAAGTAACCCTGAGCATCACAAAAAGAAAACAGATAATCTATGACAGAGGTTCCCAGCCTTTTGCTTGTGGACGGTACCGGTCCGTGGCCTGTTAGGAACAGGTCCGTGCAAGCAGTGAGCGAGCAAAGCTTCATCTGCGCACGTGCAGGATTGTGATGAACCGGCTGGGCACGGAAGCGACACAGCCGAACTGAAGACTTTTAATTCCCTTTTATTGATCCAAACTTTCCCCAAAATCCCCACAGTGCACTGCAAATTCAAGAGCAGAGCTTTAAGCACACACACATGCTTCCAATAGTTCTTGGCTGCTATACATCCAGAGGAGCAGCAGTCCTGGGATCAGAACCTGATCACGGGGCGTCCTCGTCGCTCGGAAAGTTCGCTGGGGCTGCAGCAAAAAAAGGCAAGGTAAAGCAAAGCAAGGCAAAACAAGGTAGCAAGATGTCGGTAATCATAAGTGTGCCTGGAAGAATGCAACACCTGTTCCCGACAAATGCCCCTCCCCATAGTGTCTCATTAAATCCTATTCCCCAGTTGAGCCTGGTGATGAGGGGTGGGTCGCCTTCTTCCCGAGTCGCCCTGCACTGATCCTGCCTCCTCTCCATTCTCCATGCTCGGTGATCAGGCGGGGTAGGCAGTTGCTCTTCTCCAGTGCTCCTCTGCTCTGCTGCCTGTCCTTTCTGCCTCTTCCCCGCTCGCTCGTTTATCTTGTGCCCTCTCTTCTTCTCTGACGACCCTTCCCAGGCCTGAGAGACCAGGGACTGCCTCATCCTGCTCCTCTGGAGCCAGAGGCTGTGCCATCTTCCTCTGTCGGCCACGTCTCTGTCTCTTCCTCCTCCTCGGCCCCGGCCTCCGGGGCCATGAAAGGGTTCTAGGTTGCACACAAAAACCCCCCTCCCCCCAAAACACCTCCTCACCAGCTATATCCAGATGAGCAAACAATACCCCAACTCCATTATTACCAACTAGCAGTTATAAAACATGAAAACTCCTTAATTTCAAAACACATGGACATTATGGTTCCAATTGGGAAACTGTGAGCATCCTAGACCAAGCCATGTTCAAAAATGCTAGAGAATTCCAGAAACTTAGACACTCTATACCTCTTGGTTGCCATCTAGTGGTTGCTCTAGTCAGACTGCAGTGAAACTGGTTGCTTGCACTTAGCCAAAGCTCCTTCTGTCTCCCCTCATCATGCTACCTTAAGCAAATGCCAAGCTTTTCTATGGGCATGAGCCAGCCTTAGAGGGCCCCATAATGTGGTTTAGCTTTTTTAGGCACTGAAGGCCCATTTAAGGTCCCTGTCTCTGCAGCCCCATGGTGGCCACTATCTTGCCTCTTCCGTATTTATGCCGCAAATCAGATAGACATCAGCAGTTCCTAACAATTGTACTGTGCATATATGTTTTGTGCATTATTTTTATTAAAGAAGAGTGACATGATTTGTTGCCTTGTAACTAAAATTGAATTTTAATTCTTAGTAATCATGCTTAGATTTGCAGACTACAAAACCACCTAGAGCTGATTTTAAAAAAATCAAAAAACTATAGCTATTTATTTTCTTTAACACAGCCCCTTGCCAATTTTTTTAGCATTTCTAACTTTCAGGAACTTAAATGCTTGCTTTAAATCTTCCTCAGATTAGACATGCTATTTTGTTTGTTTGCTGAATTTAATTTGCTCCCCCCCCCCCCAATCTCATTGCAAATGTCTGTGGGCAACTTCAGGCATTAGAACTTTAAAAACTTAACAAATGTCTTTCAAAGAGTAAAAGTAGAAATCCTAATCAAGATATAGTTAAAAGAAGAGGAGAGAGGGAACAAGGGAAGGGGGAGGGAGAGGGGATTGCCTTTTAATTCCACAACCACCTCAATGTGATGTTCCCTCATTAGTCAGGGCCCCAGGCCATCTGGCAGACTTAAGATCCTGAGGAAGCACAGAAGGGTGGGAGCCAATCTCTCTCAGGAGTAAGATGTTCCATGAGGCAGGAGCCACAGTAGACAATCTTTTTCTCCTGAACCCTGCCAGGCAGAATTCCTTGATCCTGCCAGCCGGAATTCCTTGACCAACAAGGCTGGCATCCTCCTTATAGTAGCCTCATGCCAGTGAGAATGAGGCTATTATCTGTCTTAAGCACTGTGATCTTTTTAATGGTATTACGTTTTAAAACAGATTTGGGAAAAGCTTCTGTTTCATTCTAAGTTACCAAAAACGTGAAGTACTGAATAAACAACTTCATACATTAACCTTCCATCTCCTCTTCTTCCTTTCCGGATTAGCTGGCCCATACACTAGATTCAACTCATGCTTTTCGTTATTCTTAGACAATCAACATCAGTTCTTCAGAATGAAGTGATGACATGACTAGGATTATTATTTTCTTGCTTGTGCTCTAGCCATCTGTGCAAGATTCCTTGCTCAAACTGCTAGTCCCTCTAAATAGTCTGACAATAAACAGTAAAATGTGGGACCAAATCAGATGAGACAACATGCAGTAAATTATTACGATTTCAGTTGTACTCATTTTATCAGTACATACTGTAGTTATGTTAACAGAAGCTCATAGTTCAATAGAAAGTTGAGTGAGATCTTCTCACGCTCAAAGTCCATCAACTGTGGCTCAGTTCAGATATCAAGCATGTGGTTTGGCTAGGTTTGGCTTAATTGTGTAAACTTTGTGATTTAGAAACAATATCAAGTGAGGTCATTTGCTATACAGAGCATTAGTTTACTTAATCATTCTTTATCAAATAAACATAACTGGCTGCTTTCCCATATCATGTTTAACTCATCATAGTAGTTGGGTTTGTACAACATGTTATGTTATATCCAAATAAGTTAAATATGACTTAGTATGTTGTATGAACTGGACTATCAACATAAAGGTTTATCAATACCACCCAATGTAGGGTGGAAGCTAACAAAATTTTATCAATACCACCCAATGTAGGGTGGAAGCTAACAAAGAGGCATGGATGTCATATCCCCTACAAGCAATACAATCCTATACTCACACACTTCAATGTAACAGTTTTCAAATGCCACCATAAATAATAAAAATGGTATTTAATTATGTTTCTTGCCAGTGCTGATCTTACAACTTGATGATGGATTAGACATCATCCTTATTGTATATTCAGGAAGCAAGCTATGATGTTTTACATCAATTTAAAGTACAATAACTGTGGAGGTTTTGGTGAAGAACAACATGACTCACACTGATGATGTTACCTAGCTGGGTAATGAAACATCTCCAAGCAAACAATCACGCTCAAGGAGCATCAAGAACCCCACACTTCAGCCCTGAAATACATACAGTATATTCACTTCTATTAGAATACAATAATTTAATACAATAGTTGCTTCAAGCAATTACTTATTTTGTAAACTATACAATTATGAAATCTCTAAACGGTTCCTCCAACTTATAGAACTAATTCCCCAGCTATTTTCTAACCAAATATTCACAACTTAGTTATGCCAATAGTTACATGGGGGAAAAAAGACTGCCCTCAATATGTGCATCCCATAAACAAAACAATAATTTCCCTGTACCTAAAACAGATACCCACTGTTTACCGTTCTTGTTCATATTTGAAACTGTTCAATGGTCAAGTCCGTATTTTAATTACAGATAGCTTCGAGGTCAGTTACCTAGTGATATTTGCAACCGACAGTAACAATTGATGTGAACTGATTTCTCTTTCAAAGAACACGAAGAACCACCTACATTTAAAGTATGCAAAAGCAGGCCAAATAGGAAAACGAAACTAGATTTTGGATCACTTCCAAAATTTAATTCTCATATCAAAAAACAAGACAACCTTGTAGGTAATTGTGGTCAGAGAGGGTTCTCATAGAAATCAGGTTCGGCCCTCTGATGTCACAGGTTGTGTCTCCTGATTTAGGTGACACTATATAAACTGCACTTTCCTAGATGAAAGTTAATGGAATGAATCTTCCTTATGTTCCTTTGTTGGTACACACGAAGCTCATATAAGATTTTCCTCTCCTAGGAAAGGCAATCATAATAACTTCCACAGTTCCTAATATCCAGAAGAGGGCTAACATGCTGTGGCTAAAAGGTGATTTATTACATTTCTGCTTAGAGCACCACACGCCATTCTTAGTATAGATGCAATCAAGTATTACCTAGTAAATATTTTAAGTTTCCATGTTAGTAAGCCAAGGTTTTCTTTCCTGTGGAGAGTCTCAAGTAATCACAACAGTGTAGGCCAGGCTTCACTCTTGTTGTTCATTCACTATTTTATCTAAAATTGCACCTTAATACTAGTTAATCTTATTTACCATGAAAACCACATGTTGGATAATGGAAATAATGGAATTTAACTAGATACGAATTCCTATCAAGCAATGAATAAAGCTGAGCCTTGACCATGAGTAGGGATATTAAAGTCCAATGTTCTTTTGTGGCCTCAGAGTGGGGGAACTTAACATTTTTCAGCTTGCTTTTAAGGCTTTTTGAAATCTAGGGGATGTTGTATCTTCTTTTTTTCTTTTACGTTTTCAAAGAAATGAATCAAGGCTTGATAGGACATTTAAAGTCAACACTCAACTCTGCATCTTGCGGATTTGCTAAATTATCTATGATTGGTATTGATGCTGTTCCTACTTAAAGACTGTAGATGATTTTTTTTTCTTTCTAGCTTTCCAGCAAGGAAATCTTCTACCCATCATCATTTGTCAAATAATTAAATGCATTTTGGCTGATTAGCTGCCTCCCTCTTAACCAATTAAAGATAGGCCAATTTGCATATTATGATAATCTCAACCTAAAGACCAGAGCTGAAATGCTGAGGAAGTATAATTTTATATTTCATTTTAAAGATACTGTTTATTATAATTTTATTCTGCAATCCAATCTGGTACGTACAAAATCAAAGTGGTCTGAAAAGGAAAAAAAAATCACAATGTCTTTTGTCTCACAGTCCTTGGTTATTTAACATTGTTAGTGTACAATGTGACTCTCTTACTGCACCCAGAGAATATATTATATATGTGTTATTTGTCACTCTGTTGTAAATAACAACTTTAGTGAATGGAGGAATGGGAAAAACTTTGAAGAAACATATCCTTTATCTCATGGGCTTCAGAAATATAAACAAAAATCAGAGATGAAGAGTTGGGCAGGAATCTGTTGATGGGCCTTGATTCTATATATTCCTTCTTTCCCAACTGGTAGCAAGCAATACTTTTAACAGCAGGTGAGATAACAGAACAGATGGAAGTATTCAAGCCCGCGTCTCCTCCCCAACTCCAACTGAGCTCAGTTTCTTGGTCTTAATCTTGTCTCCTCCTTAAGACATTTCCATAAGTCTGGGACTATGGGATAAATCAGTGGGAAGTGAGGAAAACCTCACATATGCCGTATGCTATGGCCTAACAATATAAAAGTAAATTGATTTAATAGAATTAAAAACTGATAGGAGTGAGGTAATTAATATCAATAATTTATTTACTTTATTAATGAAGCACAATGTACTAGTGACAATTGTTTAATGCCTTCAGATCAAGCTGCCTTCTGAAACTTGAATGTGTATTTCAACTTAGACAGTCATTTTCCTACCTTGGAAATTAGCTAAAATGGCTTCCCTCATCCCTCAGAAAAGGAAGCTTTCCTATCAAGTTATAGTGCTTCTGTTCCTTACTTTGGGATAGAGCAGTGAGGCCTGGAACTGTTGCAATGCTACCATTATATTATTTGTCACTCTGTTGTAAATAACAACTTTAGTGAATGGAGGAATGGGAAAAACTTTGGAAAAATATATTCCTTATCTCAAGGGCTTCAGCAAAAACCTGGGGGTAGAGATGGGAATGGTATCCATAAACCAGCCCAGTAGAGTTACTGGCCATAGAAATTTAGCTTAGTTCCTCTAAGAAAGGAAGCGAAGATAACAGATTATGTTGATATTGGATATTGATTGGTTGCTCAAGACCTGAATTGCATGGCAATGTTTTATTGAACGTTTGACTGGCGTGTGTGCTTATCTGCACACATGTGTATGCGTGCACACATGTACATCTCTTCTCCACAAAAGAGCATCTTCTTCAATCATTTGCAACCAGCTTTTAAATTTCTTGTTACTCCTCTCAAGTGTGAGAGCAGATTTCGATATAATTTGCTTCCGAAGTAAGAGACTGTATTAATATATTTCCATGATAGTAATGCTGATTTTTATTAATCATAAATTACTTTAAGCACTGTATTCTCCCTCCATCAAACCAAGAATATTCCCCTTCAGCAAATTTACGTTAATCTTACTCAGAGTACAGCCACTGCTGCTACAAAAACCATGAATGTGCTTAGCAAAAAGTGTTTGAAAGCTCAAATTTTAGGAATTATGACTATATAATTAATTTTGCTGCCAAGTGTCTATTAGCAACGGGATAAGGGTATGTGCTAATTGGAAGTGACAGGTGATAAAGCAGTTAATGTGCTATGATCAAAGTGGCTGAATTACAGGATTGTGTAGCCTCTTGTAACTTCCTTGTCATTAGCCTGCTGTTATCATGGAGCGTGGTGGACGGCCATAACATGGAAATGGATATGCTGATGTCATTAACAATCAGCCCATGTGAAACAAGAGTCTCACCCAGAGCACAAGTCTTTATGCTGAGTACAGTTACAAGTTCTATGGGGGGGAAATCCCGACAAGCATTCAAAGCCAGAACAGCTATTTCTGGCTTTGGATTTTTTTAAGCTTTTTTTTTTAACTAAAACTGTCGATTTATTTTCAGTATGCACAGATCTTGAGAATGCTATCCTGGGCAAGCACATATCTGCTTCATGCATCATTTTAAGGTAATCTTTATTGAGTAAGCATGAAAGGTCGATTAGGAGTGTTCCTGCAATACCAGTCTACCTGATGCATAGCAACCTGCCTGAACTTGCTGGAGGCTATCTCAGGGCTTTGGGTGGAATTCCCCAGACTTATGGTCCTGGAGGGCTTCAATCTGCCATCCCTGACTTGGCTTCAGAAGAAACCTAGGAGTTCATGGCCATCGACCCCTCCCAGATCATTTAAGAACCACTTGAGATAGTGGTCAGATCCCGGATATGATTTTCCTGTCAGAGCAGTGTCAACAAGATATGATGGGGAATCTGTCATGATTAGACATGATATGGTATCCCGCCTGTCATGATTATTAGACCATGCCCTGGTGGCTATAAGATTGACCAATGTGCCTTCCTCTACAGGGGAGGCAGGCCCTATTCGAATGGTACAACCTCAGCAAATAATGAACCCACTTCAGAAAGAACTGGGGAATATCCTGGGAGTTTGGTTTGTCCAGTGTCCACCTCTCCTTTCTAGGGAAGGTGGTGGAAAAAATGGTTATGGGAGACAGACGGCATTGTTCGCACTTGTGGATGATCTATGGTGAGAGGGGGATGGAGTAGTGCAGCCATACTTCTTCTCCTTGATCTTTCAATGGCTACAGGGGATGGGGCTGTGAAGATAATATTGCGCTACTTCATATCCCTTCTGCATGGCCGGTACCAAGCAGTATTAATCGGTAGCGAAAGGTGGGCCCTATCCCAATAGTCTGCTTTTTCGGCAACTAATGGTTCCACTCAGGTTTCAGAAGGAGTTGGGAGATATCTGCTGCACAGCCCCGTGGACGTCTCGGCTGCAACTTGAAAAAAGGAAGTGGCCAGTCCCTGAACAGGATTCTGCCCATGTACCCTCACATGGGTGATCAGTCCCGAAACTCCCAATGGTTGATGGAGGAGCTAAGGGTTCTGGAAAGGGCAAGTTTGTCCAATGAAACCTCAGTGAAAACTGAGGGAACTAAAAAGGGTTTGTTTTGTCCAAAATGCACAAGACACAAGGGGCTATTAAGCCAATTATCTCTTTGTTAGATCCCTGTCCGTCATGGTTGATGAAAGCCTCCAGGATGGGCACCTGCAGGTGTGTCCAAGTCATGATAAATGCATTGCTCCAGGAGGGGTTATTTCAAGCACCATTTAAGGAATCCCTAGTGCACCTCCGCCTCAAGAGACCATCATTGAACCCAAACTTCCTGGAGAACATTTGTCAAATGTCCACCATACCTTTACAGAACTACTGGTGGAAAAATGGGTTGCATTGCATCTCCAGAGGGTCCTGATTGAAGTGAATGATCTGGGCCCTTTTCTGTAAGGTATCAAGCCAAGTTATGTGAGGGACAGAGAGACAGACGGCATTGTTTGCACTTGTGGATGATCTATGGTGAGAGGGGGATGGAATAGTGCAACCATGCTTCCTGTCGACCTTTCAATGGCTACAGGGGATGGGGCTGTGCAGCATAATATTGCACTAGTTCATATCCCTTCTTCATGGCCAGTCCCAAGCAGTATTAATAGGTAGCGAGAGGTTGGCCCTATTTGAATAGTCTGCTTTCAGCAATTAATGGTTACACTCAGGTTTTAGAAGGAGCTGGGGGAATATCCTGGGGGTTCTGCTGAACAGTCCTGGACAGGATTGTGCTCACATGGCCTACCAGTCCCGAAACTCCCCATGGTTTATGGAGGAGCTGTGGGTTCTATAAAGGACTAATGGGCAGCTAGAGTAGTGATGGAGAAACACTAAGAATGAAGCTGACATCACCCTCACTTAAGGCCAACCATGTGGTGGTACCAACGGCCAAAGTCACTATTTCTCCAGTCTCATCTCCAGTGTCACCCAATCGCCCTGTTCAAGGCCACCAAATTCCTCCTAGGGAAGGAGGGCTTGGACAAGCATTTAAAGGGCCACGCAAAGGAAATTGTAAAACACTGATGGATAGAATTGCTTGGATGCATTCTCAGTTTTAGTCGAAGCACAGAGCAGAGCCATTGGAAAGATCAGGGGAATGGTCTTGCCAGATTATCTTGGAACAGTTTAATTCTGTTGGACCTGAGAAAATGCACAGGACCCAAGCAGGCTGATAAGGCAACTACCTGCTTATTAGATCCCTGTCCCTCTTGCTTGATGAAAGCCTCCAGAATGGGCACCTGCAGGTGTCTCCAAGTCATGATAAATGCATTGCTCCAGGAGGGGTTATTTCAAGCTCCATTTAAGGAAGCCCTAGTGCACCTCCGCTTCAAGAGACGATCATTGAACCCAATCTTCCTGGACAACATTAGCCCAGTGTAACCTCACCTTTCCAGAACTACTGGTGGAAAAGTGGTTGCCTTGCAGCTCCACAGGGTCCTGATTGAGGTGAATGAAATGGGCCCTTTCCTGTAATGTTTCAAGCCAAGTTATGTGAGGGACAGGGAGACAGACGGCATTGTTCGCACTTGTGGATGATCTCTGTCGAGAGGTGGAGAGAGAAGTGCACCCATGCTTCTCCTTGACCTCTCAATGGCTCCAGGGCATGGGGCTATGCAAAATAGTATTGTGCTAATTTATATCCTTTATCCATGGCCGATCCCAAGCAGTATTAATCGGTAGTGAGAGGTAGGCCCTATTTGAATAGTCTGCTTTCAGCAATTAATGGTTACACTCAGGTGACCTGAAGGTCTGTCCAAGTGGTGATAAATGCATGGCTCCAGGAGGGGTTATTTCAAGCACAATTTAAGGAAGCCCTAGTGTACCTCCGCCTCAAGAGACCATCATTGAACCAAATCTTCTTGGACAACATTTATCCAGTGTCCACCTCACCTTTCCAGAACTACTGGTGGAAAAGTGGTTGCCTTGCAGCTCCACAGGGTCCTGATTGAAGTGAATGATCTGGGCCCTTTTATGTAAGGTATCAAGCCAAGTTATGTGAGGGACAGGGAGACAGATGGCATTGTTTGCACTTGTGGGTGATCTATGGTGAGAGGGGGATGGAATAGTGCAACCATGCTTCTCCTTGACCTCTCAATGGCTACAGGGCATGGGGCTGTGCAGCATAGTATTCTGCTAGTTTATATCCCTTATCCATGGTCCCAAGCAGTATTAATAGGTAGCGAGAGGTGGGCCCTATTTGAATAGTCTGCTTTCAGCAATTAATGGTTCCACTCAGGTGACCTGAAGGTGACCCAAGTGGTGATAAATGCATTACTCCAGGAGGGGTTATTTCAAGCACCATTTAAGGAATCCCTAGTGCACCTCCGCCTCAAGAGACCATCATTGAACCCAAACTTCCTGGAGAACATTTGTCAAATGTCCACCATACCTTTACAGAACTACTGGTGGAAAAATGGGTTGCATTGCATCTCCAGAGGGTCCTGATTGAAGTGAATGATCTGGGCCCTTTTCTGTAAGGTATCAAGCCAAGTTATGTGAGGGACAGAGAGACAGACGGCATTGTTTGCACTTGTGGATGATCTATGGTGAGAGGGGGATGGAATAGTGCAACCATGCTTCCTGTCGACCTTTCAATGGCTACAGGGGATGGGGCTGTGCAGCATAATATTGCACTAGTTCATATCCCTTCTTCATGGCCAGTCCCAAGCAGTATTAATAGGTAGCGAGAGGTTGGCCCTATTTGAATAGTCTGCTTTCAGCAATTAATGGTTACACTCAGGTTTTAGAAGGAGCTGGGGGAATATCCTGGGGGTTGTGCTGAACAGTCCTGGACAGGATTGTGCCCATATGCCTACCATTCCCGAAACTCCCCATGGTTTATCGAGGAGCTGTGGATTCTGACATCAGCCTAAATTAAGGTACCAATGCCAAAGACACTATTTCTCCAGTATCATTTCCAGTGTCACCCAATGGCCCTGTTCAAAGCCAGCAAATTCCTTCTTGGAAACGAGGACTTGGACAAGCATTTAAAGGGCCACGCAGAGGAAATTGTTAAACACTGAAGGATAAAATTGCAACTCCACAGGGTCCTGATTGAAGTGAATGATATGGGCCCTTTTCTGTAGTGTTTCAAGCCAAGTTATGTGAGGGACAGGGAGACAGACGGCATTGTTCGCACTTGTGGATGATCTCTGTTGAGAGGTGGAGAGAAAAGTGCAACTATGCTTCTCCTTGACCTCTCAATGGCTACAGGGCATGGGGCTATGCAAAATAGTATTGTGCTAATTTATATCCTTTATCCATGGCCGATCCCAAGCAGTATTAATCGGTAGTGAGAGGTGGGCCTTATTTGAATAGTCTGCTTTCATAATTAATGGTTCCACTCAGGTGACCTGAAGGTCTGTCCAAGTGGTGATAAATGCATTACTCCAGGAGGGGTTATTTCAAACATCACTTAAGGAATGCCTAGTGCACCTCCGCCTCAACAGACCATCATGAACCCAATCTTCTTGGACAACATTTATCCAGTGTCCACCTCACCTTTCCAGAACAGCTGGTGGAAAAAGTGGTTGCCTTGTTAAATTAAACCTGAGTGAAACCTGAGGATGCTGAAAAGGGTTTGTTTTGTCCACTGTCCATCTCACCATTTTGAGAAGGTGCTTTAAAAAGGTTTCCTTGCAGCTCCAGAGGGTCTTGCTTAAAATCAATTATTAGGATCCCTTTCTGTAGGTTTTCTGACCAAACTATGGGAATGGTGACTAATGGACCCATTAATGGAAGGAGCTAGGGAGATATCCTGGGGATTTGATTTGTCCAGTGGTCACATTTTTGAGAAGGTGATGGGAAAATGAAGCTCAAGAGGGTCAAGCACAATTTAAGGAAGCCCTAGTGCACCTCTGCCTCAAGAGACCATCATTGAACCACATCTTTCTGGACAACATTTGTCCAGTGTCCACCTCACCTTTCCAGAACTACTGGTGGAAAAAGTGGCTGCCTTGCACCTCCACAGGGTCCTGATTGAAGTAAATGATATTGGCCCTTTTCTGTAGCATTTCAAGCCAAGTAATGTGAGGGACAGGGAGACAGACGGCATTGTTCGTACTTGTGCACGATCCCTAGCAAGAGGGGGATGCAGTAGTGCATCCTTCTTCTCTTTGATGTCTCAGTGCCTACAGTGGATGGGAATGGGGAGCACAGTATTGTGCCAGTTCAACTCCCTAATACTAGTGCATACTGGTTGAAATGAATGATCTGGACCCTTCAATGTACAGCTTTGGGCCAGGAAATGGGAGACAGATGGCATTGTTCGCACTTGTGGATGATCTATGGTGGGAGTGGGATTGGATAATGCAACCAATGACGTCTCAATGGCTACGGAGGATGGGAATGGGAACAGTATTATGCTAGTTCATCTCGCTTCTCCAAGGCCAGACCTAAGCAGTGTTAATAGGGAGTAAGAGACAGGTCCTCCTTGAATGGTCTGCTCTTGACAAGTAATAGATTTCCTCAGATTTAGAAACAGCTGGGCGATATCCTGGTGGTTTCTACTGCACAGCCCTGCAGAGATCATGGTTACCACTTGGAATCAGAAAATGGCCAAGTGCCCATGTGCCCTTTCGTGGCCAATCAATCCCGAAACTCCCCATGGTTATGGAGGAGCTTTGGGTTCTGAAAATGGCCGGTTTGTCTAATGAAACCTGGGTGAAACCTGAGGGTGCTGCAAAAGGTTTGTTTTATCCAGTGTCCACCTCAGCATTTTGAAAAGGTGCTTGAAAAAGGTTGCCTTGGAGCTCCAGAGGGTCCTGTTTAAAATCAATTATTAGGACCCCTTTCTGTAGGATTTCCTGTTGGACCCAAGGGGGCTATTAAGACAACTGCCTGCTTATTAGATCCCTGTCCCTCTTGGTTGATGAAAGCCTCAAGGATGGGCACCTGCAAGTGGTAATAAATGCATGGCTCCAAAAGGGGTTATTTCAAGCATCACTTAAGGAATGCCTAGTGCACCTCCGCCTCAAGAGACCATCATGAACCCAATCTTCTTGGACAACATTTATCCAGTGTCCACCTCACCTTTCCAGAACTACTGGTGGAAAAAGTGGGCCCTTTCTGTAGGGATTCAAGTTATATGAGGGACAGGGAGACAAACGGCATTGTTCGCACTTGTGGGTGATCTATGGTGAGAGGGGGATGGAGTAGTGCAACAATGCTTCTTCTCCTTGACTTTTCAATGGCTAGAGGGGATGGGGCTATGCAGCATAATATTGCGCTAGTTCATATCTCTTCTTCATGGCCAGTCCCAAGCAGTATTAATAGGTAGCGAGAGGTTGGCCCTATTTGAATAGTCTGCTTTCAGCAATTAATGGTTACACTCAGGTTTTAGAAGGAGCAGGGGGAATATCCTGGGGTTCTGCTGAACAGTCCTGGACAGGATTGTGCCCATATGACCTCATGTGGCCTACCAGTCCCGAAACTCCCCATGGTTTATGGAGGAGCTGTGGGTTCTGAAAAGGACTAATAGGCAGCTAGAGTAGTGCTGGAGAAACACTAAGAATGAAGCTGACATCAGCCTCACTTAAGGCTAATCATGTGGTGGTACGAACGGCCGAAGTCACTATTTCTCCAGTCTCATCTCCAGTGTCACCCAATGGCCCTGTTCAAGGCCACCAAATTCCTCCAAGGGAAGGAGGGCTTGGACAAGTATTTAAAGGGCCACGCAGAGGAAACTGTAAAGCACTGATGGATAAAATTGCTTGGATGCATTCTCAGTTTGAGTCGAAGCACAGAGCAGAGCTATTGGAAAGATCAGGGGAATGGTCTTGCCAGATTATCTTGGAGCAGTTTAATTCTGTTGGACCTGAGAAAATGCACAGGACCCAAGCAGGCTGTTAAGGCAACTACCTGCTTATTAGATCCCTGTCCCTCTTGCTTGATGAAAGCCTCCAGGATGGGCCCCTGCAGGTGTCTCCAAGTCATGATAAATGCATTGCTCCAGGAGGGGTTATTTCAAGCACCATTTAAAGAAGCCCTAGTGCACCTCCGCTTCAAGAGACGATCATTGAACCCAATCTTCCTGGACAACATTAGTCCAGTGTCCACCTCACCTTTCCAGAACTACTGGTGGAAAAGGGGTTGCCTTGCAGCTCCACAGGGTCCTGATTGAGGTGAATGATCTGGGCCCTTTTCTGTAATGTTTCAAGCCAAGTGATGTGAGGGACAGGGAGACAGACGGCATTGTTCGCACTTGTGGATGATCTCTGTTGAGAGGTGGAGAGAGAAGTGCACCCATGCTTCTCCTTGACCTCTCAATGGCTACAGGGCATGGGGCTGTGCAAAATAGTATTGTGCTAATTTATATCCTTTATCCATGGCCGATCCCAAGCAGTATTAATCGGTAGTGAGAGGTGGGCCCTATTTGAATAGTCTGCTTTCAGCAATTAATGGTTACACTCAGGTGACCTGAAGGTCTGTCCAAGTGGTGATAAATGCATGGCTCCAGGAGGGGTTATTTCAAGCACAATTTAAGGAAGCCCTAGTGCACCTCCGGTTCAAGAGACGATCATTGAACCCAATCTTCCTGGACAACATTAGTCCAGTGTAACCTCACCTTTCCAGAACTACTGGTGGAAAAGGGGTTGCCTTGCAGCTCCACAGGGTCCTGATTGAGGTGAATGAAATGGGCCCTTTTATGTAATGTTTCAAGCCAAGTTATGTGAGGGACAGGGAGACAGACGGCATTGTTCGCACTTGTGGATGATCTTTGGTGAGAGGTGGAGAGAGAAGTGCACCCATGCTTCTCCTTGACCTCTCAATGGCTACAGGGCATGGGGCTGTGCAGCATAATGAGCTAGTTCATATTTGTTCTCCATGGCTGGTCCCAAGCAGTATTAATAGGTAGCGAGAGGTGGGCCCTATTTGAATAGTCTGCTTTCAGCAATTAATGGTTCCACTCAGGTGACCTGAAGGTGTCACCCAGTGGTGATAAATGCATGGCTCCAGGAGGGGTTATTTCAAGCACAATTTAAGGAAGCCCTAGTGTACCTCCGCCTCAAGAGACCATCATTGAACCAAATCTTCCTGGACAACATCCTGGACCACCTCACCTTTCCAGAACTACTGGTGGAAAAAGTGGCTGCCTTGCACCTCCACAGGGTCCTGATTGAAGTAAATGATATGGGCCCTTTTCTGTAGCATTTCAAGCCAAGTTATGTGATGGACAGGGAGACAGACGGCATTGTTTGTTCTTGTGCATGATCTCAAGCAAGAGGGGGATGCAGTAGTGCATCCTTCTTCTCTTTGATGTCTCAGTGCCTACAGTGGATGGGAATGGGGAGCACAGTATTGTGCCAGTTCAACTCGCTAATGCTAGTGCATACTGGTTGAAATGAATGATCTGGACCCCTCAATATATGTATTGTGCTAGTGCTAGTGCATACTGGTTGAAATGATCTGGACCCTTCAATGTACAGTTTTGGGCCAGGAAATGGGAGACAGATGGCATTGTTCGCACTTGTGGATGATGTGTGGCAAGAGTGGGATTGGATAATGCAACCAATGACGTCTCAATGGCTATGGAGGATGGGAATGGGAACAGTATTATATGCTAGTTCATCTCGCTTCTCCAAGGCCGGACCCAAGCAGTGTTAATAGGGAGTAAGAGACAGGTCCTCCTTGAATGGTCTGCTCTTGACAAGTAATAAATTTCCTCAGATTTAGAAACAGCTGGGCGATATCCTGGTGGTTTCTACTGCACAGCCCTGCGGAGATCATAATTACCACTTGGAATCAGAAAATGGCCAAGTGCCCATGTGCCCTTTCGTGGCCAATCAATCCCGAAACTCCCCATGGTTATGGAGGAGCTTTGGGTTCTGAAAATGGCCAGTTTGTTTAATGAAACCTGGGTGAAACCTGAGGGTGCTGCAAAAGGTTTGTTTTATGCAGTGTCCACCTCACCATTTTGAAAAGGTGCTTGAAAAAGGTTGCCTTGGAGCTACAGAGGGTCCTGTTTGAAATCAATTATTAGGACCCCTTTCTGTAGGATTTCCTGTTGGACCCAAGGGGGCTATTAAGACAACTGCCTGATCATTAGATCCCTGTCCCTCTTGGTTGATGAAAGCCTCCAGGATGGGCACCTGCAAGTGGTGATACATGCATGGCTCCAAAAGGGGTTATTTCAAGCATCACTTAAGGAATGCCTAGTGCACCTCCATCTCAAGAGACCATCATGAACCCAATCTTCTTGGACAACATTTATCCAGTGTCCACCTCACCTTTCCAGAACTACTGGTGGAAAAAGTGGGCCCTTTCTGTAGGGATTCAAGTTATATGAGGGACAGGGAGACAAACGGCATTGTTCGCACTTGTGGATGATCTATGGTGAGAGGTGGAGAGAGAAGTGCACCCATGCTTCTCCTTGACCTCTCAATGGCTACAGGGCATGGGGCTGTGCAGCATAATGAGCTAGTTCATATTTGTTCTCCATGGCTGGTCCCAAGCAGTATTAATAGGTAGCGAGAGGTGGGCCCTATTTGAATAGTCTGCTTTCAGCAATTAATGGTTCCACTCAGGTGACCTGAAGGTGTCACCCAGTGGTGATAAATGCATGGCTCCAGGAGGGGTTATTTCAAGCACAATTTAAGGAAGCCCTAGTGTACCTCCGCCTCAAGAGACCATCATTGAACCAAATCTTCCTGGACAACATCCTGGACCACCTCACCTTTCCAGAACTACTGGTGGAAAAAGTGGCTGCCTTGCACCTCCACAGGGTCCTGATTGAAGTAAATGATATGGGCCCTTTTCTGTAGCATTTCAAGCCAAGTTATGTGATGGACAGGGAGACAGACGGCATTGTTTGTTCTTGTGCATGATCTCAAGCAAGAGGGGGATGCAGTAGTGCATCCTTCTTCTCTTTGATGTCTCAGTGCCTACAGTGGATGGGAATGGGGAGCACAGTATTGTGCCAGTTCAACTCGCTAATGCTAGTGCATACTGGTTGAAATGAATGATCTGGACCCCTCAATATATGTATTGTGCTAGTGCTAGTGCATACTGGTTGAAATGATCTGGACCCTTCAATGTACAGTTTTGGGCCAGGAAATGGGAGACAGATGGCATTGTTCGCACTTGTGGATGATGTGTGGCAAGAGTGGGATTGGATAATGCAACCAATGACGTCTCAATGGCTATGGAGGATGGGAATGGGAACAGTATTATATGCTAGTTCATCTCGCTTCTCCAAGGCCGGACCCAAGCAGTGTTAATAGGGAGTAAGAGACAGGTCCTCCTTGAATGGTCTGCTCTTGACAAGTAATAAATTTCCTCAGATTTAGAAACAGCTGGGCGATATCCTGGTGGTTTCTACTGCACAGCCCTGCGGAGATCATAATTACCACTTGGAATCAGAAAATGGCCAAGTGCCCATGTGCCCTTTCGTGGCCAATCAATCCCGAAACTCCCCATGGTTATGGAGGAGCTTTGGGTTCTGAAAATGGCCAGTTTGTTTAATGAAACCTGGGTGAAACCTGAGGGTGCTGCAAAAGGTTTGTTTTATGCAGTGTCCACCTCACCATTTTGAAAAGGTGCTTGAAAAAGGTTGCCTTGGAGCTACAGAGGGTCCTGTTTGAAATCAATTATTAGGACCCCTTTCTGTAGGATTTCCTGTTGGACCCAAGGGGGCTATTAAGACAACTGCCTGATCATTAGATCCCTGTCCCTCTTGGTTGATGAAAGCCTCCAGGATGGGCACCTGCAAGTGGTGATACATGCATGGCTCCAAAAGGGGTTATTTCAAGCATCACTTAAGGAATGCCTAGTGCACCTCCATCTCAAGAGACCATCATGAACCCAATCTTCTTGGACAACATTTATCCAGTGTCCACCTCACCTTTCCAGAACTACTGGTGGAAAAAGTGGGCCCTTTCTGTAGGGATTCAAGTTATATGAGGGACAGGGAGACAAACGGCATTGTTCGCACTTGTGGATGATCTATGGTGAGAGGTGGAGAGAGAAGTGCACCCATGCTTCTCCTTGACCTCTCAATGGCTACAGGGCATGGGGCTGTGCAGCATAATGAGCTAGTTCATATCTGTTCTCCATGGCTGGTCCCAAGCAGTATTAATAGGTAGCGAGAGGTGGGCCCTATTTGAATAGTCTGCTTTCAGCAATTAATGGTTCCACTCAGGTGACCTGAAGGTGTCACCCAGTGGTGATAAATGCATGGCTCCAGGAGGGGTTATTTCAAGCACAATTTAAGGAAGCCCTAGTGTACCTCCGCCTCAAGAGACCATCATTGAACCAAATCTTCCTGGACAACATCCTGGACCACCTCACCTTTCCAGAACTACTGGTGGAAAAAGTGGCTGCCTTGCACCTCCACAGGGTCCTGATTGAAGTAAATGATATGGGCCCTTTTCTGTAGCATTTCAAGCCAAGTTATGTGATGGACAGGGAGACAGACGGCATTGTTTGTTCTTGTGCATGATCTCAAGCAAGAGGGGGATGCAGTAGTGCATCCTTCTTCTCTTTGATGTCTCAGTGCCTACAGTGGATGGGAATGGGGAGCACAGTATTGTGCCAGTTCAACTCGCTAATGCTAGTGCATACTGGTTGAAATGAATGATCTGGACCCCTCAATATATGTATTGTGCTAGTGCTAGTGCATACTGGTTGAAATGATCTGGACCCTTCAATGTACAGTTTTGGGCCAGGAAATGGGAGACAGATGGCATTGTTCGCACTTGTGGATGATGTGTGGCAAGAGTGGGATTGGATAATGCAACCAATGACGTCTCAATGGCTATGGAGGATGGGAATGGGAACAGTATTATATGCTAGTTCATCTCGCTTCTCCAAGGCCGGACCCAAGCAGTGTTAATAGGGAGTAAGAGACAGGTCCTCCTTGAATGGTCTGCTCTTGACAAGTAATAAATTTCCTCAGATTTAGAAACAGCTGGGCGATATCCTGGTGGTTTCTATTGCACAGCCCTGCGGAGATCATAATTACCACTTGGAATCAGAAAATGGCCAAGTGCCCATGTGCCCTTTCGTGGCCAATCAATCCCGAAACTCCCCATGGTTATGGAGGAGCTTTGGGTTCTGAAAATGGCCAGTTTGTTTAATGAAACCTGGGTGAAACCTGAGGGTGCTGCAAAAGGTTTGTTTTATGCAGTGTCCACCTCACCATTTTGAAAAGGTGCTTGAAAAAGGTTGCCTTGGAGCTACAGAGGGTCCTGTTTGAAATCAATTATTAGGACCCCTTTCTGTAGGATTTCCTGTTGGACCCAAGGGGGCTATTAAGACAACTGCCTGATCATTAGATCCCTGTCCCTCTTGGTTGATGAAAGCCTCCAGGATGGGCACCTGCAAGTGGTGATACATGCATGGCTCCAAAAGGGGTTATTTCAAGCATCACTTAAGGAATGCCTAGTGCACCTCCATCTCAAGAGACCATCATGAACCCAATCTTCTTGGACAACATTTATCCAGTGTCCACCTCACCTTTCCAGAACTACTGGTGGAAAAAGTGGGCCCTTTCTGTAGGGATTCAAGTTATATGAGGGACAGGGAGACAAACGGCATTGTTCGCACTTGTGGATGATCTATGGTGAGAGGTGGAGAGAGAAGTGCACCCATGCTTCTCCTTGACCTCTCAATGGCTACAGGGCATGGGGCTGTGCAAAATAGTATTGTGCTAATTTATATCCTTTATCCATGGCCGATCCCAAGCAGTATTAATCGGTAGTGAGAGGTGGGCCCTATTTGAATAGTCTGCTTTCAGCAATTAATGGTTACACTCAGGTGACCTGAAGGTCTGTCCAAGTGGTGATAAATGCATGGCTCCAGGAGGGGTTATTTCAAGCACAATTTAAGGAAGCCCTAGTGCACCTCCGGTTCAAGAGACGATCATTGAACCCAATCTTCCTGGACAACATTAGTCCAGTGTAACCTCACCTTTCCAGAACTACTGGTGGAAAAGGGGTTGCCTTGCAGCTCCACAGGGTCCTGATTGAGGTGAATGAAATGGGCCCTTTTATGTAATGTTTCAAGCCAAGTTATGTGAGGGACAGGGAGACAGACGGCATTGTTCGCACTTGTGGATGATCTTTGGTGAGAGGTGGAGAGAGAAGTGCACCCATGCTTCTCCTTGACCTCTCAATGGCTACAGGGCATGGGGCTGTGCAGCATAATGAGCTAGTTCATATCTGTTCTCCATGGCTGGTCCCAAGCAGTATTAATAGGTAGCGAGAGGTGGGCCCTATTTGAATAGTCTGCTTTCAGCAAATAATGGTTCCACTCAGGTGACCTGAAGGTGTGACCAAGTTGTGATAAATGCATTGCTCCAGGAGGGGTTATTTCAAGCACAATTTAAGGAAGCCCTAGTGTACCTCCGCCTCAAGAGACCATCATTGAACCAAATCTTCCTGGACAACATTTGTCCAGTGTCCACCTCACCTTTCCAGAACTTCTGGTGGAAAAAGTGTTTGTCTTGCACCTCCACAGGGTCCTGATTGAAGTAAATGATATTGGCCCTTTTCTGTAGCATTTCAAGCCAAGTTTTGTGAGGGACAGGGAGAAAGACAGCATTGTTCGTACTTGTGCACGATCCCTAGCAAGAGGGGGATGCAGTAGTGCATCCTTCTTCTCTTTGATGTCTCAGTGCCTACAGTGGATGGGAATGGGGAGCACAGTATTGTGCCAGTTCAACTCCCTAATACTAGTGCATACTGGTTGAAATGAATGATCTGGACCCCTCAATATATGTATTGTGCTAGTGCTAGTGCATACTGGTTGAAATGATCTGGACCCTTTAATGTACGGTTTTGGGCCAGGAAATGGGAGACAGATGGCATTGTTCGCACTTGTGGATGATGTGTGGCAAGAGTGGGATTGGATAATGCAACCAATGACGTCTCAATGGCTACGGAGGATGGGAATGGGAACAGTATTATATGCTAGTTCATCTCGCTTCTCCAAGGCCGGACCCAAGCAGTGTTAATAGGGAGTAAGAGACAGGTCCTCCTTGAATGGTCTGCTGTTGACAAGTAATAGATTTCCTCAGATTTAGAAACAGCTGGGCGATATCCTGGTGGTTTCTACTGCACAGCCCTGCGGAGATCATAATTACCACTTGGAATCAGAAAATGGCCAAGTGCCCATGTGCCCTTTCGTGGCCAATCAATCCCGAAACTCCCCATGGTTATGGAGGAACTTTGGGTTCTGAAAATGGCCGGTTTGTCTAATGGAACCTGGGTGAAACCTGAGGGTGCTGCAAAAGGTTTGTTTTATCCAGTGTCCACCTCAGCATTTTGAGAAGGTGCTTGAAAAAGGTTGCCTTGGAGCTCCAGAGGGTCCTGTTTAAAATCAATTATTAGGACCCCTTTCTGTAGGATTTCCTGTTGGACCCAAGGGGGCTATTAAGACAACTGCCTGCTTATTAGATCCCTGTCCCTCTTGGTTGATGAAAGCCTCCAGGATGGGCACCTGCAAGTGGTGATCAATGCATGGCTCCAAAAGGGGTTATTTCAAGCATCACTTAAGGAATGCCTAGTGCACCTCCGCCTCAAGAGACCATCATTGAACCCAATCTTCTTGGACAACATTTATCCAGTGTCCACCTCACCTTTCCAGAACAGCTGGTGGAAAAAGTGGTTGCCTTGTTAAATTAAACCTGAGTGAAACCTGAGGGTGCTGGAAAGGGTTCATTTTATCCACTGTCCATCTCACCATTTTGAGAAGGTGCTTTAAAAAGGTTTCCTTGCAGCTCCTGAGGGTCTTGCTTAAAATCAATTATTATGATCCCTTTCTGTAGGTTTTCTGACCAAACTATGGGAATGGTGACTAATGGACCCACAAATTGGAGGAGCTAGGGAGATATCCTGGGGATTTGATTTGTCCAGTGGTCACATTTTTGAGAAGGTGATGGGAAAATGAAGCTCCAGAGGGTCATTACTGAAGTGAATGATCTGGGCCCTTTCTGTAGGGATCCAAGTTATATGAGGGACAGGGAGACAAACGGCATTGTTCGCACTTGTGGATGATCTATGGTGAGAGGGCGATGGAGTAGTGCATCCTTCTTCTCCATAGTAGGTGGAGCTAGCCTCCAAGGATGGGGAAAGACCACCTTTAGCCAATCAGGGCTGAATCTGAAAAGGTATAAATAGCACCCGCTGTGCCACTAGCCCCCCTCATCAAGACTCAGCCCGAAAGCCAGAAAACAGGGACACGTCCTTCTCATCTCCTTGAGGACTTCTCCATCGTTACATTTCATCTCACAGTGATTTCCTTCCTGCCCGTAATGAGCTCCACAGGTGTTCCCTACACCCCGCCTGGGTTGAAGACAGTCTCGGACAGCAGTCCAGCTGTTGCTCAGAGGCAGATTTGGGTACCAACCTAGCTGCTACTGGATTCCCCAGCCGTGACTTTCACTCCAATTTGCTAAAATTTGGCTGTGTGGGAAAAAGGAAAATATTTCCTTATCTGGGCTTTTGTGGGAACGGGGGGAGTGCTCCTGAAGAACGCCCCCCTCATCCCCCCTGCCAAACTGGAGATCACATCCGAAAGCCGAAGAGGACTTTGAAGTGATTGCTCAGATCCCAAACGGAGAAGCCCCAGCAGTAATAATCTGATTTCTCAATACCTACAGCGGATGGGAATGGGGAGCACAGTAGTTGTGCTAGTTCAACTCGCTAGTGCCTACTGGTTGAAAGGAATGATCTGGACCCCTCAATGTACAGTTTGGGGCCAGGAAATGGGAGACAGACAGCATTGTTCGCACTTGTGGATGATCTATGGCAAGAGGGGGATGGAGTAGTGAAACCATGAAAGGTCTTCTCCTTGACCTTTCAATGGCTACAGCGGATGGGGCTGTGCAAAATAATATTGCACTAGTTCATATCACTTCTCCATGGCCAGTCTCAAGCAGTATTAATAGGTAGCGAGAGGTGGGCCCTATTTGAATAGTCTGCTTTCAGCAAATAATGGTTCCACTCAGGTGACCTGAAGGTCTGTCCAAGTGGTGATAAATGCATTGCTCCAGGAGGGGTTATTTCAAGCAGCATTTAAGGAAGACCTAGTGCACCTCCTCCTCAAGAGACCATCATTGAACCAAATCTTCCTGGACAACATTTGTCCAGTGTCCACCTCACCATTTTGAGAAGGTGCTGGAAAAATGTTACCTTGCAGCTTCAGAGAGTTCTGGCTGAAATAAATTACTAGGACCCCGTTCTGTAGGGTTTCCTGGTTGGACCCAAGGGGGCTGTTAAGACAACAGCTTCCTAATTAGATCCCTGACTCTCTTGGTTGATGAAAGCCTCCAGGATGGGCACTTGCAAGTGGTGATAAAACCATTGCTCCAAAAGGGGTTATTTCAAGCAGCATTTAAGGAAGCCCTAGTGCACATCCGCCTCAAGAGACCATCATTGAACCGAATCTTCCTGGACAACATTTGTCCAGTGTCCACCTCAGCTTTACAGAACTTCTGGTGGAAAAAGTGTTTGCCTTGCACCTCCACAGGGTCCTGATTGAAGTAAATGATATGGGCCCTTTTCTGTAGCATTTCAAGCCAAGTTATGTGAGGGACAGGGAGACAGACGGCATTGTTCGTACTTGTGCACGATCCCTAGCAAGAGGGGGATGCAGTAGTGCATCCTTCTTCTCTTTGATGTCTCAGTGCCTACAGTGGATGGGAATGGGGAGCACAGTATTGTGCCAGTTCAACTCCCTAATACTAGTGCATACTGGTTGAAATGAATGATCTGGACCCCTCAATATATGTATTGTGCTAGTGCTAGTGCATACTGGTTGAAATGATCTGGACCCTTAAATGTACAGTTTTGGGCCAGGAAATGGGAGACAGATGGCATTGTTCGCACTTGTGGATGATGTGTGGCAAGAGTGGGATTGGATAATGCAACCAATGACGTCTCAATGGCTACGGAGGATGGGAATGGGAACAGTATTATGCCAGTTCATCTCGCTTCTCCAAGGCCGGACCTAAGCAGTGTTAATAGGGAGTAAGAGACAGGTCCTCCTTGAATGGTCTGCTCTTGACAAGAAATAGATTTCCTCAGATTTAGAAACAGCTGGGCGATATCCTGGTGGGTTCTACTGCACAGCCCTGCGGAGGTCGTGGTTACCACTTGGAATCAGAAAATGGCCAAGTGCCCATGTGCCCTTTCGTGGCCAATCAATCCCGAAACTCCCCATGGTTATGGAGGAACTTTGGGTTCTGAAAATGTCCGGTTTGTCTAATAAAACCTGAGTGAAACCTGAGGGTGCTAAAAAGGGTTTGTTTTATCCAATGTCCACCTCACCATTTTGAGAAGGTGCTTGAAAAAGGTTGCCTTGGAGCTCCAGAGGGTCCTGTTTAAAATCAATTATTAGGACCCCTTTCTGTAGGATTTCCTGTTGGACCCAAGGGGGCTATTAAGACAACTGCCTGATCATTAGATCCCTGTCCCTCTTGGTTGATGAAAGCCTCCAGGATGGGCACCTGCAAGTGGTGATCAATGCATGGCTCCAAAAGGGGTTATTTCAAGCATCACTTAAGGAATGCCTAGTGCACCTCCGCCTCAAGAGACCATCATTGAACCCAATCTTCTTGGACAACATTTATCCAGTGTCCACCTCACCTTTCCAGAACAGCTGGTGGAAAAAGTGGTTGCCTTGTTAAATTAAACCTGAGTAAAACCTGAGGGTGCTGGAAAGGGTTCATTTTATCCACTGTCCATCTCACCATTTTGAGAAGGTGCTTTAAAAAGGTTTCCTTGCAGCTCCAGAGGGTCCTGCTTAAAATCAATTATTAGGATCCCTTTCTGTAGGTTTTCTGACCAAACTATGGGAATGGTGACTAATGGACCCATTAATGGAAGGAGCTAGGGAGATATCCTGGGGATTTGATTTGTCCAGTGGTCACCTCACCATTTTTGAGAAGGTGATGGAAAAATGTCACTTTGAAGCTCCAGAGGGTCATTACTGAAGTGAATGATCTGGGCCCTTTCTGTAGGGATCCAAGTTATATGAGGGACAGGGAGACAAACGGCATTGTTCGCACTTGTGGATGATCTATGGTGAGAGGGCGATGGAGTAGTGCATCCTTCTTCTCCATAGTAGGTGGAGCTAGCCTCCAAGGATGGGGAAAGACCACCTTTAGCCAATCAGGGCTGAATCTGAAAAGGTATAAATAGCACCCGCTGTGCCACTAGCCCCCCTCATCAAGACTCAGCCCGAAAGCCAGAAAACAGGGACACGTCCTTCTCATCTCCTTGAGGACTTCTCCATCGTTACATTTCATCTCACAGTGATTTCCTTCCTGCCCGTAATGAGCTCCACAGGTGTTCCCTACACCCCGCCTGGGTTGAAGACAGTCTCGGACAGCAGTCCAGCTGTTGCTCAGAGGCAGATTTGGGTACCAACCTAGCTGCTACTGGATTCCCCAGCCGTGACTTTCACTCCAATTTGCTAAAATTTGGCTGTGTGGGAAAAAGGAAAATATTTCCTTATCTGGGCTTTTGTGGGAACGGGGGGAGTGCTCCTGAAGAACGCCCCCCTCATCCCCCCTGCCAAACTGGAGATCACATCCGAAAGCCGAAGAGGACTTTGAAGTGATTGCTCAGATCCCAAACGGAGAAGCCCCAGCAGTAATAATCTGATTTCTCAATACCTACAGCGGATGGGAATGGGGAGCACAGTAGTTGTGCTAGTTCAACTCGCTAGTGCCTACTGGTTGAAAGGAATGATCTGGACCCCTCAATGTACAGTTTGGGGCCAGGAAATGGGAGACAGACAGCATTGTTCGCACTTGTGGATGATCTATGGCAAGAGGGGGATGGAGTAGTGAAACCATGAAAGGTCTTCTCCTTGACCTTTCAATGGCTACAGCGGATGGGGCTGTGCAAAATAATATTGCACTAGTTCATATCACTTCTCCATGGCCAGTCCCAAGCAGTATTAATAGGTAGCGAGAGGTGGGCCCTATTTGAATAGTCTGCTTTCAGCAAATAATGGTTCCACTCAGGTGACCTGAAGGTCTGTCCAAGTGGTGATAAATGCATTGCTCCAGGAGGGGTTATTTCAAGCAGCATTTAAGGAAGACCTAGTGCACCTCCTCCTCAAGAGACCATCATTGAACCAAATCTTCCTGGACAACATTTGTCCAGTGTCCACCTCACCATTTTGAGAAGGTGCTGGAAAAATGTTACCTTGCAGCTTCAGAGAGTTCTGGCTGAAATAAATTACTAGGACCCCGTTCTGTAGGGTTTCCTGGTTGGACCCAAGGGGGCTGTTAAGACAACAGCTTCCTAATTAGATCCCTGACTCTCTTGGTTGATGAAAGCCTCCAGGATGGGCACTTGCAAGTGGTGATAAAACCATTGCTCCAAAAGGGGTTATTTCAAGCAGCATTTAAGGAAGCCCTAGTGCACATCCGCCTCAAGAGACCATCATTGAACCGAATCTTCCTGGACAACATTTGTCCAGTGTCCACCTCAGCTTTACAGAACTTCTGGTGGAAAAAGTGTTTGCCTTGCACCTCCACAGGGTCCTGATTGAAGTAAATGATATGGGCCCTTTTCTGTAGCATTTCAAGCCAAGTTATGTGAGGGACAGGGAGACAGACGGCATTGTTCGTACTTGTGCACGATCCCTAGCAAGAGGGGGATGCAGTAGTGCATCCTTCTTCTCTTTGATGTCTCAGTGCCTACAGTGGATGGGAATGGGGAGCACAGTATTGTGCCAGTTCAACTCCCTAATACTAGTGCATACTGGTTGAAATGAATGATCTGGACCCCTCAATATATGTATTGTGCTAGTGCTAGTGCATACTGGTTGAAATGATCTGGACCCTTAAATGTACAGTTTTGGGCCAGGAAATGGGAGACAGATGGCATTGTTCGCACTTGTGGATGATGTGTGGCAAGAGTGGGATTGGATAATGCAACCAATGACGTCTCAATGGCTACGGAGGATGGGAATGGGAACAGTATTATGCCAGTTCATCTCGCTTCTCCAAGGCCGGACCTAAGCAGTGTTAATAGGGAGTAAGAGACAGGTCCTCCTTGAATGGTCTGCTCTTGACAAGAAATAGATTTCCTCAGATTTAGAAACAGCTGGGCGATATCCTGGTGGGTTCTACTACACAGCCCTGCGGAGGTCGTGGTTACCACTTGGAATCAGAAAATGGCCAAGTGCCCATGTGCCCTTTCGTGGCCAATCAATCCCGAAACTCCCCATGGTTATGGAGGAACTTTGGGTTCTGAAAATGTCCGGTTTGTCTAATAAAACCTGAGTGAAACCTGAGGGTGCTAAAAAGGGTTTGTTTTATCCAATGTCCACCTCACCATTTTGAGAAGGTGCTTGAAAAAGGTTGCCTTGGAGCTCCAGAGGGTCCTGTTTAAAATCAATTATTAGGACCCCTTTCTGTAGGATTTCCTGTTGGACCCAAGGGGGCTATTAAGACAACTGCCTGATCATTAGATCCCTGTCCCTCTTGGTTGATGAAAGCCTCCAGGATGGGCACCTGCAAGTGGTGATCAATGCATGGCTCCAAAAGGGGTTATTTCAAGCATCACTTAAGGAATGCCTAGTGCACCTCCGCCTCAAGAGACCATCATTGAACCCAATCTTCTTGGACAACATTTATCCAGTGTCCACCTCACCTTTCCAGAACAGCTGGTGGAAAAAGTGGTTGCCTTGTTAAATTAAACCTGAGTAAAACCTGAGGGTGCTGGAAAGGGTTCATTTTATCCACTGTCCATCTCACCATTTTGAGAAGGTGCTTTAAAAAGGTTTCCTTGCAGCTCCAGAGGGTCCTGCTTAAAATCAATTATTAGGATCCCTTTCTGTAGGTTTTCTGACCAAACTATGGGAATGGTGACTAATGGACCCATTAATGGAAGGAGCTAGGGAGATATCCTGGGGATTTGATTTGTCCAGTGGTCACCTCACCATTTTTGAGAAGGTGATGGAAAAATGTCACTTTGAAGCTCCAGAGGGTCATTACTGAAGTGAATGATCTGGGCCCTTTCTGTAGGGATCCAAGTTATATGAGGGACAGGGAGACAAACGGCATTGTTCGCACTTGTGGATGATCTATGGTGAGAGGGCGATGGAGTAGTGCATCCTTCTTCTCCATAGTAGGTGGAGCTAGCCTCCAAGGATGGGGAAAGACCACCTTTAGCCAATCAGGGCTGAATCTGAAAAGGTATAAATAGCACCCGCTGTGCCACTAGCCCCCCTCATCAAGACTCAGCCCGAAAGCCAGAAAACAGGGACACGTCCTTCTCATCTCCTTGAGGACTTCTCCATCGTTACATTTCATCTCACAGTGATTTCCTTCCTGCCCGTAATGAGCTCCACAGGTGTTCCCTACACCCCGCCTGGGTTGAAGACAGTCTCGGACAGCAGTCCAGCTGTTGCTCAGAGGCAGATTTGGGTACCAACCTAGCTGCTACTGGATTCCCCAGCCATGACTTTCACTCCAATTTGCTAAAATTTGGCTGTGTGGGAAAAAGGAAAATATTTCCTTATCTGGGCTTTTGTGGGAACGGGGGGAGTGCTCCTGAAGAACGCCCCCCTCATCCCCCCTGCCAAACTGGAGATCACATCCGAAAGCTGAAGAGGACTTTGAAGTGATTGCTCAGATCCCAAACGGAGAAGCCCCAGCAGTAATAATCTGATTTCTCAATACCTACAGCGGATGGGAATGGGGAGCACAGTAGTTGTGCTAGTTCAACTCGCTAGTGCCTACTGGTTGAAAGGAATGATCTGGACCCCTCAATGTACAGTTTGGGGCCAGGAAATGGGAGACAGACAGCATTGTTCGCACTTGTGGATGATCTATGGCAAGAGGGGGATGGAGTAGTGAAACCATGAAAGGTCTTCTCCTTGACCTTTCAATGGCTACAGCGGATGGGGCTGTGCAAAATAATATTGCACTAGTTCATATCACTTCTCCATGGCCAGTCCCAAGCAGTATTAATAGGTAGCGAGAGGTGGGCCCTATTTGAATAGTCTGCTTTCAGCAAATAATGGTTCCACTCAGGTGACCTGAAGGTCTGTCCAAGTGGTGATAAATGCATTGCTCCAGGAGGGGTTATTTCAAGCAGCATTTAAGGAAGACCTAGTGCACCTCCTCCTCAAGAGACCATCATTGAACCCAATCTTTCTGGACAACATTTGTCCAGTGTCCACCTCACCATTTTGAGAAGGTGCTGGAAAAATGTTACCTTGCAGCTTCAGAGAGTTCTGGTTGAAATAAATTACTAGGACCCCTTTCTGTAGGGTTTCCTGTTGGACCCAAGGTGGCTGTTAAGACAACAGCTTCCTAATTAGATCCCTGACTCTCTTGGTTGATGAAAGCCTCCAGGATGGGCACCTGCAAGTGGTGATAAAAGCATTGCTCCAGGAGAGGATATTTCAAGCATCACTTAAGGAATGCCTAGTGCACCTCCGCCTCAAGAGACCATCATTGAACCCAATCTTCTTGGACAACATTTGTCCAGTGTCCACCTCAGCTTTACAGAACTACTGGTGGAAAAATTGGTTCCCTTCAGCTGCAGAGGGTCTTGATTGAAGTGAATGATCTGGGCCCTTTTATGTAAGGTATCAAGCCAAGTTATGTGAGGGACAGGGAGACAGATGGCATTGTTTGCACTTGTGGGTGATCTATGGTGAGAGGGGGATGGAATAGTGCAACAATGCTTCTTCTCCTTGACTTTTCAATGGCTAGAGGGGATGGGGCTATGCAGCATAATATTGCGCTAGTTCATATCCCTTCTTCATGGCCAGTCCCAAGCAGTATTAATAGGTAGCGAGAGGTTGGCCCTATTTGAATAGTCTGCTTTCAGCAATTAATGGTTACACTCAGGTTTTAGAAGGAGCTGGGGGAATATCCTGGGGGTTCTGCTGAACAGTCCTGGACAGGATTGTGCTCACATGGCCTACCAGTCCCGAAACTCCCCATGGTTTATGGAGGAGCTGTGGGTTCTATAAAGGACTAATGGGCAGCTAGAGTAGTGATGGAGAAACACTAAGAATGAAGCTGACATCACCCTCACTTAAGGCCAACCATGTGGTGGTACCAACGGCCAAAGTCACTATTTCTCCAGTCTCATCTCCAGTGTCACCCAATCGCCCTGTTCAAGGCCACCAAATTCCTCCTAGGGAAGGAGGGCTTGGACAAGCATTTAAAGGGCCACGCAAAGGAAATTGTAAAACACTGATGGATAGAATTGCTTGGATGCATTCTCAGTTTTAGTCGAAGCACAGAGCAGAGCCATTGGAAAGATCAGGGGAATGGTCTTGCCAGATTATCTTGGAACAGTTTAATTCTGTTGGACCTGAGAAAATGCACAGGACCCAAGCAGGCTGATAAGGCAACTACCTGCTTATTAGATCCCTGTCCCTCTTGCTTGATGAAAGCCTCCAGAATGGGCACCTGCAGGTGTCTCCAAGTCATGATAAATGCATTGCTCCAGGAGGGGTTATTTCAAGCTCCATTTAAGGAAGCCCTAGTGCACCTCCGCTTCAAGAGACGATCATTGAACCCAATCTTCCTGGACAACATTAGCCCAGTGTAACCTCACCTTTCCAGAACTACTGGTGGAAAAGTGGTTGCCTTGCAGCTCCACAGGGTCCTGATTGAGGTGAATGAAATGGGCCCTTTCCTGTAATGTTTCAAGCCAAGTTATGTGAGGGACAGGGAGACAGACGGCATTGTTCGCACTTGTGGATGATCTCTGTCGAGAGGTGGAGAGAGAAGTGCACCCATGCTTCTCCTTGACCTCTCAATGGCTACAGGGCATGGGGCTATGCAAAATAGTATTGTGCTAATTTATATCCTTTATCCATGGCCGATCCCAAGCAGTATTAATCGGTAGTGAGAGGTAGGCCCTATTTGAATAGTCTGCTTTCAGCAATTAATGGTTACACTCAGGTGACCTGAAGGTCTGTCCAAGTGGTGATAAATGCATGGCTCCAGGAGGGGTTATTTCAAGCACAATTTAAGGAAGCCCTAGTGTACCTCCGCCTCAAGAGACCATCATTGAACCAAATCTTCTTGGACAACATTTATCCAGTGTCCACCTCACCTTTCCAGAACTACTGGTGGAAAAGTGGTTGCCTTGCAGCTCCACAGGGTCCTGATTGAAGTGAATGATCTGGGCCCTTTTATGTAAGGTATCAAGCCAAGTTATGTGAGGGACAGGGAGACAGATGGCATTGTTTGCACTTGTGGGTGATCTATGGTGAGAGGGGGATGGAATAGTGCAACCATGCTTCTCCTTGACCTCTCAATGGCTACAGGGCATGGGGCTGTGCAGCATAGTATTCTGCTAGTTTATATCCCTTATCCATGGTCCCAAGCAGTATTAATAGGTAGCGAGAGGTGGGCCCTATTTGAATAGTCTGCTTTCAGCAATTAATGGTTCCACTCAGGTGACCTGAAGGTGACCCAAGTGGTGATAAATGCATTACTCCAGGAGGGGTTATTTCAAGCACCATTTAAGGAATGCCTAGTGCACCTCCCCCCTCAAGAGACCATCATTGAACCCAATCTTTCTGGACAACATTTGTCCAGTTCCACCTCACCTTTCCAGAACTACTGGTGGAAAAAGTGGCTGCCTTGCACCTCCACAGGGTCCTGATTGAAGTAAATGATATGGGCCCTTTTCTGTAGCATTTCAAGCCAAGTTATGTGAGAGACAGGGAGACAGACGGCATTGTTTGTTCTTGTGCATGATCTCAAGCAAGAGGGGGATGCAGTAGTGCATCCTTCTTCTCTTTGATGTCTCAATGCCTACAGCGGATGGGAATGGGGAGCACAATATTGTGCTAATTGGACTCGCTAGTGCTAGTGCATACTGGTTGAAATGAATGATCTGGACCCCTCAAAATATGATATTGTGCTAGTTCAACTTGCTAGTGCATAATGGTTGAATTGAATGATCTGGCCCCTCAATGTACGGTTTTGGGCCAGGAAATGGGAAACAGATGGCATTGTTTGCACTTGTGGATGATGTGTGGCAAGAGTGGGATTGGATAATGCAACCAATGACGTCTCAATGGCTATGGAGGATGGGAATGGGGAGCACAGTATTGTGCCAGTTCAACTCGCTAGTGCTAGTGCATACTGGTGGAATTGAATGATCTGGACCCCTCAATGTACGGTTTTGGGCCAGGAAATGGGAGACAGATGGCATTGTTTGCACTTGTGGATGATGTGTGGCAAGAGTGGGATTGGATAATGCAACCAATGACGTCTCAATGGCTATGGAGGATGGGAATGGGGAGCACAGTATTGTGCCAGTTCAACTCGCTAGTGCTAGTGCATACTGGTGGAATTGAATGATCTGGACCCCTCAATGTACGGTTTTGGGCCAGGAAATGGGAGACAGATGGCATTGTTCGCACTTGTGGATGATCTATCGCGAGAGGGGGATGGAGTGCTGTAACCATGCTTCATCTCTTTGACCTTTCAATGGCTACAGGGGATGGGGCTCTGCAACATAGTATTGCGATAGTTCATATCCCTTCTGCATGGCCAGTCCCAAGCAGTATTAATCGGTAGCGAGAGGTGGGCCCTATTTGAATAGTGTCTGCTTTCACAATTAATGGTTCCACTCAGGTTTTAGAAGGAGCAGGGGGAATATCCTGGGGTTCTGCTGAACAGTCCTGGACAGGATTGTGCCCATATGCCCTCATGTGGCCTACCAGTCCCGAAACTCCCCATGGTTTATGGAGGAGCTGTGGGTTCTGAAAAGGACTAAAAGGCAGCTAGAGTAGTGATGGAGAAACACTAAGAATGAAGCTGACATGAGCCTCAATTAAGGCCAACCGTGTGGTGGTACCAATGCCAAAGACACTATTTCTCCAGTCTCATCTCCAGTGTCACTCAATGGCCCTGTTCCAGCAAATTCCTTCTTGGGGAGGAGGGCTTGGACAAGCATTTAAAGGGCCACACAGAGGAAATTGTTAAACACTAATGGATAAAATTGCTTGGATGCATTCTCAGTTTGAGTCCAAGCATAGAGCAGAGCCGTTGGAAAGATCAGGGGAATGGTCTTGCCAGATTATCTGGGAGGTCTTCGTCACCACTTGGAATCAGAAAGTGGACAAGATCATGCCCATGTGCCCTCACGTGGCCTATCAATTGCGAAACTCTCCATAGTTTATGGAGGAGCTTTGGGTTTTGAACAGGACCAAAAGGCAGCTAGAGTGATGCTGGAGTAAAACTAAGAATGAAGCTGACTGGACAAGCGTTAGAGTTAAGGACTGCCTTGTGGCCCTAAGTGTTGCAAAATGTCACTATCATTTAAAGGGTCATGCAAAGGAATTTGTTCTGTGCCAGAGAAAACATTCCATCTGCTAACAAATTGAAGCAAGACGTATCAAGGAACAGCATTTTCTGCTGTAGCCTCATGCCTATGCAACATTCTTCCACTGGAGGTAAGAACTGCCCCTGTCTTTTAACCTTCCAATAGCTTATCAAAATCTAGTTTTGCTGTATGGTCTGGGGCCCTGAGAATGGTATTCGTTGCAGGACATGGCTTGTGAGGAAGGAAAATCTCATCCCTGTTGCATCCATCTCTTTTTAATAATAGATTAATGTCAGTTCGCTTTAATTTTTACAGTCTGTAAAAAATATTTGCAGACACCTCACATCCTGGACACAAACTGCTTCAACTCCTACCCTCAAAACGACGCTATAGAGCACTGCACACCAGAACAACTGGACACAAGAACAGTTTTTCCCCGAATGCCATCACTCTGCTAAACAAATAATTCCCTCAACACTGTCAAACTATTTACTAAGTCTGCACTACTATTAATCTTCTCATCATTCCCATCACCCATTTCCTCCCACAAATGACTGTATGACTGTAACTTTGTTGCTTTTATCCTTACGATTTATATTGATTTGATTTTAATATGATTTGATTGCTTATTTGTACCCCGACTATCATTAAGTGTTGTACCTTATGATTCTTGACGAATTTATCTTTTCTTTTATGTACACTGAGAGTATATGCACCAAGACAAATTCCTTGTGTGTCCAATCACACTTGGCCAATAAAATTCTATTCTATTCTATTTTTTAAATATTGTAACTATTTTTCTCCTGTTTGTATAATTTTTAAGCCAACCAGAATCACTTTGTATGGGAGATGGGCAGCAACGAAATGGATGGATGGGAGGGAGGGAGGGAGGGAGGGAGGGAGGAAGGAAAGAAGGAAGGAGGAAGGAAGGAAGGAAGGAAGGAAGGAAGGAAGGAAAGAAGGAAGGAAGGAAAGAAGGAAGGAAGGAAGGAAGGAAATAATCGAGGTTCACACAACCCTAAAACATAAATTATACTATACCAGATACAATGGCTAGGTTCAGATAAACCAGACTAGCTGCTGATGTGTGAACGAGGTGATGTTACCTCAGTGCTTTACAAAACAATTTAACCTTCCATAAGGGCATAGGAATAGGTTCCTGTTTGGCTTTCATAAGCTAGAGTTTGTAAGAATTGAATTTAAAAATTCATGCTTTTATTTTTCTGCTTCTGTGACATTCAAATATTAGGTTTTTTTTAAAGGTGTTTTTCCTGATGGATCGGTGGGAAAGCATTCAGAAGAAACAACTGGGACTTGGAATATCATGCAGCAGTATTGAAATATTGCTGTTCAAAAACCCATGTTGGTATTTCAGCAGCTATTGACATTTTCTTCAGCCAGAAGATAATTTTGTCCCCACTGTGAATAGCATGATTTGAGCTACATATAGAGCTACATATAGAGAATCATTTTTATGAACTCTCAAGATAGGCTTTTCATCATCTTTTTAGCTTCCTTTATTTTTATAAAATAAAAGAAATTTATTAATAATAATTCAAAGCTGAGAGTAATACTAACTCAGAATTAAACCAGAAAACACACACACACACACACACAAAATATAATCCATCTTGAAGATATAAATATTTGAAACATTTCCTATACAGAGAATAATGAGAAACATTATTAATCCTCCTAATAAATGATCCAATTTAATTGAATTTGTCTTTCATAAGTTTTTCAATATTCTTTTGTTTTCTCAAAGCAAACTTCCACCTGTATAAATACCACCGATCCAACAAAATATTATATTTTGATTTTCCATTTTTTTTGTATTATAAAGAATTCCAGTGTGATCTTAATTATTATCCCAAGTTTTAAGGATAAGTTGGTATTTCCAGTGTGAAAGTTTTATTTATACAATCTTGATCATATTCCCTTGTCATTATGTGAAGTAGACATCTTGTACAGGAAATCTGATTGAGCCATATCTCCAAAATAGATTTGATAAGATTTGATATCTCCAAAATAGATCTAATATTTTCAGGAGAGATTTGAATGAATCATATAGTGTCAAGGTGTTGCTTTGGTTCGGGGAGACACCGGACCAACCCAATCCTTGGCCTCTGACATTCAGTGCGTGATATTGGAGCAAGCATACTCTCTCAATGGAAGCTTCCCATCAAGAAATAGCTACAGGGAAGGGGAGAATGGAAAAGAGAATAGCCTGAATGCTGCCTTACTCTCCTGAAGTTAAAGTATAATGTGCAACTAACTCATAAATCAATATTTTATATGCCCTGTTTTTTCATGAGTCTTTCGACTAAGGTTAAAAAATAGATGTAGTTGGAATCAAATGTTTAACCAAGAAGATTATATCTGTCTACTGCTCTTTAAAAGAGATTTCTTCTGTGAAGTCTTTGGTGCGCTCTCTGCTTGTTGTTTGCTTGCAAACGTTTCATTACCTGACTACATAAATTCATCTCCACACTTCCCAAACCCCACAATCACTGAACTGATGTTGTTACCTAGCTGGGTAATGAAACATCTGTAAGCAAACAACCAGAACACCAAGGATTCCACCAAGTAACAATCCTGAGCTGTAGATCTTCCCTTCTAATGTTTTGTTGTTGTTGCTGTACACACCTGATCGATAGCGCTCATCTCGTGACCCTGAGGATCTACGGCGATGATATCGAGAGGAGGAGGATGGAGTTACCGGTGTTCGGCGTTCTTGTGGCAGTGCTTGATCCACTCCTGCATTTGCAGAAAACAAAAGGAAAAAATATCAGATTCTGTTGCATTATTTTTTAGTATTATGGTAAACATGGCATACGGTGGGTGTAAATAAAACTCTGAACTGCTTAAGTTGTCAAGAACTCTATGCTAGAGTTGATACAAAGTAAAGAAATTATTATAACATAGGATTTTATGACTTACTGTTCAAAATCAAAGGTGTGTGAACAAAGCATGTACATTATTGCCATTAACTGCAGCAGAAATATGCAAAATGCTACAGAACAACAACTCTGGGGAATGCACTTTTGTGGATACTGTCATGCTAAAATTGTACAAATCAGAAATGGATCAAGAAAATGTCTGGTAGAGTCAGAATGATAAAACAGCAGCATCAAGTATAGTAATTCTGCCCATGTTCCGTTGGTATATAATCAAATATCTTATGAATCAAATAAACCAATGTTTGCTAATCATTTTTACTGTTGCAAAGTGAAAGTGCACTAAGTGCACCATATAAATTTCTATATTACTGGAAAAAGCAACGGATTCAGATGCCTCCAGAAGTGAAACATTAACTGAAGTTTGAATTCTCCCTTTCATGGGTTAGGGTTGAGCTCTAGATAGAAAAGGAAAATCGTAAAATCTCACCCTTGCTATCTTCAGAATGAATGGAAGAAACTCTTTCTTTAAACAAGGATGAGAACAATTGCTCCTATGCTCCACCTGAGCAGAGAAAGGCAATTCTTCCTCCATTGAAGTAATGGACAATGGAAAATAAACGATCTGCCCTCCCACTTCTGGAGCAGAAAAGGGAATGAAATGTTGAATGAACCAGGTGCTGAATTCTTGTGGACTACATCTGGTCTGCAGCTCTAGAGAGTCACCAGACACTTCTGTTGATTTTATGCATCAAATCAAAATATACCCACTGAGCCTTTCCAAAACAAGGTTTTCCCAGCTCTTGAGCTCAATGAACCCCATCTGCTGTCTCCAGATGTTACTACCTTTTGATTCCTTAGGTAGATGGATCCCAGTATATTTGACTGAAGGAGAAAGAATACTGAGGTAGAGTTTTTAAATGTCCCATTTGGTAGTATCTCCAAACAAAGAGCATTTAGGCTATTCAGTATGTTACATAAAAACAAGCAAGTTAGGAGTTGAAAAAAGAAACAACTGTGCGACGGATTTATGTGCTCCGTACTGTCCTGGTAAACGGTTAAAAATAAATACAAGCTAATTGAAATAATCAGTTCAGCAGCTCTTTCCAAAGAGCACCATGTGGTTCTGCTTGGAGAAGGCGACAGCTCTATTTTAGGTCTACAAATTAGATACTATGGTGATAAGAACCACAGGGGACAAAAAAGACAACTCTGCTTATTTGAAAGATAGATAGTTTATCTACCCTCCAACTTGATACCAATGAAAAATTAAATATGATCATTGGATTTCTCCTTCTAACCTATTGTATACTACAGGATGTTTCTATACTTAAGTATAATATTTTTATTTGTCTTGCAATACCTTATCCAGTTTTATAAGCCAATAAGACAGTAAGTTGTACAATATTAGAACACTATAATTTTCAAATAAGGCAAAGATGGGCAAAGAATCAACTGAAGTGGGCTGATAATCCATGAGCCGGATGAGTTTTTGCATCCTAGTCTCAGCATCTCTTCTCTTTGTACAATTTCAGTTTCTATTTCCAACTGTGAAATCTTGGAGGCTGGTGTCAATACTACCAAACAGAACTATTAGTCAGCTTTTTTATACGTTATGATATTCTTAGAATAAATCTGCAGCTATTGAGATTATCTAATTAATTGGCGAGTCTCAGTTTTTATTCTCCTTGGAACTGGATCTTCTTCTTGTGTCCTGTTCATGCAGTGGTCAGTTGCTGGTTCATTCATTTTTTCCAGTGACATGAGCACATTTCTCTGGTAAGAAGCCTTAAATAGAAAATGTCTAATTCAATTTTCTGCCTCCATTAAAGGTCAAAATAGGACCTTCTTCCCCTCTCTCCCATATACAAGGGATATAAATACGACTTTATGGCTGGTTCCCAAGTTTTCTTCAAACAATGGAAGCCCAGTACAAGCTTTTATTAGGTATTCAGCAGGGCCAGTCAGTTGCAATTTTTAAAAACAGACTATTTTTCTTGCAGGGTAAATATAGAACACAAAATATTAAGCCTCTGGTATGCAGACCGTTTTGCATAAGACATAAAACCCTCACAAATATTAAACTCCAAAAATCAGTGAAATATTGTTATTAAGAGGAAGGTAATCTTCATAGAAACATCATCTACCTGTGTGGCACATATAGTGCTGGAATCTGTAGTCAGATGGAATTGCTTTTTCCAGAATAAAATTTGTGCAAATAAATAATACACAAGGCAATCTGTAGAGTTATAGATTCATTGCTATTGCCTTGCATGGAGGATTATATCTTGTAAAATCATGTACTGATATTCCCTTGAAATCTCTTTTGATCTGTTTTCTAGGAGTAACTCCAAGTTGCACACCCCAGCTAGAAAAATGTTAATTATCATATCTCTCTAGGAGAAGGTAACAGAATATAACTGGAAGCTGAATTAATTTGTCCTTTGTTTTGGAAAACGCATGATGAAAATAAATATATAAAATCAATAAATTAATTGGTAGTGTAATGCATCCAGTGTTCAATTACTTGAAAGGAATTCTCTTCTGAAGCCTTTTTTTAATCTTTAAAAAGATGAAAGTAAACCCAAAAAGAGAGAAACTTCTATCATACATGGAGATGATCACTACTTTGGATTTGATAGATTCAGTAACATTGGGATATTGGTGGCTATAAATCTTAATAACTGAAGGTTATCTTTTGAATCTCTGACTGCTACTAAAAAATGACAGTGGACAAAAGATTTTGCCTGTCCACCCATATAAGTTGGCTTCATAAATGCATTTGGTAGGCCATTATATGACACAGAATGCTGATCATTAAGGTGAGGGCCAGAATATCTAAAGCCAGAGTTGGGAACTATGCAAATATTTAAGAACTACTAGATTAAAAAGTCACCAGATTAAAAAATCATCACTGTCAGGAGAAACCTGTTGATTTGTGAGAAAGGTCAGAAGAAAATGGAAGTTTAAATCACAGTGGGTGTACAAGACTGTTGCTGGGAATAAGCAACCAACTAATTCACCTGGGTCCATTCTTGCTTGCAATAAAGATTCTTATCTAATTGATCTGTGTCTGTGAGCCATATCCAAACTTAAGAGCTATATAAAATGAGAATTTGTAATTTATTGCTGAATCCTTTAGAGAAGTGATGGCTAAACTTTTCCAGACCGAGTGCTAAAGCGTGCGTGTGTGCGAATGCGGGTGCGTGCGCCTGAACCCCCAAAATGCAATGTGCTCACAGCCCCTGCGCATGCGCCCCACCTCCATGCATGTGCCCTCGTCCCCCATGCATGCACACGTGGGCCAGTGGTGGGTTCCTAGCGGTGCAGCCCATTCTACAGTACCGATAGTGGCCAGCAGATGGCGCTATTTGAGTGCGGCTGCTCCGGTACTGTATTTTTTGCTTTTTTTGCAAAATCTTGGCGAAATCTCACGAAGGGACGCACATGCGCAATTTCGGCAAAATTTTGCTTCCACATATGCACGGAAGCAAAATCTCATCAAAATCGCACGCGAGAGATTTCCCCTCACAAGATTTTGCCGAGATTTTGCTTCCGCGCATGCGCAGAAGCAAAATCGTGCAAGGGGCGCGCGTGCGTAGCGAGCGAGCGCACCAAATGTGGCAATGCCTGCGCAGAGCTCTGGTAGCGAGATAAGAGAGCAACCCGCCCCGGTTGTGGGCCCCCTGTAAGTGCCTCACCCCCTGACGATGCCCCCGCATGCCACCCGCCCCCCATGCATGCGCAGCAGAGACCCAACCAGCTGGCCGGTGGGAGGCACGTGTGCATTCGCAGCGGAGCTGAACTGGGGCAACGGCTCACGTGCCCACAGAGAGGGTGCTGCATGCCATGTGCCACGGGTTCGCCATCAAGGCTTTAGAGGGAGCGTAACAATACCAGGACAACTCTTCTTATATTCTTATCATTTCTTTACACCTCCTAATGCAACCAGGTATTTTGGAGTTAGCTGATTTCTGGGATATCAACATATCTGAAAAGCTTCACATAAGGAATGCTGACTTAATGGCAGTCAAGACAGACCGAACCAAAAATCTCCTAATCTAAATTGCTATTCCTCAGCCCCTAGTTTTGAGCATATAAGTAAGAAGTAATCAATAAGCAATCAATGTTTCCTACGCAATGAGTTTTAAGGAAGATTTATTCCCTTGCCACTATCTGTGCTTTTGAGATGAAGAAAAGGAAAAATCAGCAACTACGACTATTACCTGGGACTAAACTTAGGAAAAATGGAATTAAGACTCAAAAACTGCCTCCAATAAGAGAATCTCAGACAACAATCTTTATTTCAGTATTTTCATACTGGCCCTCCCTTAATGGAACAATAGTGCTTTAGTTTGAGGAAAGATACATCGTTTTGATTCTATGAAATTTGGAACCAATTAAATTGGACTCACGAGAGGAGAATGGTAGCTACATAATATATATTTACATCCATCTCTCCCAACATCTTAATTATTATAGAATCAGAGTTGGAAGAGACATCAGAGGTCATCTAATCCCTACTCCAACCTCCTACTCAGTGCTTTATTCTTTGCAGCTTCTGCCTGAACATTTCCAGCCTCTGACTGAAGTTCTATAGAGAAAGAGAATATAGCATTGTAGAAGAGAGTGGAAATAGCCTTGAAGAAATTATGCAACAGCTATTATGAAAACATCAGCTTAATCCACAAAGGCAGGAGTGAGTGAGTAAGAAACTCAGTATTGTTGCTTTTTAACTCTTTTTGTTATGTGAGAATAGGAGAAATTCTAATAGGTTTTTCAAAGTTCTGTTTATTGCTTTTATAACACCTAACATAAATCAAGTTCCTTGTATTTTCAAACCACTGGTTTTTGTTCTGCTCTTTGAACAACAGAGAGTAAGAACACCCCCTTTTCCACTTAAAAACTCATAAATATCTAAAAACTGCCTGTTATCATGTCTTCACAGCTTAAACATCCCAAGTCTTTTAAGTGGTTGTTTCCAGACCCTTCTCTCCTCTTGATAGGCACCCTCTGAACTTACTCCAGATTGTTGATGTGCTTACCTTTCCTTTTTCTACAAACTGCTTCCTGTTAGAATGCTTTACTTAACTCTGCAATATGGGACAATAATATTCTTTTCCTAGTTAAGTTCATTTGAAATGTATATATGTGCATGTTCTGTTGATTCCATCTCCAATCACATTAAAATACTATAAAACCCAATTTAGAATTCTTGAACAGAATAAATTTATGTTGAAGACAATTGAGTCAATCAAACATTCCATTCCAAACATTCATACGGGATGTTCCAAGTGTCCAAATTGAGATCACGTGACTGCGGGGGTGGTGAGGTGGTTGTAACTTTGAAGACAAAAACTTTTTCTCAGGCTGTCATAACTTCAGACTATTGTTAAAATGGTCATAACTCAAGGACTACCTACAATGTACATTGAGATAATCCTTCACCAATGCTCAAATATGGAGGCTGACATGCAGTATTCAGATATAACTAACATACTATTTTTTTTACTATAAATCATTCATACTTTCAACTCAATGAACTGATTGGGATGGATGAGAATGGAAGTCATGGGAAGATTGCCAATTAGTAAAATAGGAAGTTTGAATACAGAAGATCCCAGACAGAATTCCTAGACTAGCTTTCCCAAATCTGACATCTTCCAGTGATGCAGAATTCAAAATTCCAGAAGCCTTTCCAATAAATAGTAGCAGATAGTATGAAATAGTCTAGTTTAGTATATGACAGCCTCATTTAACAGAACCTATTTTGGTTTTAGGGTGTTTTTGTTTTGTCATTTGCTCTTAATTGTTTGGTGGATTAGGTCCTCCAACTAAAGTCAGATGAAAATAGTCACTTAGGACACGTGTCAATACTCTAAAAATTAAAGAACAAAATAGAATTGTGTGCTCAGTATCCACAACCATGTAAGACCTTTCACATATAGATTCATTCCCATTTTCCTCCCAAATTCAACCATTTATTGGGAATAATTTAGGGATTTTTTTCAGTTACTGTAAGAGATAGTGCCTATGGAGGGGGATCTAGTGTAATGAACTACAGCGAAGGAGTGGGAGAAAAGAAGAGACAGCAGAGCCCAAGATGGACAGGAGACAGAGCAAGAGAGTTAGGATAGCCATTCCTTAGAATCTCCTAGGGTATATCCATTAGGGTGAGATTAATAAGCGTTTAGTCTGGCAAGATTCTGTCTATTGTATGTAGGCAAATAAAGAACCTAACTTTGGCTGGCTTGTTCTACATTGTTTTTGAGCTAAGTCTGATAGTTATTGCTTTTATTGGATAGCTAAAAATCAGAAAAATTTATAAATGGCTGCAACTCACTCAGAGATCTACAAACAGATTCTGAACTAATCCTATCACCAATTATAATTTAGGCCAGTGGACCACAACCTTTTGGGCACCAGGGGCCAGAGAGGCTTTTCCATGGACCGGACGGGGCAAGGTTTTGCGTGCTGCCTGCATCCCATGGGTGGGCTTTGCTTGTTTGCATGGCCCCGTTTTTGGCATGCTGCAGACCAGTACCAGTCCATGGACTGGGGGTTGGGGACCTCTGATTTAGGCTGTAAAGATGCAGAGACTTCTCTCACAGAGAACATGGCTGAAAAATTCATCTTTCTGTGGCTACATCGGCCATATCATACTAATTTTGCATGATGCTGAAACAAGGCTGGGTAAGAATCATTTAGTTTGTTTCCATCATTAATTAGAATCAAATTCATGGAACGGACACCCTCAAAATAGATGTTTCAATGCCATCTCAAATATAATAAGAGAAAAGACTATGTAGTAGACAAATGCTTTATTAGAGATCATAGAGCTACCAAGAAAGACCATACAGAATTGTCCTTCAGATGGTGCGTTGTGGAAAACTGCAGAGAGATCTGCATTGGAATGGAATATAGTACTTGCTCTCAGAACACTGAGCAGGAAAGCAATAATGACCTTCATAGATATCATTAAAACCATAGTTTTAAAGTAAACTGCTATTCTTTGGTTCACACAATGCTGTAAAACACATATGTGTGTGGATCAATAATTTATGCTACAGACACATTTTTCAAGCCTCTTTTCCCAAAGTAGCAAATGAATTGGCAGTATTGACCTTGAATAAGTCAACACTTGCGTTTCAGGAATGGCTTTGGAATGTCCAGCAAAATCCAATTCTTAGACGTTTGTAACTTCTCTCAGGAATATTGCTACTCTAGCAGATCCACAAATGTAGCTGGAGATTTATTAGATGCACACTGTGAAACAACACACAAATGGTGTGCAATTCTGGGATTGCAAATGTCACTTTTCTGTGTGCTGTAACTTCCTTCACATACCATATCCATGAAATCCAACCACCTTCTGTCAAAATTATTGTAAAACATATACAGATATATAAACATAAGTACAGTTGTTGTGCTCACCAAAACGAAAGTAAAAGAGGGGACGGTTTGCTGCTGTGCTGTGCGGTGCTGTGCGCTCTCTAGCTGCTGCTTCCCGGATGTCACAGACCCCAATGTTGCTAGTGCGGTGCATCCTTCTTGCGGGCCCTTCACTGTGCTGCAGTCTACACCGTACCGCGGCAGCTCCATTCGCTGCTGTAACAATTCGAAAAAAACTAATTAAATCATGTTTAGTTTTTTTACATTTGTTACAGCCACGGATGGAGTTTCAGCCCCCATGCAGTTGAAGTATGTACATACACAAGTCCCAAAGCAGGTGTACCTGCACATATACATACATCCCCACCCCGCCCCCAAACATACAAACACATATACAGACATTGTAAAACAGAGCCACATAATCAATTTCCCACTAAGCCAACATTGGTGTTTGTAATGTCAACAAAGCAGCAGCCAGAAGACTGGATGTTGAAATAGTCAAGAGCTGCCTTTTGGTTTACAGCCAGTATTTTGGGTATGTTTGCTCAAAACGTAAAGGCACCTTACCCAAAGTATTACATGTAGAATTAAATTGTTTTGGTTTAAAGATGTAAAACACCAAACTTCCCCAACGATTTGACATTGCATTTTCCAATAGATCATAGCAAATATTGATCGAAGTGCAACTAATAGCACTTTAAAACAACATAATTCCCAAAATGGGCAAAGCAACTCCCCTTTGGCAGAATCTAGAAGCAAGCAAGTTTCATCAGAAGAAAACACCAATTTTGTCTGGAAAGTGCTGAAGACAGAAATATAGGAACAAAGACTATGACAAATACACAATCTCCTGGCTCTAGGAAGCAGTAGTGCGCAACTTAAGCAGCTGCTCATTCTGTTGGCATAACACAATGAGAGAACCGCACAGGGGCGTCTCCTACATATTTTTCCCAACTTCGCTTTAGCAGAAATAGCTAATGCAGGAAAAAGTCCATAAATTTGGCAGGGAATCTTAGAAACTCTGCAGAATGTGTTAGCAGAGGCTGAACTTAATATTCTAGCAATCACACTTTTTTTTAAAGAGTAAAAATGCTAGAAGAGTACAAATGCGAAGATGTCGGAAGAGTTTATCAGCGGGTTTTTTGATGTCTCAGGAAAAATATGATCAAGTTTTTTTTTGTTTTTTTTACTTCAGACTGGCAAAAGTGTGTGTGTGAATTGCCTCCCAAAAAGCAAAACAAATTATGAAAAATATTTGCTTTATTTGCATAGGGGGACAGGTAAATTATATGATATTTTCTTAAGAGTAGGATTTTGAATTTTTGGCAAACAAAATTGTTTTTCTTAAAATAATGCAACAAAATTTTGAATTGTTTTAGCTAAAAAATGAATTTTCAATAGATTTCTGGACTCCTCTGAAGGACAGATTTTGACCTTTGTATATTCTGTTCATGGCTTAACTTCTAAAATGAGAGAAGTAGGGCTCAAATAATTAAATGGTTTTGTATATGGAGTGGTCTTTTCTAAGTTAATTTTCTTTGTGGATAATGCTTAAAATGTCATATTCTTTATACTTGGTTTGGAAGAATACTAAATTTGTAAACTCCCACTTGTGATCTTCCAGATTGCAGCCTGGAAACTATGTAAATTCAAGTGAAAGTTGTTTTAGAGCTTATTATTTGTCCTTACATGACATGGAGATCAGACTGCAAATGCTCCATGGCACTACACAAGGCTATCCTGGCAAGATTTCCCCACTATAACTCCGCATATACAAGTAGTCCTCCCTTAATAACTGATCTAGTAAGCGGCTGCTCAAAGTTATGACAGCAATGAAAAGGTAACTTTATGACAAGTCCTTGTATTTATGGCATCCCTTGCAGTTATGTGATTAAAATTTGGGCATTTTGTGACCAGCGGGCATTTAAGATTGCAATCATGGTTGCATTGTTGCCACTTGCACTTCACAGCTGAATTCCATCCAGTAGAATCCATGGAGAAACTAGCAGTAAAATTGCAAGTGAATGTTGATGTCTTGCTTGATACCCATAACGGAAATGACATCATAAGTTTAGTGCAATCATGCAATGTTCTGCTTAATGACCACATTGCTTAGCGATGGAATTCTGAGTCCCAATTGTGGTTGTTAAGACAGGACTATCTATAATATACACTGAAGCCAAAAAATATAAGGGCAATTCATATTATTATATTTATGTATGTGTAAATAATATGTCTGTTTGCACTGTGCATGCCTATTCAGCAAACATGCATAGTTCTATTTTTTTCTAATCTATGTGCATATTTTAAAATTACTCTAGTGCAGCCTTCTAAATCTGCTGCTCTCTAGTTTTATATACATACATACATACATACATACATACATACATACATACATACATAACATACATACACATACATACGTATATTCTTTCTGGGGAATCATAATCTAAAAGTTAATTGGCCTGGGGACTGGAAACATCAGTGTAAATCTAATTTTTTTAACCCAAAACTAGTTTTGCCAGACAGAGGAAATTCTGAAAATTAGGTGAGCACCATCTACTTAAAATCAATGGCCAAGTCCCACAAAATGTCTTCTTAATCATCTGACTTTTTATATTCTTTTGGAGAAAAGGGATACAGAATCTCTCAGAAGGTCAATTTTGATTCCAGACCCTCTTTTTCTAACCCCTGACTTAGATGCTATGGTGTCACAGGTTCTAGGGAATGCATACATTTCAAAAGCCTTCTTAAATATTTGGAGAAGAACTGAAATAAAATCCTGATACTGCCTTGTTTGGGAAAACTTAGTGAAATCTTTTGAGACTAATGGAAGAGCACTTCCTGTAGCACTTAAATCCACAATGTGAGTCCATGCAACCTTTTTGAACCCACATTTTGCTTCCCTCGTCCGTCCGGAGCTACATGTTGATTACGGAAGCGTGACATTCAAATTCCAGATTATATTATGCCCAAGCAAGGCAGGATTTATAAGTAAACGACAAAGCTCCTTTAAAACCAGCTAATAATCCTGCTTGTCTGGGTGCAATAAAACCTCATCCTGGATTCAGATGTCATGCAGCTAGTCTGACTCATTCACCTGCCAGCATGAGTGGGAAAATAAGAGGATAAAGCAGGAAGAAATAGGCCATGTAGTCTTGGCTTCTATGCATATGAAAATAATCCTATGTGTAACTGTCCCTTGCTCCTGTTCTATAATAAGACATATATAGATCTATTTATATTATTATAACTTTCTTTAAGTTATAAATGCATGCTTGTATAAAGTATTTTGCTCCATTATTGGGTTTTTCTTTCTCTCATTAAGGGAGAAAGAGAGGATAAGGAATGAGACCAAACCTAATCAGACCTCATTGATCAACTAATAGTAGCCTTAACAGATTTGATTTATGTAGGGCAGGAAGGATGGACTACTGGACTCAGGAATCATAGAAGGAAGGGGAAGACACTCATAGAATCATAAAATCATAGGGCTAGAAGGGACCTTGGAGGTCTTCTAGTTCAAATCCCTGCCCAAGGGAGTTGGACTTGAATATACCTATTCTTCCCTGCTATTGTCCTTATTTTGATTGGGATTCTGCATTTGTTATTTGCTTTGTAAGAGAAAATGGTACTGGCACAATTGGAGAACTTCCTACCCATCATTGTCACCCTATCGCTGAACATCAGTGAAGTCAAGCAATTACTGTGCCAGCTGGAGTGTTGTGCTGTCCATGACTCATTGCTTGCAGTGGACTATTAAGGTTTTGGTGGTACATCAAGTTTTAATACTCTGCTATGGTACCAGGTGAAATCCTCTACTTTCTTACCTGGCCCTCTGCCACCTCCTTGATTTTAAACAGCTATAATTGCAAGCGTGGAAAAAAAAATTGGCCAGCAGGCAACAAAGATGTAAAACCCTTCTAATGCCTGGCCAGATACCTTCAGCTATTTAAAAAAAAATCATACATTTGATTTTTGAGAGTTGACTGGTTGATCCATACCACAGAGCCAAACAAAGAAATTTCACTGCATTAATTATGAATGAAATAATCACCTATTTCTCACTATTTAATTTCTGCTACTGTTATGTGGACCCCAGGGAAGTGCACCAAGGTGAATGCTGTCATTTGTCCCAAATACTGATAACTGAGATAGCCTTGTCCGATTGGACACCTTCCAGTTGAATTTTAAATACATCTTCCAAGATTCCTCAGCCACACTAAGCAGTTGGGCAGTTTTGGAAGAAGCAGATCCAACAGATTAAGGAGGAATAATTAGAACACAGTTGGTCTGAGATGTACTGTCCCTAAAACTGAAAGGACATGGGGTTACAGGAGTTTCATTCCTATCTATAAGACCACCACCAGGGAAAGGCAATGGGAAATTTCTCTTTGGCTCCAGGGTGCTCAAATGTCATCTATGGAGGGATTCTAGACTTTCTCTTGTATTGTTCAATATTTGGACTGCATTCTCCAGAGAATGGATTTGATAATCTATCTCTCCTTTCTCCTTTTCTCCAAAATCTGTGGATATTCCTTAGTAGGTAATGATGGACTAAGTAAGAGTCAATTAAGTGAAGCTGGCTCCACTTAAGACAGAGATAGTGTGGTCAGATGTTTTTCAGGCCAGTAATTTTGAAAGTTGCTTGTCAGGAATGAGGTAGCATTCCCTCCAACGGTGTGTATCTTAAGGATTTTACTCAGTTTCAAATTTTATAACATTTTGACACATTCTATAGACATATTTTGCTCACAATTCCCTACTTCTGGAAATATCCATTTCTTTAGGAAAACACTGTATCTTTGAGGGAGATGGGCAGTTTAGAAATATGAAATATAAATAAATAAAAACTTTTATTTTAAATTTGAAATAATTAAAATATGGCCAGATATTATTTACTTCCATAATTTTAGTTGAAAACAGTTCAGTACTTTTCAACAATCTCATCTAGCTGCATTTACCATGCGATTCCTATTGCTGCGTGGTGGCACAGTGGTTAGAGTGCGGTTTAACAGGCTAATTCTTCCCACTGCCAAGAGTTCGATCCTGACCAGCTCAAGGTTGCCTCAGTCTTCCGTCCTTCCAAGGTTAGCAAAATGAGGACCCAGATTATTGGGGGCAATAAGCTGACGATTGTAAACCGCTCACAGAGTGCTGTAAAGCAGGGGTCTCCAACCTTGGCAACTTTAAGACTTGTGGACTTCAACTTCCAGAATTCCTCAGCCAGCTTTGCTGGCTGGAGAATTCTGGGAGTTGAAGTCCACAAGTCTTAAAGTTGCCAAGGTTGGAGACCCCTGCAAGTGTAAAGCACAATGGAGCAGCATATAAACCTAAGTGCTAGTGCTAGTACTATTGTTATGAAACTGGGATGGGAATGAGAAGAGATGGACACCTAGGCCATATATTTAAACAAGGAGACGAACATTTGTCCACAAGAATTAGCTAGTGGGAAGAACTGACACACATTACACAATAGTGACAGATTCTTTTGTGCCTCCAGATAATAAACTCTCTACAATGCACATTAACAGATTGTTGTAATGATTAATACACATGACAGTTCCATGCACTGATTTTAAATTTCTACATACCTGGAGGTTGTGGCAAGTAGGCCCCAATTAATTTTGATCTCTTCTTTTCATAGCCCTTCTGTGTGATGTCACCTGTCAAAGAGAGCAAAGAAAATCAAGACAAGCTTTAATGAAGAAAGAACTCATCCACTCAAGTCAAGAAGGTAAACTCTGTCTCTTTGCGCCACTGTTTGTTTTGATAATCATAATGAATAAACGGTTGAAAATATATTATTTCTATTTTGCCTGGAAAAGATCATTTAAGCTAAGCCATTTTTGGCAACTAAACTCCCTGTGTAGTTTTCTACCAGTTGTGGAAGTCCAAGATTCAGAGGGCTGCATTGTCATTGCGATATTCTGTCTTATAAAAATATCGCAGCTTTCATTATGTTAATCAACAATGGATTATATAGCATATTTGAGCCGGTAATGGCTGGCAAAGGACATTGCCAATTAGCATTTTCCACCACTATTAATGGGATTCTTTAATCAAGCATGAAGGATGCACAAAAGATTTGGAACTGTTGGTACACCATTCAAATAATAGTATTGTATAAACATTTGGCTAAGCTTTTAAGAGCTACTTGAAGACAAAAATGCAAAGCATCAATTGCATCAAACTTCTCAAGACCAGGCTATAAAAAGATACTATTTCTATCCCTTCAGCCATATGGCTGAGATGATTTTTTTGACAGACCAAATACTATGTCCTAAGATGCACCAAAAGCAAAAAATAAAGACAGTGGCATTAATTGACTGGTTTTGCTAGTGAATCGCAAAGCTTTATATAGTTTTATTCCAGCACTCTGGCAGGCTTTGATCACTAGCAGCAACTCCTGGCATTCTAAAAATGCTGATCTTGAGCTGTCTGAAAATTTGGGAAGCTCAAGTCCCAGAGCCTCAAGAGGACAACAAATTTATTTACAAAATGGTGGAGCAATAAGGTAAGTCATTCATTCTGAAAGTGAATATAAGTGACTTTCTCCAATTGTGGCTTGTAGTAATTTCCATTCAGTGGAAAACTACTTTAAAACTTTGAAATCCTATTTTATTACTTTTCCTTCTTGATTATTTATCTGTTGCTTCAACTGCTCTAAGCAGGATATTCAGCACATCCATAACAAGAGTGACTACAGTCCATACAGTTACCGTAATTTAATCCTTGAGTTATGACTGATCCCTTAGTGACTATTTGAGGTATGATGGATTTCCTAAAAGCTACTTATGACCCAATTTCCAAGTTATGACAACTGTATGCACACACACGCACACACACACACACACAGACGTGATTGCATTTTGGGCACTTGGCAAACAGCTCACATTTACAGCTGTTTGCAGGGTCCCACTGTTATGTGTCAAAAATTTTCAATGGTTTTGTTTGGTTTTTTTTTTTTTTTCCCCAATTTCTGGTGTTTACTTCTGGCTTCCAGCAAAAACACCCAGTGGGTAAAAATGCAGTCTCTTAATGACCAGCACAAAAAAAAATCATAAAATTGGTTCCGACCATGTGGTCACCTGCTTAATGACTGCAAAACCAATTTAGGCCAGAATTACTGTTGTAAGCTGAGGACTACTTGTATCTTAATTTAGGAGTTAATAAACATTAACCTAACTGCATCAGAAAAACTCTAGGCATAAACAATCACAAAAGGCAAGGAGGATATTTACTTCAGTCCCCAAAAGCTTATTAGGAGAAAAAAAAATTGACCTCCCTAAATTCCTAAAGCCTTTGAGCTCTTTTAATTCCAAGAGGGAGGAAGAGGATGGCACATTGCTATGTAGACATAGGGTAGCACAGAGAAGGCTCACTATTATGGTTACTAACAGTTTCTTAGAATACAGTTACTACAGTATTCTAAGGCCACACTTGGAATACTGCATTCAGTTTTGGCCGCCACGATGCAAAAAGGATGTTGAGACTCTAGAAAGAGTACAGAGAAGAGCAACGAGGATGATTAGGGGACTGGAGGCTAAAACATATGAAGAACGGTTGCAGGAACTACAGGTATGTCTACTCTAGTTTAATGAAAAGAAGGACTAGGGGAGACATGATAGCAGTGTTCCAATATCTCAGGGGTTGCCACAAAGAAGAGGGAGTCAAACTATTCTCCAAAGCACCTGAGGGTAGAACAAGAAGCAATGGGTGGAAACTAATCAAGGAGAGAAGCAACTTACAACTAAGGAGAAATTTCCTGACAGTTAGAACAATTAATCCGTGGAACAGCTTGCCTCCAGAAGTTGTGAATGCTCCAACACTGGACGTTTTTAAGAAGATGTTGGATAACCATTTGTCTGAAGTGGTGTAGGGTTAAGCCTAAGCAGTGGGTTGGACTAGAAGACCTCCAAGGTCCCTTCCAACTCTGTTATTCTATTCTATTCTATTCTATTCTATTCTATTCTATTCTATTCTATTCTATTCTATTCTATTCTATTCTATTCTACTCTACTCTACTCTACTCTACTCTACTCTACTCCACTCCACTCCACTCCACTCCACTCCACTCCACTCCACTCCACTCCACTCCACTCCACTCCACTCCATTCTATTCCCAATTTTCAAATGGCTATAGCTATGTGGGTATGAACATGAAAAAACAGGGCTTCACATTTTTCATGTTCATACCCACATAGCTATAGCCATTTGCAAATTGTTAGTAGTAAGTTTAGATCAGTGGTGGCCAACCTTAAGCATACTATCCGCCAAATTTTTTCGCAGACGAGTTCCGATCCGCCATTTATTATTTATTTATTTATTTTGGTTGTTTTTGTATGCCGCTCCACTCCCATAGGACTCAGGGCGGCCATACAACTTTCTTTCTTTCTTTCTTTCTTTCTTTCTTTCTTTCTTTCTTTCTTTCTTTCTTTCTTTCTTTCTTTCTTTCTTTCTTTCTTCCTTCCTTCCTTCCTTCCTTCCTTCCTTCCTTCCTTCCTAACTTCTTTCTTTCTTCCTTCTTTCCTTCCTTCCTAACTTCTTTCTTTCTGTCTGTCTGTCTGTCTGCTTTCTTCTTCCTTCCTTTCATCTTTCTTCTTTCCTAACATCTTTTTCTTTCTTTCTGTCTTCCTTCCTAACTTCTTTCTTTCTTTCTTTCTTTCTTTCTTTCTTTCTTTCTTTCTTTCTTTCTTTCTTTCTTCCTTCCTTCCTTCCTAACTTCTTTCTTTCTTCCTTCCTTCTTTCCTTCCTTCCTAACTTCTTTCTTTCTTTCTGTCTGTCTGTCTTTCTTTCTGTCTTCCTTCCTAACTTCTTTCTTTCTTTCTTTCTTTCTTTCTTTCTTTCTTTCTTTCTTTCTTTCTTTCTTTCTTTCTTTCTTTCTTTCTTTCTTTCTTTCTGTCTTTCTTTCCGTCTTCCTTCCTAACTTCTTTCTTTCTGTCTTCCTTCCTTCCTAACTTCTTTCTTTCTTTCTTTCTTTCTTTCTTTCTTTCTTTCCTTCTTTCTGTCTGTCTCCTTCCTTCCTTCCTTCCTTCCTTCCTTCCTTCCTTCCTTCCTTCCTTCCTTCCTTCCTAACTTCTTTCTTTTTGTCTGTCTGTCTGTCTGTCTGTCTGTCTGTCTTTCTGTCTTCCTTCCTAACTTCTTTCTTTCTTTCCTTCTTTCTGTCTGTCTTCTTTCTTCTTCCTTCCTTCCTTCCTTCCTTCCTAACTTCCTTCTTTCTGTCTGTCTGTCTTCTTTCTTCTTCCTTCCTTTCATATTTCTTCTTTCCTAACATCTTTTTCTTTCTTTCTGTCTTCCTTCCTAACTTCTTTCTTTCTTTCTTTCTTTCTTTCTTTCTTTCTTTCTTTCTTTCTTTCTTTCTTTCTTTCTTTCTTTCTTTCTTTCTTTCTTCCTTCTTTCCTTCCTTCCTTCCTTCCTTCCTTCCTTCCTTCCTTCCTTCCTTCCTAACTTCTTTCTTAATTTCTTTCTTTCTGTCTTCCTTCGTAACTTCTTTCTTTCTTTCTTTCTTTTCTTTCTTTCTTTCTTTCTCTTCCTTCCTTCCTTCTTTCTTTATTTCTTTCTGTCTGTCTGTCTTTCTTTCTGTCTTCCTTCCTAACTTCTTTCTTTCTTTCTGTCTTCCTTCCTTCCTAACTTCTTTTTTTCTTTCCTTCTTTCTATCTGTCTTCTTTCTTCTTCCTTCCTTCCTTCCTAACTTCTTTCTTTCTTTCTTTCTTTCTTTCTTTCTTTCTTTCTTTCTTTCTTTCTTTCTTTCTTTCTTTCTTTCTTTCTTCCTACCTTCCTACCTTCCTACCTTTCTTTCTTTCTTTCTTTCTTTCTTTCTTTCTTTCTTTCTTTCTTTCTTTCTTTCTTTCTTTCTTTCTTTCTCTCCGTCTCCTGCCGCCACCACCAGCTGCAGCCTTCCCAGCAGGTGGGCGCGCGCGGGAGGGACCGTGGAGCAGAGGTGCCCGGCGAGCGGTGCGAGAGGCGCAGGGATGCCAGAAGTGGCATCGGCGGCAGCAGGCTCCTGCCCGCGTCTCCCGCCTGCCTCTTGCCTTAAGCTGCCAGGTGCCTCTGCTCCGCGGTCCCTCCCGCGTGTGCCCACCTGCTGGGAAGGCTGCTGCTGGCGGTGGTGGCAGGAGACCGAGATGCAGGGCAGCGTCGGGGCTCCGGGGCTCCTTCGGCCGCTTGGCTGGAGAATGGCAGGGATGCAGCCACGGCTGTTTTTGAGCTCCCCCCAGCTCGGAAGTTTCAGTACCCAGCGTATAAGACGACCTCCGACTTTTGAGAAGATTTTCAAGGGGTAAAAATTTGTCTAATACGGCGGAACATATGGTATGTGGAATTTGAATTCTATGTTTGCGTCAAGAAAAAGTAGTGGCGCTCTTCTTTGACAAACGTAATATATATTTAATCTTGAATCTGTCTTTCAATCACTCTCAATACAAAAACCACGCTAGTACACTCAATAAAACACTGCTTCAAACTCCACGCCACGATGGCTCACTTAGAACTGACTGACCATATCGACCGCTCGCCGCTGATTCGCATGTGACTTACATGATGTGTTGCTAGTGCGCGGTGTTTGCGATCGTTTGAGCAGGAATGTGCAATGGCAACACCGATAAAAATATTCATACGTTTGTAAAACCGCCTAAAGTAACATCTCACAAGTTCCATTCTAAGTTTCAGACACCGAGAAGTTGAACATTACCGAAGGCTGTACGAATTGAACTGAGATCACTTTGGTGTTGAAAATATTAAGATGGATTCAGTTATGATACCTATTTAAAAAAATAAGTAGGCGTAAGGATGCAATGCGCCACTTGTAGTCATCCAATGCGCCATATTTGGCGCATGCGCCATGGTTTGGCCACCCCTGGTTTAGATGAAGATGAACCCCATTTATGACCGCCATTTTGATTTTTTTTTAATTCATATGTTGTGGATCTTCTTTCTAGACTCAGCAAGTTTCACCAAGAAATCTTTGCACATGTACTTGAAAAGCCTCAAAGCATCTGCATAGAAGACCTTGCTGGAACTACTTGGATAAAACATGAAACTTTTTGAACCAACAAGAAAAGAAGTTCAGCTGCCATGACTCAACTTCCAGACAATTCATCAGCATAGATTCCTCTGACATATAAAATAATAATAATAATTTCTAAATAAGTACTCTGCACTAAAAGTTCTGTGACATTTTGAAGACAAACACATTTACATAAATTAAGTCATATTTGGAAGCTTATGATGTTTAGAAAAAAATAGTGGGAGAAAATAGCTGATGCACTTTTTAAAAGTTTGTAAGACTGGCATTTCAATCCATCTCTAATGATTAGAGATGTGGACCTGTGGAAGAATCTAATCACAGAATTGAGAATACAGACAGTCTTCGACTTACAACCACAATTGAGCCCAAAATTTATGTTGGTAAGCAAGACAGTTGTTAAGTGAGTTTTGCCCCATTTTATGATCTTTCTGGTCATAGTTATTAAGTGAATCACTGCAGTTGTGTAGGTTAGTAACAGTTAAGTGGATTTAACTTCCCCAGGATATTGCAACCATTACACATATGTGCCAGTGGTCAAGCACCTGAATTTTGACCATGTGACCACAAGAATCCTGCAACAGTCCTAAATGTGAAAAACAGTCAGAAGTCACTTTTTCAGGAAATGTCAAAACACACATGGTACATATTTTCATATGTGGTAGACATGTGAAAAAGTAAAAAAAGTTTTGGGTTAAAATTAGAAAAATAATAGAAGAAATAATAAAAGATCATATTGATTGGAAACCGGAAATTTATTTATTAGGAATTATAACAGGTAATTATGCAAAAGAAATATACTATCTAATAATACACATAGTGACTGCTGCCAGAATAGCCTATGCAACAAAATGGAAACAAAGCGACACACCAAACGATGAGGAAATTATAAGAAAAATTCTCGATTGCGCAGAGATGACGAAGGAGTTACAAGATAAAGAAGAATCTGAATATTATTTAACATGGAACAAATTGTATGAATGGTTAAAAAATAAGGATAATAAAGTATAGAATGTACAAATATTAGTTATATATAGATGAAAATAAATAATACAAAAGGGAACAGGAAAAAAATTATGTATATATAGAAACATAAAATATAACAAATGCCACTATTTACATACGTACTAGATAAGTGTATGAATATACATGTATGAAATTTGATGAACTGATCTTCAACTGTAACAATGACAGGAACAAAGTTTCCTAACATTCTATGTTTATATGTTGTGTTATGTTTCTGTGTAAATAAAAAAAGTCATTTTTTTCAGTGATGTTGTAACTTCAAACGTCAATAAACAAATGGTTGTAAGTGGGGACTACCCATATTATCAATTTCTTGGCAACCGCATTTCAAAGAAAACTTACACATGAGCAGCATATTCTCAGAGATAATTGGGGGCTGCTTGCTTGTTGCAAAATACTCTCTGCAAATTCTCCAGGCATAATGTGCATAGCAAACTGTTTATGTGATTTCATATTAATAATAATATATTTAATAGGTTGAAATAGGGAAAGTGAATAGCAGAGGACCTGTTTGGTTTTTGGAACACCACAGGTTCAGTTCCTAAGGAGATCATCTACAACCTTTATATGGAGGTAAATTTCAAGCTCCCATAATTCCTGTTGAGTTGGTTGGTAATTATGAATGCTGAAATTCTCTATGTCTAGAGCAGTGTTTCTCAACCTTGGCAGTTTGAAGATGTGTGGACTTCAACTCCCAGAATTCCACAGCCAGCAACACTGGCTGTGGAATTCTGGGAGTTGAAGTCCACACATCTTCAAACTGCCAAGGTTGAGAAACACTGGTCTAGAGAATGCTGGTTTGGAAAGCTACCACAAAGTTGCAGCAGATAGTATGAAGGTTCTCTACCAGAATTTTACGGAGCTGGCACCATTTGAAGAAAAAAGAAAACCTTTCAGCCAAACTGACAAAATAATCAACTTTGTAGAATGTACAGTCTCCTATTACATCATTCTAACTCATTCCCCCCCCCCCCAAAGCATTTATTTTGGCAGAAAGAAAGCAAAACTCTCCAGTAATAATTCAAAAATAAAAATGTTGTCAACAATAAGAAATCTGGGAGACACCACCCTGGAACTGCCCCTAGAGTTGTTGAATAGCTCCACATAAGGATTTAACTAAACACAAACATCTTCAGATGGAAAACAAAAACTGGTTTTAATCAAGATTCAAGCATATGCAGATCATGAAACCAAAATATGGATGGGGGGAAAAAAATCTTATATTCCAAGTCTGAGGATTTCAGACGAAAGTCAGCTTCCATCCCCCCGATCTATTTTTATCCTCCAAATAGTCAAGTTGCTATACAGCTTGTTTGCTGCCAATGACTCAAATTTACTGTCAGCATCTTGACAAGAGAGATTCGAATGAAACAACGTTCCTCATAAATGAGTGCTATGACTCACTGATTTCTCTCACTGATGATGCAGAGTCTCTCCGTCTGCCCTTCCAAAAATACACAAGGAGACAAGGGATTACAGCTTGAAGGAAGCAATCTGAGAGGAGAAAAAACACACCCAAACCCAGAGAGATGTATTTTGCAGCCTAGCCAACATTCAGGTCAACAACTAGACTGATTGTACATCTTTAAGAGGCTTTCGGACTACTAAAATGACCATCTGAAAGCTATCCAGTAAATAACTCTTGACTTCAAGAGGGGTTTCAAGAGCAATGGTTAGACGGTTGTTATTGTGGAATCCAACTAGGGTAATGAAATGTCTGCAAAAAAACAATCAAGCTTTGAGAGCACCAAGGATTCCACAGTTCAACCCTGAGCTATGAATATTTGCTTCTAATATTTATTATTATTATTATAGCAATATTCAAAACATATATAAAATTAGAGGTATGGAATGAACTATGAGGTATTTGGATTTCACCCTTAAATCTGGAAATCTTCTCCAGTATAGTCTGAATGTCACCCATTTTGGGCAAATAAATGGGGGGGGGGAATCAGAATACTTGAATAACATTACTTTGAATAGTAAAAATATATAATATATAATAGGGACCACATTTTATTTATATTTATTTATATACCATCTTTATTATTTTTATAAATAACTCAGGGCAATGAATATATATAGTACTCCTCCCTCTCCTATTTTCCCCAATAACAACCATCCTATGAGGTACTGGTAAGTTGAGCTGAGTGAAGGTGACTGGCCCAAAGTCACCCAGCCATGTTCCTTCCCAAGGTGGGACTAGAATTTGCAATCTCCTTGTGATTGGCTCATAATCAACCAACCAACCAAGACAGGACTAGAACTCAACAATCTCTTGGCTTCCAACTTGGTGCCTTCAGCACTAGGCCAAACTGGTTGTCACCTTCTTTGCAAAAGTATTTACCATAGCTCAAAACTGTTTACATTTTTCTCTTATTTACCTAGGGCAGTGGTTCTCAACCTTCCTAATGCCGCAACCTCCCCCCCCCCCCGTGACCCACCCCGCCGCCGTGCCCCCCGCCGCGCCCCCGCCCCGCTGCTGCCATTTGGGTTCTTTTACCCTCTGTGCATGTGCAGAGGGTAAAAGAACCCAAATGGCGGTGTCCGGGCAAAGTCTCCCGACCCTGTGAAAGGGTCGTTTGACCCCCAGGTTAAGAACTGCTGACCTAGGGGCTGTTTCTTTTCTCTCTCTCTCTCTCTCTCTCTCTCTCTCTCTCTCTCTCTCTCTCTCTCTCTCTCTCTCTCTCTCTCTCTCTCTCTGTGTGTGTGTGTGTGTGTGTGTGTGTGTGTGTTCTTTTTCTTTCCTTTCCCCCCTTTCTAATAGATGAATGAAAGATTCTGAATATATAATTCATGTCAAAATTCTCAAAAAGGCCAGCATTTTTTATTTTAATCACCCTTTCTATCCCATTAATGAAATGCACTCAAAAAGGAGGAAACCAACTTTCACTGATCATATTTAAAACTATTCCAAACCTGCACATGCACGCACACACACACACACACACACACTGTTACACACATACAAGCCTGATTCTTGTATCTTTAGCAATAAATATCTAATAATGAGCATCTAATTTTCTGCCAACTCGTTTTATCATTTCTATTAAGAGGCAACACTAAAGAGAATTTTACTCTTTACCTTGTTTCTTAACTTTGGCAACTTTATGATGTGTGGACTTCAACTCCCAAAATTCCCACACACAGCATAGGTGATTCACCATTCTGGGGATTGTAGTTTGCACATCTTAAGGTTGTCAGATACACTGTTTTAGTCATACATTTGGTTGGTTAGAAAGTTAGATTGTTATATGTCACAAACTGAAAATATCCCGACCAATCTCCTGTTCAATGTCAGCTTGGCCAATTTTCCAATTTTTCTCCTTGTCTTAAATTCTCCATTGGTTCAGGACAACTTAACAGATGAATCTTACTGCCACCGTCACTGAACTAATGGGTGGAGAGGATTATCAATCCACTTCTCTAGGTTCTCTAGTGAAAGATTCTAATATGTGGACAACCAGATGACAGACTAAAGTACCATGATCTTGGCTAAAAGCCAGAATGGCAAATGCATTTCATCAAATGTAAGTATTCTCTGCCATGATCACTGTGTGGTCTATTGGTCCTTTGAGAATTTCCTTAAGAAAGAAGCATTTGTACCACACGGCTTTCGTGGCTTACTGTGATATAAACAGAACTTAGTTTAACAGGGAAGCTTTCCATTCTCAATGTTTATTTCTTTTATTTGAAGCTTAAACAGACACTTTATGTAATGAAAGCAAATCACTTCCATTTTTGGAATTTTACACCCTTAAGGATCACTCCTAATGTCATCCTCCCCTTTCATTTCTTTGTATGGCTGATGGGTTATCTTTGAAGTGCAGATTTTTTAAAAAAGTCTACTTTTTCCCAGCTGCTGGAAAAATTATCTTCCCTGTATTGTTTACTCAGTTCATATCAGCACTGTCCAGCTATATCAGCAACAAAAACTGAAAATAATTTTGATAATAATGATGTTGATGTTGATGATGGAGGAGGAGGAGGAGGAGGGAAGGAGAAAGAGAAAAGAAGAAGAAAAGAAGAAGAAAAGAAGAAGAGGAAGAAGAGGAAGAGGAAAAGAGGAGAAGGAAGGAAGGAAAGACGAGGAGGGAGGGAGGGAGGGAGGAAGGAAGGAAGGAAGGAAGGAAGGAAGGAAGGAAGGAAGGAAGGAGTCATCTGGATAGTGGATGTGGCAGTGCCTGGAGACAGGACGAGAAGAGGAGATAACAAATACAAAGACCTACAAATAAAAGTAGAACGACTGTGGCAAAGGCAAGCAAGGTTGGTACCAAGAGTAATAAGGCGCCTTGGATGCAATCCCAAAACAACTGGAACACCATTTGAACACAAATTCACCATCAGTCAATTGCAGAAAGCGGCTTTACTTGGAAGCTTTTATCTTGTGACAATATCTGCTAATACCATCAAACATCCAGCTCTGCCTATCCCAGGTCCTTGGTAAGAACTCGACAGGTAGACAAAAACGCCAAACCCACTCTGAACATCTGGCTGACTGTGCAATGATCAATAATAGTAGTAGTAGTCAATGTTCCCTGTAATATGAGCTGAGGTGGCGCAGCAGTTAGAGTGCAGTACTGCAGGCTACTTTAGCTAACTGTGATCAACAGTTTAGCTGTTCAAATCTCATCGGCTCGGGGTTGACTCAGCCTTCCATCCTTCCGAGGTAGGTAAAATGAGGACCCAGATTGTTGGGGGCAATATAAATATACATTGCTTAATGGTGTAAACCGCTTAGAGAGTGCTTGCACTATGACGCGGTATATAAGTCTCACTAATAAATAATAATAACAGAAAACGGCGTGCGGCAGTTAGAAACTGCGGTGCAGCGTTCTCTTTTCATGTGCGCGGCCACGCAGCCTCTGCCATTAGAAAATGCCGTGCGGAAGTTAGAAACTTCTGCGCGGCGTTCTCTTGTTACGTGCGCATAACACATAACAGCACAGCTTAGAGGGAACAGTGGTAATAGTAGTAGTAGTAATAAAATAAGAATATTGCTACATGCATATATTCTGGGTTCAGATGTGTTCAGATGGGATTATGAGCAATTCAAATAGTAATCAATATGTACTGATGTCCTTGAGAGATGTTTTTGACAATTCTGGATAGAACTAAGAATTTAGGTGGTACTGTAAAATCACAAGTAGATAGTTGGAAGGGGGCATTTAGGTACTAATTCAATTCCCTACTTGGTACATATCAAAATGAAACTGCTGACTTCCAGGCCTCAGCTTACACACAGACATCAAATTGAGAGCCTATTTCTTACATAACATGCTACACCAGGGGTGTCAAACTTGATTTCATTGAGGGCCGCATCAGGGTTGTGTTTGACCTTGGAGTGCCGGGGTGGGTGTGGCAACGGTGGGCATGGCCAGCTCGATGTCACTCCTGTCAGGGGCGCCTGTGGTGGCCCAAGCACTCTGCCAGTGAAAATGAGCTCTAGAGCTCCATTTTCGGCTGCCATGGCTTCCTGCAACCCTCTGCCAGTGAAAACAGAGCTCAGGTGGGCCACATTAGCAGAGGGTTGCAGGAAGCCGTGGCAGTTGAAAATGGAGGTCGGGAGTCCATTTTCACTGGCAGAAGCACCGCGGGCCAGTCCTTCCCTGTTTCCAGGGCAGCCCCGCAGGCCACATCTATGTACCCTACGAGTCGGATCCGGCCCCCAGGCCTTCAGTTTGACACCCCTGTGCTACACTAATAACATTCATCTACCATTAGGAAGTTTTTCTAATATTCGAACCGGAAACTACATTTCTGCAATTTAAACCCATTAATCATCATTCTTCTCTCTGGAGTAACGGAAAACAGATTCTGGCCTTCTTCTATGTGACATTCTTTCAAGTATTAGAGCTAGATTATTTGAAGGACAATCTTTACCAAAGCAGGGAATATTACAAGTCCTCTCCTAAGGAGGTCGATCTGGTAAGACCAAGGATCTTCTCTGTGGTGGCTCCCTCTCTGTGATAGCTCCCTCGCCTTGGAACATCATCATTGCGAAAATAAGCTTAATCCACATCCTGACACTCTTTCAAAAGGACCCTTTCAAAAAGGTTTCCTAGTGGGCCTTGGGGATCCTGGGTTGATATGAAGCCCATTATGGATGATTTGATTGTTGTCATCAGGGGGTGAGGGTTTTTTTATTGGGGCTTTATTTCTGTAGCTGGAGTCACCATGAGTGAGTTTGGTGGCCCTATAAATGTTCTTAATAAATAAATAGTAACAGTTTTTGAAAAGTGCTAATTAATTTCTTCCTAATTTTCTTTTCCTTCCTTCCTTCCGTTCCATTCTCTCCTTTCCTTTCCTTCTTTCCTTTCCTGTCCTTCCCTTCCCTTCCCTTCCCTTTCTCCTCTCTTTTCTTTCCTTTCCTCCCCTCCCCTTCTTCCCTTTCCTTTCCTTCCCTTTCTCTTTTCCTCTTTCCCTTCCTCTTTTCCTTTCCTTCCTTTCCCTTTCTCCTTTCCTTTCTTTCCTTTCCTCCCCTCCCCTTCCTTCCCTTTCTCCTTTCCTTTCTTTCCCTTCCTCCTTTCCTTTCCTTCCCTTTCTCCTTCCCTTTCCTTCCTTTCCCTTTCTCCTTTCCTTTCTTTCCTTTCCTTTCCTCTCCTCCCCTTCCTTTCCTTTCTCCTTCCCTTCACTTCCCTTTCTCCTTTCCTTTCTTTCCCTTCCTTCTTTCCTTCCCTTCCCTTTCTTTCCTTTCCTTCCTTTCCCTTTCTCCTTTCCTTTCTTTCCTTTCCTCCCCTCCCCTCCCTTTCCTTTCTCCTTCCCTTCACTTTCCTTTCTCCCCTTCCTCCTTTCCTTTCCTTCCCTTTCTTTCCTTTCCTTCCTTTCCCTTTCTCCTTTCCTTTCCTTTCCTCTCCTCCCCTTCCTTTCCTTTCTCCTTCCCTTCCCTTCCCTTTCTCCTTTCCTTTCTTTCCCTTCCTTCTTTCCTTTCCTTCCCTTCCTTTCCCCCTTCCTTTCCTTTCTCCTTCTCTTCCCTTCTTCCCTTCCCTTCTTCCCTTCCCTTCCTCCTTCCCTTTCTTTCCCTTCCTCCTTCCCTTCCCTTCCCTTTCTCCTTCCCTTCCCTTCCCTTTCTCCTTTCCTCTTTCCCTTCCTTTCCTTCCCTTCCTTTCCTTTCCTTCCTTTCCCTTTCCACCTTTCCTTTCCTCCTTTCCTCCCCTTCCTTTCCTTTCCTTTCTCCTTCTCTTCCCTCCTTTCCTTCCCTTTCCTTCCCTTCCCTTCCTCCTTTCCTTTCCTCCCCTTAACTTTCTCCTTCCCTTCCCTTTCTCCTTTCTTTCCCTTCCTCCTTCCTCCTTTCCTTCTTTCCTTTCCTGTCCTTCCCTTTCCTTTCTCCTTTCCTTTCTTTCCCTTCCTCCTTTCCATCTTTCTTTTCCTTCCCTTTCTCCTTCCCTTTCTTTTCCTGTCCTTTCGTTCCCTTTCTCCTTTCCTTTCCTTTCCTTTCCTCACCTTCCTTTCCTCTCCTCCTTTCGTTTCCTTTCCATCCCTTCCTTTCCCTTTCCTTCTTTCCTTTCCTTTCCTGTCCTGTCCTTCCCTTTCTCCTTTCCTTTCCTCCCCTTCCTTTCCTTTCTCCTTCCCTTCCCTTCCTCCTTTTCTACTTTCTTACCATTCCTTTCTCCTTCCCTTCCCTTCCTCCTTTCCTTTCCTTTCAACTAAACATTTTGAACTCCTACATGCTCTCTTCTGAGACTTTCTTCAGGACTCCATTCCCTGCTCTTCCTCTTCTCACAGTTTGTCTAATTCTCCTTAAAGCATGGTACTCAGAACCAGACAAAATGAATAAGATGGATCTAAACAAGGCAGAACCCAGTGGGATTTTTATTTTTCTTGATATGGAAATGTGATGCAGTCTAAACCTCCATGTGTAACTTTTATTCAGTTTGTAATAAACTACGCTATTTTTTGACAAGTATTATAAGATGTATTTCTTTATTCACAATTACTGTATTTGTATGCCACATATCTTAGGTATCTTTCAAGAGTATATCAAAATCATCAGTGAAATCCAAATATCTAGTTTCTTAAATCTGTCTTCCAATCTCATTTCCCAAAAGCTCTGAAGAAGTTCTAGGGACTAAGGGGTTAGCAGTTCCACTGGAAGAACAACACCACTGAAAAAGCTGTTTTCTGGGTTCCCACCTTCTGATTCCCTGTGGGTTGGGTAAGTAACACATAGCATCTTTTCCTGGATAGATTGTGCTAGAAGAGCAAATTCTACCAAGAGAAGTTGGCCCCAGAAGTAACAGGCACTGTAGGTGGGAATGACTTATAAATAAAATAACATTTTCAGTTGGACCCCCAAAGTCTTATTACCAGGATAGGTTTTTCTTATATAGTTCCTTTTCTATGTAAAGAAGTTGGCATTTGTCCCTATTTAATTTTGTTCTCTTATTTTCAGTTTATCTTTCTAACTTAGTATGATTGGTTTACATTTGATATCTGTCTTCTAGGGCAGTGGTCCTCAACCCCTGGTCCGTGGACCGGCACAAGGCCGCGGCATGCCAGAAACCGGTCCGTGCAAACAGGTGAAGCCCTATCCAAGGAATGCAGGCAGCAGGCAAAACCACGCCCCCTCCGGTCCATTGAAAAGCCTCCCTCCAGAGAACCCGGTCCCTGGTGCCAAAAAGGTTGGGGGCTGCTGTTCTAGGGTATTAGGGTATGTTGTGCTTTTATATTGTTTTTTAAATTTTGTACTGTTTTTAAATTTTTTGAAATTTTGATTATTCTTGTATTTCTCTTTGTTGTACGCCGCCCTGAGTCCTTCGGGAGTTGGGCGGCATATAAGAATAACAAAATAAATAAATAAATAAAATAAATTAGCTATCCCCCTCCATTTTGTGCAGGTGGCAAAGTTTCCCTCCACTTCTTAATTCTAATTCAAGTGATTAATAAAAATAAGGAGGACAGGATGCAGACACTGAATCTTATGGCACTCCACTTGATAATTGAAGTTATTAAGAATCTACTAAGATTGCCATTACCAGAACTCTTTGAAAATATATCCATTTATTCAGCCACATAATTGTCATGTTATCCATCTCCCATTTCTCTATTCTGATAATCAAAATGTCAAATAATACCCTGTCAAGCACTCTGCTTAAATCAAGGTATATTATGTATATGTAATAATATCCCACATAATGTATACTGAGAAAATTAGCTCGAAAGAATGGAAATAAAAAATAGGCCTTATAATTATTTGCCTGCAATTGTCTCAACCATGGTCTTAAAATCTAGCTTTCCTGTTAAGCTTTCTCAGCTCTGTATTTGCATATATAGGCATGTTTCCAGACATGCATGTAGATATATTCATGTCTACATATTTTCATGTCATTGATTCAGTGTTGATTCCTGGCAACTTCCTGGACAAGTCCTTGTGTCACGGTTCCAAATAGTACTCAAGCAGAAATCAGAGTCCAAGGCAATCAGTTCACCAAAGTTCCAATTTAATGCGGAGACCATGTTGGCAAGCTCATGGAGAAACCCAAATCTAACTTTCCTCCCAAGTTCCCACCCGGTAGGAAGTTGGCACTCCTTTTCCCTCAACCCCGGTTTTCCTGACATGATTTTTCAGAAGAGGTTTGCGACTGCCTGCTTCCTAGGGCTGAAAGAGCATGACTCTCAAACCCAGTTAGCTGTTGTCTATGTAATAAGGCAGGACTGGAATTCACTGACTCCCAGTTTCTAGCCTGATGCTTTTAGCCAGTACACCAAACTGGCTTATATCCATCCATCCATCCATCCATCCATCCATCCATCCATCCATCCATTCATCCATCCATCCATCATCTCTCTCTCTCCACAATATACTCTCACAGACATACTACGTAAACCGCTCCAAACTCGACTGCAGAAAATACGACTTCAGCAATAGAGTGATCAATGCCTGGAATGCACTACCTGATTCTGTGATTTCTTCCCCAAACCCCAAAAACTTTAACCTTAGACTGTCTACAGTCGACCTCTCCCCGTTTCTAAGAGGTCTGTAAGGGGCGTGCATAAGCGCACCACTGTGCCTACCATCCCTGTTCTACTGTCCTATTGTCCTCTTTTATCGTTACTTTTTTTACTTATGTTATGTTTATACAAACAATTACTATCCTGTACATGTTTGACAAAAAAATAAAATAAATAAATAAAATAAATAAAATAAATAAATTGTGTTTTCTGGTATAACGTCTTAATTTTATTTTGTTCCTTAACTTTAATTATGTTACTGTCCTTATTATGAAGATAATTTCAAAATGCTATTCAGACAATAACAGGAAGAGTCGCAAGATTTACTATTAATTTACTAGCACTCTGGAAAAATGGCATCAAGACTACTTATGTAGAATATTTAAATGTATGAAATTAGAATAACCAAAGTGTTATGCTGTAAAATGGCATTTCAACACATTATTTCTTGCTAACTAATTAAAGGACCCAAATAGAGTCTGCCAATTTGATCAGAGTCGTGCTGAAAGCTATATTCCTTCTATCACCTTTACTTAAGCATCACATCACAATAGCTAAGAATTTTTTTCTCAACCTCTCAAGCCCTCCCTATTGTCTTGGAGGAGTGATTAATATGATTGCTCAACTATAGTTGTACTGTTGTTCCTGTCTAGGAAGGTTAACACAATTTTAATGAACCCCAAGTTGACTTTGTCTGGCTCAGACACTAAGCAAGAAAAGGTCTTGAAGGAAGCTCACTTAAATTCCAAGGCCCTGAAGGCCTCAGAAAAGACATTCAAATACCAGGATGTGCCTACAATATCAGAACAGTGCAGGAAATTGTTTTCCCTGTGGCACTCTATAGATTTCAAAAAAGCAGGGTAAGAAGAATATTGGCGCTTTTTAACTTTGCTCTTGGAAAGGCTCCTGGGAATACCAGGAAAAAGAGCAAATGAATCACCTAAGAAATCAACCCCGAAGATCTCACTTGAGGCACAAATGACCAGGTTGAAATTATTCTACTTTGTCATTGGAGGGGGGGATCTATCTAGGTGGTTGCTAAGAGTCAACACTCACTTGGTGACATAAAATCAATCAATCTTAAGGCAGCATCAACATCAAATGAAAATAGGCCTCTTTGTAAGAAACAGAAACTTAGAGATGTGAAGTTTGTTAAAGCTGGGGAAAAATTGGGATAGAAAAAATTAGGGGTTTCAACATTTTTTTTCTTTCCTCCTCTCCAATAAAAAAAGGATAATAAAATATTTCCTAACATATTTTTAAGTGATACATAACAGGGTTTTAAAAAATGCTTGTAGGTTGCAACCTACTGCTTAATTAGCAACTATTTTGAAGGCTGTTGTTCCATATATATTTTTTAACCTTTCTAAAACAAATGCTTTTGCAATGCTTCAGCAGATCTGCTACCCAAACCACATCAGACTGTATTCAAAGTAGACATTCATGGCTCGCTACATGGCTGAAAGTTCACATCACCAACACTTCTCGCCCATGAAGCAATCCAACAGAAAGGAAAACAAATTATCTTGCAATAAAATTACATAAAGAGAACATGCGTAGGGCAATTTGTCAGTGTTGTGTATTTTAATCCCAATGCTCTCATTTTCATTATGGTTTCTCAGACTGGAATAGGGACCTTGACAACGATTTATGTGCTCACATCTGTGGTTTAGCATGCTTGACTGCCACTTAAGTCAAATATTAAAATGGGAGCCTCATCAGACTCCAAGGTACTTGCTCAAGTACAGCTTTTCTCCATGATACCAATGCATAAACTTGACTCGATGCTTTCAGATCAACCTGGTAGTAGAACTTCCCTGCGTATTCATAACATAAACAATATTTATTTTTACTAAGGTCATAATATAAAATGAAAATAAAGATAGGGAAATGGGAAAAGGGGAAGGAGAAGGAGAAATGTAGGAAAAAGGAGAAGGGGGGAAGCATTGACTTCTAACTTTTTTCAGCGCAGTAAAATACATATTAAAATTACAGCCTCAACTTTTTACTATTACATATAAACTTAGTATATATGTAATAGTAAAACCGCATTCTGCCTCATACTTCCCTTCGATCGGTTAGGGCCCACAGAGTTGGCCTCCTCCAGGTCCCGTCAGTCAAGCAATGCCGGCTGGCAGGCCCTAGGGGGAGGGCCTTCTCTGTGGGGGGGGGGGGCGCGCTCTGGAACCAACTTCCCCCAGAGACCCGAACCATCCCCACCCTGCTGGCCTTCCGAAAAGCCGTCAAGACATGGCTTTTCCTGCAGGCAGGGGGTAGAGACTAATCCATCTGAGCTCTCCCCCAGGTACGTCTGGCTGATGGATGTTCTTAAATATTAATTTTTTTTAATTTTTGTACTTCGTTTTAATTAATGTTTATTTGCTGGTGTTCTTGTATATTGTTGTACGCCGCCCTGAGTCCCTCGGGAGTAGGGCGGCATATAAGAACCAAGAAATAAATAAATAAATAGTAAATACTTGTCATTTCTATAACAACAAACTAATCTGATCAGCAAATCTCAGGATTTCATTTTTCCCCGTTTCGAGCTCAAAGTCTAGAAGTAGTTTGCAGATAGAAACAAACTAGATATATTCTTTATTCTGATTAAAACAGTTAATTTTGCCATGTCTCTAACTACATAGGTTTTTTCATCCTTATACATTTATGAGCCATGGTGACACAGTGGTTTGATCCTCACTGGCTCAAGGTTGACTCAGCCTTCCATCCTTCCGAAATTGGTAAAATGGGGACCTAGATTGTTGGGGGCAATATGCTCACTCTGTAAACCGCTTAGAGAAAGCTGTGAAGCGGTATATAAATCTAAGTGCTATTGCTATGAGAAAAAATATGTTTGTTTCTTTTTGTTTTCCTTTTTTTTTTTTTGTCCCCAAGCTCCATGAAAAAAACTTAGTATATTTCACTAGGAAGCTAGAGCGTAAATCACTTTGCTTGTAATAACAGGCAATTACATGGTACAAGACATTGTCAGCTTTTGTCAAGAGAGACAACAAGAGCTTACATATTAAATGGTGCTAACTGTAGAAAACACAGTCATCTAAGAGAATAATTTAGTATTTGGAGTGCTTGGATATTTACAAGATGTGAGTCCAGAGAATTCAAATAATCTGAACTGCACTGCAACTCTTAACACCTCAATTTGAAAACAAGGAAGACTTGATAATAGGTTTTCATTTAGGCTACTGATTATATTTTGTTCTGTATGTGAATAATTTAGGCTTCTGGAGAACAATGCAACGGCCCAAACACATAATCAGTGATAAGGCAAATATGGAATACTATTTTCTGCCAAACCAAACATCATTTGCTCTAGAGTTATAGAACATAATGTCTCTCTGAGATGTTTTTCTCTGAAAACTAGCTTTTCTAGCTTAGCTCCCTATTCTTCCATTGATTTCCAATTGATTTTTTTTTAATTTGCTCCTCCAACCATGAAAGATTTTTCATCATGAGTGTTCATGGACCAACAAAGGTGACATGAAATTGTCTGAAATTTTTAGAAGACGAAAGCAGTCACAACAAGGACCAAAGAAACCTAACACCTTCTCTGCATTTTCCAATTTTCTGTGCCTCTGCTTCCCCGTCCAATTCACAGTTTTGGAAAAGGGTGAAGAATTAGACATCCCACTTTCCTAAAACACATTTTCATGCAGTACAATCAGTCCTGACAGGTTGTCTTGTTCAAGGCAGACAAGCAGAGTTGCTGAACCTTTTCAATTTCCTTTCCTGTTCCTTCTGAAGAACAAGTTCTTCCTTCTTCCCATGGTTTTGCATCAAAGATTCATAACCGTAAGCAATCTTGCTCCTCCCAAGGGGATCAAGAATACAAGTCCTTGACTTATGACCACAACTGGAACCACAATTTCTATTGCTGAGTAAGGTGATTGTTAAGTAAGTTGTGTCTGATTTTACTACTTTTTTGCCACTGTTGTTAAGCAAATCACTGCAGTTGTTAAGTGAATCACAAGGTCATTAAGCAAATCTGGCTTCACTCCCATTGACTCTGATTGTGAGTAAATGGTTGGGAAGGTTGCAAATGGCGAATACATAATCTGGGGTATTACAACTATTGTAAATATATGCTGGTTGCCAAGCAGCTGAATTTTTGAAGATACGAGTGTGAGGACGCTGTGATGATTTTAAGTGTGAGAGGATCTGCAATAAGAACCATATTTTTCGGAGTATAAGACGCACCTTTTCCCCCCCTAAAAGAGGGTGGAAATGTTGGTGCGTCTTATACACCGAATACAGCCATTTTTGGCCTCCCAAAGCCCCGCCCCCGTATCCCATTTTTGCAAAAAATGGGCCCATTTTTCACAAAAAGGGGGTGCGCAGAGGGTTTGGGAGGCCTGCAGAGTGCTCCTGGGAGCTGGGGGAAGGCAAAAATGCCCCCATTTTTGCAAAAAATGGGCCGTTTTTCACAAAAATGGCATTTTTGCCTTCCTCCAGCCCCCAGAAACACTCTACAGGCCTCCCAAACCTTCTGTGCACCCTGCTTTTCGCAAAAATAGGTGAAAAATGGGCTTGTTTTTGCAAAAAACAGTGCGCGCAGAGAGTTTGGGAGGCCTGCAGAGTGCTCCTGGGGGCCAGGGAGGACAAAAACTTATTTTTCTTACTTCTTCGAAATCTTGGTGCGTCTTAAACACCGGTGCATCTTATAGTCCGAAAAATACGGTAACTTTTTTCAATGCTGTTCTATCAGCAACAGGTCTCTAAATGAATGGCTTTAAATCAAAGACTACCAGTGTGTTGATTTGTTATCATAATGCAGGGGGAAGCAAACCTTTGATAGCTGCTTCTGAATGATTTCATGTCACTGTGGGGGCACTATAACGGTCACAAGCATGAGGACCACTCAAAGTTACTTTTTTCAGTACCATTATGAATGGTCGCTAGATGAATGCTAGTAAGTTTATTTATTTATTTATTTGTGAGATTTATATACCGCCTCACAGTGCAAGCACTCTCTTAGCGGTTTACACCAGTAAGCAATGTATATTTATATTGCCCCCAACAATCTGGGTCCTCATTTTACCTACCTCGGAAGGATGGAAGGCTGAGTCAACCTTGAGTTTTTGAGATTTGAACAGTTGACCTGCGGATCACAGTCAGCTAAAGTGGCCTGCAGTACTGCCTCTAACCGCTGCGCCACCTCGGCTCCTAGTTGAAAGATTACCTGCAATCATTTGCTTTCTAAAATAACCCGGCAGAATTTCTTAGCAGCTATCATAGCCGCTGAGGAAATCTTAACATGGACTTTAATCTTTTAATCAGATCTACCCTTCGCCATTGGCATTCTAGCCATCTTTTAAAGAATATCATCAGCAAGGAATTGGAAAAGTCTAATCTGGGATTACAGCCTTGCATTTAAAGCCAAAGGAGCTTAAATAAAAATTATCAGAAACTCAGGGTGTAGGTCATCTTTCTCTAACCTAGGTGCCTTCAGATCTGAAGATCTGTTCCACCTCGATCACCACTCTTCCTCCAGTGCATTATTAGTGAAACCGCAGCGTTATTTTACATTCCCTCCCATTCTAAGATATCCCAGCCCACACAGTGTGTTTCCAATTGTTCTGAAAGAACAATGTGCTGCACCATCTCCCAGTCCCTCCCACAGGAAGTGGGGAACAATCAAAGCAATGAATGACAATTCAGTATTGTTTTGCTTATTCTAGTTATTTGTATCCCATATAGCTGTATCTGAGATCCTTGAAATGCCTGCAAGCTTTGTTTTCAATTGCTCAGATTTCCAACTTCAGATCCCATTAAAGCAGCTAAAGTAACATCATTTCTGGCGATATGCCACTACACAATAGACTACACAATGCCACTACACAATAGACTCTGGAAAGACTGTCCCTGTCTGAATCTGGAGAGACATCAATACGGAATAAAACTTCAAGCTCAATGGTTAAGGCTCAATGGTTAATGGTGCAGCATTGCAGGCTGATTCTGCCGACTACCGACAGTTTGATTCTGACCGGCTCAAGGTTGACTCAGCCTTCCATCCTTCCAAGGTCAGTAAAATGGTGACCCAGATTGTTGAGAGCAATATGCTGGCTCTGTAAATCATTTAGACAAGGCTGAAAAGTATTATGAAGCGGTATATAAGTCTAAGTGCTATTGCTATTTATTAGTCCAACTCTTCTATCATTATTTACCTTCTCTGCACAATTTAATATTAGCTGGATGATTCCGATAATGATTTTTGCCCCATTTAATATTTAACTTTCTTATTAAAAAGCATGACACATAATAAATTATTTAGTAAATGAAAGTTGTCTATTCATGCAATGTTATTTATAGGAAAGTAAAATGCCATGAAATTAGGAATTCCATTTTACTGAAAATACTACATTCCAATTTGCTGTTCTGGAATACACTATTATTTTTGTCAATGTAAAGAATAATCCACTTTGATTTCCCTTTCACAAATTGTAAACATTGTGTGGAAATATCTACAACAGACCAGTACCCATTTGCTGCTATTTTAGTCCTCTACAGGTTTTGATTTCCCAGTTCTCCAATCTTTAATTATTCACATCTTTCTTTCCAGTATTTGCAGTTAACACATGGTGCATTGTCTTGAATTTATGGTATGGATTTAATATGAAACAAACAATTTTCCCTTGTCTTACAGAAGCTGCCTACAAATCATTTTGTTCTCTGAGCAATTGAATGTTCTCAGCAATCATAGAAATTCAAACCATTACAATAGAAGGTTTGATGTAGTATCAATGATAAATCCATTTTGTTTTACCAGTCAAAAAGACTTAAATATTTGCCACAGACTCATACATAATCAGTCATCTCTGCAACCAAATTTCCTGCTTGAGATCACGTGTATCACTTCTTTAACTAAATTTAATCCACATGATTATTAGTTATAAGAAGAAGAAAAAAAGGCCTTAGGAAACAGTGTTGAGAACGGAAGCATCCATCCAACTAGTAGTTATAAAAATCTTTTAGAATTAATCTGGCATCTCCTTTAAAAAAATATTCATTCTGGGGAAATCAGAATGATAAACAAGTCCTACATAAATCAGGTAATTGGTTAAACTAAAAAAAAAATAGCAAGTCAACTTGAACAGACTAGAATCACTCATATGCTATGATGAGAACTTTTCTTGTAATAGTAAGTATGAGAAACACCAGGCTAAAACTCTTAGTAATGCTAGCAACAATAGTCAAAGAATCATTCTGGAACTTGTACTTCAATAACATCTGGAGAATCACAATTTTTCCATCTTGGAGTTACAGAAAAGACTTTTATCCAGTTGGTGATATATATATACACACACATAGTTCTCGACTTACAACCAATGTTCCCTTTAAATCAGAAAACGGCGTGCGGAGTTCTCTTTTCATCTGCATGGCTGCGCAGGCGCGCAGCCTCTGCCATTAGGAAATGCCGCGCAGGTTCTCTCATTACGTGCGCGGCCGTGTACCTTAGAGGGAACAGTGCTTACAACCATTTGTTCAATGGCTGTTCAAAGTTACAATAGCACTGAAAAAAGTGACAGAATCGTTTTTCACAACTGTTGCAGCATCTCCATGGCTATCTGATCAAAAATTGGAAGCTTGGCTACTGATTCATATTTTATGATGGTTATGATGCAGTGATCTGGGGTCATATGACAACTTTTGCAACCCTCTGACAAGCAAAGTCAATGGGGATTCACTTAATAACCATATTACCAACAACTGCAGTGATTCACTTAACAACTGTGGCAAGAAAGGTTGTGAAATGGGGCAAAACTCATTTAACAACTGTTCTTGCTTAGCAACTGAAATTTTGGGCTCAGTTGTGGTCATATGTTGAGATTACCTGTATAAGGCTTACAATTTAACATATAAAAGCATCTATCCAACACGGATCTGTCAAGCACCAGGGAACTCAGGGGATCCAGGCAGTTCAAATGCTTATAAAGATTTATTGTAAGCTTAAGCGGTCTGCAAAAATCTGAACTATTAATGGTCAATGAAAATTAGCGGGAGTTAAGAATAGAAAGGCATTCAAGGTAGGTTGGACTTAGATCTCCTGTTGGTGCACAGGGATTCATGACTGATGATGCATTTGATTCCTCCTTCAAGCTCAGCCTGGTCATCTCCTACAGCATCTCTGTGAAATAAATTTAATACATCAGCATTGGAATCGTTTTCTTCATTTTGGCATTTCTCCTCATAATTGTTGTAAATCAAGAGTGGGTCATTATTTTTCACCATAAATATTTTATGTGCAAATAATTGTATAAGAAGGTCTTCTATGAACTAAACAAGCTAAAAGCTGAAGTTATAAATAACATTGCAAGTTTTTTTAAAAAGAATGTGTATCCTATTAGAAAACATCCACCAAGAATACAATGAAGTAAAGTAATATTTCATGCTATGCAGGGAACAGGAAAATGATGAGCATCAATATATTATACTCCTGGGATCTAACTACCCTACACTGATAGGAAGCTAATGGGCTGAGTATAGGCCTTTTAGCTGAAAAGCTCAAAACAGCGATCCAATCAATCTAAGATGAAAGGATATGTGACAAGAATTTTGGTGTAGGGCCAGCTGAAATGGATGGCTACTTGTATGGATTGATTCAAAATATGAGATCAATAAAAACAATTGAGGTTGTTTAAGAATTATAGAACAAATTAATTTTGAAAAAAAGAAAGCAATTTTTAGACTTCTCACTAAAACTAAAGATAGTTTTGATATTAGCACGTCTTCATAAATCCAGAATCTAGAATAGCAAATATCATGTAGCAAAAATTCATGTATCTCCTTTTGGATTTATAGCAAACTATGGAATTTACAACCAACTTTTAAATATATCTTTGGGAATTGCAAGATGTATGGATTGCCAATCAGAAGTTATTGTTTTTTTAAAAAAAAGTTGTACATTTACTTCGTACATCAATTTACTGTTAAAGACTGACGGATTAATTGCACTTAACTTGGTATTGTTGAAATCTCTTCTCATGGGTTAAAGCAACATATAAAGTCATTCAAATGATCTGAGAAACATAAGACAGGTTAAAAAGAAAGCTGGTTTTTGAAAGTTTAGAAAGCTAGTTTTAGCCCAATATTTAGATGCATGAGCAAAATTTCAAGGATTTAAAGAAAATTTAGACAAATAGTTTATTATCTTCTATTCCCCAATTCTTTCCTCATTTCATAAATGGGAAAGAGAAAAAGTAAGAGTTCATTCTGATCGGCAAACTTTATCAGCATTAGCAACAGAAAGGTATAACTTACTATTGGCTATTTTGAAAAGATGCAAATAAAATGCCTAGTTCTGGAGAGCTTTTGATTTTAACCAACAGGTTGCTTTAAAATACTTTTATAGGATGAAACTGTAAAAATGGAGAAAGGGGAATCCAATGTCTTTACTTACTATAGAGGCTCAGTAGTAAAATCTTACTCATTTGATGTGGAAGACAGAAAATCTAACAGTGGTAGAGTGGTAAATTGAATACTCTTGAAATAACAACTAAGGTTATAGCTCTTTATCCGGGCAAGACTGTAGTGTTAGCCATGAAATGGCTTGTTGATACGTCCTTCACTATTTTCAGATTATTTGCTGCACTTGACATTATTCCTTTCCTCTTTAGCTGAAAAGCATTCAGAGAAAGCATTACTTGCTCATATTTTCCCACAGCCACCCACAGAAAGTAACAGCCCAATGTTTGCTTTGGAAATGTGACTATCTTTTAAGATAAATACCATACTTTTCATATTCTGGCTCCTCTCAAATGAAGCTATGCTGCCTCACTGTGGTTGTGCGGCTGTTTCTTGGAGGAACAGGCAAAGCTCAAGGAGGGGCAAAGCTCAAGAATATATATTCCCTGTAGAGTCATCCAAATCATGACATTCACCCCACTGCCCAGGTAAATTAAATATATTTTACTTTTAAGTATACAGGTTGTCCTTGACTCACGATCACAACTGAGTCCTGTTGCTAAACAAGGCAGTTGTTAGACGTGTCATGCCCCATTTTACAATTTTTTTGACATGTTTGTTAAGTGAATCGCAGCTGTTTAGTGAATCATGTAGTTGTTAACCAAATGTGGCTTCTCCCATTGACTTTGCATGGTCAGAAGCTCCCTAGGAAAGTTGCGAATGACAATCCCAGGGCCCCGGGAGGTTGCAACCATTGTAAACATCCTGGTTGCCCAGCACCCGAAACTTTGGGGATGCTGCAAGAATTAGTCAGAAGTCACTTTTTTCCCAATGCCATTCAACAGTCATTTAATGAATGGTTGTAAACTGAGGACTACTTGTATAGAATTGCACCTCTATTGCAATAAATAATAAGAAACCTGGAATTAAGGAGAAACTTCCTAACAGTGAGAACAATTAATCAGTGAAACAGTTTGCCTTCAGAAGTTGTGGGTGCTTCATCACTGGAGGTTTTTAAGAAGAGACTGGACAATCACTTGTCTGGAATGGTATTTGATCTCCTGCTTGAGCAGGGGGTTGGACTAGAAGACCTCCAAGGTCCTGTTCTGTTCTGTTCTAGGTCATGCCATGCCATGCCTATTCCTCCTCTTCGTCATCCTATCCTATCCTATCCTATCCTATCCTATCCTATCCTATCCTATCCTATCCTATCCTATCCTATCCTATCCTATCCTATCCTATCCTATCCTAATCAAGCAGTTGCAATATAGAAATATGCTGTGGACAGATAATCAGCTTATTGACAATACCAAAACAATAATTTCATATGGTGTGGGAGAAGGCAATAATAAACCATTCTTGAACTTTACAAAAGAAGAAGAAGAAGAAATCACATGAAATGCCAAAATAAACCGATTGATGATATCGCCCTGGATAAAAGTCCCCTGAGGTCATATGGCACTCCTCATGCTACTATGGAGCATTAATGGTCTTTATGATGTGGTTAGATTAATAACTCCTTTGGGGCATATAGTTGTTAATATTGCTATTCAGGAAAAGAAAATCTAAGGCTGCAAAGACAGAATTATAGTGGGAATCTGGAACAGAAGAAACATGGATATGGGAAAGTTCAACCCAGTGAAAGATGAAACAAACTGACTACACACTGATTATTATTTTTTTAGGGCATCAGGGAATTAAAATGAAATGCGATTGGACAGTCAGGAAATCACACAGTTTACTACACAAGATACAGCACTGCTTTCATAAAACAAATAAGGAACAGCATTACAGGTAAGTTACAACAGTTTAGTGACCATCTGAAGTTACAATGGCACTCAGAAGAGTGACATGATCATTTTTCACACATATGACCTCTACAGCATCCCCATGGTCACATGATTTACATTCAGATACTTGACAACTGACTCACATTTATGACAGTTGTAGTGTTCCGGGGTCATGTGATCCTTTTGTGACCCTCTGGCAAGCCGAGTCAATTGGGAAGCCAGATTCATTTAACAACCGGGTTATTAATTTAACAACTGCAGTGATTCACTTAACAAATATGGCAAGAAAAGTCGTAAAATGGGGCAAAACTCACTTAACAAATTTCTCACTTAACAACATAAATTCTAGGCTCAATTGTGCTTGTTAAGTTGAGAACTACCTGTATTTGCAAAGTCAATAAGAGTATAGAAAAGACTTGGATACAGTTCAATCAGTAACCAAATAGTTAATTATCCTTCTTAGATACCCTTTAATATGTCTGTGCTTTTTGTTCCAATCACTGATATAGAAGAGGGGACTGGTTTTATAGAAACATTAAATCTGAAATAGACAGAATATATAAGCAAGATGTGCTGTTTGTGGCTGGGGACGGAAATGCTAAAGTTATAATGAATAAGGAAGAAAACCATAGACTCAATAAAATGTGAGTACCATACAATATCCTTAATTTCACACATGCAAGCAAAACAATGCTTTGAATCGTCTAACATAGTTTAACATAGGAATGGAAGATGCCAGATGTTCAAACTGACTTTAGAAAATATGAAAGAACAAAAGAGATTATTAATGATGCATCCTGGATGCAGTAATTGACAAAACCAAAGAATATTAAAAATAAATCAATAGATTTACTGATTATAAAGGCCTTTGATTGAAAGCACTAATAATGAAGTCAAGGGGCATTGTGAAAAAAAAACGGGACTAAAAGTAAGCATAAGACCAAATCAATAACAATAGGTACAGCAACCAACCTTAGAACTTATAATGAATATACAGAAGTCTAGTTGTCATGACTCAACTTCCAGACAATTCATCTACATAGGTTCCTCTGACATATAAAATAATAATAATTTTTAAACAAGTACTTTGCACTAAAAGTTCTGTGACATTTCGAAGACTAACAAATCTACATAAAGTCATATTTGGAAGCCCATGATTTTTAGAAGAAAATAGTGGGGGAAAAATAGCTGATGCACTTTTCAAAAAGTTTGTAATGATAGGCATTTCAGTTCATCTCTAAAGGTAGAGATGTGAACCTGTGGAAAAATCTTATCACAGGGTTGAGAATATGGTACATGCAGTTCTTGAAATTTCTATTGCTAACCAAGACAGTTGTTAATTGAGTTTTCTCCATTTTATGACCTTTCTTGCCACATTTTTTACATAAATCACTGCACTAACATAGTTGTGAAGTGAAGTGATTTTTCTTGTCAGAAGATTGCAAAAGGTGATCCTGGGATGCTATAACCATCATAAATATGAGCTAGTTGCCAGGGGTCCAATTCTGATAATCTGTCCATGATCAACAATCATAAGTGTGAAAAACAGTTATAAGTCAGTTTTTCCAGTGCTGTTGTAATTTTGAACGGTCACTAAATGAATAGTTGCAAGACAAGAGCTACCTATATTGAAATGTTTGATAGTTTCTACCTTTTAAGACTGACTTTCAACAGAGTTCAGCTGATAAGATTGAGTGGCTTGGGGAACTTGGGTCCTTTCAGATTTGGGAACTTACGAACTTTGGTGCTAAATGGGGTTGCGGTGCCCGAAACAGACAATAGGTGTGCAGTCTGGAGAAAGTTCTGGACTCATGATTCCTGCTGAAAAGCAAGTGGAAGTTGTGGCTAGGGGGACCTTAGTTACATTTCATATTGTAGGCCAATTGCATCTGTTCCCTGATCAGGAAGTTCTACTCTTAGGAACTCATGCCCTGGTCATCTTCTGAATGGACTACTGTTACACACTCTATATAAGGCTGCCCTATTCCTTGTGATACTCTGTGGAAATGAAAGTTGGACTTTGAAGAAGATTATTGATACTTTTTTGGTGTTGGAGAAGACTCCTGAAAATAACATGGATTGTCAAGAAAACAGACTGATCACAGAATGAATCAGTTCTCACTCAAGGCACAGATGATCTGGTTCGAATTATTGTATTTGGACCGGTTAAGCAAAAACTTAGTTTTCTTGAGAGTGTCTATTTTACCGTATTGACAATGGTGGAAGGAAAGAGTGAAGGGATCACCAGCAGTGTGGGTCAACTTACATAATTACTGCAGTAATGAATTAGTTCCTGGAAATCTGAAGAGTCAGTTTGGAGAAGATCTATATATGTTTTCACTAGGAGCTGACACTGACTTGATGGCATAATAATCATTCATTGGTTCTGGCTATTAATGCCTACTTTAGTCAGACATACACTGCAGTTACCATATTGAATTTGAATGCCTTATATCAGGTCATGGTGAGAGGGAAAATCACACACATCACCTTCAGTTCTATTATGGAAAAAATAAAATAAAACTGATAATGAATATACAGAAGTCTAGTTGTCATGACTCAACTTCCAGACAATTCAACTTCCAGAGGTTCCTCTGACATATAAAATAATAATAATTTTTAAACAAGTACTTTGCACTAAAAGTTCTGTGACATTTTGAAGACTAACAAATCTACATAAATTATCATATTTTGAAGCCCATGATGTTTAGAAAGAAAATAATGGAAAAAATAACTTATGAATCTTAAAATACAGTGGTACTTAACTACTTTAACTACTTAAAACTCATTGAATTTGGTATTCAATGCTTTCTGACCTGAAAATTTTGTCCCAGTATTCATCATTTGTTTGGCACAAGCTAGAACTTGTTGATTTTGGCTGCCTTCTGACTCACTACATTATCCCTTATGGGAAAAAATTATTTAATACTCATCATTTTTAGTACTTATTGGGCCTTGTAGAATCAATTAACAACGAATACCAAGGTACCACTGTATAAAATGGGTTTCCCCATATGTTAAGAATTATTTGTAATAAAATAGCATATCACCAGCATGTATGCATTTGCAGATAGCACCCACGGGTATTTTATGAGATGTATACAAAATAATATGACCATTTATTCAACTATCGCACATGATTTATGGAGTTTTCCTTTAAATCCTCCACTAATCCTGATCCAAAGCGTTTTTACCCTTCTTTATCTCTTTCTTTAGAATGAAAGTTACTCAAAATAAATTTCTTGTTAATATTGCAGAAGAACTGTCACTCTTGGATGACATGTCAACATTCGGTGTTCTCATGACCTCCATACTTTTCAAGTTTAGTGATTAACAGTTACATTTCTGAAAAGCCAAGAATCTTTCAAAACATCCACTATCCTTGCCAGCATAAATGCCATCAGTTGAGACTAACCACAATGCTTGTGTTTGTGTATGTGAGGGGACTGTAGTAAATGCTGTAAGCGTTTGCTTTGGGAGGATCACATGCTACTGCATTGCATTTTGTCACCTTGTCTGATTAGATGTGTCAGCAGGAATAAGGGTGTTAAGCAGCTATTCAGATAGGAGTCCAGTCTTGTTTTATCTTGTTTAAAAATGGTAGCTCGTGCAACCTTCTCACATGGTAAAACTTAGTTATAAAGAAAAAAAATGTTAATGCTGAGGATTGGGAAGACAAAACTTTCCAGGTTTCTCCATCCTGATTATCTTCCAGATGTCTTGATTTGAATTCTCATAATCTCCAGCCATCCAGGAAAAAGCATTCATGCCTGCTCTTAGATACTTAAACTGCAATGAATTGCCGACAGAAAAGACAGAACTGTTTCTTCCTGCAAATGTACGAAATATGATCATGGTTTTGGATCATCAGCTATTATAATTATATTGTCTTCCTTGATCATTCTGCTTTGTTACTTTGTCCCAAGCATATTAAACACGAATATGGTATATTCTATTTTTGTTATTCAAAGCAACGGGTTCTGTATGACATAAATACAAAGGTACTTTATTGCACCAAGTCAAACTATTTTGTCCCTCCAGACAAGAGGCTGGCAATAGCTTATCATTCTTATAACTTCTTATGATTTGCTCCTACTGTTCCTGGTAAGAGGAGATACTAGGGATTGAACCAGAGGTGGGTTCCTGCTGGTACGCTAATACCTGTTGGTCGCCGCAGAACCGAAGAAGCCGGTGGCGTTCACGGCGCGGGGCTTCCCCCGCCCGCTTTCCCCCACCTGCCTAGACGCCGCCATTTGCGTTCTTTTGCCCTCTGCTCATGCACAAAGCGTTCTGCTTGCGCAGAGGGCAAAAGAATGCAAATGGTGGCATCTAGGCGGGCGGGGGAAAGCGGGCAGGGGAAGCCCCGTGCCACGAACGCCACCGGCTTCTTTGGCTCTGCAGCAACCAACAGATAAGAGCGTAATGACAGGAACCCACCTCTGGATTGAACATGGGACCTTCAACTTGCAAAGAATGAACTCCAACATGAACTTACTACAAAGCAAGCTTACTAGCTTGTAGTAAGATCTTCCATCAGGATTCAAGGGACAGATGATCCCTGACAGATGGAATAAAACTAGAAGGACTGAGAAAGAACACAGATTTGGAAACAATAGGTAAGAAAAAGAATAGAGCAAAGCTTCTGAAACACATAATAGAAAACAAGCAACACTTCAACCATCTTGCTTTTATTTCATCTGTCTAGTATCCTTAGGCGGATAATTTCAAGATCCTGCTGTTCTATTGAGATTCATTTTTCCCAACCAGGGAATTTTCCAGATGTAATTCTCAGCAGTGGCTATGCTTACTAGGAATTCTGGGAGGAAACATTTGAGGACATTTTTATGGGGAAGACTCATCTGGGTCAATCATGGGTGGGTGACAATGTTGGGAAGCTGTAGTCCCGCACATCTGAAAGCCACATGTTTGGAGGAAGGCTCAACTAGGCTTAAAAGTTTCCATACTGGAAAGGAGGGAAGACAAAGAATCAAAACAAAAGCACCCAGAAGAATAATGAACATCTCGTGCTGTGATTAACAAACAAATAACACCTATGGTACTAATTCACAGTTCTCTCCAAATTCCCAGCTTAGCTATACAAATCTTGGTTCACAGAAATCTCAAGACAATGTTTTGAAACATTGAAATATAGGTTTTCACATCTTTCAGGTGCTGAACTACACTACAATTAATGTATCAAATAAGACAAACAAAATAACATGATTATAATACGAGATATTTTGATCAAAAATCAACCAGCTATTCTAAAATCAATGGTTTTTCAATGGGACTGTTGTAAGACACATACTGATAGTCCTTGACATACAGCTGCTTATTTAGCAACCACTTGAAGTTATGACAGATTCCCCCCCCCCAAAAAAAAAGGTCATTTATGAACTGGTTTCGAGGTTATAGCCACTGCAGCATCCCTTTCGTTCTTACAACTAACATTGTCTAAGTTCAGCTTCCCACCTCACTGGATCCCATACCCTCTTCCCTACATACTGTCACTAATTGTGTCCTTACTTTTGGAAGATCTCCGGACCTCCAGAGCTCGTGTGAGGCAAGGAAGCAGGCTGCAATGCATCCTAGAAACAGGCGCCATTTGCAGAGTGGGCACAATTCACAAAATGCTGCCTGCTTCTGGGACAGAGCTATATGGCCGAGAGACAGAGCAGCCTGCTCTGCTTCCATCACATTAGAGAAGGAAGGCCTCCCGGGGCTGCCCCCCACCCCTGAGGTACCCTTAACAACCACAGGGAGAGTAGGGATGAGGATCAGTAAGCTACACAATCATGTGGTCGCTTCACTTAACAACCATAATCTCTTGTGACCATAATGGGCAGGCTCCATTAGAGTCAATGGTTGAGGACTCTGTAATAATAATAATGCACTCGTCTACCACCATGAATTGTGCCTTTCATCACAATTATTTTTAAAGTTTTCCTCCATGATGAGAAGGAGGAAAATATTCTACATGCAACGAATGCAACTGAAAGCTACATTTATTGCATGGCGAACAAAAGCCTAACCTTAAATTATTTCCAAGAGTGTTTAGAAGGCATGTCTCTTCTCATACATTACCTTCATGCTTACACTCTCTTGATGTACAGCTGTTTAAAAATCCCTTCTTAGATCCTTCTTTTTCTGCAATTTATTAATCTCAGTTAAGCCTTGTTTTGCAACTTTATGAACTGACTTTCTTCTATGTCCTCTGTGTGATGACAATGTCAGACAACATTTATTAGCACACAGATGGTACCACTGCAAAGGTACACAATCTATTTCTAGCCAAAGATCACACATGGTCTGGTGTGGCATGCCAAAAAAAGGGCTAAAAAGGGCTACGGCCAGGATTAAGATAGAAAAACTAAATGCAGTTGAATTCAATTTACACAACAGAATACTATCTTAACACAATGATTTCTCTGATATTTAAAAACTTTTTAAAAATTATGATACAACTAATTTTGCAGGGGCTTTGCAGGATATATCAAATGCTTCAAGGGTCTGTTTCTAGACCTAGGATATTAATTGTCCATGTCACACTATTATTTAGACTGAATACTTCTCGTTTAGAAATGGGCCCAAGGGGTGGTTTTCATCCCCTTGACCAGCACCCAAGTCTAGCCAAATGAAGTGCACACTTCGCAGAGATCTCCCACATCCAAAAACTTTTAAAAAATAATTCAGCTATAAAGGATGAAATATCCTGAAAACATTCAGTGGGAAACTGCATATTAAAATTCTCAGGATCTGGTCAGCTGAGTTTTTAAAAATTGCTATTTTAATATGATATTTTCTGTTAATACTAAGCAATATTTGAATAAGGCTTTTTAAGCATTTATAATAACTGCTTAAAATTCCTAGGCTGAATTATGTCAATCTTATGTTGCTTCACAATAATTAAACCAACCAACCAAAGTTAAGTGAAAACTACCATTCTTATCAGCCTTATTTAAGAGGAAGCTGCACTGAAAAAAATCAGCCTTGCTTATAGAAATAAATATGCATAAAACCATATGGCACATCTATAAAATTCAAGGCTGATCCTTACAAACTTTACATCCATATACCCTTCAATCCAATATCTTATTATATCCATCGTGGACTTCAATCCATTCACTTCCCAGGCAGGATATAATTACCTAGCAAATAAATCTATGGACCATTGGCATGTGTGGCGCCAAACACATACCTATTCTACACATTTGTAGAATTACAGGTAGCCTTTGACTTACGATTGTAATGTAATGCTAGAATGCTGCAGAATGCTGCAAAGCTTCTATTAGCGAAGCAAAGCAAAGCAAAGCAAGGTGCTCCATATGGCACATGCCTGGAAGCAGCCACCATTTTCCTAGTGACCACAATTCAATGGGCTCACTTGAAAAATGGCAGCCGGGGATTGTGCCATGTGACTCAGCAACAAAGTGTCCTCCTGTCTACCATGATCTCCTGAGCTTTGGAGATCTATGAAATGTAAGTAAGGAGGGGGATGTGAATCCCAGTGGGGTGGAAAGCAGGCCTAAGATCTGTGGGGACCTGGTGTGGGACATGGAGGCAGGAGACTAGCTCAGATGCTGCAGTGCCCCTGCAGTTGGTTGTAAGAGCGGATGACAGCAACCGTAACTTCAGAACTGAGTCATAAGAAATTTTCGGGGTGCCTGCTGTAACTTCAAACAGTCACTCAGTTACCAATCAGAAGCCAAAGACTATCTGTACATACCACGACCTTTAATCATCTCTTAGAAAAATCAATATCAAGTTCAATATCAGTGTCAATCATTTTTAAATTAAAGATGGTGGTCAGAAACTAGAATTCCTGTGACTATTTTGTGAGGTAGATCAGGATTTTGCACTGAGGTCAAATAAAGAAAATACTGATCAGTTTTATGTTTAACAAATATGACTTAAAATGCCATTTGACATCGTCTTAAAACTAGACAAATAGGACCCAAATAAACAAATGTGTCAAAACTATACTTGTTCATTGATTTATTGAGGAAAGGCTACATATTTGTGTGTGACTAAAATATGCACCAGAGTTTGGCTCATTTTTCTGGAATATATATGTGTGTGTATGTGACCTCAGTGGTGGGATTCAAATTTCTTTACTGCCTGTTCTGTGGGCGTGGCTTGGTGGGTATGGTGTGGCTTGGTGGACATGGCAGGGGAAGGTTACTGCAAAATCCCCATTTCCTCCCGATCAGCTGGGACTCGGGAGGCAGAGAATAGATGGGGGCGGGGCCAGTCAGAGGTGGTATTTACCGGTTCTCCAAACTACTCAAAATTTTCACTACCGGTTCTCCAGAACTGGTCAGAATCTATATGACTTCTATAATTTCTACTTCCTTGGGCAAATGTTGATGATGTACTTTTCACCAATAGACTGCATAAATAAAGGTTTACTTAATATTACATTGTGGTGAGCACTGCACTGCAGATCTAAATATCTAAACCTGTCAAACTAGCATTACCATGGAGACAAAAACTAATGTGCTGTGACCACATTTTCTACTTAGCACCATCTGGATCAATATTTCACTGGTGCCAGTCTTTCCACATTTTGTTAATGTACTGACCCATTTTTATATAAACACATACTACATACCCAACCACAATTGTATCCGATTTTGTCCATTCCAAAGGCTTCATGCTTATTCTAAGGAGTCTTTAGCTAGTATTTATGTAAAATATCAAACCGATCAAGAAGAGGCTCCTCCTTAATTATTTTATCAGGAGTAATTTTATGCAGCTTACTTTACATAGGTTTATCTCCTTGGAACCCACATAACATTAAGAAAGATGTAGTGGAACTGCTTATCTAAGCTAACATTCCATTCCCATAGATCTTTCCCATTAAACAAGATCTTTGGGAATCAGGGAAAAGCAAAATGTTATCTTCTTACTTAATTTTCATAACAAATGGTACTGAGGATCATATTATATCTAGATTCCTACATCAAAGTCATGGTTTGTTTATCCATTGTTTGTAGAAAAAGCCACAGTTGTCTAGATTCATACAACATATAAAATCAAACAAACTGTGATGGGATATAGTTTGGAGTCGCAGGAGGGAGGGACTCTTTCTGGGAAGAGGAGTAGAGATTGCTTAACTCTGACTGATACTGGGAAAAATACTAGCCACCCTGACTAGTAGCCACTCTGACACAATTTTATACCTGCAGGAATCCAACTTGTGTCAGCTGAGCTCTTACTTTCATCTACAATTAGAAAGAATAAAATGGTAATAGAGGCATTTGAAAACACACCTAAGCACAGAACTTCTTGGTTGACTTTTGTCTACCTTCTCTTTCTCAGTCCAATTTATCTCATACACTTATTATTGTTGAGATAGAAGAAAAGATTCACACATACATTGTCTTGAGCTTTCAATGAAAAGGCAGAATATAAATGTAAGAAAATTAAATGTACTTTAAATAAATCAAACTAGTTTTAAGTGGGTGGGGAAGAGAAAGAATAAAAGTTTCCTAGATGCATAGAATGGTTTAAACTGCATAAAAGTATTAGTAATACTAGATACAATCAATCTGAAAATTAAGCACATGGAACAAAGAGCTCATTCACAAAGCATAATTTCTGCATCATAAAGATGTCCCTCTATCATTTGCTGAGGATATGTTCTCACAATCAAGCCTTCGTCTCTAGCATGACTCCGTCAAGGAGGGGCTGAAGCTGGTTCATGGTGTTTCAGCATAAAAATATTGTCATTCATGAGAAAATGGAAGACTTCCCCTCTGGCAAATCCATGAGGCATAAAGGAGGCTTGATGTGACGCAAACAAGGGTAGCAATTTCCTTGACTATATTTGGTCTGACAGATCTGCTGTGGGACCATCTTCTTTTGACTGGTCTGTGGTTTGGTGCTTGTTCGTAGTACTATTGGGGTCTTGCTTTTCTCTTCTCAACAGGTTAGCTAAAGGCTGATGGGTTGACCTGAAGAATATGAACTGAAATTTATAACCCATTTCTGATTTAATTGAAAGACCTTTGCTATAATGTTGCTCTCAGAGCTCTAAACTGGTATAGGTATGGAATTATCGAAGCTGTATATATGCTACTGTATGATTTGACACAACAGTCCAGCTCTTCAGCAAAATTATTCAGCAGCTGCATTTCAGCTGCACACATTTGGATGACCACCAGAGAGCAGCCAGGACATATAAGAAAGTCTAATTCTTTGCTGCCATCTAGAGGTTGATAGTTAAATAAACTGATAGGTCCATTATTTTGCAGAAATTGCAGGTACTCCAAAACCACCCCACTAAACCCTAAACCCATGATGGCGAGCCTATGGCACGCGTGCCACAAGTGGCAAGTGGAGCCATATCAGTGGGCACGCGAGCTCAGGTCCGACAGCTGATTTTCGGGCCTTCTGGGCCCACTGGGAGTCGGGAAACAGGTTGTTTCCAGCCTCTGGAGGGGGTGGGGAAGGCCCGTTTTTTGATCTCCCCAAGCTCCAGCGCCTTTGTAGGAGCCCGGGGAGGGCAAAAACGGCCTCCCCCCCAAGAGGACCTCCAGAGGCAGAAAATGGCCCATTTGTCAACTTCCGATTAAACCAGAAGGCCCGTTTTTTTACTCTCCCCAGGTTTCAGAGCCTTTCTAGGAGCCTGGGGAAGGCGAAAATGGCATCCCCCCTGGAGGTCGTCCAGAGGCCAGAAATGGCCCATTTCAAGTTGGGAAATGGGCCATTTCTGGCCTCTGGAGCGCCTCCGGAGGGTGGGGAAGGCCGTTTTCGCCCTCCCCAGACTCCTAGAAAGGCTCTGGAGCTTGGGGAGAGCAAAAAAACGGAACTTCTGGTTTAATAGGAAGTTGGCAAATGGGCCATTTTCTGGTTTAACTGGAAGTCGGCAAATGGAATGTTTGCGGCCTCCGGAGGGCCTCCGGGGGGTTGGGAAGGCCGTTTTCGCCCTCCCCAGGCTCCTAGAAAGGCTCTGAAGCCTGGGGAGAGTGAAAAACGGGCGTGCCATCGCGTACCGGGAACGGGGGGGTTCACGCACGCATGTGAGTGGGGGCACATGGAATTATGGGTGTGGGCATGCACACGCGTAACCCCCCCCGTGTCCCCCCTTTTGGCATACGAACCAAAAATTTTATTTATTTATTTATTTATTGGTATTTCTTATATGCCGCCCAACTCCCGGAGGACTCCGGGCGGCGTTCACCATCACTGCCCTAAAACCTTCTCTGACATATTTATTTGCTTCAAGAAAGCTCATGCAGCCATTCTACGTAAACTGGTGCAAATTAAGATGACTTCTATTTTGCAGTCAAAAAAGATCAACTTTTTCCTCTTATCTAATGCTTGTTAGATCATTAATAAATAATAATCAATAAACATTTGGAAACCAGTTGGGTTTAATGGTTTAAAGGCACCAGGCTAAAAACTAGACAATTGTGAATTCTAGTTCCATCTTAGACATGAAAGCTGGCTGGGAAGCTTTGGGCCAGTCATTCACTCTCTCGGCCCAACTTACCATATAGGATTGCTGTTTAGAAAAAAAAGAGTATTAGATATATTCACCATCTTGAATTATTTCTAGAAAAAAAAGAATAAAAAGGAATTTAAAAAATCTAAAAAGAAAAAAGTGCTCAGATCTTGTAAGAGGTATCCCATTGTACAATCTGTGTGGAGATTGGTGATGGCTTTTCCTATGGTTGGTGACGTCTAGATTTGTGCCAGAGAAAACCATGAACCACTGCCTTACACATCACATGGAAGAGCCGTGTACACAATAGCACAGCATGGCCCTGTCCTGGAAGTGTGACTAGAGTAAGCTATGGGAGTAATGTGAGTTACATTGACATGATTTCCTCCTGGCTGTCAGATAAAAGGGAAAGCATGGCAAAGCCATAGGTTGAAACATGAACCCTCAGGTTGATGTCCATGTAGCAGTTAATGGATATTCCACAAACAAACCCACAAGACTATTAGAAGGAAATCATGGCGAAACCACAACAATACACGAGCACACAACAGATACAAACTCAAAGTGAACCGCTCCAAACTTGACTGTAGAAAATACGACTTTAGCAACAGAGTGGTAAATGCCTGGAACTCACTACCTGACATTGTGGTTTCGTCACCAAACCCCCAAAACTTTACCCTTAGACTGTCCACTGTTGACCTCACCCGATTCCTAAGAGGTCAGTAAAGGGCGTGCATAAGCGCACCAGTGTGCCTACCGTCCCTGTCCTAATGTTCCCTCTTATCAGTACCCATCTTATATATATAAACAGTGTTATATCTATGTATATTACCAACACGTACTTGACATAAATAAATAAATAAATAAATAAATAAATAAATAAATAAACAAACAAACAAACAAACAAACCCATCCATATGTTATTGAGCTAATGAGAGAAAGAGCTAGGATAGAAATATAATCAGTTAATCAACTTGCTCAAAAGGACTGGGCCATGCACAATCTTTTTTTTTTAGCTCTAAAATAATCTTAATACAGACGAGATCAACAAGCAAATGGTCAAGAGAGATCCCTGCCCCATATCAACTTATAGCAAAGTCTTTGTACCTCTGTGGAGAGACTGACATCCCTCCTGAAAAATACAAGTTTAGCCTTTGATGATATCCAAAGCGTATCACAAACTGAACTGGAGTGACTGATCGGAGTTAAATGGCTTCGCTGTCTCCAGTCATCTTTTAAATTGGGCATTAGATGGAATGTATTTTATTTGCCTGAGCTTCCCTGCCAGTCAAAAAGCACTTTACACTATTTATCCTCCCACCAGGAATTAAGACCATAAGTAGCACTCTTTCGTTTTAGCCCCATTCTCTTGATTGCAGAAGATGCAGAAAGCATCTCCCAGGTAATTTTTCAGGTCCTCTAGATAGCCAAAGCCAGAGAGGTTTCAGAGGGTTTATTACTTCCTTGAGTTTTCTGTCGTAACACTCCAGTACACTTTTCATTCGAAGATATGTCAGAAAAATGCAATAGTCTTGTTGGATTTCCACCCCCAAGATTCTTCCCAAGAGCCCAATAATATATTTTAGAGCAGAAATGAATGGACATTGGTTGATAAAATGTTCCTGTGTGAAACTGAAATAAATTGGAAGACAAGAAAAACTATTACACTGCCTAAAATAATGGACAATAAAATGTGTGTAACTCATGCACACAATAAAACCATCCTAAATCAGTTACTTAACTGAAGGTTATGCACATTCAGGTATTATCCTCCACCTCCAAATTAATGAGAGATGCTTAGTATCTTGAAGATGAAAACAAAATGCCAGTTTTTAATATTATTGGAGGGGAAAAAATCACTTTGCCTAATTTTAAATAACATGCACCAGTGGTGGGTTCTGAACTCGTTTGCCACCAGTTCGCGCACATGCAATGCTTTTGCGCATGCGCAGAAGCGTCCTGGTTGGGTGGGCGGAGCCTCCTGCCGCCATTGCTACCGGTTCTAAGAACCGGTCTGAACCGGGAGCAACTCACGGCAGATATGAACTCTTTGCAAATAATCAGTTGAAACCTTCCACAGAGACATAGACCTCTTCCCTAAGGAAGGAAAGAATACTGTGATGGGATCAGAATAAGAGTTGGAAGGGACTTTGGAGATCTAGTCCAACATCATGTTCAAGTAGGAGACCCTATACCATTTCAGATGAATGACTGTCTGTGCTCTTCTTAAAAACTCCAGTGATAGAGTTTCTGAAGGCAAGCTGTTCCACTGATTGATTGTTCAACTGTCAGGAAATTTGTTCTTATATCCAGGTGGAATCTCTACTTGATTAGTTTCCATCCATTACTTCTTGTCCTGCTTTCAGGTGCTTTGGAGAATAGGTTGAACCCCTCTTCTTTGTGGCAGCTCCTCAAATATTGGAACACTGCTATCATATTATACTTATCCATCAACACTACAGGTAATCCTTCACATAGGATCACAACTGAGGCAGAATTTCTGTTGCTAAGCAAGAGAGTTCTATGAGTGGTCCCCTATGTTTTGTCATAGTTGTTAAGCAAATCACTAAATTGTTAAAAGAATCAAATGGTCATTAAATGAATCCACTTTCCCTCATTAACTTCACTTTTTGGAAAACATCTGGGAAGGTCACAAATGGTGATCACATGACCCCAGAACACTGCAACCATCATAAATACAACTGAATTTTGATGGCAATGCTAAGATGGTTGTAAGTGTTAGGAAGTAAGTGGTAAATCACTTTTTATTGCTGTTATAACTTCAAATGATTGCTTAAAATGGTTGTAAGTCAAGGACTACCTCCATGTCAATTTGTTGACCTTAAATCAGGATGAACAAACTGTGGGCATCTGCCACTGGCTAATTTCACACAACATCTAGATAGTTTTGTGGCTCCTTTTATGGACACAATACGCCTGGTCTAACTATAAAGACTTGCTTTGTTTTGAGCACAACATCTCTAGAGGGAGTCTCCTGAAGAACCCAGCAATTAATGTGGCCTGACCAGCCATGAGGAGATAGCGGAAACACCTCTTTGTTCAGGAGTCTTCTTGTCCATTATTCTCGAATTTGCTGCTTTTCTATGTCTAAATCTCTCTTTAGAGATTTAGTTTACTTTCTGCTCTTCTTGCTTTGTTTTCATATCTGTTCTGGCAGCAGGCACCAAAGTGATATCTTTGCTCGACTGAAGAAAGCAGAGCCAAAGACTTAAGATCCTTTCCTACAACATGCTTTGAGAAGTTAAACAACCTGGTAATACTTGACGGGAGTCTTCTAATTAGTATTTGGATGTACATCTTCAACAGAAGGTCAGCTCTTAGATAAGATTGGGAAGTCATAAAAATTAACTTTTATCTTCCTGCTGTATGTAATTGCAGCCCCCCCCCAAAAAAAACCCCCAACCTTTGAGATTACTCTATTTTAAGGAAACTTTACCTGGATTTATCCAGGTAAAAATATATTCCCTGAATTCCATGAATTCAATGATTGAAAAACAGAATTGTGTCCCTTGAATCGGGTACTTAAAACTTCCAAATACATATAACTGTTTCAAAAATGTGAATGATGCCAAATAAACTCACTTTAAAATTAGAATGACTCTGCACTCTATGAGACATAGTACATATTAAAAAGATGTAGTATTATAATTCAATGTTTATTAACACATTCTACTAGTCACTAGCTTCTACAGTGACTAAACTGTAACTTTTGGTCCATAATTTACAAAACCAATCCAAAAAGATAACTGATCTTCATAATTTTAATTAGAGACTTGGTTCTGATGTGCTGGTTGCCATCTTTGTACTAGAAATTATTATAATCCTTAAGGAAGCATTCCCTGGGGGGCATTCAAAGCACTTCAGAAATATTGGAAGCCCCCCTGATGTTGGTGCATTTCACCCACCCAATTTTTTTCACTACTGGCCATGCTAGCTGGCTTTGCTAACTCATCAACTTGCAAAAAGCTACCATACTACTTCCCCACCCTCAGGATAATTATCTTATTTACATTTATAGCAACACTGTAAATTTTTAGTTTTTATTATTTTTTTCCATATTGTTGCTTGGTCAAAGGCAATTAGATAAGTTTCAGCAGAGGAAGTGAACTAGGATATCAACACATGCTTAGGATCCATACAACCTTAGAAACCACATATAGCAATAGCAATAGCACTTAGACTTATATACCGCTTCATAGTGCTTTACAGCCCTCTCTAAGCGGTTTACAGAGTTCAGCATATTGCCCCCAACAATCTGGGTCCTCATTTTACCCACCACGGAAGGATGGAAGGCTGAGTCAACCTTGAGCCTGGTGAGAATTGAACAGCTGAACTGCTGAACTAGCAATGCTAGTTGTTAGGTTGCAGTGCTGCTTTTAACCACTGCACCACCTTTGGCTGGTGGGTTCTCATTTCTATGTACAAAATTGGAAGGTTTGGGTGCCTTTGTATAAAATCTGAGCTCACATCCAGTCCAACAAATGCTGAGTACTGGGAAAATGTGTTACTTCACAGTCATGTAAATAAAACATTAAATTAATAAATATTAATGATAAAATAAAACAAATGGTCACTAAAATTAACTGTGTCTCAGCTACAAAGTTGTCTCAGCTACAAATTTTCACAGTTTCAGTCACAAATTGACTTCCGTGGACCTTACTTCATACTTAAGTGGTGAGTAGAGGGGGCATGCATAAGTGCACTAACATGCCTGTCATTGTATTTTTATTCTCTTAATCATCTTCTCGTTTTTGTTTGACAAATTCAAACAAACAAACAAACAAAATAAAGCCATTTCATAAGTAATGAACAAAAGAGTTATATATTATTGTTTTGATCAATCCTAAAGATTGCTACAAAAATAAAAAGGAAGTCCACCCAACTATTTTAGAAAACGGCAATAATTACACTTTGAAAAAAGAAAAAGAAAACCCTGCCCATTTGTGTTTTTGATGTGCCAGAAGTGAAAGATAGTAATTAACTGCTACTCAATAATGAAATGTCATCACTCAAAATCTGTTCTTTATCATTATAAACCAATACCTGACCCTCAAATGGCCCTTTCCTCTAGCATCCTGATTGCCTTGGCTATGGAATATGAGAATGGCACCCACAGATTTAGGAAGCAAATGTTTGTATGGAGGATTACTTAGCCACATAAATACCAGCCAACATTGTCTGGTATTTACATGTTGGTTAGTTCCCTGATAACTTTTGATACGTAAATAGTCAAAAGTCCCATTGAAACAGAAAAGATTTTAGAGTGTCCATCTTCCACTGGCTTGTACACAAAGCAAAAATACAGGCCAACTCTACATTGATCCCAGCATGAGTTCAAATAAAATAACAGTAATTCTCATTTGTCAGAGGTCGCCACCATCATTCCAGTTCACTTGTAGATCTGTCTTTAGGAACATATAGAATAGGTAGTCATGTTTTGTAAGATATCAGAATAAGTAAAGTAACTACCGTATGCATCAATCTGACCATTTCATGTTACGCTTGCAATCAGTTGACAGGATGATCTTTGTCTAATCCAGGTGCCAAAATTAAGAGTCTCTTAAAATCCATACCAAGTGCAAAACATTGCTAAACAATTTTCCTGATCGCAATAAAAATCTGTTCAACAAGAGTGCAGATTTTTTAAATACTAAACCTGAGAATGCTAAAAAGCTGTTTTCTTTCTTGGATCTATTAGCCATCCAATTTAAATCCCAGAAACACAACCATGTCAAGGCTACATCAAGAATTACTCAAAATTTATGTTATCAACATATCTGAACAAAAGAAAACAGCCCTATTTTGAAAATAGTCCTCAAGTCTGTTGACTGTTTTTAACAAAAGCAAACATTTAACGTCAACAGATGAAACTATCCTTCTCCACATGGCATCATCCCATTTAGAAATACTGAGATATTGGAATGCCTCAACTTGCTAATGATGTGCCTTCGAGATAGTTTGCAAATAAAATGTAATTGTTAGCTTGGGCTACGTGTTCAACAAGGTGATGTCTGTATTTATGAGTGTGTGTGTGTGTGTGTGTGTGTGTGTGTGTGTGTGTGTGTGTGCATGGTAAAACTGGAGAAAGGGGGAATATTTTTGTCAACAATTTGCTCAACTTGAAAATGTTGATTATGTCTTAAAATAACCATGTCATAATGTTCTAGACTAGAGCTTTGTGCTGTTGCAGAAATACAGATTATTGTCTTCAGACACAAAAATAAGTCTGCTATTATTTTGGGGTCCATTAAACTGGAAAGGGTGTAGAAAGCAGAGCTATCAAGTGAGCCCCCATCCTATGGAATTTTCTTCTCAGGAAAACTTGCTAGAACATTTTGATGGTTGTCTTTCTTCTATAGAATCAACTCAGTGGGAATTTCAGGCACCAACCCATGGACCACTCAGTAGAATGAGGATCGCCATAGAGTAGAATTAGCTTTCTATATTTCAAAGTAAGTGAAGCAACACACATGAACCTCTAAAGCAGGAGTTCCCAACCCAGTCCGCAGCCCAGTACCAGTTCCGTGGTTCATTGGGAACCAGTCCACACAAGCGACGGGTAAGTGCACAATTGCACAATGCTCCATTTGTGCACGTGGCAGGTGCCCATGTGAAACCATCCCCTGGGGTGTGCTGGGATCATGTGATCATCTTCTAACAAGTAAAGTCAATGGGGAAACCAATTTCACTTAACAATCATGTTACTAAATTAACCACTGCAGCGATTCACTTAGCAAGAAAGGTTGTAAAATGGAGCAACACTCACTTAACAATTGTCTTGCTTATCAACGGAAATTGATAAAGAGGACTATCTGTAATGAAGTATTTGCACCTTTACAATGAAAATATTGGAAGGAAAACAGCCAAATAACAAATCATGTTTTAAAATGAAATATGAAACAACCCCCAAAATAATCTCCTTGGGGTCTCGAACCCCAAGTTGACCAATCATATGGGATTTTTTTTCATGGAAAAACAGCCCCCCCCCCCCAATATCCAGATTTTGCAGCTTCTAACCCTGGGGCAGAAAATGTTTGAGAGAATTCTATCCATAGCTGTTCCCTCTGCAAAATGCAAAGATGCTATGTTTGATGTGGGATCCGCTCCTTGATATTCTAGAATCTTTTCCCCCCAAGTTCTTTCATGCAGAGATTCTCTTTCAGAAGTTTGTTTTGTTATGCTTCAGTTATCACTTTGATACATGCCTGGGGAAGTTTGCCATTTCTGGAAGAATAGGAAGCCCCACCTCCAGCCCCCTACCCAGCCCTGCTGCTGGCAGGCAATAACTGCTTCTTGGACAAATTGCTTATTTCTCTCCATTCCACTTTTTTGTGCTCACCTGAGTTTTTTTCTTCTTCTATTCTTAAAGGGCTGCCAGAAACACACAGTTCTTTCCAGCTACTGAAAATAATAATCTTCCTCACAGCATCCTTGTTGTGTAGGAGAATGGCTAACAATCCCCTTTTTATATCAAGGAATGGTGCCAAAGGGAGAGCTAACATTCATAGGTTAAACAAGCACAGAACACAGAATTCAGCAATGATGGACAAATCAGAAATACTAAGTGGGCACGGTTAATGGAAACTGGATACATGCACATGCACATGCCCACACGCGCACACACACACAAACAAACAAACACACACACACACACACACACACAAACACACACAAAGAGGCACTGGCATGAGATGAATGTGATTTGAATATTGTTTTTACATTTATACTACAAGAGTGTGGGTATAATTTCAGGGAGCACTATAAGTTTCTGACATGTTTATAACACTATGATTAAATCAGTTGATTTATTTTCTTCTTTAGCATTTTGCCACAAACAAGCATCATATGTCTCTGGTTAGAAATGCTGGGAGCTTTATTTGATGAACTAAAGGAAGATTTAGAATTAGAAAAAGTTCTATGGCCCAAAGCAATTATAACTAAAACCCCGAATTCTCCCTAAAAAGAAGATGTAAAAGAAAAATAGAAAACACAACATCAAATCATGTAGGTTTCATAGTCTGTACATACATGTAGTCTTTGACTTGCAAACATTTGTTTAGTGACCATTCAAAGTTAAATAACTTATGATCAATTTTTATATTTATGACCGTTGCATTGGTTTTGCAGCATCCGCACTGCCACATGATCAAATGTCCAAGGCTTGGCAACTGGCATGTATTTACAATGACTGCAGAATCCTGGTGTCCTGGGATTGTCATTCCCAACCTTCCTAGGAAACTTCTGACAAGCAAAGTCAATGAAAAATTCCAGATTCACTTAAGAACCACATGATTCCCTTAACAACTATAGCGATTTGCTTAACCATGGCAAAAAAAGGTCATAAAATGGGTTCTGACATATTTAACTGCCTTGTTTAAACTTTTGGCTCATAGTGGCCATAAACAAGGACTATCTGTACAGTCCCAGAACATTTAATAGAGTTATGAGGGATTTGGATGAAGGGTTAGAAAATAAGATTATCAAATTTGTGGAAAGCACAAGGATAGAAGAACAGAATGACAGCCAGAGTGATGGGGATGGTAAAAAATGTTGGAATACAAATAGAAATATCTTATGCAAAGTAAGCTTCAGAGACTCACTGAGTGAGTTTGGTAGTCAAGGTCTCTCACTCTTAGCCCAAGATATCTCGTGAGATTGCTGTTGTGGGGAAAAATAACACCGAGCACCTATGCTGTACTTAGATACGAATAGTCTTGACATATGAACACAAGTAGAGTTGAGACTTCTGTTGCTAAGTTATCATTTACTGTTGTTAAGCTATCACATCAAGGTTGTTAAATGAGTCACGCCCAATTTTATGATCATAGAGATGCTTAGAGGTTTTGAAGAAGAGACTGGAAAGTCATTTGTCTGAAATGGTATAGAGTCTCCTGCTTGTGTAAGGGGTTGGACTAGAAGACCTCCAAGATCCTTTCCAACTCAGTTATTCTGTTAAGATCAAATGAAGGTCTTGATTCTGGGTTGGTCAGACTAAGCCTGAAATACTCATTCTGCAACATTTTAAGTAAGATGTTGAAAAGCTAGAGGCTGTCCAGAGGACAGCAGCTGATAAGGCATCTGGAAGAAAAAACTTAGAAGGAATGAATAAACCACTGGAACATGTTCAATGCTTAGTCTGGAAAAGAGAACAATAAAGTTGTTCAAAAAAGCATCAAGTTTCCCCAGCCAATGGTAGACTCTTCTTTGCTGGCGTTGTTTAAACAGAGGCTTAATGGCCATTGGTCAAGGATAGTGTGATCATGGCTTCCTACATTCTGATTCTAACCAAAACCAAACCACATTATGGTTTTGTGTGATGTGTGAACTCCTTCACTTTGCCTAATTTCCCTGGCAACAGTTCCAGAATCTAGCAGGTTTTGTCTAGCCTTGTAATGCTTCACTATTCATAAAAAAAGGAAATGAAAAACTGAAAGGGTTTGTTCTCCTATTGAGGTCTTAGGGGTACTTAGAATATCATTTTTAGTACATAGAGAAACAACTATGTAAACAGCTGTTTATTTTAAAATATCAAAGCTCAGGATGATTCACTCTTTCCCCCAAAGCAGAGGTCTTCAAACTTGGCAACTTTAAGACTTGTGGACTTCCACTCCCAGAATTCTCCAGCCAGTATAGCTGGCTGGAAAATTCTGGGAGTTGAAGTCCACAAGTCTTCAATTTGCCAAGTTTGGGGACCCTTGCCCCAAAGGAAGCAACATGTGTTTGATGCCCCAGAGTTCCTAGACAGTTGCAAAAACTCAAAAACTCCATGGACTATATCCAAATCTCCCATTTACTTCACTGCACTCTGAATAAAGGCAAGATACAATTATCAATTGCATAAAAGCCTTCAGATGATTCTCCTTTATGCAACCATATCCACGACACCATCGAGGTATATTTAACATGCAATATAGTTTGCCTCAACTGCCTGTGTGAGAAAACTGTTTACAGAACAGAGTTCAACAGATTAATGGTTTTAAAAACTAAGCTTTTGCATAGTTTTCTTCTTCTTAAAAGCTCACCTAACACACAATGATAAAACTACTGATAATTGGAATAATATCATGTATTCCAATATTGTGTAATATTGTGTTGGGAAAAATATCAGATATGACCAGGGCTAATTATACCATGCTGTACATTTGCAAACAGCCATGTAAGTTGCAATTAAGGAAACCACTTTAAAATAGAAAAATATATATTATTTATTTTTAAGAGGTTCTAAAACATATTTAAAAATATATCATTGGTTTATTCAGTCTGGTGGCCCTTTGGTGAATATATTAAACTGTCTCTCTTGTGCAGTTATTATAGCTTTTCTGTGGGAAACATCAGAGTTATAAAAAAAAGCATAGTATTTGTCATATATTTTTAGAAGAAACTCATTCATGGGTAAAAACAGAAGAATCTCTCAGCAGATATAATGAATGATGAAATTTTTGAAAAATAAGAATTTACTTCTATATTACTTCAAAGTCCCAAAGAGACTAACAAGCCATTATTAGCTTCCAGCAAATTAATTTTAAAATTCTGCCTAAAAACTCATACCTTGCTTCTTTTCAGATGCCTAGAGATTACATTGCTTAAAAACACATAACTAGAAAACCCTTCAAATTATTTTGTTTAATTACAATTGGAATACATTACTTTACCACTAACATTTTATCCAGAATAAAAAGCTATATTAATACAATTAATATTAATATTAATTTCAAAGATTCACAGATTTCTGGTCATATCTAGGTCCCAGAATGTAATTTGAAGGCACTATGAGGTGGTGACCTTTGAAACTAAACAGATCTGTGGAGAATATTAATAAAAGATCTGTTGAATTGCATGGTGAGAGAAAGGCAAGATAGAAATATACCGGTACTAAACTATACAAACATTTTTAATTGCATGAATTGACTAAACAAGGAACTGTTGAAAACTTCGTTTTGTGATTTAGGAGCAGACTTTTATACTTTTGTGTGTGTGACTTAAAATACCAATCAGAAAAAGCCTTTTAGAGCAGTATGTGAGTGTGCCTTCAAGTCTTTCTTGACTCCTGGCAACAGGAAGAACCAAGTCAATACATGGTTGGTGATTTTTGGGGGGAGGGGGCAATATTTTCTGAAGTGGTCTCTAGGCTGAGAGGGAACAACTGGCAAAAAGTTACCCAGCTAGCTTTGTGCCTTAGGCAAGAGTAGCACTTGATTTCTACTTTGGTGCTTTTGTCCCTACCGAACACAGAGGTGGGATTCAGCAGGTTCTGACAGGTTCTGGCGAACCGGTAGCAGAAATTTTGAGTAGTTTGTAGAACCAGTAAATATCACCTCTAACTGGCCCCACCCCCATGTATTCTCTGCCTCCCGAGTCCCAGCTGATTGGGAGGAAATGGGGATTTTGACGTAACCTTCCCCTGGAGTGGGGAGGGAATGGAGATTTTACAGTATTCTTTCCCTGCCACTCCCACCAAGCCACTCCCACCAAGCCACGTCATGCCCACCAAGCCACGCCCACAGAACCGGTAGTTAAAAAAATTGAATCCCACCACTGACTGAACACCAAAGCACACCTCCAGGTCTCAGCGTCAAATAGTCAAAGACCGTCAATTTGGGTAAATCACAGGGGACAAGATAAAGGGAAGATTGAAAAACAAGGAGACATATCTTTCAGAAAGTACTTTTTATGCTGACATATTCTCCTTGTGTCCAGCCACACATATGAGAAACCCAAGGCCCAAAGTCCTTTAAAGTTGTCCAGGAGTCCATCAATTTATCAAAACTCAGCAGCAATGCAACAAAAATTGGAAAATGTGGTTAGCTGCCATTTTATTATTCTGAGCCTCTCCTCCCCAGCTTTAGCAATTTTGGGTGTGTGTGTGTGCGTGTGGACTTCAAATCCCAGAATTCTCCAACTGGCATGGTCATTAATGAGAATTCTGGGAGCTGGACTCCACCAAAATTGGAGGATTGGGAAACATTGTTTTGGAATGAAACTGGAACATCTCATATATCACAGACATTCCCTCACTACTATTCTTGGGCTGGAATAAAAACACAAAAACCCATTCACTGTTGCAACAACAAAAATAAAATTTAAAAAAGTCACACCTCAGATTCATGATAGTTTTCATCTAGCTGACATTCCACCTATGTTTTGTTCGGTCAAACAAGATGTTAAGAGTATTGGATTTTGCCTTACATTAAAGCAGTATCTCTGTTTTTAGTTCACATCTCTGACCAGCCTCATATAAAATTTGATATTTCATGGACCTGCTGTAAAAAGATAAGATGATGCTGCATTATAACTCTCTCTCTGACATCCTCATCAGCACTGCCTCTCTCTAGCGTTGCAAATGCGCCTGAATTTAAATCTCCACATCTCCTGTTCGGTTTCTTGGCAGCTTTCAATATGATTCCTTGGTGATGGCTGATCAAGCTTGCTGGCAGCACCGGCAATCACATCCTGCTTTCCAAAACACACTTAATGTTCTGTTGATTGCTGAACCCATCTGTTCTGATGGCTACGTATTGTACATACTTCTCACTATGGACAATAATTCAATTAACTCCCTCATTTATGCAGGAATGTGAAATTTTTGAGCCACACTGCAGGGCTCATGCAGATATCCATCCTTCTTCCCCTTCCTCAGCCAAGGAAAATAAGAATATTCAGAGAACCACAACTATCTAAACTAACTAAACAAGCCAACACAGTTCTAGGCTGCATTAACAGAGGGATAGAATCAAGATCACGTGAAGTGTTAATACCATTTTATAATGCCTTGGTAAGGCCACACTTGGAATACTGCATCCAGTTTTGGTTGTCATAATGTAAAAAACATGTTGAGACTCTAGAAAGAGTGCAGAGGAGAGCAACAAAGATGATTAGGGGACTGGAGCCTAAAACATATGAAGAATGGTTGCATTCTTCTTCTTCTGGTTGCAGGAACTGGGTATGTCTAGTTTAATGAAAAGAAGGACTAGGGGAGACATGATAGCAGTGTTTCAATATCTCAGGGGCTGCCACAAAGAAGAGGGAGTCAAGCTATTCTCCAAAGCACCTGAAGGCAGGACAAGAAGCAATGGGTGGAAACTAATCAAGGAGAGAAGCAACTTAGAACTAAGGAGAAATTTCCTGGCAGTTAGAACAATTAATCCGTGGAACAGCTTGCCTCCAGAAGTTGTGAATGCTCCAACACTGGAAGTTTTTAAGAAGATGTTGGATAATCATTTGTCTGAAGTGATGTAGGGTTTCCTGCCTAAGCAGCGGGTTGGACTAGAAGACCTCAACTCTGTTATTCTATTCTATTCTATTCTATTCTATTCTATTCTATTCTATTCTATTCTATTCTATTCCATTCCATTCCATTCCATTCCATTCCATTCTATCAACCAGATATAAAATCTCAATCTCCATCAGTTTTTACTTTTTAACATTCATCTTTTAATCTTCATGGAGGGCATATTAATTGCTAATCATGTGTGTTTACTGTGACATCCATTTGGATGGAGAACATGATTATAAAGTTTCATCACTACCTAATCCAAAACTTTGCGACATTTGGGTGAGGTCAAGTTTTGTGCTGCTGATGTGCTCTATTTTAGGAAAAACAATTGCATTCTTCCAGCACTTCCTGACTGGTGTATCCTCTAACCCTTCCATGACCATGCTGACCGGTCTTTGGGGACTTAAGCATCTGTTTTCAATTGTGAATTTTCCAGAGAGGGATCTGTCTCTTTTTATAGCTCCTTAAATACTGATCATTGCTCTACTGGCAAACCTACAAATTAAAAATTAATAGCAAAACAGATAAACCTAAGGAAAAACACATTCTAAACACAGCAATGCATTAACAATTGTGTGTACAAAGAGGAATTACAGACAGAAAGAGCTGGTGCCTGCAATTCAAAAGAAATATTATTCCAGTTAAAACAGCTGGCTACTATATGAAATGCTATGTCTAGTGTAAAGATTTCAAGAGGCAACCATTCAAATTTTAAAAACAAAAGAAGTATGTTGTTAATAGATAATGTTTCAATGCTATATATCTGAGAAGAATGTTTCCTGAAGCACAATATATTTCTATCTATCCTTTCTGCATTTTGCCCATCTCAACAGAAGGAGAATCTTTATAAAATCCACTGAAATTCTTGTGCTATGTGGGGGGGTGAAGTCAATGAGGGGTCCCCGCATGCTTTTGACCCCTAGCAACATCTCACATCTGAAAGGCTAACTCCAATGCAAAGGTAAACATTGCTGTTTAATTCACAAGCACTGCAATTTTAAAAAAGACGACATGTATGTAATGTCAGAGGATAGATTGTACAGATATATACAGCAGCAATATTTGGTAAACAGAATATTCATTATATGTGTTTACCTAACAATTTGTCTCAAAAGCACTGGCTAAGATCAGCAGTAAAAAAAAAACATTTGTTGCATGGAGGTTTTCAATCATAAAGAGCTAGAGCAGGGGTGGGTTCGCTGCTGGTTTGCTTCCTCCCATGCCACGTGGCACGCGCGTGGGCACGCACGTCCATGCGCAGTACCGAAAAATCTGAAAAAAATCCCCCTCCCCAAAAGCCAAAAACAAGATGGCGACGCATGCGCAGCGCCAGAAACTCGGCTTCTGCGCAAAAGAAAAAAAACCCAGAAAAAATAAAAAACAAAGATGGCGGCATCCACGGACCAGCACCAACAGAACCAGTTCCATGACGTCATTGTGACATCACCAGCGGCTTGCTACTGGTTCGGGCAAGCCAGTCCGAACCGGGAGGAACCCAGCTCTGAGCTAAAGTAAAAAAAATGGAGAAATGAATACCATGAATAAATCTTCCCTCAACTCAACATGAGCAACTTTAGAAAATACTATTCATTAACGGTGAAATGAAATGCAATAATTATTGAACCACTCCTCATTATTCTTCAGTTCCTGCACCTTTGAGACAGTTTTTACTTCTGGCAAAAACTGGGCAAGGCCACCCAGTTTTCTTGGCAACATTTTTCTTCCTAGGGCTGAGAGATTCCCCAGCTGGCTTCTGTGCCTAAGGCAGAATTAAAATTGATAAATCCCTCAGCGCCTTTCAACACGACATCAAACTTGCTCTCATTGAAACAATATAAATGGTATAATTAGCAACTCTCACAATCTGCAATAATGAGTCTCTGCTAAATTGGGCGGCCAGGGGAGGGGGGAACTAACCAATAAATTTAATACAGCCACCCCACCCAAAAAGGTAGCAGTTTATGTATGGGAGACTATTTCAGCAGAGTTGAGTTTTAATTTTAATATGACATCTCTGTGTTTTACAAGATTATGGTTCTTTTCCTCTTGGGATTAAGCATTTGTTATATTCAGCTCTAAAAATATTTAAAATGAAAAATTTTCAATTTACTTATTCAAATGTCTTGTTAACTCCGTAAGCAGTGATGTGGCAATGTCTAGGTGACAGCAGAGATGGTAATTTTAGATTGGGTAAGAAGGACTGAGGCTTAAGAAGCAACCCCAGCTTGCAAATCAGCATCCATGAGATACAGCAAGGCCAGAAAATCAATATGACTGCATCAACCTTGTTCTAGTAACCTTGTTTCCTAATATTAAAAAACAAAAAGAAAGAAAGAGAGCTGAAAATCTGGAGCTTTTGCTTGCTGAGTGCCTCCAAGCAACCCTTTACCAACCTTGCATTATCCATATTTGTTAGAAATCCTGGGGTTTATTTGCTCTTCCACAAATACTGTCTCCTTTCTACAAAGAGATGCAAATTTGTGGAGAGTATTGAAAGAAAGCCACTATATAAATCTACCCCAACCTGTATCCTTTGCAGAAATTTCAGATTACAACATCCAGTATATTTGTGTACTATGCTGGTGGATATTTCTGAGAATAGTAATTCAAATCATCTTGAAGGGTTGGAAGCAAAATGAAACCACAAATTGCATGAACTTGTTATGTTGTCCAGAGTCACTTGACTGTGAGATGGACAGTCATATACGAATAGTCCTTAACTTAAAACTATAATTGATAACTTACAAAATAACTTTACAAAAGCATAAATACATGCCAATTGCCAAGCACTTGAATTCTGATTACTTAACCTCAGGGACACTGTGATGATCATAAGTCACTTTTTTTCAGAACCACTGTAATTCTGGATGGTCATTAAACAAATAGTCATACTGAAAGTCAAAGACGATATGTAAATATGAAGAATAATTCAAAATAAAAACTATTTTTTTTCATTTGCAGAATGCTTGTCCTAGGTATACAGTTTGCTTGCTTTACAAAAATCCATAATCCTCCTAAGTCATTATCTACCCCTATATGGAAGAAAAGAAATATACTAGTTATGCCATAGTTAATGGCGAGCCTTTAATATCTGAAGAATTCCATTGAAAGACAAGCGGAGGAAATGACTCAATGTGGACAGTTCGTTTAAGCACTGACTTTGGGATGGAGGAGATGAAAGACACAGATTCTTCAGTAGCATTCTTGGAAGAACAGCTTTTTGTGATCGGTGGTGTACAGACACTTTGTCCCACCTTCTCTTATCTCCAGTTAGGAAGTTACTCTTAACCTCCAGCTGAAATATACCCAACTACAAATTAAACTCATCACATCTTATCATTTCCTCATGGCAAGGGAACAGTCATGTCAGCCTCTCTAGTGTATAAAAACTATAATCATGCTTCTTTTAAATTTTATGCATTGTTTTTCATGCACTCAATTTTTCTCCTCCTCTGGATTAATGCTGAATTCGCGAGAAAAGTGAATGATATTATATTTGAACGAAATTATTAAAAGCTCTGAAGTATAACCACACATAGATGAATTTACATAAGTAAGTCAACCTCTGTTCTAACTTGCTTATACTATGAATATAATAAACTATAGGTAGTCCTTGACTGACACAGTTCATTTTGTTTCACTTTTCAAATTTACAAGGTCACTAAAAAAAGTGACTTATGGCTGTTTTTCACACTTACAATCATGTGGAGCCATGTGATCAAAATTCAGACACTTGGCAAGGGACCCATATTTATGACGGTTGCAGTGTCCCAGGGTCATGTGATCACCGTTTGAAATCTTCTGGCGAGCAACATCAATGGAGAAGGCAAATTCACTTAACAATTGTGTTACTAACTTAACAACTGCAGTGATTCACTTAACAACTGTGGCAAGAAAGATTGTAAAATGGGGCAAAACCCACTTATCAAATGTCTCACTTAGCAACAGACATTTTGGGCTAAGTTGTGGTTGTAAATTGAGGACTTCCTGTACTAGACAATCCATGACCCACTGAACTGTTGTTTTAGTGAATTTTTTTTTTATCAGATTCCTCAATGCCTTCAATAATGACAGAGTTTCTAATATATTGGAAAAATTCTTAAAAATTCAGGAGATATTCAGAGATGTATTGCCTTGAAGGTAACTCTTGTTGAACTGTACAGTATAGCACAGCCAAATCTTAGCTATTGACATAGAAAACATTTCATGACACTTCGTATTTTGCCAAAAAATGGCATCATTTTTATATCATCGAGCCAAGATGGTGCAGTGGTTAGAATGCAATACAGCAGGCTGACTGCTAGCTGCAGTTCAGCAGTTCAACTCTCACCAGCACAAGGTTGATTCATCCTTCCATCCTTTCGAGGTGGGTAAAATGAGGACCCAGAGTGTTGGGGGCAATATGCTGATTCTGTAAACTGCTTAGAGAGGGCTGTAAAGCACTATTGAGCAGTATATAAGTCTAAGTGCTATAGTGCTATTGCTACCATAAAATTTGCCAAATATCAATTCCATGGGAATCGTGGGTCCCATATTTTGGATGCAAATTCTGTAAATTAGCCCATTTGAGGTATCTTTGGTTAAAAAAGCTTTGCCCTATGATGCACTGTTTCATCTAGGTAAAGATTACAGACACAAAGGTTTTAATAGTATATAGATTAATGTTGTCTTTGGTCAATGGAAGGAAATTTACAGTGCATCTGTTTGAAAGATTGATTTGCATTTGTTCTGAAGCTGCCAGATTTTGCTCCCAACAGGATTCCTATGGCTTTTAGCAGTTGCAAGAACACTGAGCATTTGTTCATTTTAGCATAATGCCACTCTAGACAAAGTTTTACTTGCAAGTCTTCTGTACACTATGGAAATGAGGAAGCAGACCTGTAATATCCACTCTTATCAATAATGGCTTCTAATTTACCACTGCCCATCTCTACCCATTCCAGCCAGTTGGTAAGGACTGAGTAAATAAACACACTCATTACACTGTTGACTAAGCATACCTATTAATCAAACCCATCTTCTTGACAAATCATGCTTTAGAATAGAATAGAATAGAATTCTTTATTGGCCAAGTGTGATTGGACACACAAGGAATTTGTGTGAATTTAATCATGGTTACTAAACAAGCTAGTGTTTCTCAAACTATCAGGGATTCTGGGATCCCCCAATTAATCCTATACTCTAGGCATGTTTTTCTGTATAATTTTCATGAGAATATTAATTCATTAATAATTTCCAAAGCCATTTAAAATATATGAAGAAAAGGAAAGAAAGGAAAAAGAAGCACACCCAAAATTAGAAAATGCAAATAGCACATAGAAAATTTGCCATGCAAAGTGCAAATATTTTAAATCACTGCTCGATGAACATTCATTTGCTATCATTTGGCAACAACTATATTTTTCTACTGGAAATTGACTCAGACTTGTTTATACTGTATATAAAAAACAGTTTTGGTGATGGCCTCTTTTAACCTACTCACTGGAAAAAGTGAATGCTTTTAAATGCTATTCTGGGTTCTGGCACTGATAACTTTGCAGGATGAATTCCTATTGTTCCATTTGTTGATGCAAAACGCCAGGTACTGATAGAATAAATAAATACCATGACATTTATTTGCACAGAGAAAATCCCACAATAAACTGAAATACACTAAATTGACAGAATGTTGCATGTTTACAACGTTGTACTTGGCACCCATGAGTGCATTGCCTATGGATCAGTAGTGGGTTCTAAAACCCTTTACTACCGGATCGCGCACGCACATGCGCAGAAGCATCCCAGGCAGGTGGACAGAGCCTCCCGCCGCTGGCGCTACTGGTTCTTAGAACCGGGCCGAACCAGGAGCAACCCACCGCTGCTATGGACATAAACTTTGTATGGATAAATAAATTAAATACGGGACTCATTTTTTACAAAATAAAATACATTAAAAGACATAATTATATAAATGTATCAGAAATATGTATGTAACCACCAGAAGAGATTATTTGTAGTTGAGTACTGAACTGTGGAGTCCTTGGTGCTATGAGCTAAGTTGTTTAATTGCAGACATTTCATTACCCAGCTAGGTAACATTATCATGTCTGCAAGAAAATAACCAAGCTCAAAGAGCATCAAGGACTCCAAAAATATATTTCTACCTGAATAATAATTGCATTAGATAACTATATATACATTTTAAACTATTGACTACCAAGATGATATATTAATTATACCTTTACTTCTTTACTTTATTTGTACTTTTTCACTTTTGTTTTAAAGAAAATTAATTTGACTTGAAGCTGACAGCTTTAAAATTTCCATTTAGATATGATTATTTGATATAATGTTCACAATAGCAAAACCACATTTGCCTGTTAAGTTATATATAGGATGACTTCAGCATGTACTGTATTTTAATTGAAGTATTAGTATATTTACTTACATGATATGACTTCCTTTGGGGTTGGTAATTCTACATTAGATTTTTGACAGATGCCTATAAATCCACAAACAGCATGGTATGTGTAAAGTATTAGGCAAATGGAAAGAAGACACAGTACATGTTTTATTCGGTATGGCCTGGTTAGCTTTCTATCGCAGATTTTTAATAATCAGAATTGAGACATTTTGATTCCAAAAGTAAGTTGTCCCAAGTAAAAGTTAGATTCAATTAAGTATTACATATCAAATTACAGAAATGGCTAAATAAACATTAATCCACTCTAATTGCCCCAAATGGATAGTACCTCTCTTTCAAATCTACAATTAGAAACCTGCACTTAGCAACAAGCTGTTCTAATGCTAAACTAAACTCATTTCTTCACTCCAGACTGGAAAAAAATGAAATCAAATAACTGTGGTTGATAATATGTGAGAAAGCTAGATTGGCAAATGCTGACTTGTTAATGGATACCAGCATACTTCAAAAGCCTCATAATACTGTAGGGCTTTTTTTAAAACAGCAATCACTAAGCATACTAAGGCACCAAAGGGTTTTGAAATATAGCATTGCAATACGCATTTTAAAAGTTCCTTGGATCCTATTGTTGCAAAGCTTGTATGCTGGGTGCTTAAACTCAATTACATTCTGCATCAAAGTAAATTGAATAGCATTGCATCAAGAATATCCAAATAGCCAGAATTTTTAACGATTTGGGGAAGGAGGATGGACAAACAGATATTTGGAATACAGGATTCATTGAAATGTCAGCCCTTTTTGCATTTAAGAATAGCGTCCTTTTTTTTTTAAGTGAATCACAGATCAAGATAGACATCAGATGTTTCATTGCTGGGTACTAATAGATCACTGACACATGACAGCCTGTCAGTACTTTTGATTGAGAGACATATTCCCATCAAGTACTCTGCTCTTATTCTATTTTACTTCAGGCAAGCAGGTAAAATGAACTAGGAAATATCAGTTTAGTGTGATATCTAAATTTAAGCACCAGCTGTCATACAGAGCTAATGCTTCTGAGTTTCACATGCACATGTGAAGTGGAAAAAAATAGCTATCTACCCATTTTTCACAGTAAACATGGATAACCCAAACAGTCAGTCTAGTTTAGTGATTAAGTGCCAGCATAGAAACCAGGAGACAGTTTTAGGCCTCACTTTCAAGGCATGAAAGCGGCTGGATGACTTTTGGCCAATCACTCGCTCTCAGCCCAAGTAGTGAGTTGTAAATCCCGTCGCTACTGGTTTGCTCATGCGTGCGTGTGCAATGCTTCTGCGCATACGTCTCGGGCGGGTGGGCGGAGCCTCCCACCACTGCTACCGGTTCACCCAACCGGCCCGAACCGGGAGCAACCCACCGCTGTCTCAGCCCAATCTATTTCACATTGTTGTTGCTTTTTATAATAATTTTGTAATTTATAATAACAATGTAATTAAACATTACAGTTAAAAGATAAAAACTAAAAAGAATTAAAAAAGGAAGTGCAGAAAAGAGAAATAGGGAACAAAAAATAGAAAAGAAAAAAATTATAGTAAAGAAAAAAATCTCTCTTGGGAGCAATGAGACATTTTGAGATCATAATCCATCACACACACAAAATAAGTTACCCATTAATACAATCATGATCAATGAGTATGTGGTAGTGATCACAATAAATACTTATCCTTCCTTAATAACCAGAGCTTACTCAATCCTGTTCTTAAGATCTGCACAATACACTAAACCATAAACTAACAAAAGGGGGATTTGCATGACACATTATTCTAACATAGCTAGTTTCTAGTTCACTGCAAAGACAGTATGTGTGCTTGTGTACAGTAACTTGAGAAAATAAATGAGAAAAGAGACACCATCAAGAGATTCTTACTGGAATGTATAGATTTTCTCTTATTCTAAATCAGTGTTTCTCAACCTTGGCAGTTTGAAGATGTGTGGACTTCAACTCCCAGAATTCCACAGCCAGCAACGCTGGCTGTGAAATTCTGGGAGTTGAAGTCCACACATCTTCAAACTGCCAAGGTTGAGAAACACTGTTCTAAATCATAATAAATTATGATTTCTGAATTCTGAAGATTATTCTGAATCTTTTTCTCCCTAAAAGACCATCTAAGAATACCTGTTTCCTTCTGTTTCGCTTGCGTTAGTAATTGAGGAAAGTATTACAAAATTTTGTCCTCCAGTGCAGTGTTTTTCAACCTCAGGAACTTTATAATGTTTGGATTTCAACTTCCAGAATTCCTTAATTGAGAAACTGTTCTACTGTAATTTTAGTCATCCAAAGAGAAATTGCATTACTGACTCCCTGGAATTTTTTACCCTTTGGATAATTCCTCCCCCCCCCCCCCAATAAAATGTAGACATTCTAACCCTTCTATCTTCAACTAGTAAACTCGCTTATTTCTTATTTCTGAAAAACATGCTTAGGATTGCTCCACATAGCGTTGAAGGAACAATGTTAGAAATAAATCACCCTTTTTGCTCAACATCTCTAGAGACAAGTAATGCCAGTCAACCTGGTAGGTCATGGATTAGAATGATGCATCACACGTGTGACTCAACAGAAGATAGTTTTCTATATTCATATTCCCAGTTATATAACTAATTTATTTAGTTCAATGCACATGTTTTCTGAACTCTTCTAACTGATAGGTTAAAACCATGTGAGTCTGAGCTTTAAACATGTGGACCCGAAGAAAGCAAAAAACTGTCCTCAAGTGGCATCTAAATGACATACTGTGTCCAAGGTGGTTTGGCTGAGCATGCTGTGTGATCCCAACCATCATAATTTATAAACTATGATTTATAGCTTTCATCATTTATTTAATATAATATAGCATTAGCATACCATAATAAATGAACCAATTTAGCAGACATCCATAAGTTGCAGCCCAAATCTAGTACAACTAGCTTCAGTCCTATAAAGCTGCTCAATGATCTCAGTCACTAGAAGATCCTACACTGGTGGTAGATTTCCTTTACAATCACAGGCGGGTTGACCAAGGCAACCTTCTCCTCTCTGTCCTAAAGACAGGAGGAATTAGTTAACAAAAGAGCCATCTCTGGGATAAGTTCTTGTATCCCAAATATAGGGCAGGTCAATGCATTGCATGCATTCCCGTGAAATAGATTTACTAATGGCTTACATAGGCAGAGCATTGCAGGGGAGTCTATATCCATAAAACAAAATGGTTCTAATGTCCAGTGACAGTTTTCAGTATTCCATCTCATGTTCCATTTTCCTAATTAATTTAAAATGTATTAGACAAAGCTAGCATGAAGACATATAAATTAAAATATCCCTGGAAGCCACAAACATATATAATGGTTCATTTACTTAGAGAAGTTTTTTTTAAAAGACCCTCCCTCTCTCTCTCTCTTCTTTCATATGCTATAGCAAATTAATCATTTGCTGCTGTCTATTGGTCATACAGATTTGTGCATCTCAGATTTAATAGCTTTAGATTAAAAAGTTAATTACTGTCTACAAATTACGATGGAGTAATAGGTCATATTTGTAAGCCTGACATATCTTCTACCTTCTACTTCTGCCTTTGTTGGCAAGAAGCAATATCTGCAGATTATAATAAACAAGAACTGAAAAATAAATATTAATCTTTGAATACTTTTTAAGTACTTTAAGATTTACTCCAGAGAAGAAATAAAATAAAATAAAATTACAGTACATTTTTATCATTGTAGGTTTTAAAAACTATCCTAAAATGAACCTGAAATATAGGAACACGAGTTCCGATGAAATACCTATAGTATTTTGCTTGAATCATTTTTCCCAACATAGAAAGTTTATACATTGGGATCTATATGATAAAAGTCTATTGTCTCCTTTTTAAAAAATTGGTTTTTATTAAATAATTTTTTACATAATAAAAACAATAGAAATCAAAGAAAAAGAAAAAAGTAAATAAAAAGTGATAGAGAGAAAAGAGAGAAAGAAAGAAAGAACTACTGATGTTCTTCACAGCAGTTATAAACTCAAATATATTTTAACTCCTCTCTCTAAAATTACATCATATTACTCTTCCTCTCTAATTATCATAACTATAAATCACAAGTTCTCCCCCCCCCCCATTTTTACACAAAAATCTATAAGAGCTTTCCAGTCAGGCAGTATCTTTCCTCTATTCAAAGGAGTTAGTATTTCTTTCAGTAAATCTGTTATTTCCATAAGATCAACTTTGAGATTGCTAAAGATTACTGCATCAGGGAAACAGGAATTAGTTTGGAACATTGGTCTATTTGCTTAATTTAAGTCTGGAAGTCCAAAATGTTATTTGAATTCTAAACCACATGTGATTCAAAGCATGATTTGGCTTGACTTAAGAAGTGAGCTGGGATCCCACTGGTTAAGCTAGGATGTTCATATCTGGCCCACCCATCATGCTTTAGTATTCTGTGTCAGCCAGGCCTCTGTGGTTGCTAGACCACAGATGATTCTAGCCAATTGTACATCAATTTTCTTTCAATGAACAAAGAGCTTTCCCATTTCCCCGTCTATATGCAGCATCTTTGCTCTGTGGGGTTGAGGACACATTTATGTATTTATTGACATGTTTGCTTTTATTACATTTTTATCCCATCATTATAAATAATGACTCTTGACGGACTCTCATGCACGCCGTGAGCATAATGCAGAGGTAAAACATTGCAGACAGAGAGGGAGATTTTTTTTAAAAAATGCCCATCTGAAAGCTAAATATCATGCGAAATACTGTTGGAAACATTCAGTGGCTGATACTTTTTTTTCCTGGTCAATACTAAGCTTACTAATTTAGTGCCAAACACTTAAGGAAGATATTAAGCTTATTAATGTGTCTTGGGACAAAGTCGAAGATGCTGTGAGTTATCGAAATAGCTGGAAATCACTGTGCTCTGCACAGGACTTTGATTATTTATTTATTCCTTCTTATAAGCCGCCCAACTTCCGAGGGACTCAGGGCGGCGATGATGATGATATGATGATGATGATGCCTTCAGAAGCTAGGATATAGGTATCAGAGTACAGGATAAATTGCATGCAAATAGAAGGGTGAAAGTTATGCTCTGTTCCATAAATTAAATTTCATAGTATTAGCTGACTCTAGTTGCCTCCAGACAAAATAAATAGAATGTACTTTTTGGAGCTTTCAAGTTCCGATTAGGAGCTACATAGAAATGCATTTCCCTCAATGCCATACAGCTGAAGAAGGGGAAGTCAGAGGAAAATGCAAGACTAATTTGTATTTCTGTGCAAGACTTCCTTTATCAAAAATGGCTCAACCGTTCCTTTGGAAAGAACTCACAGTAAATCAACTGAAAAATCTATAGGCTTTAAAAATCCTAGTGTTTTTTTTAAACAATTCTTCAGCAATAGATTCTTTTTAAAAGGAATACTAGATCTTCCTGACTCTAATAACGTTTGGATTCTACTTTTTTAACCTGAAAAGGTAAAGATTAAATTTTGTTCCAGTAGAGTTTGATTTCCAGATGACTTCACGGAAGCATCCATACAGGTAGTCCTTAACTACCTGTAGATTGAGCCTATAAATACCTGCTACATGCAGTAATCCAAGTTAAAATTCCTGCATGGACTGGGCTCAAATGAATAAATATTTCCTATTGATCTATATTTATTTAATTCAGAAATTAAACACAGGCTCAATCTAATCAGATTCTGATTGACAGCTTTTAAAGAAGCTTTGCAAGTTATCATAGTAGCTTTAGCCTTCTACAGATAGTCCTCAATTTATGACCACCACTGAGTCCATGCAAGACAGTTGTTAAGTGAGCTTAGCCTCATTTTTATGAACTTTCTTGCCACAGTTGTTAAGTGAATCTCTGCCATTGTTAAGCTATTAACAAGGTTGTAAACTGAATCTGGCTTCTCCATTGACTTTGCTTGTCACAAGGTCACAAAAGGAGATCATGACAGCGGGACACTACAACCATCATAAATACATGCCAGTTGCCAAGCATCGACATTTTGATCATGTGACCATGGGGACGCTAGTCGTAAGTTATTTTTTTAGTGCTGTTATAATATCTAATGGTTACTAAATGAATGGTTGTAAATCAAGGACTACCTACTGTGCACTACTTTCTTAAGATTTCCTCTTGGTTGGCTTCCAATATTTTCTTCTGAATACTTGGTGCTATGTTTTATTGTTTACTCAGCCTCTGTTTTGGGGGGGGAGCACCCATAAGTTTACCCTCCATTTTGAACAATTTGCTTGGAGTGGTAGCATTTTTATCATCAACTGCTTTCCATAGCACATTGTAATTATTTCTTAAACTTTGGTTATACTTATCTCTAAATCTTCATCACTAGATGTTTTTAAGAAAAGACTGGACAGCCACCTGTCTGAAATGATATAGGACAGAGGTGTCAAACTCGATTTCATTGAGGGCCGCATCAGGATTGTGTTTGGCCTGTGTGTGTGTGTGTGTGTATGTGTGTGTGTGTGTGTGTGTGTGTGTGTGTGTGTGTGTGTGTGTGTGTGGCCAGGGATGGGCATGGTCATGAGGGACGTGGCCATGCTGGAGGCCGTGGAGGCCAAAAATGGGTCATGCAGGGGCCTCGCAGGGTCTCCACGTGGCCCGATTTTGGCCGGCAAAGTGCTACGGGAGGCCGTAGAGGCTGAAAATGGGCCGCGGGGGTGCACGCAGCCCCCCACAGCCCGTTTTGGCTGGCAGAGGCACCGCGGGCCAGTCCTTTGATATTTTGAGGCTGGCCCCATCGGCCAGCTTTAAGCACCCCGTGGGCCAGATCCAGCCTGCGGGCCTTGAGTTTGACACCCCTAATGTAGTGTCTCATGCTTGAGCGGGGGGGGCTGGACTAGAAGACCTCCAAGGTCCCTTCCAGCTGTATTCTATTCTAGATTCTATTTTTTCTCCAAATGCATCATATGAATGATTTAAGGAAGCACTTTAATTGAAAACCCTGTTTTAAAAAAATAGAAGTGATTAAAATAAGAAATCATGGTAAGGCATTGACCTCAAGCTAATTTGGTGTTTGATGGCATATGTGGCATTCAGCTTTATTGTAGTAGCTGGACAGAAGTGGCTGTGTGGGCTCTCTCCTGCAGCCTTAGAGATATGACTCAGAAGAAATTAAAATCCATGAGTGCATCGCCAATGATCAAAGACATATAACCATACAGAAGGACTCATTGTTAATTTTACATTTCTGCTGGTAGCCTGGCTATTTTTAGATTGGTATTTTAAAATGAGTTACCTAGTTTGGGTAATGAAACGTCTGGGAGAAAACAACCAAGCTCAGAGAGCACCAAGGACTCCTCATTTCAACCCTGAGCTACAAAAATTATCCTTTATTGGTAAAAATGAATTACCACAGAAATGCCAAAGACTTAACATGAAAGACTTAACAAATTGGACAAGCATCTAAGATATATTCACATATATCTGCAAAGTATGTGTTAAGTATCACCCATGCGGCAAGCGTGTTTCTTTTAATGCAGTTGCTCTCTGTTCTACTTTAGCAAACGCTAGATGTAAAATATATTTTTCATTGGGTTATTTGAAAATATATGAAAAGGAAATTGGGGGGAAATTTTGAAAAGGCAGGCTATAAAATCGGAAGTTATCTAAGCCCAGGTGATTGGTCAACTTAAAGTTTCCTCCCAATTAGTCAATCTGCCATGCCGAGGTGGCGTAGCAGTTAGAGTGGGGTACTGCAGGTCACTTTAGCTGACTATGATCCGCAGGTCAGCGGTTCAAATCTCACCGGCTCAAGGTTGACTCAGCCTTCCATCCTTCCGAGGTAGGTAAAATGAGGACCCAGATTGTTGGGGGCAATGTAAATATACATTGCTTACTGGTGTAAACCTCTTAGAGAGTGCTTGCACTATGAGGTGGTATATAAATGTCACTAATAAATAATAAATAAATAAATGCCCAGTGCAATAGAACATTTCAGCTATTCAGACTTGGGCCTTTCTCCATCACCTGGCTTTCATGACTGAAGGCTGAAAAAACCCTCAGTTGATTAAATCCTTAGTTGTTAATCAGAATAACCATACCAAAAAAAATGTCCACTGCAGTTCCCAAGTATAACTTCCACACACCAATGTTTGAATCCTAACCTTCATACTCCTTTCTTTTTCAGTGAATGGACATTTTGCCATTTTCCTCCAAGGTGGGTGGTATTCTCATAAGGGTTCTCTTGAGCCTGGGAACAATTTGTTCCAATCCCACCAGTTTCATTCCTGACAGAGACCACAGGAAACCCAAAGGCTGGGGAGGGGGGAAAGAACTTGGAAGAAAGCAACATGAAACCCACTCTGCTTTGTCAAGAAAACCACAAAGACGTGAACACTCATAGAAGACTTTAAGTTACCTGAAATTGCTTGGAAAATATTACAAAGAGAATTTCCATTAGAACAACTCCAAAGCCGTTGTTAAGTTATGAGTTAGGGTTAATTAGGCTGCTTGCAAAGAGGACAGGTTCCTGAAACAGCTTTCTTTTTCATAGCAAACAGGTTTATTAAAGAATCTTGTATCAATTAATAAACAGAAACGATGCATTGCCTGACTGAGCTCATCTAGGCTAGTTAGTAAATTACAGGTTCACTTGCCTTATGTGGTCTATTGCTTTCATATGGTGGGGCACTATTCAAAGTGAAAAGATCTATGAACTCGCAGAGAACTATTTGAAAATCATGGGAATGTTTGATTCTGTGCCAGAATTAAATAGACTCCCTGTTATCATGAAACGAGAAGGAACAAAGTCAGCTTCTACCATGGATTTATTTATACATTAATTGAAAAGCATGGGCTTTTCTGAACATGTGGTATAATAGATATCCTAGATGATTCAAGGATGCCAGGGGCATGATTATTACACTTCAGTTGAAAAGACTACGACATTCTCATAAAGTCATAAAACTCAGCCTTTTGATGTAATGTGTGAGCCTCTACTTTGCATTTTGTCTTCTTTTAGTGTTATGACATTTCTTGGGAGCAGAAAAAATACCCAACATACTAACAATGAAAGCAAAGGGTTATCCTATCAGAAAGGAAGAATGAAGATGCAGAGATAATCAACTTACAGATGACAGATGACTTTTAGGGATTCCCATGATTTGGCATCTACTGTTATTATGTGTTGATATTAAACCCATAAACTGTTAGACCTAAGATGAGTATTAACTTCAATTATTAGGAATATAATTCATCCCAGCAATAATTTCAACCAGAATGTCTAATAGAGAGGTGACAAACTCATGGCGGTATCACGTGACGTATCGCGACTCACCTCCCCTTTGCTAAACCAGGTGTAGGCGTGACCACATGATGCATTTGGCCCACAGACCATGAGTTTGACACCCCTGGTCTAATACTTGGGTTGCTATAGTTTGCCTACTTCTTGTTCTTTTAGATAATTAAGGTAGAAGATGATGCAACTTTCATCTCTATATTAGAGAAGCAATTAATTATATAAGAGCCATGGTGGTGCAGTGGTTAGAATGCAGTACTGCAGGCTAACTCACTACTCACTCCAGGAGTTCGATTCTCACTGGCTCAATGTTGACTCAGCCTTCCATCCTTCCGAGGTCGGTAAAATGAGGACCCAGATTATTGGGGGCAGTATGCTGATTCTGTAAACCGCTTATAGAGGGCTGTAAAGCATTATGAAGTGGTATATAAGTCTAAGTGCTATTGCTATATTGGGTTGGGTTAAAAAAATAATATTCATACCTGTAGTGTGAGGGAATTCTCTGGATGAAAAAAAAATCACATAGTGCAGGAGAAGTGGTTGATAATATTTCCAGCACAAACAATGAATGTGAATTTAAATCAGAGAATTTAAACTGCAAGATGATCAATCCTGTGTAGAAAGGCACATACTTTTAGTGTATAAATTTAAGCAATCCTGTTCAAATGCTTGAGATATTAAGACTTCACCCATGGGCTTCAGAGTAGGTGCCGGGTCTGAGCATCCTTTACTGTAAAATCACCTAAATCTCCCTGCAGATAGATAATAATCTGAAGTGTGAAAGCCTTTGAGTTCAATTGCCTTTAATATCATTTGGATACCTACATCTGATGAATCCCGGTGCCTCTGGGTGGTTGATATAATGGAGTTCTCCCTTCTACATCAAAAGGTAAGAAAATAGAAACTACTTTTTTCCCCTCCTTGTCTAAGTGTGATGAAAGTCTTGGGATCTCTGCATGGGAATCTTATTTTGTAGCACAACACATTCTAACATCTTCTTTGTTCTACATGGCATAGTGTGAGACAGCCACTTAGACACATTCTGTACAAACAACTTTTGCCCATTAAGTGCTGTGCTTATGCTATTTAAAGAGATTTTCTCTCCTAGCTTGTTATAACACAACAATTCTACCTTGACCCTATCCTAAATTCTCTTGTTTAAATTCCCGTCATGATTTCTTGCATTTGTTATTGTGTCAGTGGCAGCATAATTATTTGTCTTGGTATTGTTGGTGTTATTGGAATGTCATACGGTGCTGGTCATCTTTACAGAGAGTGTCTTCCTTTAGGAAATTAAAGAATGGAATACAAATGGTGCTGAAATCTGCAGTCTGACCTTTTGGCAAATGCTTTGCTATTTCCTACTGAACAATAGCCCTGCTTCTTGGCACTAGTTCAAAGGAGCAGAGGTTCAAATTCCAAGCAACTTTAACAGGGAAGAGATTTGGCAATCAACAAGGCCAGGTGAGCAAGATTTATTTGTATTCCTTTGTGATGATACCACAGATAAAAGCAGCATCAGTCACACTGTGAACTTCAAAGAATATTTAATCTAAATTCCAATGCAACAGTAATTGAATCCAAGCCAAAACCACATGTATATAAAATTACCTTCATAAACTTGATCTGTAAATCTTTGTAAAAAAAAAAAAAAGCATGCTCAGCTTTGGTACAATTAAACAGAAACTGAAAGCCACAAGAATTATGTATATGCAACAGGCAAAACTTTATTTTATGTTAGAAAATTGTCCAAGCTCACTGTATTTATATTATTGTGTTTTTTATGAAGTAATATTTACTTTGGCTATTTTAAAATGTTTTTAGCAGTAAAACCAACCAATTAGTAACTGGCAACAACCACAGCATAATAATTACATCCCAAATGTAAACATTCTCCCAAGAAAAAATACAGTGGTACTTTGGTACTCGTCGCTAATTCGTTCCTGGAAAAACAACAAGTGCTAAAAACAATGAATAATGAACAAATCACATGACTTACCACGTGACCCTTTATTTCATCCAGAAGGAGTAGTGAGTCATGAGGCAGCCGATACCAGCAAATTCTACCTTGCACATTGAGTATCGGGAGAAAAATGAGTACCGGGACAAGATTTTCGCTTCAAAATGCATCAAGTACCCAATTTGACCAGTTTTGAAGTAGTCTTGTAACCGAGGTATGACTATATTAACTTGGCATTTGTTAAAAAAAATAGATCTATGTATGTATTCATTGATATCAAGGCTTCTAAATGCTAGACAATGATTCTTAAGGTATGCAAGTATTAAAGACTTATTTTTGCATTATATGTATTTTATTTATTTTTATTTTAAGCTGCCCAATGTTACATATGTGGAATAGGAACAGAGGTGGGTTCCTCCCGGTTTGGACCAGTTCGCCCGAATCAGTAGCAACCCGCTGGTGATGTCACGATGACATCACGGAACCGGTTCAGTCGGTGCCAGTCCATGGAAGCCGCCATCTTTTTTTTTTTAATTGTTTTGGAATTTATTTATTTTTGGGAATTTGGGGGGGGGATTTTTTCGGGTTTATTTTTCTTCTGAGCCTACGCAGAAGCCGAATTTCTGGCACTGTGCATGCGTTGCCATCTTGTTTTTGGCTTTTGGGGGGGTTAAATATTTTTGGCATTGTGTATGTGCATGCGCAGTGCATGCGCGCCCACGAGGCACGGCCATGCGGTGCAGAAGGAAGCGAACCGGCAGTGAGGTAAGTTAGAACCCACCCTGGATAGGAAGCTACATAAATCAAATGAATGAATGTAAATGAGTAAATAGCTGCCTGAAAGCAGAGCCCAACTTTGACAATCAAACAGAAATTTTACAGAGGAGCAAATATGTATTCGATCTCTTATCAGCAATTAAGTGATTGTAGTATCAATCTGACAGAATTGGAGATTCTGCTTTAATATACACATATGTTGTGCACTGATCTATTTGAACTTCGGTATGTTGAACAAGGCAAAAATACCCATCCTTGCAGATATACAAAGAGATTATTTGAGCCAAAAACCATCATTTACCAGAAGAAAGACTAGGAAATTACTTCTTGACTTCCTTTTTCTTGTTTCTGAGTAGGTGGAGACAAAGCTCTAGGTTGTCATCATCACCCATTTTTATACTTTAGGAATGCCTCCAGAGTATGTGGGATTCAGAAATATTCTTAGAAACGATGATTATGTTTGAAGCTGGTATTTTGCTTTGTGGCACATCCACCCACCCTTTAAAAACAAACGCAAAAATTATAAAGTGAGGAGAGAAGCTGAGTGTTCCAAGAATGTTCAAGAGGCACATTTGTACCGATGTAGAAACTGGGAATGCTCATCCCTCACCTTGCCTAGTGTGGTGGGATGTAGTCTAGATTCCCAGGAGGGAGGGTTACATCCCAGAGGACAAGAGGCAGTGTAGTTGAGAGAAAGAGAGACGGCTCCTCCCTAGAAATTCTCTGAGTATATCTTTAATGATGAAAGTTGTTATAGGTAAGAAACAATAAAAGAAACTCCTTATGACCGAATAAAGTTTTTATGATGATTACTTATAAGTAATTCTACATGTTTTTCTTGGTTCTTGGAACGCGACACCCAGCATACTACACCAAAATCCAATAAATCACATGATGGCTCACCATCATGTGTGAAATCTGCTGTGATTCAAACCAGATTCAGAATTTCTTTTTGATGGGGCTGTTAGACTAGGAAGTTATCCTTCCTGATGGAAATACGGGTAATACATGTGCCGCGGTGGTGCAGTGGTTAGAATGCAGTACTGCAGGCTACTTCAGCTGATCACTGGCTGCCAGCAGTTTGGCAGTTCGGGTCTCACCAGCTCAAGGTTGACTTAGCCTTCCATCCTCCCGAGGTCGGTAAAATGAAGACCCAGATTGTTGGGGGCAATATGCTGACACTGTAAATCTCTTAGAGAGGGCTGTAAAGCATTGTGAAGCGGTACATAAGTCTAAGTTCTATTGCTATTGCTAGTTTTCAACTTACAACCATTCAAAGTGACAGCAGTGCTGAAAAAAGGAATTTTACAATTAGTCATTTCACTTACAACAGGCACAGCATCCCCGTAGTCACACCAGGGGTGGGTTCCTCCCGGTTCGGGCTAGATTGCCCAAACCGTTAGCAACCCGCTGGTGACGTAATTTTGGCGTCACAGATCCGGTTCTGTCTGTGCCGGTCTGTGCTCACCGCCATCTTTTTTTCTGAAATTTCGGCCGATTTTTCTGTGTTTGGATGGCTTCACAGCATTCTGTGCTTTGAAAAAAGCCCTCCCGCCCGCCCCCGGGTTAATACTGACCTTTATTTCTTCGCCCGAAGCACAGCTGATGAGCTCCTCAGCTGTGTTTTGGGCTGAATCCACCTTCTGAGCATGCACGGAAGTGAAATCACGCGAGGGGAAACGTCGCGACGCAAACCGGTGGAAAAGGTAAGTGAAACCCACCCCTGAGTCACATGATTGAAGTTCAGGCACTTGGCAATTGGTGTGTATTTATGATGACTGCAGTGTTGTGGGATCACATGATTGCCATTTTACAATTTTTGCCACGGAGCTTTCAACAAGCAAAGTCAATGGAGAAGCCTGATTTGCTTAATGGTCATGTAATTCACTAAACCATCCTGGCAAAAAAGCTTGTAAAATTCAATCAACTCACTTAATGACTGCATCACTTACTGACAATAGGTTCTGTTCTCAGCTGTGGTTGTAATGGAGGACTACTGTAGAGGTAGAGGGATGGAAACATTACCAAGATTTAAAGCAGGGGTGAAATGTTCCCGGTTCGCTTTTACCTGTCGGTCGTCGGAGAGCCGATCGCGAAGGCAGCGCGATGCTCCGCCCACCCACTCTGCATGCGCAGAGGTTACAAGAACTCAAAGGGCGGTGTCCTGGCGGGTGGGCGGAGCATCGCGCTGCCTTCGCGATCAGCTCTCCGACGACCGACAGGTAAAAGCGAACCGGGAGCATTTCACCGCTGATTTGAAGGATAGTAAATGAAGCAGTATAATCCCAGTTCTTGTGTTCATTCGCAATATTTCCCAGGCAAAGAATATTTTCTCCTTTCATAGATGCCAAAAGCTATAAAAACTATGCATGCCTACACAATTATGATCAACCACCATAATAAGATCAGTATGATAGCTGCATGAGGATAGATAGCCCAAACAGGTTCAGTTTTTAAAAAAATTAAAGCACACTTATGAGCAAATGGATATTCAGTAATTTTACTGAGAACTGTTCAGCTCTCTCAAACAACCATTTAAAACTGCCCAGGTTTGCTAACATTTACACAAGTAGTCCTCAACTTATAACAGTTCGTTTAGTGACTGTTCAAAGTGACAACGGCACTGAAAAATTGACTTATGACCATTTTTCATAGTTATGACCTTTGCAGCATCCTCATGATCATGTCATCAGAATTCAGATGCTTGGCAATTGTTTCATACTTATGACCGTTACTGTGTCTCAAGGTCATGTGATCCCTTTTTATGACCTTCTGACAAGCAAAGTCAATGGGGAATCCAGATTCACTTAACAACCAGTTTACCATTTTATCAACTGCAGTGATTCACTTAACAACTGTGGCAAGAAAAACGGGGCAAAACTCATTTAACAAATGTCTCACTTAACCACATAAATTTTGGGCTCAATTGTGGTCGTAAGTCGAGGACTACCTGTACTGACTGATGTGTCAATGGAGAAGCAATTCCATAGGTAGGATTCTTATCTGCTTTTGCAAGGCAAGAGGTGCATTATTTGACTAATAGCATAAATAAAACAACAACAACACAGAATGTTTGCTAATGGTTACAATAACCATTCCCGCTCTTGAATGACTTACATTACTATAGAATTTTCAGCAATTGTAAGATTGGTCATCAACATTATAGAGTGCTCTTTTATAAAAAGGAAGAAAAGAGAACAGTGTTTTAGAAAAGGAAAAAAAACATTGGAAGAAATTTGGGTTACCGTTTACAAGCTTATTATAGCGAATTTGCTCCTATTAAGATACTTTACAGAAAGGATTATTGTGGTTACGTATCAAAATGGTGCACTAGTTTATGGTTCAGAATACAGTGCACTCTCACATAACTTAATTCCATAAGTTACCTATTAGTTTGTAATATAAACTCACCTGCATGCATACACATATTTCTCTTACTTGAATATAACTTCAAAATGTGTTGCTGTTATACATTATCAACCATCTAGTGCATTATCAACCAGCTAGCATAGCTGGCTGGAGAATTCTGGGAGTTGAAGTCCACAAGTCTTAAAGTTGCCATGTTTGGGGACCCCTGATCTAGTGGCTACCTTTCAAATCTGGTTTGTAGTGGGTTTTCCACTAGTAATACCAATCCTTCCAACCACCCATATCAATAAAGATGTTACCTAGTCAGGTAATGAAACGTCTGCAAGAAAACAAGCAAGCTCAGAGAACAGGGATGCTATAGTTCAACTCTGAGCTACAAATATGCTCTTCTATTGGTATTCTGCTCAAAAATCAATCAGGCAGTTCCTACTTATACACTATCTCAATTGTTGCTGGTGTGAACAAGCCTTCTCCAGTTCTCACAGATATGTTTATGTGACTGAAGTCAATATAATGCTCGTCACTAGAATTACATCATAATTTTTGATACTCAAGTTATAATGCAGTTACAATGCTCCAAATGTTCATATAACTCAACTCAAAGTACAAAATTGAAGCAAGAATGTGTGGGTGGATTCTTTTGGAATATCAATATGAAGTTCAGGCTGTCCAGTTTTGTCAATCCAATTCCTGGTGACAGGTGCTAATTTAGTTTTCCAAATGTTTGCACGTTTTCCTTTACACACATATTTATATTACATATCAAAGAATGCAAAAGGTCAATCAACGATCAGAAAATATCTCATTTCCACAAGACTGGCTTGTAGCCAAGAAAGAAGCTTAGAAAAACTTTTAATGAAGAATTCTGAAGCAATAGCACCTAGGCATACATTGCACTTCTCTAAAATACATTTATTTCTACAGGGAATCTTCAACTAAAATGAATAATGCTATTTTAAGTCTACGATACTAACAGAGGTGGGTTCCTGCCTGTTTTTGCCCGTGTGGTTAATAGCTGTTGTTCGGCGCAGAGCCAAAGACGCTGCTGCCGTTCGCGGTGCGGGAGCTTTCCCCGGGCGCTTTCCCTGCCCGCATGGACGCCGCCAATTGCATTCTTTTGCTCTCTGCGCATGCAGAACGCTTTGCGCATGCCCTCTTTTGCGAGGGCAAAAGAACGCAATTGGCAACATCCATGCGGGCGGCGGCAGCGCCCAGGGAAAGCCCCCATGCCACGAACGGCAGCAGCGTCTTCGGCTCTGCGCCGAACAACAGCTATTAACCGCACCGGCAGGAACCCACCTCAGGATACTAATATTATATTTCATTATACTTACATTCAGACAAAGAATACACAACTTTCAAATAAAACAGGTTGGGAAGGTTGAGCCAAGTCAATAATACAACGAATGTGAATTGAATTATGCATTCATCTTGACATGACAAACAGAGATCCTACAATGAATTGAGTCTGGGTCAAGCTACAGTACCAACCTTCAAAACTAGAAATTTTGATAATAACAAGTTCTGTAGTATACAATTACCACTTTTTTTAAAAAAAACAAAGAAACTATTACATATTGCCTGGGGGAAAGGAAATCTGAATTGAATAGGGTAAAACCAAGCCAGCTGTTTCCTTTCCTTTCATCTACTCACTTCTCAAAAGAAGTCTATGTATGTGTTGTTGTTCCTCCTCAACAAAGAAGAGAAGAATCATGGGGTGACTGAATCCTCCTGACCTAGAGCAGGAGATGTAAAATGTCAAGCTCTGCTATTCCACCTCTCACTTCATCTCAGTATACTAAGAAGGCAGGACAAAAATGGCAATCACTTCCTCTGTTTAGTTTCCACCCAGAGAAATCAGAGCAGCTGGCTTGTTCAATAGGGTAGCATGGTGCATTAGCAGCTCATGTAGGGAAGAAAGGGGAAGTTGGTGGGAAATGTTTTGTGGGGTAAAAAGACAACACCCAACACAAAGTCCGATCTGCTGCTATTTAATATGGTCTCACAATGGCTATATAATCTGGTGCCCACCCGATCTTCCCACGAGACAGGGGAAACTACAGGCGATATAAATAGATGTGTGCATCTCGCTCTGTGGGTTGTGTACATTGAAAAACAAACAAGAACAAGGGTCCGTTTTCACAAGGCTATTGGTGGTAACAGCTTGGTTGAAAAAATGCTTTCTTGCTTTCTTCCCTCACTTTCTTCCTTTTTAAAGTCAAAATCCTCTGACTTCCAGGACTGAAAAAAGATATAATGATGTCATCCATTATTTCAAGAAGAATGCCAATTCAAAATCCAACTACTTTAATTGCATCCCTTGTGGAAGACAAGGAAATATGTATAAATCGACAGGAATAACTTGAGATTCACATGGTTGCAATCTATAGACCACCAAGGCAGTGGTGCAAATAAAAATTTATTGTAATTTTACAAAACAAAATCCATTCTCCCCACTTCTAATCTAAGAGATGCTGCAATTGCGGCTGCAGAAAAGATGTAATCAGTTTTTTAATTTAAAAAAATTAAGGTGATGTTGGTAGAGTTCTTGCTTGCTTGCCTTGAATAAGATAAGATAAGATAAGATAACTTTATTGCCATTTTTTTATTCTAAGCACATTGGCCCATATTAAAAATGAAATTCTGTTGCCTGCTCCAGGGGTGGGTTCCGGATTCTGCTACTGCTGGTTCGCTCAGGGACGCGACGCGTGCATACGAAGTACTAAAAAAAAGCTTCTGCACATGAGCAGAAGCAAAAAACAAGATGGCAGCGCCTATGGCGCCGCCGAGAGAACCAGCTTGGGGACGTGGCAGGCCTGGGTCGCTGCCGGTTCCAGCGACCCAGGCTGCCAAGTTACTAACAGTTCTATAGAACCGGTCAGAACCAGTAGGAATCCACCTCTGGCCTGTTCTCAAAAGAAAGTATATATCTACTCAAACATATACATAACACACATGCTACGTTCATACATAAATATATATATCTGCACCATACATACATACATACATACATACATACATACATACATACATATATACATACATACATATGTGTGTATGTGTTTATGTATATATGTGTGTGTGTGTGTGTGTACACACACACACACACATACATATATATTAATCAATGTCCATTTTGAATACATAGTGGAAAAAGGAAACATGAAAGTTCACAAGATTCATGCTATATGGAACAAAACTGTGACTTAATTTAGATCAGTGGTTCCCAACGTGGGGCCCATGCCCCACAGGGGGGCAATTTGATTTAATTTAATTAATTTAATTTAATAGATTTGTATGCCGCCCAACTCCCAAGGGACTCTGGGCGGCTAACAACATATAAAATCATTGTTACATAAAAACATCTAATTAAAAAATTATAAAAATTAAAAAACATCTGACATTCATAAACCAAGGGGGGAGACCCAAATGTAATCTAATTGGTCTCACTTTCAATTTGATTTTTATTGGGGGAAATTGGAACTTTGTTTAAACCAAGTTAATGGCCTTTTAGACTTCCTCCGCGTGAGTAGGAGTTCACTTTTTGAATAGTAAGAATTGTATGTCACGGGGGGGGGGTGTCAGGATTTTAGAGATGCTTAGGTTGGGAACATCTAGATTCTAGATGTTCTGCTTCGGCTACCATGAAGCCCCCTCCCAGAAGGTAACAAGGAAAACAGGTTGTGAAGAGGATGTGTACGTCCCAGACAATCCTGTGAACTCTGCTCAAGCTTGTATGCTATGTCCTGGACAGAAGGAAATGAACAACCAATGATCTTTTATGCTGTCCTCACCACTCTCTGCACCGCCTTCCTGTCTGAATTCAGTGTTGACTCCAGTGCCTTGAATGAATTCAGCACTGACTCCTGGACTAGCCTGGACTAGTCCCTGCAATTTTCTTGGCAAGATTTTCAGTAGTGGTTTATTTATTTATTTATTTATTTATTTTGTTATTCTTATATGCCGCCCAACTCCCGAAGGACTCAGTTTGGTTTGCCCCTGCCTAATTCCCATGGCTGAGAGAGAAGACTGTTTAAAGGTTGTTCTCTTGACTTTCTGCCTGGCAGAACTAAAACTTTTGGCCTCCCTGTTTCTAGCCTGATGCTTAACCACTACACCAAACTGGCTCTCTCATCTTAATTAACGTTTTTAAAAATGAAACATTAGCTAACATGTGTTATGGGTATAATATACAGTTATACATCTCTGCCCCTGACGAAGTAAGCAATGCTGTTGAGGTCCTGTCCCAGTGCATGGAGGCTTTGGGGACCTGGACTTGAATCCTGGCAAGGTTGAGTGGCTTTGGTTTTGGGCCTTTTGGACCTTGGACTTTCCTGTCTTTGGATGGGGTAGGGCACGTAGGGACAATGCAACCCAGTCTGGGGGATTTTCTGAAACAGCAGGAGAAAGTTGTGGCTAGGAAGCCTTTGCACAGTTTTGTGTTGAGCTTTCCTAGGCCACTCTGCAGAAATTAGTGTTTTTTGATTCAGAGAATCAAATTCTGAACCATGAAATCCATTAGGCTTTCATTAAAGTGAGCTACAGAATCTTCAGTGACATTTCCAACACAAGTAATTTAAACATTCTGTGAAACAGACAGGCACGTATTCGAAAATAAGATTATATAACCTGACTTACTTATATAAATAAAGTTCACAAAACCCTTGTACCTTTGCTAAGAAAAGGAAAGTGCAAAACTGATTTATAAGCCTAATAGTACTCAAAATGACTCAGCTCAGCTACTAAGCTTTAGGCAACATTTTAAAAACTAGTGCAACTCCACTATCCATTTTAGTTTCAACACACACACACAGAGAGAGAGAGAGAGAGAGAGAGAGAGAGACAGACAGACAGACAGACAGACAGACAGACAGACAGACAGACAGAGAACTCCTGCCTTAGCTACTATACCACACTGACTTAAGGAAAAAAAGTTACTTACATAAATAACAAATACACACATTTTTCTCATCAGCTCCCTGTTATCTTTGCTGGAATAATAGCTTAGCAGAATAGCTCTATTACATTTCATATCACAAGCATATTTACCTGATCAGGTAAGGAATATTCCTGCTTGCCAGGATACACTCAGCTTCTTAGAAGGGTGCTTTATATGTTTAATCTCAATCTTGGTGCTATTTGTCTATGTGCAATTAGACCACTCATCTAACATAGCGGAGCATTTCAAATTCAGCCTCTTTTTGAAAAATAATAATTCATATTTAAGACTTAGCAACCTAGGCAACCTCTATTTTTATTTCTTTCCATCCAATGTCATCCATCTCTTTTCGCCCCACAAAGATATTTGACAAATTCTGTGGTTAGCCTGGAGCAATGGGTTTGACATTTTTCTTTCTCTTTCTAATTGCCTAACCTCTCAGTCAACAATTCAGCCCAGATGATTATGCATCCATTTAATAATTTCTCAGAGTTTATTAAAAATCTGCACTAGACTTATAGTGCATTTAACGTCTTGAATGCTTATGTCTTTTTGTCTGAGCTCTGCAATTGGATGTGACCACTTCCTGCAGTCTGGTACACTTAAAAAAATTTCTGCACAAACTGCTAAAACAGTCATTTCACTCTCAAAAGTACATACTGGGAGAGAATAGACACTACCCCTAATGTGCTACAAAAAATAAATTATGAAGCAATTAAGAGCTTATGTGAAAATCCAGGATTTTTCCACAGAGAGGGCTTCCTACTGTATCTCTAAATGTTTCATTGCTCTGATCTTTATCTCAATCCAATACGTGTGAATTATTCACACTCCAGTATATGGATGATCGGTCTTCACTTTCTCTCTAGCAATCACTGGCACCATAGGAAAAATAGAAACAGAGAAACGGTCGTAAAGTCATGTGACAGTATTTTAGAATATTGTTCTAAGAAAGGCAAGCCAGAGAGCATCCAAATTTTAATTCAGAAATGTCTCCAAATTTTAATTCAGAAAAAAAATATGTGCGTCAGGCATCCCACATGTAGGATACGCTCAGCTAATTGGCTTTACTGTGGCACAGGTTTTTCTCCAATAGCATAGCCCACTTCCTGTTTTCACAGTGAGTCACAAATCTGGTGATCGAATGAAGCCATGGAGCTGTCAAACCTAACTTACCTGCAAAGAATTGCAAAATAAATAAACAACCATAGTGCATTAAGCCAACTAACACACTTTTTCTATCTTTTTATTATATAACTAGACAACTTGTGCCCCATTACACAGAGAAACACAATGATTATAGGTGGGCAAAAAAAGCAGTGGGGAGTGACTTCTGACTTCCTGCCAGCTTTCCCATTGAGTTTTCTTGTGGAAGTTGGCAAGAAGGAATCTATCTTCCTTCCTTCCTTCCTTCCTTCCTTCCTTCCTTCCCTTCCTTTCACTTTTTTCTTTTTTTCTTTCTTTTTCTTTCCTTCCTTCTTTCCTTCTTCCATTCCTCGCTCCCTCCCTCTTTTTCTTTTTTATCTTTCTTTCTTTCTTTCTTTCTTCTTTTTCTTTCTTTCTTCTCTTTCTTATTTATTATTAGTGACATTTATATACCGCCTCACAGTGCAAGCACTCTCTAAGCGGTTTACACCAGTAAGCAATGTATATTTACATTGCCCCCAACAATCTGGGTCCTCATTTTACCTACCTCGGAAGGATGGAAGGCTGAGTCAACCTTGAGCCGGTGAGATTTGAACCGCTGACCTGTGGATCACAGTCAGCTAAAGTGGCTTGCAGTACCTGCCTCTAACCGCTGCACCATCTCGGCTCTTTTCTTTCTTTTCTCTCTCTCTTTTCTTTCCTTCCTTCCTTCCTTCCCTCCCTCCCTCCCTCCCTATTTCTCACTGACTTTCTTAAGAGGAGCTTTTGGGGGGGAAAGTTAGTGGGGAAGTTGTAGGTCCAAGCCAGAAGGGATAAGTGGCTGCTGCAGGATGGGGAAGAGAGTGAGACAGTGCACTGGGGTGTGGGTCAAGAATTATACATGGGGGCGCTTGCTGAGAGGTGTTGTGAATCTTGGAAAGAGTGCATGGGTGGACAGGGCATGCGGGGTGGTGGTGGTGGCATGGATCAAGGAGGATGTTTGGGGAAAGATAGGGGGATGTGGGGGATGCAGGTAGGGAAGGATACTGGGAGGGCTTTGAAGTATATATGAGATGTAGAAGGCAGGTCAGGAATTTTGCATGTGTGGTGGGGATGTGGATCAGAAAGGGTACCTGGGGGAGGGCAAGAGGTGCCACAGAGTTCAAGGGAGAATGGGTCAGGAAGGGTGCTCCATGGGTTGGGGAAGAAGCACAGGGGGCAGCATGAATCAGGGGAGCATGGAGGGGGCAGCATAGGTCAGGAAAAGTGCTGGAGTTCCTTCCTCTGTTTCTCCCTTCCCTTCCCCCTCCATTAAGCAGGTAAGTGGCTGCTGCTAGGTGAGTAAGAGAGTGAGGGATTGCAAAACTGGCGGGGAAATTGTCACAGAATCTTGATAATGGAGCTCAGATTGCCACAGCAACCCTTAGCAGCAGCCGGTAGCACTGAAGCAGTCACAATTTCCCCAAATTTCATTCCTCAGTGTCATGGGTTCCAGTTGTTTCACACGTTCTGTAAGTTAGCCCATTTGAGGTACCTTAGTTCAAAAATTGTTGTTTCTTGATGCATCCTTCATTTCTTGTCAAGGTCATGACAAGAGTCCTTCTATATAATTTGAAGAATGGAGACGATATGCATCACTTACACATCAACAAGTAGGATTTACTGGCAAATGAGGAATTACAGTTATCCCTCTTATTTAAGCCAAACATACCTCCCCTATTTATACAGTGCATCTACCTAAGCAACTACACAATGCTAAGGTGTGTCACAGATCATTATGATGGATGGTACAATAAAAATGATTGTTGTTGTAAAAATTAAAGATAAAGTAATTTTCTTTAATTGAATGGGGGCGGAATTTACATGGCAATTCAGCTTGATTACAATCCTGACAATGATTAATAGACAATTAACTGGATTTACTGGTTGCCAATTTTTTCCTATCAGCAGTTTAACCTCTTTTAGTATACAGAAATCATCTAAGTGTTTGCATATATTATATCTTAACCATAAGGAAAGGCATATTTAATGTAATGTAAAAAAAGTATGTGTGTGTGCGTGCACGCGTACGCGTATATATACGTACATATCTAAAACTTTGTATGTAAACACCTGGATGGAATATTAAAAAGACACTGAATAATAAATAATTAGGCATTTGGCAAAAAAGATGTTGTGTTCCTTATAAAGAGGCATGTTTCCACTATGTAGATATTAGCAAATGCTTATCTTGACATAAATGAAGAGTTATTTTTTAATTTGATAGGTCTAATGATGCATGGAAGTACACTACATAACTTTCTTCTTCCCCAGGATAATTTTGCGGTCCTGGCACTACACAACGAGAAGCATAATAAATTTTGTAACAATTTTTTTTTATCAGGCCAACGTGAGGATAACAACATAAAAACTACATATTACCCTCTTCAGGCTACGACAGAATGGTTTCAAAGTCTATCAAAAACGAAAAACCAGTATACAGCCTGCCACATAATCAATGTTATCCAAAGGCATTAGGTGCAAACATACTTCTGAAATGGAGTTATATGTGTTATCTTATTTATCCTGTAATGTTAACAACTTTACTACATCTCCTGTCAATTCAGGAAACTGCTTCCTGCTAGTGAATTAACCAAATGCAAGGAAAGCATCATATTTAATTCTGCTGTTCTTTTCATTATTTTAAAATTTTAGAAATGCCATTGCTCAGGTAATCTCCCTGTGAATAAAATTTCATTTCTTTCCCAATAATGACCACTGATATAAAAAAGTCAAATGGTAACCAAACACTTTACATATAAACCAATAAACAATCCCTTCTCACCTCTGAGGCCTGGGAATTTGAGGGTTCTTCACAGTATCTTAACAGTTCCTAGCACACTGCACTCTTCTGGACAGAAAGCCCTGATGTTGCTCCTGGGATCTGTTGGAGCCATTCTCCCAGTTTTGGAATCACAGGACCAAGTGCTCCTGGGATCATTTTAGCAATAGCAATAGCATTTAGATTTATATACTGCCCCATAGTGCTTACAGCAGAGCTTTGAAGACCAGTGGGAGGGGGAAGAGAGGGTTTTGTGCAAGTAGCGGGGACCTGTGCTCACTGGGTAGCACCATTCACACAAGCGGCAGGTGCACACACCCGCTACTCGTGCAAATGGAGCTTCCCGCACAAGCACCTGAGCATGAGCGCCCACTGCTTGCATGGCCCGATTCCAAACGGTACCAGGTCACAGCTCAGGGGTTGGGGACCCCGGATTTACAGAACTCTCTGGGTGATTTACAATGTCAGCATTATTTGCATATTGCCCCCAACAATCTGGGTCTTCATTTTACCTCAGAACGATGGAAGGCTGAATCAACCTTGAGCCTGTCAGGATTGAACTCCACGCTGTGGGTGCACCATACCAGGGCTCCCTTTTGCCTTTACTTTCCATTTTGGCAATATATAAAGAGATAGATAGATAGATAGATAGATAGATAGATAGATAGATAGATAGATAGATAGATAGATAGATAGATAGATAGATAGATAGATAGATAGATAGATAGATAGATAGATAGATAGATAGATAGATAGATAGATAGATAGATGATAGATAGATAGATAGATAGATAGATAGATAGATAGATAGGTAGGTAGGTAGGTAGGTAGGTAGGTAGGTAGGTAGGTAGGTAGGTAGGTAGGTAGGTAGGTAGGTAGGCAGGCAGGCAGGCAGGCAGGCAGGCAGGCAGGCAGGCAGGCAGGCAGGCAGGCAGGCAGACATATATATGTATATAAATATATACTTTAGAGTATAGAAGTATAGAAACAAAACAGAGTGATACAGCCGAATAATTTTCAGATCTGGACTTAACACTCTAATGTATCTTCTTTGCCATCAGTATTTCTAAGATAATGTTGTTTTACTATTATTAGTAAGAAGCTCTGGTGACTTGTGACTATGGTTACGGCTATAAGTGCCACCTGTGAATTCCCACATATAGTTTCTGTAGCTGAACACTAAATCACCAATAATGCTAATCTTTTTTGTGAAAACATACCAGTAAAGGGGAACTTCCTATCATATTTTTTTTGGGGGGGTGTTATTCTGAAGAATGCCACAGCAGAGCCAAACCACGATGACATGGTCTGTCCACCAGAGAAAAGATAGATGGGTTACTTCTATGCATTCATAATAAACCCCTTGAGGAACGATTAGTTGTTCAACCCTATGGTTTCTGAGTTTCACAACTGGTGAGTAACCAGTTGTTTTATCTGGACGCTGGACAGCTGGTTATGAAGATATTGAAAACAATATTGCTCCACAGGCATCTTGACAAGGTCACAGGTCCAATTGATAAGGCCTGATAAATACACAGCAGGCTGATAAGGCCTGATAAATATATAGCAGCCAGTAGTGGGAGTTTTTTCACTATGCTACTAAATTATGGTCCCTTGTGAAATGACCTCTAACAAATGCCGGAAATTTAATCTTCCAACTGCCTGATAACTGTGCTTGATATCATCCAGATCTAGAAGCCCTGTGTTAAAATTTGAGACCCCTTCTGAGGCCCCTGACACTAAACACATAGATAACTATTGTTTCTAAAGGGTAGTACTATACTGTGTAGCTCTCATCAAATCAGAACAAACATCTGGTGAAAATTCAACGTCTTTTCTAACAGGACACTTGGATATAGGCAGAATGTCAGTGTAATCATAATAAGCAGAACTAATATTTGGATTCCAAAACTATGTAGATCAACACAGAAATAAATCTCACTGAAATAAACCAGACTTTATAACAGTTGCAGTTAGAACTGGGGAATTGCTTTTTACTATAGATCACCAAACAGATCATGGCCAACAAACTTTTCTGAGGGCTAGTGATCTGGAAATCGTGTGATCCAGTTTATTACTCCAGAAGTAGCACAAGTCATTGCTTGACTTCGGAAGATGGTTGATAAATTGGGGTTGAGTAATACGAAAAGATAAAAGAGACAAACTTGCCTATTTTCATTAATATAGCAGGCTCTGGAAGTACCTATTTTAGAAAACTGGTTTCCCGTTACAAGAGATAACATATCCTTGAATAAGTTTCAAGGAATCTGGCAGCACCTTTCCTGACTAACAAATGTTATTAAATGACATAAGCTCTCCTCCTACAATTCTGGTACGGGTTACAGTTAAAATAGTAGAAAATAAACAAGTTGTTCAAATTAAAAATCACACAACCATCATTAAAAAAGAAGACAGGCTATAAGATATCACAAACAAATTTCCTAAAACATGTTTTTTTAAAATCAGCTGAGATTTGCTCTTCCTTCCTTCCTTCCTTCCTTCCTTCCTTCCTTCCTTCCTTCCTTCCTTCCTTCCTTCCTTCCTTCCCTTCTCCACTTTTTTGCTTTTCAAAAGAGAAGATGATGATGACATTACCTAGTTGGGTAGTAAAGCAAACAACAAAACTCAAAGCACAAGGACCCCACAGTTCAACCCTGAGCTATGTATATTCTCTTCTATTAGAGAATATAAATAGATCGACATTCCTCTGCATGACAGAGTAAATGATGACTCTGCATTAACAATGTGAATGTGTAGTTTGGGAGACTTTTCTTTGGGTTTTCAAACTAATTTATAGTGCTCTGATTCCCTAACGGGCTTCTGTACAAGTGCTAATGAGGTCTGATTCTGCTTAGCTTTTATCAGCCGAAACAGACTATGTGCTGCCATCTGCTGGAGGCAGGAAGAACAAGATGTTGGAACATAATTGCTTTCTGTACAAGACCGGAAAGGGATAAGCCAATTATAGATATATAGATATATTTTTCAAACTCAAGGAAATATTTGGTGGTGCAGAGTGGGGTAAGGGCAGGGGAGAAGGAGGACAAAAATCCTGCCTAACTGCTAAATTAATAGGGAATAATTCTCTTCCGATGATGATGTCTTAGGAAAAATAAATAACAAAAATAATTTTGAGAGTAGGAAGAGATTTCTTTGTAGCATTTCTGGGGAGTGTTTCTCAACCTCACCAACTTTAAGAACTGTGGATTTAAACTCCCAGAATTCCCAGGCTTTCCTAAAGTCACTGAGATTGAAACACATTACAGATAGTCCTCGACTTATGACTGATTGCTCAGTGACAGTTCAAAGTTACAACAGATTTCTTCTGAGGATACTAACAACTCGGATTTGAAGTTCCATTCCAATTCCACTTTGTCCATTTCCAACTGGGTTAAATTTGGGGTTGTTTGCAGTGTCCCATAGTCACATAAACCTTGTTCCTGATGATTTTACTTAAAATCAGCATCTATTTCCAGTTTTCAGCAAAACCATGCCGATAGCAAACCATTGTTCACTTAATGGCTGCAGTGATTGTTTTACAACATTTGCTTAACACCTGCTGCAAAAAAATGGTAATAAATTTGGGTCAGCCAAATAGGTTCCTGATTTACAACTGTCGTGAGTTATGACGAAGATAGGCAAGCTCCATTATAGCCGTAACACGAGGACTACCTGTATTCTACAGCTAAGCTTTGCTACAGCTAAAAGCTTGCATGGAGGTGGTTTTGATCTATTTCTGTTACCTTGAAGAAAAATTTGTCCCAAGTCCCTGCAAACCTCGAACATGGGAGTGAGCTGAAATCTAAAAATATAGTTAAATGAAAGAGCAATGCTATTTTTTCCTACCTCATTCATTTTCTACAGCACTCTCCTTCATTCAAGACAGATGTATGATAGAAGTGTTGACACAAATACAACACATTTGCTTATTCACTTCACAAGCTTTTGTGAATTAAGCATCTTTCTCTTCTGCTGGCTTTGCCCACGCCTGAGAGTAATTGAGTTGCCCTGTGAGCTATTTTTTTTCCTCTGGTGTGCTTGTATCTGTGTCTCTTCTCTTAATCTCAAAGGTTTTGTTTATACATTGATTTATAACCTAAGATGACCACAATCTATTATCTAATCTCACAAGTTGGAAATTTGGTATCTGGGAAAAAAAGGTGATATTTTAAAGCAATTTATCAGGTCTTATGATTGCAAATATGGGCTTTATTACATGATCAGTGGATTTGTAGGACAGATAGTCCTCAACTTATAACCATTTGTTTCGAGGCTGTTCAAAATTATAACGATACTGAAAAAAGTGAGTTTTTCACACTTACGACCATTGCAAAAACCCTGTAATCATATGATCAAAATTCAGAGGCTTGGCAACTGGCATGTATTTATGATGGTTGCAGTGTCCCGGGGCAATATGATGATCTTTTGCGACTTTCTGACAAGCAAAGTCAATAGGGAAGCCAGATTTAATTAACAACAGTGTTTCTAACTTAACAACTGCAGGGATTCATTTAACAATTATGGCAAGGAAGGTCATAAAATGGGGCAAAACTCACTTAACAACTGTCTGGCATAGCAATAGAAATGTTGGTCTCAATTGTAATCGTAAGTGAAGAATATATACTGAGGGTGGGGAAAAAAAGAGACGATTCTAGAGCTGATGCTCTTTGCCAGCTGCTATAACTAACACAAGCAGGTGTAAGTATTGCAAAATGAATAAGTATTTAAGGAATCACAAGCATTGGAGCACATGCTTTGCACAAAACCTTAGGCTCGATCCATGAAAGTTCTAGCTAAGACAGGGGTGTCAAACTCAATTTCATTGAGGGCCACATCAGGGTTGTGTTTGACCTCGGGAGGGCAGGGGTGGGGTGGCCAGCTCAACATCACTCATGTGGTGGCCCAAACGCTCTGCTAGCAAAAACAGGTTCACGAGCTCCGTTTCCGGCTGCGACAGCCTCCTTCAACCCTCTGCCAGCGAAAACGGAGCTCGGGAGAGCCATGCGCGGCCCTTGCGAGCTCCGTTTCCAGCTGCGACGGTCTCCTGCAACCCTTGCGAGGGCCGCACGTGGCCTTCCCGAGTTCCCTTTTCGCTGGCAGAGGCACCGTGGGCTGGTCCTTCACTGTTTCCAGGATGGCCCCGCGGGCCAGATCTAAGCACTCCATGGGCCAGATCCGGGCCACAGGCCTTGAGTTTGACACCCCTAAGCTAAGAGATCAAGATTTCCAGAGTTGATTTAAATAGGCTGTAGAGAGTTGGCTTAGGCTGAGTCAGAATAGAGCCGCTTCATACTTTCATTGATGTGTTTTATGTAAGTCAAACACTCAGAGCCTTAAGTGTATGGAAGATGACTACAACTGACTGTATAATCATAGCAACCAAAATGACTGCATTGTTCATTTTGATTATAATTTCATACAAGTATTTGTGAAAGTAATAAACAATTAACAGAAATTCAACCCCCCAAAAGTAGAAACTGGAATTTTGAAATCAGATGAGTTTTGTCATAGAAACAAAGAATAAACTTGGAGAATAGTGGAAATATAGGTAGTCCTTGACTTATGACTGATCACCCAAAAGATACTTATGACCTGATTTCAATGTTAAAACAGCCACACAGACCCAATCTGCAATCATGAGATCACATTTTAGGCACCTGGCCATCTTTATGGCTCTTTGCAGGCAGTTGACTGTGATTTTCAACATTTTTTTCTGTTAGTTTCCAGCATTTACTTCTGATGTCTCAGAAAAAATGCCCATTAGGTAAAATGAAGTCATTTAACAATCCCAAAGTTTGCTTAACAACCACAGCATTTGCTTAACAACCCTTGCAAAAAATGTCGCAAAATAAGGAATGATCACGTGGCGACCTGCGTAACAGCTCAATTATGGTTATAAGTCAAGAACCACCTGTATATCCCCCCATTAAAGCAGTCAGATCCCAACCAAGATAGCATGGAATGACAGACTATGGTTGGAATGATGGGATCCAATCCCCCCAAACCCCAGAAATTTGGCAATGACAGTGGTTGCATGAAAATAGGGTAACATGAATAAGCAATAGCCCTTAGAGTTATATTGTACTTTATAGTGCTTTACAGCACTCTCTAAGCTGTTTACAAAGTCAACATCTGGGTCCTCATTTTTCCAGACTTGGAAGGATGGAAGATTGAGTCAATCTTGAGCCTGTTTATTTTATTTTATTTTATTGTCATTGCACCTCGTACAATGAAATTAAATGCCATCTTCAGTGTACATCATACATACAGTGTACATCATACAAAATAAAACAAAAACACACATCCAGGATCAAACTGCTGGCAGTCGGCAGAGTTAGCCTGCAATGCCGCATTCTAACCACTGTGCCACCACAGCTCTTCATTAATTAAATGGGTATAGACCGCTGAACATTTCAGAAGGGCAAGATCAAAATAAAATGTATGCATATACAGTAAGTATATTATATATACAATATAACGGTTGCAGGAACTGGGTATGCCTAGTCTAATGAACTGAAGGACTAGATGAGATACGATAGCAATCTTCCTATATTTGAGAGGCTGTCACAACGAATAGTCAACCTATTTTCTAAAGTATCAAAGGGTCAGACAAGAAGTAACTGATGGAAACTTAGCAAAGAGAGATCCAACCTAGAATTAAGGATAAATTTCCTGACAGTGAGACAATTAATCAGAGGAAATGCTCACCTTTAGAAATTGTGGGTGCTCCATTTTTAAGAATAATTTGGGCAGCCATATGTCTGGAATGATATAGAGCAGTGATGGCGAACCTTTTTTTCCTCGGGTGCCGAAAGCGTGTCTGCGCGCGCTATCGTGCATGCGCGAGTGCCCACACCCATAATTCAATCCCTGGGGAGGGCAAAAATGGGCTCCCCTGCCCCCCGGAGGCCCTCTGGAGGCTGGAAATGGCCATTTCCCAACTGCTGGTGGGCTTGGTAGGCCCATTTTTCGCCCTCCCCAGGCTCCAGAGGCTTTCCTGGAGCCTGGGGAGGGCAAAAACACCCTCCCCCGCCCCCCGGAAGCACTCCAGAAGCCGAAAACACCCTCCCAGAGCCTCCGTGCGACCCAAAAATCAGCTGGCCGGCGTTCACATGCACGCTGGAGCTGAGCTAGGGCAACAGCTCGCGTGCCAGCAGATATGGCTCCGCATGCCACCTGTGGCACGCGTGCCATAGGTTCGCCATCACTGATATAGAGTCTACAGCTCTATAGGATTGGACTAGAAGGATTGGACTAGAAGACTTCCAACTCTGATCCCTCCCAAGTCTGTTATTCTGCATTTTGCTTATATAAAATACAATTCACCTTCCTCTATTCCTTGCAGTCGCATAATGCCTAGTTGCTGATTTCAGGAAAAGTTGAGTAGAGCTAGTCTGCCTTCTAGCACCACCAAATTCCTTAAGCAAATGCAATATTTTATCTGGATACTCTTTTAACCAAGGGGTGACACAGCAACAACAGCCGTTCTCAGTTGTACAAGATTCCACAAGGGTGAGCAACCAGGATGAAAGGCATCACGTCTCCCAAGCCCATGGTACATAATGCCTTAGTGCATTTTTTCCATACCAGCTTTTGCTTCTCAGTAACAGGAAGGAGTTTCTCAGAACACAGTTAAAAATTCATGTGCAGCCATTTCTACCAAGAGCAGTTTTCTCTCATTCTTAATTGCTTTAATGATGCAGCCACTGACCACCATATATAAAGACCTCCTAATGGAGAATACATTAATGTTTAAATGGCATTTTAAAAAGGAAACTCATCTGTAGATAAGTATACTTGTTGATCTAACTCTTCATCTTATCCTAAGCTTATGAACCTATTGGAAGAGAAAACCAACATGAGAATAATAAATTCATAATGTACAGAGAAACAAAGCTTTAAAGAAGGAAGCAGTACAAAGAAATTGCACCTGAAATGACAGGACATCCATGCAGACTTCTCCCTCTAACTAGATATTCAGGATATTTCACTGCAGCTTCCTTTTAGGTGGGAAAATTCAACTATGGGGAGGCTGTGATACAGCCAGAATGGCACACGATTATGGTGGCACAATCCTACAGGCTAACTTTGTTCACTGCCAGGAATTCGATCCTGACCAGCTCAAAGTTGACTACCTTCCATCATTTCGAGGTCAGTTAAATGAGGACCCAGATTGTTGGGGTCAATATGCTAACTTTGCAAACCAGGGGTCCCCAACCTCTGGGCCCAGGCCCACTACTGCACCTTGGCATGCTTGGGAACTGGCCCACAGAACCCTGAACATATGTGATTTTAGGATTTCTCCATGTACGATGAACTAATGACTCTACCAATTTCTCTTTGCCCATGAAGAAATCTCTAAACAGGTAGGTTCTTGACTTACGACTGATCGTTTAGTGACCATTTGAAGTTATGACAGACCCACTCCCCCAAAGGTACTTACAATCTGCCTCTGAAGTTTCAATGCCACCCGAGGTCACGTGACTGTTTGTCAGGAACTTGCCAATCAGCCTGGATTTACAGTCATTTGTAGCGTCTCAAAGTCACGTGTGTTTTATGAAGGTTTTGCCCCAAACCGCCATCTTCTTTCAGTTTTTGGCAAGAACGACCCATAATGAACCATAAGTTTGCTTTAAGTGAACTGCAACGTTCACTTAACAACTGCTACAAAAAGGTCGTAGTAATCACTTAATAATCACCGGCCAGATAGTAATAATCACTTTATGACTATTACAACTTATGAGCATAATGGGTAAGTTCCATTATGAGGATTACTTGTATAGCATTTTTCTCCTTACCATTATTTATTTACAAAGATTAATGGATACAGAGAGGTGGCTGTATATAAGCTACCATGGTATCTGATAATTTTATAAATGTGATACAGGCAGTCCTCAACTTACAACTATTCCTTTAGTGACCATTCAAGTTACAATGACACTGAGAAAAAAATGACTGGTCCTTGCACTTACAACTGTTGCAGCATCTACAAAGTCACAAATTCAAAACTTGAACAATTGATAACTGGCACGCATTTAAGGTGGTTGTAGCATCCCAGAGCTATGTGATTGCCATTTGTGACTGTCTTAGTCAGCTCACCAGCAAAGTCAATGGAGAAAATTGTATTTGCTTAATGATGGCATGATTCACTTAACAACTGCAGTGATTTGCTTAACAGCCATGATTAAAAGGGTCATAAGAATCACATGTGACTCACTTAACTTGCCTTGTTTAGCAACATTGCTAAGAAGGTAGTTGAGAAGGTGGTTGCGCGGCAGCTCCAAAGGTTTCTAGATGAAACGGATTATCTTGATCCCTACCAGTCAGGATTCAGGCCTGGGTTTGGGACAGAAACGGCATTGGTCGCACTTTTGGATGATCTTTGGCGGGAGTGGGATGGGGGTAGTGCATCCATCCTTGCTCTACTTACCTCTCGGCGTTTTCGATACCATCGACCATGGTATTCTCCTGGAGCGGCTTCGGGGGATGAGAGTGGGAGGCCTTGTGCTATCCTGGTTCACTTCCTTCCCCAGCGGGCCTGGGGAACCCCAGAGCGGGCTGGAGCCCATTAAATGGCTCGTGTGAGCTGCTGTCGCAGGGATGGGGGTATCACGGTGTGATTTATTGCCTGTTACATGTATATGCAGGGAGAAGCATCCCTATCAAATATAATGGTTCATTCCTGAGCACGTGATTGATATGTTCTTGTACGCATGTTTGCATTCCAAAACTCCATTCTTTCCTTCTTCTTCTGACTTCCAATGAAAGGAGTCGCATTTTTATATCAGACATGTAATTAATCAGAATTTATTGTTTTTGTACCGAAATAAATATTTTAATTAGAACTTTAAACTGAATATCTGAATTCCGGGAAAAGATCAAACATCACCTCTGTGAGATTTATTCTCACGTCGTCAGGGGGGTTATTTTATTTTTATTTTATTATATTATATTAATTTATTTGATTCTTTTTATTAGTTTTATTGTTTTAAATGTGGTTTTATATTCTGTAAGCTGCCTTGAGTTGCCATGGGCGAATAGGCGGCAATATAAATTCAATAAACTAACAAACAAATAAACAAATAAAAATAAATTCTGGTGTCAATTGTGGTTATAAGGCAAGGACCTACCTGTACTCTAAAACAGTGCTTCCCAAACTTTTTCCTTCATGACCCAAAACCACTTATTAGAAAGCCCTTATTTAAATGTCCCTGTTGTAATTGGAAATTAAAATTGGAAATTATTAATGTTTGGTAATTTACCCAGGTTTGGGAAGCAAACATTGGTGCAAACATTGTTTTGCCACAATGACATAGTCGTAAAAAACGGTTACCTCGGTTCTTCCTTCTTTTATTAATTTGGAGAGACGAGACAGAAAACAACCTTAATCAATACCCCAAGTAGTGATTTAATCTCTAGAAGGACTAATGGCTTGCAAGTTTAGCAAAGGAAATATGTAAAATGATATTGTCAAGACTGCAAATATAAACTGGAACAACTTTAAATGCATGTCAATTCTATGAACTTGTTCTGCTGTATTTTTTAAGGTCAATGTGTTTCTCTCTACCAATGAAATATATATAAACTGAGGGGTGGAAGGGACCGTTCAATCTCTTTGCCTTTTTCTTTTTAAAGCCCCTTGTTTAAAGGAGAATCAATTACAGTTCTGAGCATGCAGCATTTCTTGCTCACAGTATGCATTAATTATAATGTGAGTAGTGAAATTGGTCCTCTCTCTTTAAATGACCAAAAGAGGAGTCTAATAATTGCATGTTTTAAGCCGAGCAAGTGTCCCTTCTGCAGTGTGTATTCATCAAGAGCAACCTCACAAAGATCATGTTAATTTCACTGCCACAAAACAAAATGATGCATCATGTTATCCCCCAATAATAAAACTGCATTCTAGCAGCCATGCAGGATTTTCCCCGTCTGCATTTCTATATGTCAGATCTGTAGGTGTTTGCAATCGGAGAAGTCTATCCTTCCGTGTTGCCTGTTGACAATGCTCAAATAACAGCACCTGCTGTTTGTGAAACGTTCATAAATAAAAATGGGGAATTACTGTGGGAAGGTACTGAAACTCATCCTCGGAGTCAAGTCCTTCCCACCCGATCACATTGATTTCTATGGCATCTTCTTTCTATCCCATCTGTCTTGGCATCCAAGGTAATTTATTTGCAAAAACACCTTTAAAAAAACACACCTTAAAATCAATACATCTAGCCAAAGATCATCATAATAAAACAAGCACTACTGGAAACAAGCATTTATCACTGTTCTTTTTTTTCAACTATGGCATATCTGGGGCGGGGGGGCGGGGAAAGAACAATATTGAGCGTTTTTTTTTTATAGACAACTCCAAGAGACAATAAAGATATAACAATTCTGATAGTCATCCCAGTCTTAAAGCTGTTGAGAAAAACCTCCTGTTCTTTCCAACCACGGTACTAACATCATTTATAGGAAGCACTTCACCCAACAAACCCATCACCCTGAATATTTTATAATAAGACATACATTACGTAAGCAGAGGTCACGGCATACAGGTAAATCCTCGGCTTACAAGCACAATGGAGCCCAAAATTTCCTTTCCTAAACAAGACAATTGTTTTGCTCTATTTTATGACCCTTCTTGTCACAGCTATAAAGTGAATCACAGCAGTCATTGTGTTAGTAACACGGATATCAAGTGAATCTGGTTTCCCCATTTGCTTATCAGGAGGTCACAAAAGGTGATCACATGCATGCCAACTGCTCACATTACTATAGCGATGATGCAACGGTCATCAGTATGAAAAAAAAGTCACTTTTTCAATGCCATTGTAACTTCAAATGGTCACTAAATGAATGTTTAAGTCAAGGACTACCTGCAGTTATGCTGAGCTGTGCCCATTTTTCTAAGCAAGGATACACTGCCAGTTTATTTATTAAATTTATATGCTGCCATCTCACCGACAAGCAACGCTGGGCATCTTACTATCATAAAAACAGAGGTATAAAACATTAAATATTATATAAACCCAAATTAAATAATTAAAGGCCAGTACCAGTATACTACAGGGTTGTGGTACAATCTTCTTCCTTGTCCACTAATCACCTCCAAAATGGAATGTCCCCATGTTTATAAGTAGCAAAAGCAGTTATTATAGCAACCTTAACCCATAGAATCATCTCTGTCGAAGATGACGTAACTAAGTTTATTTTTTTATCACAAATATTATTTTAAAAAGCGAGATACCCATTTCAGTTGCAACTTCTGAACTTCCTTTAGAACCTAGAAATCAAAAGCAGAAAAGGAGATGCAATTCTGTGTGTCCAATGCAGCGGTGAAATCTACTTACCTTCCCCACCAGTTGCCCCCCCCATCGTACGTGTTTTTTCACCATCTGTGCATGCACAGAAGGCTTTGCGCATGCTATGAGGGTTAAAAAAAGAAAATGGTGATGTCCAGATGGGTAGGCGGAGCCTCGTGCGGCCACCGCTACCAGTTCTCCGAACCACCGGCAGCCGCCGCTACCCGTACGCCCAAACCGGGCTGAACCGGTAACATTTCACCCCTGGTCCAATGAATTTGCTTTATTTTAGAGGGAAAAATGACATCATATGGAAGGAATTATGTAGATAAATATTGGTTTCCTCTGCAACAATTGTTTAAGAATAACAAATACTCTGCAGAGAAGGGCATGTGGAACAGACAGAATTTGGGGTGATAGTAGGAGAGAGCTAGTTTGGTGTAATGGTTAAGGTATCAGGCTATAAACTGGAACGTAAGCAAAAGTCCTGTTTTGAGCACAAAGCCTTGGGCCAGTCACTTTCTCTCAGCCCTAAGAAAGAGGTAATGGCAAATCACTGTGAAAGCTTCAGGGACTTGTCCAGGCAGACTCAAGAATGAAACAAAGGAAAAAATAATAAATAATAGCACTAATTTCTATTTAACATTTTTATTAATGAGCATTATAATGGTTCATCTTATAATAACATACTGCAAAAATCCATCAGGAGTATGAACGTACCAAATTGTGATTTTTTTAAACAATGATTTATCAGCTTTTAACAATGAGTATCAGCTTTTATAAATGCAGTGTTCACTGAGCAACTGAAACGGAGGAAAATAATCTGTAAAGATTTCTACTAGAAATTGGGAGAAAATAACCCCCTCGCTACAACGTGTATATAGCTTTTTCTAAAGGGCATTCTGGAACGAACTCTAATTTTTTCAAGGCAGATTAAATATACAAAAGCTCATGTTAATTACAGCCAAGAGTTCTGGGCAACTTTCCACAAAAGCAGGTGCAGAGCAGTAGTGGGTTCTAAAACCCGTTGCTACCGGTTCGTGCGCAACGCTTCTGCGCATGCACAGAAGCGTCCCGGGCGGGTGGCCGGAGCCTCCTGCCGCCACCGCTACCAGTTCGCAGAACCGGGAGCAACCCACCACTGGTGCAGAGAATATACAAGTTTCGTGCTGATTTAGAAACCTTGTAATGGTTAGACCAGGGTTTCTCAATCTCAGCCACTTGAAGATGTGTGGATCTCAACTCCCAGAATCCTCCTGCCAGCATAGTGAAGTCCATACATCTTCAAGTAGTGAAGGCTGAGAAACACCAGGTTAGATAACCTCATGGTAACTCTTCCTCTGAAGTGATATTCCAAGTGTTGGAAGCAAGATAGCTTGAGAATTTATTTGAATCTGCTACTCTCAAATCAGCTTTTCTTTAAACACACAGCTGGTTCAATTCTTTAACATTTCTTATATTAATAGCATGCAATTTATTTAATGATGAGAAGATGCCACACACAAACATGGTAATTAAAACGAAAGCCTAATATATTTAGAATTGCATAAAAATACTGCATGATGTATTTATTTTTCTTAATATAAAATGACCTCCATCAAAAAACTAAATCAGGATTCTTGGATCTTGGACTTGCTATGTCTTATAAGAGGAACCAAAAGGTGAAGAGAGCTTCAACAGAAATAAGATAAACAGTAAATCTGCCCCTTCTTACAGGCATTCTATTCATGGAAATAAATCACTGAAAATGAAACAGATAGAATGATACAGATAGTCCTCGATTTACAACCATAATCATGCCTGCCCATTGCAATCCTAAATCGTAATGGTTGTAAAATGGGCCAGCCATGTGACTGACTCAATGTTATAACCTTAACAACCTCTGTGGTTGTTAAGCGAACCCATTGGTCTCAATGGGTATTTTTGCAGAAAACTGGAAGTAAGCACTGGTTTTTGGCAAAAATCTTGCAAATCGTGGTCATAGGATTATAGGAAGATGCAAATAAGGCCATTACTTGCTGGAGGGGGGAGAACTGTCATAACTTTGAACAGTTACTATCGTGTTTCCCCGAAAATAAGACCCCGTCTTATATTTTTTTGAACCCTGAAATAAGCGCTTGACCTTATTGCCATGCACTCAAAAGCCTGATTGAGCTTATTATCAGGGGATGTCTTATTTTGGGGCAAACAGGGTAAGTGACTGGTTGTAATTTAAGAACTACCTGTATGTTGAAAAACCATTCTTCAAACATGTGGGAAAGCCCATCTGCCATTTTGCCTATTCATAAAATACACAAAACACACCCCATCTTCTGAACAAAATTATGCTCTTTATCATCAATGTTGAGTGAACATATTATTGATCAGTATATATCAACTGTGGATATGCAAAATTCCAGGTAATAATAACATGAATAAGAAGGCCTTTCTGTACCATTTCAATGTTATTTTACTAAATTATACTTTTAATTATTATCAGTTTCAATGTTATTTTACTGAACAATGCTTTTAATTATTATCAGTTAAAATTAAATCATCTGGTAAGGAGAGCTTAGAAGGAACTTGGAAAAATACATATTAATATAAGAAAGGAATGCTTTATGATTATGCCACCTTCATTGTACTAGTATAAAAACTACTTCATTCCATGGACTTGCCTTTATTTTATAAGAAAATGTTGTTTGGGGAAGGCTTCAATGAATAAACGGACTCTGTGTGCTTTGCTGTCCATCAGTCACTAAGTTGTGTCTGACTTCCCGACCCCATGGACTATAGCACACCAGACCCCTCTATCCTCCATGGTCTCCTGAGTTTGCCAAATTCATGTTTGTTGCATCTATGACACTATCTAACCATCTCATCAACTGCCGTCCCCTTCTCTTTTTGCCTTCAATCTTTCCCAACATCAGGGTGTCTTCCAATGAGTTTCAATGGCCAAAGTATTTGAGCTTCAGCTTCAGTAGATGTCCTTCCAAAGAACAGTCAGGGTTGATTTCCCTTTATTAGATTACTGATCTCCTTGCAGTGGTAAGAATCATTATCATCATGACTATCTGACTAAAGTTTTGGCTGGTATCCAAAGAGTTTTTCTACTGGGTGTGCTCAGTAGAATTGTGTATATATTTCTCTCTATATGGATTTGTAATCAGTTTCTTCTCCAATTCCACATCACTAACAACTTGCTGTTACAAAGGCAGATTTAATAGCTCATTCATTGTAGTTCATGTTTCCATCACCCAAAGGATTATGCTCAGAGGTGAAATGCTACTGGTTCAGCCTGGTTCGGGTGTACCAGTAGTGGCGGGTGCCGGTGGTTCGGAGAACCGGTAGCGGCGGCAGTGTGAGGCTCTGCCCACCCACCCGGATGCCCCCATTTTCTTTTTTTAACCCTCTGCACATGCGCAAAGCATTCTATGCATGCGCACAGGGTGAAAAAAAGTGCGTGCGTGAGCAGAGCGGGGGTGAAAAAGTGAGTGCATGCACGTGCAAAGCGTGCACTTCCGAACCGATAGGAAAGATAAGTAGATTTCACTGCTGACTATGCTGGATCTTTCCATTCCCATCACTGCAATACATGATATTTTTCCAAGTATCATACTCATATTTCATGATAAATCTTCTCTGAGACTCTGAGACCTTCTCTGAGAAAATGAGAAATTTGCAGATGCAGTAGATAGACTTCAGGTATTCCTCAAATTATGACCACAACTGAGTCCAAAATTTCCATTGTTAAACAAGGCAGTTGTTAAGTGAGTTTTGCTCCATGTTACGACCTTTTTTTGCCACAACTGTTAAGTGAATCACTGCAGTTGTTAAGCGAATCACTGCAGAAGCATACAGTAATTAACCAAATCTGGCTTCCCTCATTGACTACTACTTCATTCCATGGACTTGCCTTTATTTTATAAGAAAATGTTGTTTGGGGAAGGCTTCAATGAATAAACGGACTCCGTGTGCTTTGCTGTCCATCAGTCACTAAGTTGTGTCTGACTTCCCGACCCCATGGACTATAGCACACCAGACCCCTCTATCCTCCATGGCCTCCTGAGTTTGCCAAATTCATGTTTGTTGCATCTATGACACTATCTAACCATCTCATCAACTGCCGTCCCCTTCTCTTTTTGCCTTCAATCTTTCCCAACATCAGGGTGTCTTCCAATGAGTTTCAATGGCCAAAGTATTTGAGTTTCAGCTTCAGTAGATGTCCTTCCAAAGAACAGTCAGGGTTGATTTCCCTTTATTAGATTACTGATCTCCTTGCAGTCCAATTGTGACTCCAAGGCCACAATTCAAATGCATTGATTCTTTGGCGCTTTCTTATAGTCTAAATCTCACACTCATACATTACTACTGGGAAAACCACAGCTATGACTATACAAACCTTTGTTGACAAGGTGGTGTCCAGTTTATGTGTGATGACTAACATCAGTTACAAACGAAGTGGTAAGAATCATTATCATCATGACTATCTGATTCGTTTCCTCTCAAATGGATCTCTAAAGTAGGAACCGGCAACCTGTTACACTCCGCATACAAATTAGTAGCACACAAAACTGTTTGAAACTGAACAACCTCAAATTCAAAACAGGTGTGCTCCAAGTGGAAAGTATTCTGTTTTGAGCTCAAATCACCTCTAAAATGCTCAGAACCATCTGTTTCAAATTCAAAACATACGTTTTACATTCACTGAGGCATTAGGAGATTTGGAGCAGTTGAGTTCAAAAATTTTTGTGTATTCTTACTCCTGTGCTATTTTCTCCTAGAAAGTCTGTGAAGTCTTCAACAACATCTGGCGTGTTACAGGTGGCTTACCTTTGCTCAAGATAATGCACAACACCAAAAAATTAACAAAATGTCTTTGCATTCATATATGGCTAAAAAAACATATTTCAATTCTACAAGTCATTGGGCAATGGATAAAATAAATTGCATGTAATATACATACAATAAAAATAAATCAACAAGAAATATGAGGGGAAAAAGAAGTAATAATATTTTTAAATAATCACAGTAAAAATATTAGCCAAGGTGTATTCAATGTACTTTCAATTAATTCAATTCTAAAATAACTTCCCAAAGTCTAAGAGAAAAAGAGATATTTGGCACCAGAAAGAGCATAAATAAATATGGATTCTTGTCATTTAGCTATTTTTTAGAAATCATATCTAATGCTTCATTACTACTTTACCATCCAAAGATAGGTATTGAAAGAAAATTCACAGAAATGTGTACATGGTATGGTCACAATATGCATGAAAGACTGCTTTAAAAATTTTATATTGGTTTAGCTGTTACCATACATCCATTTGTTTTGGCCTAAATCATGTTTTTTTCAGCTTGAAAACACAACGCTTTCCATAGTATAGATAGTCCTCAACTTACAACCACAATTGAGCCCTAAATTTCCATTGTTAAATAAGGCAGTTGTTAAGTGAAATCATGCCCATGACCTTTTTGTCATGGTTGTTAAAACAAATCACTGAAGTTGTTATGTGAATCATGCAGTTGTTAAGAAAATTTGGCTTCCTCCATTGACTTTGCTTGTCAGAAACTCCCTAAGAAGGTTGCAAAGGATAATCCCAGAATTCCAGGGTGCTGCAGCCATTGTAAATACATGCCAGTTGCCAAGCAACGGAATTTTGATCATGTGACTGTGGGGATGCCACAACAGTCATAAGTGTTCATGGTCATTAAGTAGCTTTTTTCAGTGCTATTGCAACCTCAAATGGTCATTAAACGAATGTTTAATGTAATGTAAGCACTGTTCCTTCTAAGCTGCGCGACCGCGCGGCCGCACACGTAATGAGAGAATGCCGCGCAGAAGTTTCTAACTTCCGTGCGGCATTTTCTAATGGCAGAGGCTGTGCGCCTGCACGGCCACGCACATGAAAAGAAAACACCGCGCGGTAGTTTCTAACTGCCGCGTGCTGTTTTTTAACTGCTGCATGCCGTTTTCTGTTATTACAGGGAACATTGGTTGTAAGTCAAGTCAACCTGTATAGAAATTGGTACACGAAAAGAGGTATTACTCTGAAATCAGCGCTTAAACCATTGTCTCTGGAAACTATAAGATTAGGAAAACCTGGATATCTGAGGAGGAATAAAGTTATTAGTCAGAAAAGACGGTACACTACAGCCTAGAATAAGAGGAAGAAGTCAAAGCCTTTATAGTCATTGTACATCATGTATGCAACGAAATTGGTTAGGAAGTACAAGAGGTCCTCTATTTATGACCAGTCGCTTATCAAAACCATTCAAAGTTACAACAGACTTCCCCAAGGCTATTTATCATCCAGATTCAAAGTTCTGACAGCTGCTCTCCTCCCCACAGTCACATGATCACATTTCGGATACTCAGCAATTGACCTGCATTTATAGAATTTGCAGTGTTCCATTGTCATTTGGCCAGAATTTTTCATGAGGGGTTTTTTTTTTTGCGCCAAAACCCAGCATTTCTGCTTCCTGGCAAAACACACCCATTGCTGACAATGGATTCATTTCACAATTGTAGTGTTCACTGAATGCTTACAGCATTTGCTTAATGATCATAGTAATTCATGTAACAACCACCTCAAAAAAGTTTGTGTAATCAGGTGCATTGACATAGTGACTCACCAAACTATGACCATAATTCCAGAACTACCTGTACATGTACAAATAAACATAATTTAACTGCCTCATATTTTAATATCAAAACAATGTTTGCACCCACCATCTTACGCTTAACAAAAGAAGGACAAATTCATAATGCATATACATACATACGCATAACCCACAAAATTCACTTAGAGCTGAGATGGCGCAGTGGTTAAATGCAGCACTGCAGGCTACTGCTAGTTCAGCAGTTCAGCTGTTCAAATCTCACCGGCTCAAGGTTGACTCAGCCTTCCATCCTTCCGAGGTGGGTAAAATGAGGACCCAGATTGTTGGGGGCAATATGCTGAACTCTGTAAACCGCTTAGAGAGGGCTGTAAAGCACTATGAAGCGGTATATAAGTCTAAGTGCTATTGCTATTGCTACTATCTTATGTTAGGCTTAAAGTAGCAGCCCACTCCATCCTATACAAACTGCAAGCTTCCTTTAAGGATAATTGCATATACCGTAAGCTGGTAGAGAATCCACATTTCAATGGTCTGCATGCAAAAGAAAGCTGGGTTAAATCCCAGCCCTACTACCTAGACTTGAGGAAAAGACCAATCTGAAAAGGAGGTTGCAAATCACTGACACAATGTTGACTTAGCTTGAGCAACAGTCTGAATTTCCATAAGACAACAAATGATACTGCTAGGTTTATGAGTAGCACAGTGGAGCTGTTTAGTTTGTGCACTACTTTTCAAAATCTAAGGAAGGTTTAGCTGAGCAAGTGCACAGAGTATTTTTCTCCCTGACTATTATTTTCTCAGAGAGAGAGAGAGAAAATAATTAGCACCGACACGGAACACCTTAAGAATGGCAGCTCAGGAAGGAAAGCATTAGCACATCTTCCCCTTATGTATAGACAATTCTGCCTCAATTAATTTGTCTACTGTAGAAATTATTATCTTCTTGAATTTCCCTCCCTTGAAGAGCCATCAAGGACCTTTATTCATAAGAAGAAAGATGGTACCTCTCACAATAAACAATTCTGGAATAATCAGCTTATACAATATCTATGTATTGATATATTTTGGTGAAGATTTGTATTTGTTTATTTTGTCAAGCATAAATGAATATAAGCAAAGTACAAACAGTAAAACATGATTGAATATATATATATATAATATTACAAGCATGAATAAGAGTAAAAGAGGTATGAATATATGGGTACATTAGGACAGAAACGGTAGGCACGATTGTGCGCTTATGCACGCTCCTTACTGACCTCTTAGGAATGGGGTAAGGTCAATGGTAGATAATAAGAGGTTGAAGTTTTTGGGGTTTGGGGAAGAAACTACTGAGTCAGGTAAACTGTTCCAGGCGTTGACAACTCTGTTGTTGAAGTCGAATTTTTTGCAATCAAGTCTGGAGCGGTTTACATTAAGTTTGTATCTATTATGAGCTCGTGTATTATTGCGGTTGAAGCTGAAATAGTCGTTAACGGGTAGGACATTGAGGCGGATAATTTTGTGAGCTACACTTAGGTCAGATCGAAGGCGGCGGAGTTCTAAATTTTGAAGTCCCAAAATTTCTAGTCTTTTGTTGGGGTCAGAAAGTCCACTGCATCAAACTGCACAGTATTTTATAGTAGTGAAATAACTGTACATTTGTGAGATAAACCAAATCCTTCCCGATACATAGTAAAAAAATCAAATGACCACCAAGTGTAAACATTATTTATCTTTACTATCATTGACTAAGGGCTAGGAGGAATATGGCAGGAACTCATACAGCCTTGAAAAATAGTTGGAAGTGACAGCCATCCAGTTTAAAACAACACAAATGTTCTCTGAATTTATTGCATCAGTCTGAATATAATTCAACCAGGATGTTAACTATTTGCAAAATTGATCAATAAATAAAGGGAGATATAAAGGGATTCAACTACAGTAGACCATTTGATGTTGCAAAAATATGCTGCTTGGGCCAGGACTTCATGCCAACTGCTTAAAACATACATAATTTAGCAGAATGATTCAATAGCAATGAACAATTCATTGAATAAATAGATATCCAAAATCAATTGAAGCATTTGGGACGGGCATTGCAAATGACTTGCCTGGAATATAATAGCACTGTTTTATTTCAAGGAGGGAGGGAGGGAGAGAGGGAGGGAGGGAGGGAGGAAGGAAAGTTTAAAGTACTTTGAAGGGAATGATTTCATGACACGTTGATAAAGTATAATTTATAGAAGCATTCTATAGATAATTCTCAACTTACAACAGGTCACTTAGTGACTGTTCGAAGTTACGACAGACCCCCCCAAAAAGGCTCTTTACAACCCAGATTGAAAAGTGTAATGGCTGCGTCCTTCCCCTGCAGACATATAACTATGTTTTGGCACTCGGCAATCAACCCACGTTTATTGCTATTTGCAGTTCCCCATAGTCACATGACTACTACTTACAATGTTTTGGGTTTTTTGGAAACCAGGATTTATTGCCCAAACAATAAGTTTATTTAACAAATACAGCATTTATTTAATGACCACTGCAAAAAAGTTGATAAAATTGGGTGCTGTCACATAATGACTTGCTTAATGACTATCATAACTTGCAACCATAATTACAGTTACAGTTGTCAAGTCATGACTACTATAGTTTTCAGCTATTATAGCTACTTACTAAATTAATACATTGCACTAAAACAACAATGTGGTTTATTCAATGTTGGCTTAGAGTTTATATGAGTTCAGTTATTATGATTTATGAAGTATGATGTGTCTAGTATAATCTATGAAGTCAGCCATACCTTATTTGGCAAACCATAGTTAAAACAAACAGGCTTTGCAGGTATGAACCAGACCAATGTGTTTCAAGTATAACAATTCTTCCTGAAGGGTATTCTTCTTTACAAGACCTCTTCCAGAAGAGAATATGTGATGAAAATTTGTCAACTTACGACCACAATTGAGCCCAAAATTTCTATGTTAAGTAAAACATTTGTTAAGTGAATTTTGCCCAATTTTATAACTTTTTTTGCCACAGTTGTTAAGTGAATCACTGCAGTTGTTAAATTAGTAAGATGGCTGTTAAGTGAATCTGGCTTCCCCATTGTCTTTGCTTGTCAGAAGGTCACAAAAGGTGATCATATGACCTTGGGACACAGCAACAGTCATAAGTATGAACCAGTTGCCAAGCATCTGAATTTTGATCACATGATCTTGGGAATGCTACAAATGTCATGTGAAAAAGGACATAGGTCACTTTTTTCAGTGTTGTTTTAACTTTGAAGGATCACTAAATGAACTGAGGAAAACCTGTATACAAATTATTAAGGGTTTCCAACCAATGACACAAGGGGCTCGGTGGACATATGAGAATTTGTACCAAAATCTCAAACAAATTGCTGAAAATGTTCTAATTCATAATTATTTTTATTAAATTTTGGAATCCTATAGAAGTTGTCAAGAAGTCACATGCTACCAAGGTTGCAATATGCTGATCCCAAGATTCCATAAAGATCCTCACAAGCTGTAGATGACAATATAATTATCCATATTTAAAAAAATTCAAAACTTGTAGTACATATAACAAATTGGATCACTTCTGCTCCAGTGTACTTCTGCTTCACAAGTACAGTGAAACTTCAATTTAACAGATTATTCAGGAAGAACAGGTGTTTAATGTCCATTAAATCCAAATTTACATCATTTGCATAACAACAGAAATCAATGCAAATTGTGTTAATTTACATTTATTATCTGGATTACTTTGGATGCAATAGACTTTGTTCTATTATTTTGTATGGACACAACATTTGTCCATTGCATCCAAAGTCTGCCTAATGACTGTTAGGGCCTATTAAATCCAAGTTTCATTGCATTGTCATTTTGCAATGAATTTATCTGTACAGGCCTCTTTCAATGTGAAAAGTTTTAGGCAGAAAAAAATATGTTCCTATATTTTAACCAATCTACAATGAGCACAAGTCTAATGTGTACTTATACGGTATAGTTACTAGAGGAATTTGTATAAAGTTTTGGCTGGTATCCAAAGAGTTTTTCTACTGGGTGTGCTCAGTAGAATTGTGTATATATTTCTCTCTATATGGATTTGTAATCAGTTTCTTCTCCAATTCCACATCACTAACAACTTGCTGTTACAAAGGCAGATTTAATAGCTCATTCATTGTAGTTCATGTTTCCATCACCCAAAGGATTATGCTCAGAGGTGAAATGCTACCGGTTCAGCCTGGTTCGGGTGTACCAGTAGTGGCGGGTGCCGGTGGTTCGGAGAACCGGTAGCGGCGGCAGTGTGAGGCTCTGCCCACCCACCCGGATGCCCCCATTTTCTTTTTTTAACCCTCTGCACATGCGCAAAGCATTCTATGCATGCGCACAGGGTGAAAAAAAGTGCGTGCGTGAGCAGAGCGGGGGTGAAAAAGTGAGTGCATGCACGTGCAAAGCGTGCACTTCCGAACCGATAGGAAAGATAAGTAGATTTCACTGCTGACTATGCTGGATCTTTCCATTCCCATCACTGCAATACATGATATTTTTCCAAGTATCATACTCATATTTCATGATAAATCTTCTCTGAGACTCTGAGACCTTCTCTGAGAAAATGAGAAATTTGCAGATGCAGTAGATAGACTTCAGGTATTCCTCAAATTATGACCACAACTGAGTCCAAAATTTCCATTGTTAAACAAGGCAGTTGTTAAGTGAGTTTTGCTCCATGTTACGACCTTTTTTTGCCACAACTGTTAAGTGAATCACTGCAGTTGTTAAGCGAATCACTGCAGAAGCATACAGTAATTAACCAAATCTGGCTTCCCTCATTGACTTTGCTGATCGAAAGTTACAAATTGTGATCATATGACTCCGGTCAATGCAACTGTCATAGATACATGCATTTGCCAAGTGCCTATGGGAACGCTGCAATGGTCATTTTGATGAAAGCCAATCATAAATCACTTTTTTCATTGCCATTGTACCTTCGAATGGTGTAAATGAATGGATGTAAGTCAACAATTACTTGGACATTTTGCAAAATCAGTTATCTATGGTTTGAAGATTAATATCCCTGCAACAAATATATGTGGAAGAATTGTTTTCCATTGGAGTATTTTATTTTAGCTTTGGTTTTGGCTTTGGCTTCTTTGATACACTCTACTAATTGTGTAAGCATTAATAATAATACAATAATGATATACCAATAATACACGGATCATCACTCACTCTTCTCTTAAAGAAGGAAACTTGATAGGGTGTCCAATACACTTATTTACTGAAGCACAACTTGTCAGCCCCACATCTTCTTCAAAAGCAAATAAATAGTATTTATTTGAACGTAGAAGACAGTTTGACAGATTCAAATAATTACAAGTAATAAATAACAGATGAATCTAAGACTAAAGTCCCACTCCAATCTGGGTGAGGGCAACTTGTGTTTCAGTTGCTAAGTCGTGCCTGATTCATTGAGACCCCATGGACCAGAGAGAGCATGCCAGGCTCTTACAGGGTGCCTTAGCATTTGGGAAACCCAAAACTTTCAAATGGTTTCAGAATTCCAAGAAAAGGAAGTTTATTATTAGAGGAATTCAGAAAAACATGCTTCAACAATGTTGAAGAGAAGGTGCATCTAGAGCAGGGATGGGGGACTATGGTCCTTTTATGATTTGTGAACTTCTACTCTCAGAATTCCTGAGTCTCTATGGCTGGCTCAGGAATTCTGGGAGTTGATGTCCAGAGGTCTTTAAAGGGGCCATAGTTGCCTACTCCTGGTCTAGAGAATGTTTGCTTTATAAGACTGTCAAGGGCACATAATTGATAAATACCAGTTTGTCAGATCATGCTAAGCCAAGTAATAGCCAATGCTAAGCCAAGATATATCAGCCAACCTGATATATCACAACCAAGTTGACACAACATAATATATTCTGGTTTAATGTAAATGTGGATTCAGCCACTAGAGTAAGAAATTAATTACAGATTCTTCACAAATAACTCTAATGTCATCATTGCTCTTCTCCCTGTCTCATTCCCAATGTTTGGGAAATGATGTATGTTTCTTAAACCATGGGGACAATTATATTCATCTTTCCCAGTTGATTATCATCTGCCTTCCCAAAAGAATATCATTCAAGTAAAAGAATTCATGGTGACTGGACTGGCTCCCATGTTTATTGAAGTGTAATAATAAAAAGAAAATTATGATAAATACCATTTATTTTACATGTATTCTATAAAGCTGCCAATCAATTATAACAAACTTTGACATGAAACAAAGATTTTCATAGTGTGAAAACAACAGAGCAGCTGGTAGAAAGCTCAGAAAAGAGATACAGGTAGTTCTCAAAACATAACTGTCGTAAAACCTAATTTTATGAATTGTTTTGTGGTGGTTGTTAAACAAATACTGTGACTGCTAAGTGGATGCTCCAATTATTAAATAAACCAATGGTTTGCTATGGCACAGTTTTGCTGAAAACTGAAAGAAAGTGCCAGTTTCTAGCAAAGCCATCATAAAATGCGGTCCTTGGGATGCTGCAAACAGCCCTAAATGCAGCCATGTTGCCTAATCCGTAAAATTCGGTCATGTGAGAGGGAGGCCTGATTGTTAGAACTTCAAATCTGGCTTGTAAATAGCCCAAAGGTAGGCCCATCATAATTTCAAATGGTTGCTAAGCAACTGGTTATAAGTCAAGGAGTAACTGAACCATGTTTTTTCTTAAAGAAAGAGGCTGAGACAAACCACATAACCTCCTGTCTAAAACTAATCTATGCATGAAACTAAGGGGAAAGAATAGAAAATAACTTTCAAGCTTTTTGTACATATTTATTAATAAAATAGCTTCCTCATGAGAAGAAAAAATACGGCATCTGGGAGGAAAGTGAATCCACATGAGCTACCGGTAGATTGAAGATATGACAATGTTTAAGTTCCAGGAACATTTAAAGCATTTCCAACATTAAACCATTTCCTGAGGTGCTGTTTGGCCATTTCAAAGGGATTAATTTGACATCACCCAGCAAGCATTTCCACTATGAGCAAAAAAATAAAAATTATATAAGTCTTTGACTACTGACCCAGTTTTTGAAAATCAATGCCACAGCAAATATAGCTTCTATAAAAATTAATTTGGAGATGGAACAGCTAGTTCAATAGAAGTTTAATCCCTTGAACAAAGAATTAAGAAAGACCTATGTGGTAGTAGAGATTAGACACTGATGTCTGACTTTGCTTTAAAAACACTAAGTTTCTCCATATTAGTGTTCAACTGCCATTTATGTCTGCTTTCCGATTTCCCCCCCCCCCAATCTCAAGTCAAAAACTGCAGACATCATAAATTAAATGGCAAAGCAGCCAAATATAATTTTGAAGTGGTAGATAATAATAGCCAGTTTAATTATACCAAGGGCTTCACTATATATTGAAAACAATTCACTATGAAATCCTATACTCTCTGACTTTGGGGTTACTTGTACCAAGCATCTGCAGGATGCAAGCATACAATGTTTGCTGCTGTTACTAAAATCTGGTTGGCCTCTGCAGGAGAAACCTTCAGCAGTGGTTTTCCTTCTATTAATTTGCCTTTTCAGATGTTTAAAAATGTGCCTAGTAAACTGACCAGAAATCGAAACTGTCATCTTAAACTTCTACAGCGCCCAAATATCACATGGCTGTGATAAGTAAAATTCACATGTCACTTTTCAATGCTGTTGTAACTTTGAATGGTTTCTAAATGAATGGTCATAAGTCAAGAATTACCTGTAGTATCTAGATCACCTTTGGATGCACATTTTGGCATATAAAAGCCCAGTGCTAACTATTAGGACAGTAAAAGTTTTGAGCACTTTTAAAATAGGAAAACATAGGGAGGTTATTCTAAATCAATGAGCAAATATACCTAGGAGCATCCAGTTTAATTTGTAAAGATTTTAAGGCAGCGTTTTTCAAACTTTGTGGTGCCACAGCCTCCCATTTGTGTCACACCCCTTCTCCATGAATAAAATAGTCCTCAACTTACGACCAGTAGTTCCAATGGACCTCCCCAAAGGGTTCTTATGACCCAGTTCCAAAGTTCCAACAACCAGGGGTCCTTGAGGTTATGTGGCATGTTGGTTGCTCGGCAACCAAGGTCTAACCTACGGCTGCTTCCAATGTCCCACGATCACATGACTACATTTTATAATGTGGCATTTATTTCTGTTTTTTGGCAAAACTGCTCATAACAGACCATTGCTTCACTTAACAACTATGGCAATTGCCTAATGACCAGGGTAGTCATTTTACCACCACCGTGTTAATAACTGCCACCAAAACAATAATAAAATCAGGTAGGTGACCTGATTTAAGATCGTCACAACTTGGTGATGGACAAGCTCCATTACTGTCACGCAGTGATTTTTATTACATATTGTTTAATGTAATTAAACAATTACATAAACAATGTAATTGTTTATTACATATTGTTATATGTATATGCAGGGAGATGCATCCCTATTCATTATAATGGTTTATTCCTGAGCACATGATTGATATGTTCTTGTACGCATGTGTACATTCCATTCTCTTCTTCTGTTCCTGGCTTCCATTGAAGCAAGACTTACTTTTATATCAGAGATGTAGACTAATGAGGATTTATTGTTTTGTACCGAAATAAATATTTTTACTTAGACTTTTAAACTGCAGTTTCTTTTCAAATGCCTGATGTCCGGGAAAAGATCAAACTTCTCCTTTGTGAGATTAATTATCGCCTCTGACAATTACTGTTATGAGGACTACCTGTATGGTGAATCTCACAAGTTTCGTTCGGGTGATTCAGGTAAATGGATAACTCACCAAAGGTCGATGTCAGGGGAAAGCCCATATCCTCATATTCGTAACCTTTGCATGAACATTTCAACGTGCAAAGCTCCCTTGCTGCAGATAGTCATGCTGTACTCATCAACAATCCGCTCTTCACTGACATCACTCCAGCACTTATACAAGCAAGGTGTCATAGCTTCATCGGGGAAGTGGCAATAAAACTCTCTCCCGAAGGCAAACGTACATTCATGAACTTAAAGGCAGTAGATTCAAGGATGAGATTCAAGTAGCTTGTTTTGCTGCAGCTAGAGATAATATATCTGCTGCTATAATAATGAAAATCAGTGACTTCAGAATTCAGGAAATGGCATAAATTGATAGTCAGATCCAGCACTTAAAACCTAAGACTTTTTTGCCAGCAATTATATGGTGCGCTTGGGGTTTTTTATCAGAAGAAAGATAATTGGATTATAAGTGATTTTATGGATGAAGCATTAGATTACACAGGCCTCAGCCAATCTAGACCTCCCAGGGACAAAACAAACAAAAAATATGAGGTGACTCAGGGTTGCAATTAAAGGAAATACACAAAGATAAGCCGCTTCTGAAATTAACAAAGGATTATGCAGGTTAAATGAAAGGGAAATATCAGGAAAGCTAGATAAAAGATCAGATCATTAAATAAGACCATGAAATCTAGTTTATTGAAATTTTACAGATTCAGAGTTGTTTTAAGTGTTATGAAGAGATAAGAGCTAGAATACAGCTAGTTCCTAACTTATAACTAAAACTGAAACTGAAACTTCCATTACTAAGTAATGTGAGCCATGTTACTGAATTTACGACCTTTTCTGGCCACTGTTGTTAAACAAACCACACAGTGTTAAGTGAATCTGGTTTCTCCATTGACTTTGTTGATGTAAGGCAGGGTGTCAAACTCAAGGCCCGGGGCCCGGATCCAGCCCAAGGGGTGCTTAAATCTGGCCCATGGGGCTGCCCTAAAAACAGCAAAGGACCGGCCCGCGGTGCCTCTGCCAGCGAAAACAGGCTCCATTTTCATCATGACATCCTCCTGCCGCCCTTTGTCAGCGAAAAGTATTCACTGGCAGAGGACAGCAGGAGGCTGTCGCAGCGGAAAACGGAGCTCTGGACCTGTTTTCACTGGCAGAGCTCTCAGGCCATCAGACGCCCCCAACACAAGTGACATCATGCCAGGGGTGAAATGCTCTCGGTTCGCTCGTGCCTGTCGGTCGTCGGAGAGCCGATCGCGAAGGCAGTGTGCGGCTCCGCCTACCCGCCTGGACGCCGCCATTTGGGTTCTTTTACCCTCTGCGCATGCACAGAATGCTTTGCGCATGCGCAGAGGGTAAAAGAACCCAAATGGTGGTATCTGGGCAGGTAGGCGGAGCCGCGCACTGCCTTCGCGATCGACTCTCCAACGACCAACAGGCACGAGCGAACTGGGAGCATTTCACCCCTGCATCATGACCACCCTGGCTACGTCCACCCCTGCCCCCAAGGTCAAACACAACCCTGATGCAGCCCTCAATGAAATCGAGTTTGACACCCCTAATGTTAAGGTGTCATGAAGGGTTGCAAATAGTGATTATGTGACCATGGGATCCTGTAACTGTCATAAATACATAAACACATACATGACATGTACCTGTAGGAATGCTATGAAAGCCGCAAGTATGAGGACCAGTAATGTCACTTTTTCAGCACCATGGTAACCTCAAATGGTTTCTAAATTAATGGTCGTAACTTGAGAACTACACATAGTGGCACTCTTTAGAATAAGGAACCCATATAATAATTCACCAACGCTGCAATTCAATAGCAGCCTTTCCTAATAAGATGCCCCTCAGGAGTAACTGTGACAATCATTACCCCATTCTCTTCTTTACAGTCTGATGGAGCACCCACAACTTTTGAAGGCAAGTCATTCCACTGGTTAATTGTTTTCACTAGTAGGAGATTTCTCCTTAGTTCTAGGTTGATTCTCCCCTTGGTTTGTTTCCATCCATTGCTTCTTGTCTTGCCTTCTGGTGCTTTGGAAAATAAGTTGACCCCCTCTTATTCTGTGACAGCGCCTCAAATATTGGAACAATGCTATTACTATATTTAGGGAATAACTAGAGTTATTAATTCTCAGTCTTTTATGTGGTCTTTACTTCCTAGATCCTACTGGACTCCTTTCTATCTCTCAGATAATTTGGTCCTTAAGGCGTCAGGCCAAACCAGGAGACGGTGAGTTCTAATATTGCCTTAGGCATGAAAGCCTAAGGGTGTCTTTGGACCAATCACCAGGATTCCTTGAGTTCTAGTCCCATTTTAGGAATGGAAACTAGTTGGGGGACTTCGGGTTAATCACCAGCATACTTTGAGTTCTAGTCCCGCTTTGGGCATGAAACCTAGCTGGGTAACTTTAGGCCAGCCAGTCTCTTTCAACCCGACCTACCTTACAGAGCTGTTGTTGTGGGGGAAATATGAGGAGGAAGGAGAAATAGGTATTTCAATATCTAATAATAATAATACTAAATAATAAAATTGGGATTAAAAAATCTTTTTTTTTTGAAAAAAAGGAAATGGCTAGAAGAAGAAAGGTGGTGTCCACACACACACACATATATATATAAACTGCTACTCTCCGGCTGAATTGCCCCAGAGTGTATAAACTTGGCTCTTCTACGAAGTTTGGGAGATGCTTATCTGAACTTGCTCCTCAGAGATGACATTATTGTAAGGTTTCTGGGGGGAGAGGAAGGGGTCTATTAACACTTCATAATTGTTCATGTTTCTTGTGTGTGGCTCACAGCCACTTTGGCATGGAACAATACCACAATCTTAGTAATGAATAATAAAAATAAGACACCATCTTGACCCATCAAGTCATAAAAAGTATATAATAATTATGAAAAACAGACTTGGCTCTCTGAAAAGGAAGGAACTGTTCCATTCATATTAATGCAATGTTTTTGAAATTTGAAATCTGAAAATCATGTCACGTAAGAGTGGTTTTGGACAGCAAATTTATTTCTGTCTAGGGCCATGTAGTATAGACTTTCTGGAGTCAATATGAAAGGGGGGAAAATCTGTAATGAATTATGCAGTGAGAAGCTGTTGCATAAAACATAGAAGGCACATTTATAGAGACTACCAGTAGTGGCATGCAGAAAGCTTCAGGTAGGAACTGTTTAATCAAGTAGAGTTCTACTGAACTGGTGTTACTATTAACATACACTTTTTCTTAATGAGCTTACTGAAGCATTTGGGATATTTCCTAAAACATCTTTTACAAACACATTATCTCTCCACCCAAAAAAAATGGAGTTCATCCTTAGGTTAGAAATGTTAAATTGCAAAGTTTAAAGCTAGCACACCCATATTTTTTATGCAAACTGCATATTGAGATAATTAAAAAAGACATGATTAGGTTGTAAACCTATCTCATGTTCTCCTTCTAAAGAGAAGGGGCTTACCTTAAAGGAATCTCTACCATTGGCTTATCTTGCATTGTGTGTGCTTTCTTTCAAGCAACCATGAAAAGGTTGCATAGCTCTAAATGCTGATATATAATTAATAAAATAAATATATTTAACAGAGTTTTGAAGAAGGCAGACACTATTAAATTCACATACACCTGCCTTTGGCAATCTAGGCCTCTTACCCTATCCAAGAATTGATGTTGCCTATATCAACCAACAGGGGACAGGTTGGGAAGACTTAAGTATATTTATAGTAGTTATGAAATAATTCACTGAAATTACTATAAGCAATTACAATTCACAGTCTACCTTATAGAATATCAAACATAATTGGACCTACTTTAGGTAACAACGTATAGATAGTCCTTGACTTACATTCATTTAGCAACTGTTCAAAATTACAACAGTATAATGAAAAAAGTTAATTACAACCGGTCCTCACACTTACAACTGTGGCAGGATTCCCATGGTCACATGATCAAAATTCAGGTGCATCACAACCATCATGTATTTTCAATGGTTGAAGTATCCCAAGGACATGTGATCATCATTTGTGACTTTCCCAGTTGGCTTCTGACAAAGTCAATGGGGGGGAATCTGGGTGCACTTAATAACTGGAATGATTCATTTAACAACTGTGGTAAAAAGTTAATGAAATTGGGTGCAACTCAATTAACAACTACTTCTGGTCCCAATTGTGGTTGTAAATCGAAGATTACCTGTATAGCTTCTTCTGAATCCCAAAAATGTTTTGAAGGGGAACTTCCTTTTAGGTTGTGCCTATGGGTTAGTGTTCAGGCATAATTTGATAATCTGACAATTGCAAAGATGTTTTTTCATCCCTCTTTCGTTCTTGTTGTTTAGTGATTAGATCAGCTTGAACATTTCATGACCAGCATGTGAAAGGCAAGAAGCAAAAAAAAAAAAAAAAGGAAAACAGCTGAAGTAATTCGAGTTGCGTAGTAATCTAACTTGGAACAAGCGCAAGACTGCTTTCACTGATTTTGCATTCTTGATGGGAGGCCCTTGATTAAAAAAAGAAAAACCTAGCTTATGCTTTTAATAACGTCCCAACTATTTGTGGCCCACAAGAATGTCTACGATGTCAAGCAGCAAGTAAGGAAAACAACTGAAGGCAATTGATGCCACAAAAGAAGTGAGTATTTTGTGGAGTAGTTTTCTAAAAACACAGGTGCTAGGGTAGCCCCATAGCACACCACATCCAGCAGATTAAAAGAGTAATTTTGCATAAATGCATATCTGCAAATGGTGATCTATATCAAACATGAAGGGACACATAATGTGGGTAATATGTGTGGACCTCCCTTACTAGATGGAACATCTGTTTAACTCAGTGATTTCAGATTTTTTGGGCTCGGCATGTCAAAAATTCAGAAAATGACTAACTTTGCTTCCTCGAACAAAAGAGAAATAATTCTTTTATTTTAAAAAAATACATTTGAATCATGTGTAGTGCTATGTATTATATAAAGAAATGTCAAATTGTTGCAAAAATGAAATATAAGTAAAACAAACTAATTCTCGGGGATGGGGTCCAAAGGTCATGTTGAGAATATCTCTTCTGTGATTTCCAGAAGGTTCAGGACTGTGCAAGAGAACGCCCCATTATTGTACAGCCTGTGTAGCCTCTGAAAATTGCATAAGAATGGGACATGCTTTTGAAGAATAATTTGTCAAGCCTGAATTTGATTGGGGTGTGGGATTGTTTGTATCCTTAGACATTTTGACATAATTCCGAACTGAAGTACATCGGGGAAGAGGGGGAAGAACCTTCTAGCCAATGCTCTGTCGCGGAAGCCACAGTACCACACTTCTTGGGTGTTGACATGCATGTCATAAGTTAATCACTGATTAACTGGACTGGATATAGAAAAGCATGACATCTATTCAAAATGTTGTAGGTGTTACCTTTGAAGCCCCACATGGCATGAGTCCAAGGTATCCGAAGAGCCATCTCTCCCCAATGAGACAAGGCCACCTAATCGTGCCAGGAGAAGAGACCTGCTACGGATCCTGTCTGCTAAGGAATTGAAGCAGGTGGGTTCAAAGAGAAGAGCCTTTTTCACTGTGGCCCCGGCCCTTCTTCAGAAATGAAGAAGCTTCTTGGATGAGAAGCAAAACATCTTCAAGCAAAAACAAAGTAAGTCCAGTTGCCTTTTGAAAAGCACCTTTGGAGGCTCTGTGGAATATTCTACCACTTAAGGTGAGAACTTAAGAGCTGAGGTGGCACAGTGGTTAAAATGCAGCACTGCAGTTCAGCAGTTCAGCTGTTCAAATCTCACCGGCTCAAGGTTGACTCAGCCTTCCATCCTTCCGAGGTGGGTAAAATGAGGACCCAGATTGTTGGGGGCAATATGCTGAACTCTGTAAACCGCTTAGAGAGGGCTGTAAAGCACTATGAAGCGGTATATAAGTCTAAGTGCTATTGCTATTGCTAACTGCACCAGTGGTGGATTGCTACCGGTTCGCCCTGGATCGGGCAAACTAGTAGCGGCGACAAGAGGCTCTGCCCATCCGCCCATCCATTCTGCGCATGCGCAGAAGTGCCCCGCGTGTGCACGCTCCCAATAGCGAACCGGTAGCGAAGGTAATTGAAACCCACTACAGAACTGCACCCTCCCTTTTGACCTTCCGGAAGGATATCAAAACCTGGTTTTGCTAGATGGTTTGGTGCCCCCCCCGGGGGGGAGAAGGGGAGTTCACCACTGGAGACCTCATTCCTGTCCCATCCAGCTCTTACTTCTCCTAGTTCAGTTTTAGTATAGTTCTTAATAATATTTTGACTCTATGTTGTTTTAATCTTTTAATCTTTCAATTATTTTTTATTCATTTTATAACTCATAAGCCATCCAGGGACACCTCATAGGGGGGAAGGGTGGCATAAAAATTTAATAAATAAATAAATAAATAAATCTATTAAAATGATCATACATGCAAGGGCAACCTTTTTGTACTCACAGCTACGATCATTGCACATCTGAATCCTGCAAGGCACATTCCGTGGAGTTCTTTTCCAATTGTCTATCAAGCCTAGTTCAAGTCCTGTGCTTGTGAAAAGGGCCCTAATCTCTGATGAACAGTTCACATTATATCTCAAAGTCAGTAATATAATACAACTCAGTGTTTCTCAACCATAGTGACTTTAAGATCTGTGAATTCCCCTGCCAGCATAGCTGATACAGCCAATGACTAAATGAGATACTGTCACAATCAATTCTGGCCTTCAGACCATAAAAGTCTCTATTATATGACATTAGTTTATATGCAAGATAACAATGAAGATCTTTTGACATAGATAATTGAACTTTATTTTAAAAAATGTTATTTAAACTTCTGAAAAAATTACAGAACAAGCTATTATGAGCCGAGGTGGCGCAGCGGTTAGAGGCAGGTACTGCAGGCCACTTTAGCTGACACTGATCCGCAGGTCAGCGGTTCAAATCTCACCGGCTCAAGGTTGACTCAGCCTTCCATTCTTCCGAGGTAGGTAAAATGAGGACCCAGATTGTTGGGGGCAATATAAATATACATTGCTTACTGGTGTAAACCGCTTAGAGAGTGCTTGCACTGTGAGGTGGTATATAAATCTCACAAAATAAAATAAATAAATAAATTATATAAAAGAACAAACCATTATATAAAAGCTAAATAACTATAATTGAAATACTATTTTATAGTAAAAGTAGTTTAGAATATATAGTTATTATATATATGAAAATGTGAAAAATAACTGAATTAAACAATAAGCAAACTCCAACCTTCAAAATAAAAAAAATCTTAAACAGAAAACATCAAAATAATGCAGCAAACCGCCCAAATACCTTATTTTTTCTGAATATGTGTGCTTGTATGTGTATGTATGTGTGAATATATGTCTATATGAATATGCATGTATATGCAAACAAAATATACGCAAATACTCACAATATACATATATATGCATACATATCTGCCTACTCTCACATACACAACACACAAACACACAAACACACACACACACACACACACCTATTGTTCTACTGCTTTGATTTTTATGAATATTGATAACTTCACAATGATTTTTTTTATCCTTCATTCTGAACGTTACCATCTATGATGGCATAGTCTTGGAGTGTATTAAGAATAATGGTTTTTCTCTTACTTCCCTCCATCTCAACTATTCAAGCTAAATCAATATTTGCATGTCAAAAATACAGATCCTTGAGAAAAGTTGATAGTATCATGCAATATTTTACATGATTAACCTGTCACAAAAATCAAGTAGAATCATAATACTGCAGATGAATAAGTTCATATTTGTAATGAATCAGAAGCAATAGACTGTTAAGATAGCAACTTAGTTAAGGGAAATTCCATGACTGTGTAAAATTTTGAGCTTGGATCCAAATCTAACAGAAAGCTGATATTCTACAGCTATAATCTGAATTAAAAGAATCGAAGAGCCGAGGTGGCGCAGCGGTTAGAGGCAGGTACTGCAGGCCACTTTAGCTGACACTGATCCGCAGGTCAGCGGTTCAAATCTCACCGGCTCAAGGTTGACTCAGCCTTCCATCCTTCCGAGGTAGGTAAAATGAGGACCCAGATTGTTGGGGGCAATGTAAATATACATTGCTTACTGGTGTAAACCGCTTAGAGAGTGCTTGCACTGTGAGGCGGTATATAAATCTCATAAATAAATAAATAAAATAAATAAAAGGAACATATATCAAAATGTTTCAAAGCTATTTGAGCCTCCTTTCTAAAAAATTAGTTCCAAACCATATTTTTTGGCGGGGGGAGGGAAGGATTTCATGATGGTTGGTAGACAAAAAAAAAGCCACCTAAATGTTTGGCACTGTAAAAAAAAAGTAAGAAAATATCTGTCTTCAGCAATAGTGCAAAAGCCAATATGCCTTACTGGATACAACAAAGGAAAACGTCTGAACAGAAGCATACAGGGGACTACAATTTATAGAAATGGGATAACAGATAGCTTGCTAGATAACAATCATACTAAACAGATAATATTCCTGAAGTTGCTATTTTTTGAATTACATATTACTCCATTTTAGTCCTAATGTTTCTGACTATCATGAGTCATTCTACTTCTACTGTTCCAAAAACAGGATTGTTAGTGAATCATCCAGTGGAATATTATAAATGAAACCAATCTTACAATAAATTACTGAAAAATCTTACTCTGAGTAAACTATTTCTAATTAAGTAATATGCTGTATAGGTATGACTCTGTTAAGAAAGGAACAGTGGTGAAATCCACTTTTTTACTACCGATTCTGTGTGCGTGGCTTGGTGCGCGTGGTGTGGCTTGATGGGCGTGGCTTGGTGGGCGTGGCAGGGGAAGGATATTGCAAAATCTCCATTCCCACCCCACTCTGGGGACAGACAGAGGTGATATTTGCTGGTTCTCCGAACTACTCAAAATTTCCGCTACCAGTTCTCCAGAAACTGTCAGAACCTGCTGGATTACCCTGGAAAGGTAGGGTTCTTTTTTTTTTCATGCTGAATGATGTTGTGTCATCTGCAGCTTAAGTTTGGCACAAATAAATCTGAAATAGGCTTAGAGCTTGAAAGAACTAGGTGATTTAATCTGCAGGCTAGAAGAGTACCATAAGAGCATTAAGTGGAGACTGAACGTAACACCTAAGAAGCCAAATATTTCTTGTTGCTAGTTGGAAATAGCAGTTAGCCATCCAAGTTGTTTGAAAAAGGTAAACAGGGTTTGATACCTGAAAAGAAGACCACCAGGAAATGTCAAGGCTATGCAGAGAAAGCAGGTAAGTTGAAGAAACATAATTGAATAAAATAATAACAAAACATTTCATCTCAGCCAACAAGACAGCTTCTTCCAACTTAAATTAAAGGAGAAGTGGTTTTGAAGGATGAAAAGCATCTTCTTGGTAGTAAGAACAATCTGATTACTGCAACTATTACGTAAAAGAAATACGGATTAACCCTTATTGAAGATTTTCAACCACAAGTTTCAATAGCTTAAGTGTGGCATTTATCTAAACTTTCCGTATTAAGGAAATCGGTCAACCTCAAGATTCTGTCTGATTCTCAGGATCTTATGGGCTTCATAGGTGTCTTATCAATTAAGTGAAGATTTGGTAGATCAATCTGAAAATTATAGTAGTTTAATAAATAAGTGAGTATTTGTCAGTGTGTGTCTGGTTGCCAATGGAGTTTCATCTTGTCCAAGAAATTTGTAAAAATCACATAATTTGTCTGTACAGAAGATATTTATAAATTTTAGGTGGTGTAATAACATGTTAGAATAAAAATTGGCATATATTTTGAACATCACTTAAAAATATGATGGCCTTATTTTTTCCAATTAAAATGTTCCCACCATCAAAGGCCTAAACAGTTCTGAGACTGGGAATATGAAAATAACTTCCTTTTATGTAAGCTACTGATACTATCCTTATGTTTTTCAGAGGTCCTTATGTTTTTCACTTATCCCTTTGGGACAAGTTATTCTCTGCTGCTGTACTATTCCATCTCTGAAGAGGCTGTCTTGGCACCAAGGTGTCTGCAGAATCTGCCAACCAGATATTACTTTGCAATCTGCACTCTTTGTATGCCCTTCTGGACATTTGTGCAAGGGCAGTTCCATGTAGAGCTTCAGAGGGGCCCAAAGCACAGATTTGCTTTAGCAAACTCCATCATTTCTAGAAAGGACTGTAGCTATTAAGCAGCAGCTGGCATTGGACAAAGCCCAGATTTCAATAGCCATGTGATTTGGCAGTGACTAGCTGGTCTACTGATTACTAAGATCTCAGCTTGCATCTGGTTTGAGTGTATTGGACCACATTCAGTTCCAGTTGAAAGAGTAACATCAGCATCACAATGAGATTAAATCACAAATTTCAAATATTCATCCAAAATAACCTGGTGCAGGTATTCTCACAAAGTTACCAAAGATCTTTCTTTACCAAAACAGGACTTAATTTAGATATGAAAGAAGGTGTTTAAGCATTCATGTCAACCTTCCATGTTATATCCTCAGTTCATAGATTAAACAGGATTTCAGCAGGATTTCCTAAATGCAGTACTTGGAAAGCTTATTGCATCATTCAGAAATCCTGAATCCATCTTACCAATGTGTAAATACCATGATGCTATCTTGCTTCATAATTTACTTGCCTTCTGCCAACCAGATGTGTAATTATGAGTCCAAAATTGATTTAACCGAATAACAGAGTTGGAAGGGACCTTGGAGATCTTCTAATCTAACTCACTGCTCAAGCCAGAGATCTTGTACTATTTCAGATAAATGGATGTCCAGTCTCTTCTTGAAAACCTCCAGTGATGCAGCATCCACAACTTCTGAAGGCAAACCATTATACTGATTAATTGTTCTGTCAGTAAATTTATCCTTAGTTCTAGGTTAGTTCTCTCTGATTAGTTTCCATCCATTGCTTTTTGTTCTGCCCCTTCAGGTGCTTTGGAGAATAGATTGATCCCCTCTTTTTTGTGACAGTCACTTAGATATTAGAACATTGCTATCATGTCACCCCTAGTCCTTCTTTTCACTAGACTAGACATACCCAATTTGTGCAACTGTTCTTCATGTTTTAGCTTCTAGGCCCCTAATCGTCTTTGTTGCTCTTCTCTGCACTCTTCCTAGAGTCTCAACATGTTTTTACATCATAGATGCTTTTATATCATAGATACATTCCTCAAAAGAAACCAACCTGAAAGGCTTCCAACATTCACATGCCTACCACCATCTGAAGGCAATTCATCAAGGTTATTTCTGACAATTACATCAATTAAACTAAACCAGATAATTATTTTACTTTAGCTATAATCAAGATACCGAATTTCAAGCTAATTCAACATGCAAGCAGAGCAAGTATTTGCAATGTAGATGAGCTCTCAATAAGGATTTCAATTAGTTTTTATTTATTGTTTCAGAAAACAATTGAACCAGTTCTACTGACAGAGACAGTAGTTTTACAGCTGGTATACAATGTCATTATTTAAAAACAGAAAGGCCAATTGCTTAAGAATGTAGCTTCTTTCTGCAGGTTAAACAAATCTACACACATCTATATGGTACAACCCTAAACAATTATATTTGCATGTTTGCTGTGGTGAGAATGTTAGCACTCTAGATAAACATGGCAAGCATCAAACCTACCTTTGGGCTTGGAAGCTGCAAATATTGGTGGCAATTTGCTATAATATCTACTCAAAAAAAATAAAGAAAGAGGGAGCATTAGTTGGCAACTATGTGGCTAAAGCCGCTGGAGTATTTTATTTATTATTTATTAAATAAATTTATATAGCTGCCCAACTCATGCATAAGTGTTGGTGTTCCAGCAGCTTACAACAATAAAAAAATCCACCACATAATAAAAGCATGTAAGAAAATCTACACACACCTTCACGTACATGGTAGCAATAACACAATCAAATCAGCATTTAATCAATTTCATCTTCATTCATGATCTCCATGCTCACTGACAAAACCATGTTTTAGGGCCTTTTGGAACAGCAGCAAGGTGGGAGCCAGCCTGACCTTGGGGGTGGATGATGTTCCGTAAAGAAGGGACCAATACCGAAAAGGCTGCTTCTTGTGGTCCCGCCCAGTGGTGGGTTCCTACCAGTGCGGTCCACTCTATAGCACCGGTAGCGGCCCGCTGGTGACGTCACAGTACCGGTACGGTCGGTTGCCGGTGCCTGGGCACCGCCATTAAAAAAATTATTTTTAAAATTTTTTTAAAAAAAATTCTTCTGCGCATGCTCAGAAGTCGAGCTTCCGGCACTGCGCACGCGCTGCCTTTCTACCCCACAGTGAGTCCAAGCAGGGGAGGATGGCTGAGGGAGCGCGTGAGACGCTGAAAGAACGGGCAGCAGGACCTATCTCAGTTACCCTCCCTTCAGCAGTCTGAGAAGTCACGAACGCACGGTGATGATCCCATGCATTTTCACACGTTCAAGGCTTCTTGAGCTGCTGAGGAGAGGGGGAACGGGCTGCAGGAGCCTAGGATCATCAAATGGGGAGAAGCATTCAGGCCGGACGGAGCCTCCTAGAAGAACTGCTGCCGCGGTCTTGCTGCTCCCGTTGCGGGGGGCTGCATTGTGGGTGGGCAATGCCCCCCCGCTTCTCAGGCCGCTGCCAAGCTTCCGAGGCCCACGACCACCTGGTCACATGGCTGGCAAGCCACACCCACAAAATAAGCCACGCCCACAGAGTGGTAGTAAAAAAATTAGGAACCCGCCCCTGGTCCCGCCAGATGTATATCCCTCTTAATGAGACTATCTTCCCATCCTGGTGGGCTGGGTAGATGTAATAGCAATAGCACTTTTCTTATATACCGCTTCATAGTGCTTTACAGCACTCTCTAAGCAGTTTACAGAGTTCAGCATATTGCCCCCAACAATCTGGGTCCTCATTTTACCAACCTCGGAAGGATGGAAGACTGAGTCAACCTTGAGCCTAGTGAGATTTGAACAGCTGAACTGTTGAACTAGCAGTCAGCCTGCAATGGCTGCATTTAACCACTGCACCACTTCAGCTCTTCGATGTAATAGGGGAAAGCAAAATAACCTTCCAATAAATCTTAGTTATGCAATGGCAGATTAGCAGTAGCAATAGCACTCAGACTTATATACCACTTCACAGTGCTTTTACAGCCCATTCTAAGCTGTTTACAAAGTCAGCATGTTTCCCCCAACAATCTGGGTCCTCATTTTACCCACCTCGGAAGGATGGAAGGCTGAGTCAACCTTGAGCCTATTGAGATTCAAACTGCCAAATTGCAGGCAGCCGGCAATCAGCAGAATTAGCCTGCAGTACTGCACTCTAACCACTGCGCCACCACAGCTCTTTTAAGCCTCCATCCTGCAAGCAGCAGCTTGGCTGCTGGTTTGCAATAACACTTTGAAATCCTTTTGCAAGATGAGTTGATGTCCACACTCTAAGCTTCCCCACAGAAGAACAAGAGAGAAACTTCTTCAGACATTTCTTCCCATAAGGGGTTACAATTTAAGCTGGGGGTGGTGGAAAGAGCAAATTTGGGAGAGCTCCTTTTAACTACAAGCCAACAGAGAGAAACTAATTGGTAGATCCCAGCCATCCAGCCAAAACCAGTAGACCTAGGCTATCACAGAACTTGAAAATAAAATCACAGAGCATTGATATACATAGCATAGGGACAGCAACCTACTTTGTTTGCATTGCAATTTAAAATAAGTTCACTTTCATTAATGAGTTTTTCTTATCTGGGCTAAAAAGCTAAGCATGGTTGGCAAGTGGTAGTGTTGAGAAGGACTTGCAGGAAGGTGTTACATTTACTTCCATGTTCTGGACACTTTTTCAATTGTAAATCCACAAGTGCTTTATAGTCTGACTAGGCATTTGTTCAGTGGGAGATTATCAGGGGACACCAGGCAAGGCTGGAAAGTCAAAGAATATTCTGGAAAAACAAAATGTCCTTCTACCAAGAAAATGTCATGAGTATGTCATTGAAGCGATCAGGAGTCAAACTTCATTCATATAAGTCTTTAACTTTACAGTCAATTTGGTGGAAGGCAACAATTTGTAATTGACTGTGCTGGGCCTGGATATTTGCTGAACTTCATCATCTTGAAAATGTCTCATTACCAAACTGCTGCCATCACTTTGACACTGCGGTTATTTATACCTATGGCTGAAATGCTGACATTTTGAGTTTCTTTTTGTAAATGTGCCATTACCAAATTAGGTAACCAAGCAGACACCAAGATCCAAACATTTCAACTCAAAGTATATATATATTCTCCACTATTACAACCCAATGTGATTTTACAATGATTTTGCACAAATAATAAAATGTTAAATGACTTTAAGCAGAATTACAGAATGGAGAGAGAGAGCTAACCCATTATCTATCAGGTCAGTACTTACAGTTGGAATCTTTTATATATTTATTGGGTATCTGGGTTTCAAGAGGGCAGTGAAAATATTTACGGACCCTTCGCATCCTGGACATAAATTGTTTCAACTCCTACCCTCAAAACATCGCTATAGAGCACTGCACACCAAGACAACTAGACACAAGAACAGTTTTTCCCCGAATGCCATCACTCTGCTAAACAAATAATTCCCTCACCACTGTCAAACTATTCACTAAGGCTGCATTACTATTACTATTCGTCTTCTCATTGTTCCTATCACCCATCTCCTCCCACTTATGACTGCAGGACTGTAACTTGTTGCTTGTATCCTTACGATTTATATCAATATTGATTGTTTCCTGATTGCTTATTTATACCCTATGACAATCATTAAGTGTTGTACCTCATGATTCTTGACAAATGTATATTTTCTTTTATGTACACTGAGAGCATATGCACCAAAGACAAATTCCTTGTGTGTCCAATCACACTTGGCCAATAAATAATTCTATCTATCTATCTATCTATCTATCTATCTATCTGTCTGTCTGTCTGTCTGTCTCTCTCTCTCTCTCTCTCTCTCTCTCTCTCTCTCTCTCTCTCTCTCTCTCTCTATCTATCTATCTATCTATCTATCTATCACCTCAAATCTCTGAGCTGATGTCAATCATTTGGACATTCCAGGTGTCAACCATAATGTATACCAGAAATTAATTTTTTTAAAAAAATAATGATGATGATGATGATGGGCTTTGCAGGTCTGTAGTTGTTGCATTAGAAGCTGGCCAAGACAGAATGATCCCATGCCACTAAGTTATACATCTATATGCATGTGTGTGTGCGCGCGCATGCAAGTATGCAATCTTTTCTTCCCCAAACCAAGAGTAATGAAACAAGACAATCTGAACCACCTAAGGGTTTGTTATTTCCCACAGAAAGGCAATCAACTGTCTTTTTCCTTTTCCTCTAAGTATCTTTTATGTAACCCTGGGGGGGAGGGGACCAAAGCTGCTGTTAAGATTGAGAAGGCTCAGAAAGATAATCAGGTGTTTCCACCCCCCTCTTAATTTGGAGAAATCTATAAAAGAGGCTTCCAAGACAAAGAGGAGACAAATGCAGGGCACTCTATTGAATAACACCAGGAAGGGGAAAATCTTGAAAGGACTTGAAAGTGACAAAGAGGTCATTACTGATTTAAGGACAATGTGGAATAGCAGAGTCTTAAAAGGATCCTTAAAATTTAAAGTCAGCAGACTCTTTCCCGATTTATGGGCCTCAAAAATTGAATTATGTTGTCAAATGTACAGTATGTAGACTCTAGAAGATGAATGTGTCTTTTATCAGTATGAAGCCTTCATGTGGGTGAATTTTTTTAAAAAATTAACTATCATTTTACTGATATAATTGTGTTTAATCGGATAGGATATTCCATGCTGCATATTCAACCAAAGAAGAATTATGGGCTGATTCAAATTTACATTAGATTGTGTAAACATATTTTACATGTATGCAGATGTCAATCTCATTCTGGTCAGTATTAAGTAGGATTGCATACCTAAATTAATTCTTTTAAAAAAAGTTTTTTTAATGCATTACTGGATGCAACTCTATACATTTGACTGACTGTGAATGGGACCCTGATTTATATCTCATTCTGACCCATAATATGATTTGTTTGGTTTTAGCGTAGCATATTGCATAAAACCAATCAAGGGCATTTTATTCAATAAATCATTGTGACATCAACCCAATCAATAGGCTTTGAATGATTAAAGAGACGAGTTTTATAGCTTCAGCCTCCAAATCCTATTCTCGAAACTTGTAGGACTATAGCAGTCTGCATTCACAGCTAGACTTTAAGTAGTCTAGTAGTGGTTGTATTACCGTATTTTCTTGTAACCTGAGTTGTAATCAGCTGCAGTGTATCAGCAGCACTACCATATTAAAAAAAGGAAGGAATAACCCTTCCTAAATGTATATTTGTGCTAAAGATACCCTAGGTGCTAAAAAGCTTTAATTATCTTACAGGCCTCACTGTAGTCTGAATCAGAGCTATTCACCTATAAATCTATGGGTAGCTTTTGAATTTACCACTAAACTTAAATAAATGGATGAACTATTTGGGCTGCTAATGGGAATTTATCTCAGATTTCCTGTCAAATTCTCTTCCAAATTCCTTACCAACCCAAGATAAGAGGAGCTGCCTACATTTCTTAGCTGCATAAAGTGCTTGTAATATTTGGAACAGAAAGGTGTAAAATTCAGCAACTGTTCGCTTTTTAGCTTTTTTATTGCCCCTTGAAACCATTCAAAACATTCAACTATCCAACAGTGCATAACTTGATCTTTACGTCACAAAATAACTGATAACATTCAAGTCATAAGATCATCAACCACAATTGGGAGCCCCCAATCAACAAAAACTATCACACCGACCCTTGGTCCAAACTTAGCAAGAGGCTGACATGAAAATTCTAAATAGGAATGTTGTAACTGTATTAACTGATTCTATTGTTTGCAGCTTAGAGCCACTGAGAGTAGGCCAGCGTAGAAATGCTTCCAATCAATCAATCAATCCATAAACAACTGGGGTGGGGTGGGGAATCATAAAAAGGAAAAGCAAAGCACTGCTTTATGTTGGCAAGAAGGCTATATAGCTATAACCATAAATTGAGCCTGACTTCAAACAATATTTGACTTTTTATAGAGCTTTTTTGTCTGATCCTTTGATACACTGTTGAGTCTGGTGAACTAATCCTAGGACTAGTTAGTTAAAGGACTAGGGGTGACATGACAGCAATGTTCCAATATTTGAAGGGCTGCCACAAAGAAGAGGGGTCCACCTATTTTCCAAAGCACCAGAAGGCAAGACAAGAAGCAATGGATGGAAACTAATCAAAGAGAGAATCAGCCTAGAACTAAGGAGAAATTTCCTAACAGTGAGAACAATCAACCAGTGGAACAGTTTGCCTCCAGAAGTTGTGGGTGCTTCATCACTGGAGGTTTTTAAGAAGAGATTGGACATCCATTTGTCTGAAATGATATAGGGTCTCCTAGTTGATCAGGGGGTTGGACTAGAACAGAGTTCGCCAACTCCTGGTCCATTAACCGGCACTGGGCCACGGCATATCAGAAACCTACACAACCCTACACAACCCTACACAAACAAGTGAAACCCCATCCACGGAATGCAGGCAGCATGTGAAACCATGCTTCCTCCAATCTGCAAAAAAACCTCTCTCCATGGAACCGGTACCTGGTGCCCATAAGGTTGGGAGCCACTAGAAGACCTCCATGTTCCAACTCTGTTATTCTGAATAGTCCTTGCAGTTTTCTTGGCTAGATTTCCATAGTGGTTTACCTGTGCCATCTTCCTAGAGTGGAAATAGAGTGACTGGCCCAAATTATCCCAGTTGACTTCATGCATAAGGAGGAAGTAGAATTCATAATCTCTCAGGTACTAGCCTTTAACTACACCACCATACTGGCTCTCTATAAAGTCATATAAATGAGCAATATTGAATGGGATATTTTAAAAGTTTCACTAAATCAACTATATTATTCAGATACACAAAGCATTAGAGAATGTCCTTGACTTATGACAACTGGGACCATAATTCTGTTGCTAAGCAAGGTGCTTGCTAGGTGTGTCCTGCTTGATTTTATGACCATTTTTACCATAGTTGTTAAATAAATCTCACAGTCATTAAGCAAACCCAGCTTCTCCCATCAATTTTATTTGCCAGAAACTGGCTGAGAAAGTCACAAATGATGATCACATGACCCTGGGCCAGTGCAACTGTCATAAATACATGCCAGTTGTCAAGCACCCAAATTTTGATCATGTGACCATGGGGATGCTGCAATGGTTGTCAGTGTAAAAACTGGTCATAAGTCACTCTTTTTAGTGCCACTGTAACTTTAAATGAATGGTTGTAAATTGAGGACTACCTGTATTCTGAATCAGGGATCTCCAACCTTGGCAACTTTACGACTTGTGGACTTCAGCATGGCTGGCTGAGGAATTCTGGGAGTTGAAGTCCACAAGTTATAAAGCTGCCAAGGTTGGAGATCCCTATGCTGAATTACTCCATATTCAACTCTTCTGACAAAAAGAATTACCAAGGAAATATCACTCAATAGCACAGAATCCCAAATGTGTTGCATATGAAGATGGAGCCCCAGCCTTAAACATCGCATGAGAAAGCAACTTTGGGGAATACTCCCCCAATCTAGCTAGCGAGCTTTGTAAACATAAAATCACCCAGAGATTACTAAACTAGAGCAATAGACATGTGCATCTAGTGACACTGAAAACACTGGCTCGGATCCAGAATGAATCCTGTAACAAGTCCCTCCTGATGGTTTTGAAGAAAATGCTAAGCAGGAACTGTAATGTCTGCTCAAGTCTAAGCCTAAACCCAGGGGTGGGTTCCAACTTACCTTGCTATTAATTGGCTTCCTCCCACGCCGCATGGCCGCGCCTCATGGGCACACGCCTGTGCATGTGCAATACAAAAAATCCCGAATTTTTTTTAAAAAAACCAGCCAAAAACAAAATGGCAACGCATGCGCAGAAGAATTTTGTTAAAAAAATGCAAAAAAAATGCAAAAAAAGATGGTGGCGCTCATGGACCAGCACCGACCGATCCGGTTCGGTGATGTCATCATGACGTCACCAGCAGATCGCTACAGGTTCACGCGCATCGGTCCGAACTGGGAGGAACCCACCACTACCTAAACCTAAGCCCAGCCCCAAAAGTGTTAAAATTTCTCTGCAGCCACATAATGCCTGAACAAGAAAGATGCGTTGAAGCTGAAAATTACTTACCTCTTCAGCTATGCCTGTGGCTATGACAGCTTGAAGGACACACTCCAATGCGCAAAGAATGGCCTCCTAGCCTTTGCAGTATTCTGATTCTGCTTCCCTGGGTGTTTCCATGACTGCCATTTCATTCCTTGTCTCACAAGGAGACCAAAGGCAGAGAGGCAGCTGCCCTTTCCTGGATCCTTTTACAGATCCTAAAATATTTGCCACAGAGTCTGGCATTCTTATTTGCTAACAGCCATTTGTGTTCAGGACAGTTCAGGGTGGTTTTGTGGGTGGGATTAATGAAGCAATGCAGATCGAATTCTTAAATGTCTGACCTTGACCAACGACTGCTCTTCCTGTTGACCTGGTGTCTTCTGACATGCAATTTTATGTCACTGATTTTATCACTTCCTGCCCAAAGATCAGAGAAACCTAATTTCCTTTTCTGCAGCTGCACTTTTTAGTTTGGAAATGATTCCAGAAACTTTCTCCATCTTTCCATCTGATTATGGAGTCCCAATTCCTCTTTTTTTTTCCATTGAGAAAGGTCTGGTTAACAAATCAGTAAAAACTACGCCAAGACACTAGATATTGAATCAGTGTGTAAGACAAATTAATGTTAGCAGTCCATTTGGATGTCATCATGTTGATAATAGTTAAAATTATAGTCCTAAATTTATTCCACTTTGCTAACTGTGCTTACTGGGCAGCATGGAATTGCACCTTACAGAATTCTTACTCAACTATTATTAAAGTTGGCACTTTGGTACATGGGACATCATCTGACTGGATAGGGAGGACTTTTAACTTAATCTGGTTATGCATGCAATATATTATTAAATGAGTACCAAATATACTAAAGAAGAAACCCCTATAGTGTAGTGGTTAAAGTGTTGAGCTAGAATTGTGGAGATCCTTATTTAAATCTGGTCTCAGTCATGAAAACTTACCCCAACCTACCCAATATATCTATTGCAGGGATGGTCTTCTAGGATGGACAGAAATTAATTACTTTAATTCTTTTTCTTTAATCATTAGTAGGAAGAAAGGTAGGGCCTGCTTTTGATACTTCTATTATTTCTGCACGACTACAGGAGCTGCTTGTTGACCACAGAAATGTTGAACTATATTTGTCAAAATATATTTGAACCTACGGTAAATTTTCAACTGAGGTTTACCAAGGTTTCAGTTTGAGCTGAATTTTTAGGCTGCATTTTTACTGAAATTCCACATAGAGATTTAAAATGTGAAATATTGAATTATAAAAAAATAAAAAATTAATTATAGATTTTGAAAGCAGAATTTCCCTGAATCAGGTGAAAATCTTTTAATTTTAAAATTAAAATTCCTAATGTCTCATTTCTATTACATCAAATATCCTTATCAGAGTTATTTATTTATTTCATTTTTTATCACGCCTTTATAAATAACTGAAGGCAATGAACATATCTAATACCCCTTTCACATCCTACTTTCCTAGTTTCTGTGAGGTAGGTTGGACTAAGAGTATGACTAACCCAAAGATGGGTTGGACTAAGGGTTGGAGGTGAGTTGGACTGAGTATGACTGACCCACAGATATGAGCCAGCGTTCATACCTCCAAAAGCACTAGAACTCACAGAAACATGGTGATTGGCCTATTGCCACTCAACTGGTTTTCATGCCTGAGACAGGACTACAACACAAGGTCTTCTGTTCTTAGGCCTATACTTTAACCATTAAATCAAACAGGATCTATATTCTACCTTATATTTTTTATCTTATATATCTTATTTACCATGCTATAGCAGAAACACAGCTTTGAATGAGGGAAGATTATTTCTTTTAGATTCTGGTCTAAATGTCTTCTGGTCCTCGCAGTACCATTGAATCTGTGTACCGGTAGTTTTCTTCCTCGATCTGTCTTTGAAGGACAGCTATATTGCTATTGCAAAGACAACAAGGAATCCGGTGGCACTTGAAAAGTTAAGAGCCCTATTAGGGCTAAAACTTTTATGAAATAGAATCTATTTCATCAAATGCAGTCAGTCTTACTCTCAGTTGGCACATATATGCATACATAAGTATCGCTACAGACTGGAGGAAAATTGTAAACAACACAGCAAAAATCAAAGCAATTTCTAAAAGAAAAACAAGAAAATACTGTATGCAAATAAGCAAATTTTTGTCTAGAAATCATTTTCCGACAACCTGAACTGTGAATTACAATTGCACAGCCTGCAGAAGTACACATATGTTTAACTGTATTTTAAAAGTAGAACCTGTCATCCTTTTTATTCATATATTACCATAAAATTGTGGAAACATGTGCATTACAGCTGCATATGAAAGAACTTCCTTTTTTCCCTTATCATTATATTAACTATAAATATTTTTTTAAAACCTGTAATCACGAAAACAGAGGAATTCTGTGTTTGCCATTCAGTTACAATTTGCATATAAAAAGGAATAAAATGAACAGTAGTAGAACTGGAAAAAAGAAGAAAATTCTCCCCAAACTCCATGACATTTACAATGTCTAGTACATAAATGTATATTGCTGTTGTTGCTGTTGTTGCTGTTGTTGTTGTTGTTGTTGTGACACAATTTTATCACAGTGGCCAGTTATTTTTCCGGATTTGGCATTGATTACTAGTCGAGCCCCACCCAGGGGCCTAGGACGTCGTAATGTATTTTCGAAGTATATGTGCGGAATAAAGCAGTGCGGCTTTCTGCATTTGACTGATGGTGATTTTGTCGATTTTGAGCTGTTTTAAATATAACTCCAGTGCTTTTGTGACAGCACCAGTGTTCCAATTACCACTGGAATTACCACTGCTGATTTGTGCCATAATCGTTGAATTTCGATTTTTAAGTCCTGGTATTTTGCAATTTTTTCATGTTCCTTTTCATCGACCTTGTTATCACCTTCTTCATCATCATCATCATCATCATCATCATCATCATCATCATCATCATCATTATTATTATTCAAAATCAATCCACTGCAGCAGTGGTGGGTTTTAAATTTTTTACTACCGGTTCTGTAGGCATGGAGTGGTGGGCGTGGCTTGGTGGGCGTGCCAGGGGAAGGATACTGTAAAATCTCCATTTCCTCCCCACTCCAGGTGAAGGTTACTGTAAAATCCCCATTTCCTCCCGATCAGCTGGGACTCGGGAGGCAGAGCATAGATGGGGGCAGGGCCAATCAGAGGTGGTATTTACCGGTTCTCCAAACTACTTAAAATTTCAGCTACCGGTTCTCCAAACTACTCCAAATTTCCGCTACCGGTTCTCCAAAACTGGTCAGAACCTGCTGAAACCCACCAGGATGAAGTTATCTTAATTGATTGTTATAGACCATAATCATCCATACTGGTCTAGTAAGCAGACAGATGTTTACTTACTTCACAGTCCAGGGCTGAGAAAGTGATTCAACCAGGTGGCTTCCATGCTTATTAAAACTTGCTACTCTGCTCCAAATCCAGTATCTTCACGATTACACTACATGGTTGTTGGGCTGAAAGTGTGTAACTGTCCCTAACTCATCTAGGCCTGACTTTATCCATTACATGCCACTACTTCCTGTGAAGCTCAAATACTTTGGCCATCTAATAAGAAGAGAGGACTTATTGGAAAAGACCTTGATGTTGGGAAAGGCTGGAGGAGAAGGCAGAGGATGAGATGGTTAGATAGTGTAACTGATGCAGTGGGGATGAATTTGGGCAGACTCCAGGTGAAAGGATGAAGGAGGAGGAGGGACTGGCGGGCTATGGTCCATGGGATTGTGAAGTCAGACCCGACTTAGCGACTGACCAACACAAAAAGCTCCCTATATACAGGATTTACAACCATTCGTTTAGCAAACTTTCAAAATTACAACAGCACTGAAAAAATGACTAAGGACAAGTCCTCGCACTTATGACCACTGCAGCCTCTCCACAGTGATGTGACCGAAATTCAACCAGCGTGTATTTACAAGGATTGCAGTGTGCCAGGGTCATGTGGTCACCATTGAGTCCTTCCCAGCAGGCTTTTGATAAACGAAGTCAATAGGGGAAGCCAGATTCGCTTAACGACCACATGATTCATTTTAACAACCATAGTGATTTACTCACCAATTGTGGCAAAAAAAGATCATAAAATCAGGCATGACTCATTTAACAATGTCTTTGCTTAGCAACAGAAATTCTAGTCCCAATTTCAATCATTAAGTTGAAGGCTACCTGTATTGACTAATATAATAGCAATCTTGACAAAGTATTTAAATATATATATATATAAAACTTGCCTGAATTTATTGGGAACTAAAATAATAATAATATAAAACTTGTTCAAAAAAAGTCATGTTTCTTAATGGGCATATTTTAAATGAGACATCAGACTTACATTAATTATCTATAAAATGCTATAATGCAAATTGGAGACAAAATGCTTCCCAAATATTGCAGAAGAAACAGCCTCAACAAGCCCACCCTCTCCATATTCCAGGAGGGGGAAAGATACCGCTGCTAGACTCCTCCCACTTTTGAATTGGGCAGGGAGAGGGATTTTTTTTAAAAAAATTATCTAAACATCTGCTGCTTAAATGCTTTATGCTAAAGAAAATTAAATGTTCTTCAAACCGGCCTAGAAAATTTATATTGAGAGTCGTCATGAATATTTAAAAGGAGCAGCAAATCATTGTTTGTGATGGACCCGTGTCATAAACAACAGCAGTCAAGGATAGTATCATGCTGTGGCCGTAACAACATGGTTTATTCCTCTAAGACATGAACAAACAATTTCTCATGCGTGGTGTTCAAAAAATTCTTGGAAAGACAGCTCATTGTTTTGAATTTTATCTGAACATGCTGCGCCTACAATTATGATGTCTTATTATATTACAATATGATTCAATTGATGTAAACTGATAAGGGAAAAATCTTAGATAAAATTCCAGACTTAGCTGTTCAGTTTTATTTTGTCTTTATAGTACACTTTTTCAGTAAGGCACTGAGAATATTAGGCTTACTTTGGCACTGATGGTTGTTTTTTCTACACCACTTAAGAGTCATTTCGCTGCAGGATTTTATAAATGCATAAATAACGGAAGTTAAAACCCAAGGTATCAGGTATCCGGCTTCACACTAAGCCTGGGCACTAATTCCAGCTCTCCAAAATCTCATCCTCTTATTTAAGGAGTGGCTTGCTTAGCAAGACGCTTCCTGATACAATTCAGGCCAATTATGACAGAACAAAGCCATACACACGTAGAAATTTTCCCCACAGCAGTATATAAAATTCAAAGCCCACATTCTAGGTATTCAGTTTTAGTATTTTTTTCCCCCTCTTGCTTTTCTGAGTAAAACCGGCTGGTCCCTTGATCTTTGTGGCATCTGACTCATGATGACACAATAGTTCTCCTTAGCATGCGAACTGCTAGTTCCTACCTCATCACAACTTCATTGCACACATCAAAAGGCTTGGAGGCCTGTTGCACTACAGGTAGTATTCTACATATGACCACAATTGAGACCCAAATTTCCATTTGCTATTAACTTGCAAGAGTTTATTTACTCTGGATGAGACAGTTTTGATTTATTTTAGAATTGCACAAAATAGGGTAGGCAACTTGCACAGATATCTGTGGGTTCCTTCTGCATGAATGAAATATGAGCTAAAAAGATCTGAAATCCCTCATCACAAGAACACACTGCAAATACTTGGAATGTGATGGCACGAAAATTATACCATAAAAGCAAGAAGTCAAAAGTCGCTTGACAGTGAGATAGGTGACATATAGATTTAATAAATAAAAATATAAATAACAGTAAGAACAAGTCATGATTTTTTTTTAAAAAAAGAAAATATCATCATATTTAAATATGAACTAGATAAACTTTAAGAGACTAAAAACTCAGAGTCACTAAGAAACCTGAAGTAGAAAAGAAATTATAACATCAAAGATAAATTCAGAGAATGGAACAAAGATTCAGGGGTTTTTTTTTTCAGAGAAAAAAAAGAATATCATTTATCTGCTATTCTGGACATCTGGCACCTACACCTGGACACCTACTTAGTGTCTAGCTTAATAAAGACTTTTTAACTGTAGTTGAAACAACAAACTGTATTGTAGTCGTTGAAGAGTAATTTTTTGTGACATTAGCTCTTACAAGTAACGTGAAATGACAGCAGGACAATTACATTTTATATAAGCACCCAATTATTTCATCTGAAATGGAGATCATCTTTACAAAATTATTATTTCATTTTGTTAGCACTTAGCTATCCATTCCTTTTTAAACATGTGCAGCAAAAAGGAAAAACAAGTACATAAGGTAAATTTCTTTAGAAGATAACCAAGGAGAAAGGTTATATGTGTCATCAAGAACAATAAAAAAAAATTCAGTTGTCTATACTGTGGTATAAGAGGAAATTTTTTTGAATGTTTACACTTCTAGATTTTCTAAAAATGAAGTGAAAAATATGGACATATACAATTTAAAAAATTGTATATGTCTTATGTGAAGGAGCAAAATGTTTTTCTAAAACTTTCTCTACACAATAATGTGCAAGCAACATGCTGGGTGGGAAATTCTAGGAGTTTAAGTCCACAGACCTTAAAGTTGGCAACGCTGAGAGACCCTGTGAAGGAATTTTTCTCTTGTCTACTAGTTGGCTTCATGTCTCAATATTAATAACGTAGCTCTCACATTTTGCTAAAGTAGCATTCCTAATCTCAAACCTTTCCAAATGGTGGATCTTTCCAGATCCACTATTTTAGTGGTTAAGAGATTGGCCTAGAGAAACCAGGAGACTGTGAATTCTAGCTACAGGTTAGGCAAGAAAGCCAAAGAGTAACCTTGGGCCAGTCACTCACTCTCAGCCCAACTCAGCTCACAAGTCTATTGTTGTGAGGAAAATAGGAGGAAAGACTATTAATTGTTTACCACTTTAAATTACTTATAAAGTAATACAGACAGGATAAAAATCTAATAATAAATACATTTTCACCCATGATAATGCTAACTGGGTGCTTAGGTTGTGCATTGAACAAATGGACTTTGAAAGGCAGGAAGAATATTGATGCTTTTCAACTTTAGCGTTGGAGAACATTCATGAGAATACTGTGGACAACCCAAAAAGCATACATACATGCATGCATGCATACATACAATCATCAAACAAATCACTAGAGACACAAATAACCAGGCTCAAATTGTCTTACTTCAGACACATTTGAGAAAAGTGGAAGGAGCAGGAAGAAGACGACCACCACCAAGGTGAAAGGATTCAGTTATAGTGGTGATGAGGACCTCATTCGAAGACTGAAAATCCAGATATGAGGAAATCCATGTTGTCAGATAGAACAGAACAGCAACATCTGCCCAATTTTATGAGTTAACTCATAACTTTATGAATTGATATCTATAATGGGATATCTATAACTAAGTCAAAAAATAACTTCTACCGCTTTAACAAATGATGAGGTTCATCAAGGAATACTGTGATAAAATAACAAGAAAGCTGTTCTCATTAAAAAAGCGGAGGAAAAACTTCAGGCACAGTAAAAAAAAATCTGCCAAAATTCATTTATTTCTAGATCTTTCAAAAGAAATTACTCTTACAAATTAATAAATTTAATCTGTCTTTTTAAATTTGCATTTTAATTGAAGTAATTATTGCTGGCATTTAAATGGTATTTCACAAAAAATCCTGTCTCCCTCAACACTCACTGAATGTATTAATTACTGCTGCAGAATTTTAAATAATTTTGTAAATGAATTCCTAAGAAAAGAAAGCATATTTGGTCTTAACCGATTAAAAATATAAAAGTTTCCCCATCAATTTCTAAATTTATTGCAGTAAAAATGGGCTTCCCCTGTGTCTTTCTAAATTTTCTCTGCAAAACTATTTGAGAGAAGCTCTCACCCTAAGAGCTGATAATACCAAGGCTATAATATTCCATTTTTTGCTTAAATAAAACTAGCAATTAGTTTAATCATTTATGTATGCACTTAATATCTCCTATATTTACTCTTGGCTTGAATTACTTCAGAAAAATGCTTGTGATTAGCATATAAAATGTTACATATATGTAACATATAAATATGTGAGTGAAAGTTACATAAACGAACATTCTTACTCCAACAAACCACTTGTATTAGTAGTGATTTGCTCCATTTTACAACCTTTTTTGCCACAGTTGCTAATAAATGCAGTTGTTAAGTGAATCATGTGATCATTAAGCGAATCTGGCTTCCTGCATTGACTTCAGCAAAATTGTCAATAAAAAGAAATGATTTGTATGTTGTAGAGCAGAATTCTAACCATACGAACCTGGAAATATAGGTAGACCTTCACTTACAACCATTCATTTAGTGAACATTCGAAGTTATGAAAATAATGACTTCTGGCCGGTTTTCACACTTATGAGTCATAAGTTATGACCAGCAGTGGGTTGCTTCCGGTTCGGCCCGGTTCAGCGAACCTGTAGCAGTGGTGGTGGGAGGCTCCGCCCACCCACCCGGGATGCTTCTGTGCACGCATGAACCGGTGCTAGAATTCGTCTCCTGGTTTCTAGGCTAATGCCTTAATCACTACATCAAACTGGGTCTTATATATAGTTTTACAATATAACAATCATGGGAATAATAAACCCTCTCCTCAAAATCCAATGCTTATGCTCAGGACAAATTACCCTTCAGTTTCCAAATTTCTGCTACATTGAATTATACCAGATAGATTTTCATGAGTGATTTTTTCTTTACTAGATCCATCTAGATTAAGGCTATTTCATTATTTGAAGAGTATTTGAAAATCATTATGTTGTGCATATTAATTTTAATCCCATTTATAACATTATTGGGGGAAGAATTATCTCCACCATGGTACTATACCCACAGCAAAATACTTTCTTTGAACAAAATGCAGCATAATGTATGGTACCTGTTATTTCTTTAGCCTTAAGCCTCACTTTATAAAATTGTTCTTTTGCACAGTGAGATTTTTCTAGGATTAGATAAAACAAAGGACAATTAAATTAATTGCTGTTTATTTGTCAGGGGTCTTCATCTGACTAACCCTTTCCAACTCTAATTTGTAAAAAGAAGTTCCAATCATCAAATCTGGCATATAAGCAACCAAGTAGTGGCGAGAAATTCCTCTGCTGATCCTTTATCATCTTCGTCTAAAGACAGGAACTGAATTATTAAGAGTAATTCATTCCATTTATCCAACAAAAATTAATACACAGTGTGTGGTTCTCCTTCAGCTCTTCATTATGCAGAGGGCTGAAATCACACTGTTCCGATGTACTTCATCACTTCATCACTAAAGCAGTTTTGCTGCTAAAGCTGCTCACAGTGGAATCAACCAGCTTTAACAACATGCCGCCTTCTAGATTTACTTTTGTGGGTGAATGAGCTTCAAGGGGTTAATTTTTCTGAAAATCTCTGTCTTTGATGTAAAACACAAAACACTACAGGTAATCCTTGAAACCAGCAATTATGGTAATAAATTGTGATGGTTATAAAGCATGTCATCACATAACCAGACCCAATTTTGAAACTTTCTTGCGATAGTCATTAAGCAAATGAGGCAGTCGTAAAGTGAATGCCATGGTCACTAAGCGAACCCATTGTTCACTATGAGGGGTTCCCCGCCCCCCCAGAAAACAGAAGTAAACACCAGTTTCTGGGGAAAAAACATAGTAAATAGCCATAAATGTCCATTTGCAGTGTCCCACCAGTTGGCCAGTTGTCAAATATCCAAAATGCAGTCATGTGATTATGGGGTAGACATCAAAACTTTGGAACCATGTGCCATGTTGTTTTTGGGGAAGTGTCATAACTTTGAGCAGTCAGTAAGCGCTTTGTCATAAGTTGAAGTCCGTCTACAGTGAGAATACTAATTATCTGACAACTAACATGTTTGGGAAAAAGTTCAGTTTTTTAACTTTGAAGAAAGAATTTGTTAATTTCTTTCGTACAAGAATCAGTACCTATCCCTAAACAAGGGATAAAGACTCTTTGGTTCACTTGTTTAGCTGCCGAGATCTCAAAGACCCTGCCCCTTCCGAAATCTCCTCCTCTTGAAAGATATTGCTCCCTGAGAAATAATCATTTTTACAACGATACTTTATGTATTTTGATGAATTTAAAAATAGGAGCTACATTGCCTATAATATATATGTTTTCTTTTATTCTGCTCTGTTTTAGACGTCTGAAAAGGCAGGAGGATAGCTACAACCACACAATCAAAACCTCATACCTTTTTAATGTGCGTCAAGCCTGCAAATGCCATGCAGAATACAAAAATGTTCAGATGAATTTTTTGGTTGCTTTCATACCATCGATTGAAAGTGCTTCCCCCCAATAATATAAAGATTGAATATTTCTTTGTTTTTAAAATTGCTAATATGGTTTTCAAACAATGAAAAGCAAAACAATCCATTGATCATGGGGTGTTTGTTCTGTTTAATCAGAAAGATCTGACAGAAAGATTGGCTTCCCTGCTTTGTGAACAGATGCATCGTGCTACAGGTTATTTTTTTGTTATTGTTGTTATTGCATCCAAAACATCTCTCTTCAATCATATATTGTCTCCTGTACTGGGAAGAAATTTTTACAAATGAATTACAAATTACAAATACATGAAGTTCAAATAATCTACTGGTCTAAGATTGTTGTTATAAAATGAGCCAATGTAATGTTGACACCAACATTACAAGCTACATTGGTGAACATTTAAGTGAAAGCCCCTTGTGAATTTTGTCTTGTTCATTTCAATCAAAGCCTACTTAATTTTCTGAATCGCTCCTGATGTACAGTTTGCAACTTACAGTGCGCCTCAGTACACTGCACAGACCACTGAACTGGTCGGATCCAAGCAACAGTGTGCAAAGGGGACTCTGAAATAGAGTTTAACTTACATAAAACAGCCTGACATCTCTGAGATAAAACTGGCCTTTGGCTATGTTTGCGGCATGCTGACCAAAATATATCAAAACTGACAAATAATACCATTTTTATCACAAGGGAGGATATGCTGCATCTGGCATGGTTACAACTACTCCACACCTTCTCTGGCTTACTGAAAAGCATTATGTAAAAGCCTCCCTTGTCACAACTATGAGGAGTAGCAGAGGTCAACATTTATGGCTCATATGTTGATAACTGGGATATGGAAAACTGTAATTCGGAACGTCAGAGAGGTAAACAACGAAGAGCGTAAATTAATGAATGAATGAAAGACCAAGAGGAATGTTTTATCTGTGAAACTTTTTAAAAAGGGGGGGGGGATAAGGATGTAATACAGGCAACCTTCAACTTACGACCACATTGAGCCAAAAATTTATTTTGCTAAGTGAGAAATTTGTTGAGTTTTGCCCCATTTTGCGACTTTTCTTGCCACATTTGTTAAGTGAATCAATGCAGTTGTTAAATTAATAACACGGTTGTTAAATGAATCTGGTTCCTCACTGACTTTGCTCATCAAAAGGATTAAAAAGAGGATCATATGACCCCGGGACGCTGCAATCGTAGTAAAGGTGAGTCAGTTATCAAGCATCTGAATGTAAATCATGTGACCATGGGGATGCTGCAATGGCCATAATTGTGAAAAATTATCATAAGTCATTTTTTGAACGGTCACTAAGCAACTGTTGTAAGTTGAGGATTACCTGCATCTCTCAATGAAGGTAGTGTGATATTGTTAAGGGGTGCTAAAGAATAAATGCATTCAGAACAGAACTTACAAGATTAGGACAGGTGGCAAAGTAAGCTTACTGCAGCCAATTACGAAGTATATTTTGAAAAGCTTCCCAAATTGAACTACAGATATAGATTTAGCCAAGAATTACAGAATATCCTATGGACAATTTGCTTGACTCAGTGGTGGTAGTTATGTAAATCCAACAGATTTAAATTTCTGTTGTGTGCTAAGATGCTTTCAGGAGTGCCCTATTAAGGAAAGTTGAGGGATGGTAGTGCAGAAAGCGAGATCACTGTCATTCTTTGTCAGGCAACACAGATGGTCTACAGGAGCACAACAAAAAATAATGCTGGAAGGGAATTCAAAATCTTCCCAAAAGATTTGCATACAAATACTAGCGATTTTAGGAAGTATGTCAAAAATTCATTCTGTTCCCAAATATGCTGTTACAGAGATGGCAAAAGAGGTCTTTATAAAGGTCTTGAGTGGTCTCCAGAAGATCTGGATCTACAAGGGAAGGTGTTTCTATAGTGCAGAGGCTTTAACAGAAAAGCACGTTGTTGAGGACACACAAGGTGATACTTTTAGGGGGAAGCTGTTGGAATATGTCTATCCTATCTGCTCTGATGCGCAGATACCTTCTGGGAGATACGGTCCTATAGATAACCTCATCCCGTGCCATATAGGGCTTTAAAGGGGCCTATGATGTCAGCTGTTAGAGATAGTCCAGACAATAGCAATAGCACTTAGACTTCTATACTGCTTCACAATGCTTTACAGCCCTTTCTAAGTGGTTTTACAGGGTCAGCGTACTGCCCCCAACAATCTGGGTCCTCATTTTACCGACCTCGGAAGGATGGAAGGCTGAGTCAACCTTGAGCTGGTCAGGATCGAACTCCTGGAGTGAGCAGTAGGTTAGCCTGCAGAATTGGATCCCACCGGCTCAAAGTTGACTCAGTCTTCCATCCTTCCAAGGTAGGTAAAATGAGGACCCAGATTGTTGGAGGCAATATAAATATACATTGCTTACTGGTGTAAACCGCTTAGAGAGTGCTTGCACTGTGAGGCGGTATATAAATGTCACTAATAAATAAATTGCATTCTAACCACTGCACCACCATAGCTCTTACAAGAACCACCAACCATGAGTACTAACACTACCTTTACCGTAAGGTTACTTTAACATAATCTTGCAAATTTGAAAGTATTTCAAAGTATTTCATCTCTCCCCCCTCACCTTTACTGTCCAAGAAACTTGGGAGGGTCCTTTCTGAGATGTCGGTCCTGCCCACTTTCTTATGTGGGCTCTGCTGTCTGTTATCTGACATTGCCTGGTTGACTGATGCTTTCAAGGACCTTCTCATAGACCACAGTACCACCTTGAATTGGGCCTGGATGGAAACTGGGAGCCAGTGTAGCTCATACAGCAGGGTTATAATATGAGCTAACATGGAACATTACCTGTGTCGCTACATTCTGAATCAGTTGTAACTTCTACGTGGCTTGTTGTTTTTGTTGTTGCTGTTGTTGTTAGCCTAAAGTGTATCATTTCAAAGGGCAGAATCATGCCATATCATAGAGCCGAGGTGGCGCAGCGGTTAGAGTGGGGTACTGCAGCCCACTTTAGCTGACACTGATCCGCAGGTCAGCGGTTCAAATCTCACCGGCACAAGGTTGACTCAGCCTTCCATCCTTCCGAGGTAGGTAAAATGAGGACCCAGATTGTTAGGGGCAATATAAATATACATTGCTTACTGGTGTAAACCGCTTAAAGAGTGCTTGCACTGTGAGGCGGTATATAAATGTCACTAATAAATCAATAAATGGATTGACAAAAAGAATCTGACATCAGCACAGAGTTAACAAAGATAGGAAAGCATCGTATTAACTACGCCATAGCTTACAAGGAGGTAATATTATGTAGTATCTGTCTTTCCTAGCAAAACAGAGGCCACTTGAGGCCAACCTATTTTCTACATTTTTAATGTGATCAGATTGTACCATTAATCTAAATGATTTCTTAGTACAATTTCTTTCTGCCTATCTCTAATAAGCTCCATGCTACATTTGCTCCCTGACCCAAAAAAAATAAATTTGTTTACCATCGTGGCACAAAAAGACTAAAGCTCCTTAGTGTCTGCAAAATTGTTCCTCCTCCACTGAGGGATAATAATAGCTCCAGTCAAAGAACATCTGGAGAGCCCCATGATGTCTGACTTACCTTAATCCAAAGCATCTAAATCTAAAGCAGTAATGCTTGACCAAAGAGATATGTAGTTTGCTGGATATATCCAGATATTCAAAATATATAGCATAGGCCTGGTTGCTTGAGGGACTGCCCGTCTTCCATAACATCTGCTTGGATATTTCAATCCTAAAGAGTTGGTATACTCCAGGTTCCTTTGATTAAATCCATTTACTAAGATCCCAGAATTGCTCCTTCCCTGTAACAGCGCTTATCCTCAGGAACCAGGCTCTCAGGTGAGTTGTTGTTGGGAAAAACATGTTTGTTGTTTAGAAAAACCCTGAAGACCTGGATCTTCACCCAGGCCTTTGGCAAGGGAGAATGAGACCTCTCACTTCATTGTTCTTGCCACCTTTTATGTTTAACATTTAGGTTTGGTTTTATTATGATTTCTTTGATTGTTGTGAGATAGTGGCATGCAGGGTTATGAGTCAGTCACATAGCCAGATGGATGATTAGGCTGGGATTTGGCATTTTCATCCACCCATCGAGTCCTTCCCAAGGGCATGGGATAGGTAGGTATTACTTGATGGTGTTAAAGATATTGTCTCAGGATGTATATGGTTCCAAGTAAAGCTGTCTTTTGCAATTGACTGATGGTGATTTTGCCATCAGTGTTCAAGTGATGCTCCACAGCTTTTTGGAATTACATCCAAGGCACCTATTACTATTGGTACTATCTTTGCTTTTTCTTACTACAGTCGTTCTATTTCTATTTGCATGTCTTTGTGTTTTGTGACTTTCTCTAGTTCTTTCTCTCTCTAGTCTGCCATTTCTAGGTACTGCAATGCACATTATTATTATTATTATTATTATTGTTGTTGTTGTTGTTGTTGTTGTTGTTGCACAGTCAGCCAGATGTTTACACTGGATTTGGCTTTTGAGGACCTGGGTTTCGCAGAGATTTTTGTTGTTATTATTGTTAGGATCTGGATGGGAAATATAATGAGAAGAAAATGGAAAGTAGTGGTCGAGAAGCAGTTAGCAGCCAATAGGAATGCTGGTGAGAGGAGAAAGATGAAGACTTGATAAGAATATAGAAGGTGCTGAGTACAGTCTAGAGCAGTGATGGTGAACCTTTTAGACACCGAGTGCCCAAACTGCGCGCGCAAATGCCCAAACTGAAAGGTGCGCACACAAATGCGGACATGCGCAGACATGCGCAGCAGAGACCTGAAGACCAGCTGGCTGATGGGAGGCGAGGCATCCCAACACTGGCAGCGCGGCAAGAGGTAAGATCTTTTACTTTCATGAGCTTCTTTTGTCGTTTGCAGGGAAACAGAAGCTCACGAAAGAAATGTCACGGAGATCTGACCGGGGCAACGGCGCGCATGCCAGCAGAGAGGGCTCTGCGTGCCTCCTCTGGCACGTGTGCTATAGGTTCGCGATCACGGGCCTAGAGGACTGTAGTATGATTCATATTGACATGGAGAAAGACCACTGAGTATTATTACTGTCTTTTCAAGGACACTGGCAGCATTAAAACCCTCTTTATAAATTTTCACATCCCTTTTTTTTACATGGCAGTAGTGCATTGTTAAGGAAAAACACCACCTGTCCTATGTGCAAAATACAGTGGTTTATCTAAGTGTGCTTGTGTTAACAATACATTCATGGATAAAGGGATTGCGAAGAACAGAAAGATAAAATAACAAACATATCTTAAAAAGAGCAGGGTAGCTGCTGCCTCTACATTTATTCCCTTCATTGGTTTCTCTTTGTTGCCCATAGAGATGCCTCCAATTTGCAATTAGCAACCACCCCTGGGCATAGGCTGGGCAGGTTGGGGCAAATGTTGAAAAGCACATTGCACAATCCTGATGCAAATCACCTAAGTACCGTATTTTTTGGAGTATAAGATGCACCTTTTTCCTCCCTAAAAGTGGCTGAAAATTTGGGTGCGTCTTATACTTCGAATGTAGCTTTTTTTTTTCCAGCCCTAACTAGGTGCTAACAGATCTTCCCAGCTCTTACCTTGCAGGCTTTTTCATTGTTACTCTCTCCAAAGAATGTTTTTCCAGCCCCAAGTCTTTGCAGAATTTTTTTTTCGTTGCTCTACTTGCTCCGAGTAAGTTTTTTTCTAGCCCTAACCAGGTGCTAACGATCTTCCCAGCTCTTACAGGCTTGCAGTTTCTTTCATTGTTATTCTCTCAGAAGGTTTTTTTAAGTCCTAACCAGGGAATAAAATAATGTGCTGAAGCTGCTCTGAATAAGTTTTTTTCTAGCCCTAACCAGGTGCTAATGATCTTCCCAGCTCTTACTGGCTTGCAGGTTCTTTCATTGTTATTCTCTCAGAAGAAGGTTTTTTTAAGTCCTAACCAGGGGATAAAATAATGTGCTGAAGCTGACCAGACTAAGGACGCTAGCCAGATGAATACCTGGTAGGCAGATTGTTTTCCCCTATTTTCCTCCCCAAAAACTAAGGTGCTTCTTATACTCCGGTGCGTCTTATACTCCGAAAAATATGGTAACTGAATCCAATGTCAGGATGAAAATGAGTCCACTAGTGGTGTTGTGAAGCCATAGTATATTTTTCACTAGTTTTCACCTACATTACCATAGACACTATGTCCCTACAGCTTAATAGCCATAGTGATACACAGGAGATCTTATGAAACAATCTGATCCTTTAATAGTAAGAGTGTAAGCCAACACATTTTCCTTTATAGTGCTTCAAAGTTAAAATCAAATATTAAATGGAGGTTAGCAACTTTATTACTTCAAATCACCCTGAAATTTCCCAGCACATTTTTCTCTCTACCTCTATTATAGGCCTATCAAAAACACCAGCTGCCAGACAACCTATTCCCAAACTTCCAGTGGAATCAGGATACCACACCTATATTTTGCTCTTATCATAATATGTCATTTTATTATTTAAGAATACTTCTGTACATATCAGGTGCAAACAATTAGATCAAATGTGAGGACATCAATTAGCTATTTTATTGCTCATGTCTATAACACAGAAATCGTCTCATATTGGCGGTTTGCACCTAGGCCACAGTAGATGAGGTTGAACAGCATTCAAAGGGGTCAAGCTTTGCCCCCTTTTCAGCCTAAATAGAGATTTCAGACTAATTTCTCACTTGACTCAACCCCCTCACTCAGCCAACCTCTTTCCAATGAATTAAAAAGCAACGTTTATTTTACACTGTGTCAATGAATAGTAGCATCCTATGTATAACAAAATGTATGTTGAAATTGTATGAGTAACATCTATTGATAGAAATAAATATCTCTGCAAACCATAGTTAAGATGTCATTATATTTTGATTGATGCTACTTTAATGTCTCTGTGAAGCCAGTTTAGGGTAGGGATTAAGTCATCAGGCGGGAAACCAGGAGATCATGAGTTCTAGTCTCATGTAGGGCACAAAGCCAGCTACACAACCTTTGGCCAATCATTTTATCTCAGCCTTAGGAAGGAGGCAATTGCAAGCACTTTTGAAAAATCTTGCCAAGAAAACTGCAGAGACTTGTCGAGGTAGTCTCTGAGAATTAGATACCATTAAATGAAAGGGAAAAAATGTATTTACATGCCAACAACATCATTACCAAATTATTATTTAAATTAATATAATGAATATGCATGATTCTTTATAATGCAACACGATGTGAAAAATAAATTCATACATGAGATTTCATCCCATTCCATATTCCAAATATGTACCATTAAATCAGTGTTTGTCAACCCTGTCACAACTCTAAGTTGTGGGGACTTCAAATCCCAGAATTCCATAGCTAGCTGAGGAATTCTGGAAGTTGAAGTCCATACATCTTAAAGACTGTTTTCCATGATGACAGGACCTAAGGAGATAGAGAATCCAGTATTCAATATTCGATGTCAGATTTGATTAATTTTATAACTCAATTGATAATACATGTTTTATGACTAATCTGTCCTTAGAGATTTCCTTCCCTGGAAAAGTTTCTGTATGGTCAGTGAGAGAGAATATTGCCTCATTCAAATATTCACAACAAATGTCTAATTGGCTAGATTGCATTTACTTTTCAGCCACACCTATAGCTAAAAAATGTTGCAAATACAAACATAAAATTGTTTGAAATAAATCTGAATTATTTCCCTGTGGTTTTTTATTAAATTAATACAGTGTAAAATGTTTCTCCAGAACCATAACTATGCCTTCCAGCATTTGTTAAGAAGTTAGATGCATACAGAAAAACCTTGGTAATATGATTAAAGCAGTTACTGTAAATTTATAGAAAATTATTTATTAAGCAATAATTTTTATTGTACATTACTCCAAATGGAAAGGAAGTTAATAGAATAATTGCAAAACAAAAAGCAATTCTGCTAATAAACTGAAATAGTTGTCTTAATTAATCCTTACAAAGAAGGTAAATCCTAAATGCCTACATGTAGGTAAGAGTGGATTTTAAATTAATAAAGAATATTCCATAATTATTCTTTATTAACAGATATAGCTGACAGAATTCTCTAAAGTAACATATTTTAAAGGTTGATGCACTGTGAAGATCAAAAATAAATAATAGTATTCTAAATAAACCAATTGATTAATTGTGACAATAGCTTTCATAAATCTATTTGGATTTCATTACAACAGTGCAAATTAAAAAATTTGAATTTCAGGGAAACTAAACTACTTGGATTCATTTTTTAATATGAGATTTAAAATGATAAAGAAGAAAAAGAAGAAAATTCCTAGAAAAACATAGCTCTCATACGCTGATTGATGATAGATTTTATATATAAACTGTAATGCTGCTCTATTATCATTATTAACATTTAATTCAGCTTATTTAAAACTAGGAAAATGGAAAATTAAGCATAAAATCCAATATGTGCAGTCCACATTTCTGAACAGACTATTCTTTATCTCCATTCTTAGGGATAAAATGTTTATTTAAAAGCATTTCACTGATAACCGATAAGAGAAATGGATAAGCTTCCAAATTATTGTATCTTTTTTCCTCAGCATAAAAGCATATACTGTTCATTATGTTTGTCTGTGAATTTCCAATTTTTGGGTTTATTATTCACAGAAAGAGTCTTCCAGGACATAATTAGCATGTGAAATGATTCTATCGAAAAGAATCCATTACAGCACAATCCATTATATGAACAGATATTAGATTTTAAGCACCATTTCACCAATAGCTGAATCCATCTAAAAAGATGCCCAGATGTCTAACAGACATGCCATAATACTTTTTCTAGTCAATTAATCAAAGATTTAAAAGTATAGAAGCATAGCACACAGATATAGAAATCGCCTTCTCTGCCAGGGCTCTGAAAAAAGTGGCATGCCCATTTTTCACACATACGGCAGGATTACAGGTAGTCCTCAACTTACAACCGTAATTGAGCCCAGAATTTATGTCGCTAAGTGAGAAATTTGTTGAGCAGTTTTGCCTCATTTTATGACTTTTCTTGCCACATTTGTTAAGTGAATCACTGCAGTTGTTGAATTAGTAACACGATTGTTAAGTGAATTGGGCTTCCCCATTGACTTTGCTTGTCAGAACGTCGCAAAAGATTATCACATGACCCTGGGACCATCATAAATATGAACCAGTTGTCAAGCATCTGAATGTAAATCACGTGACCATGGGGATGCTGCAATGGTCATAGGTGTGAAAAATGGTCACAAGTCACTTTTTTCCATGCTGTTGTAACTTCAAACTGTCACTAAATGAACTGTTGTAAGTCGAAGATTATCTGTGTTTTATACTCCTTACCTGCATATATCAAAGTGTAAACCACACTGCTCTTCTTGTCGGTAAAAGCTGACAACCTATCCACATCAATACATAGCTTAAATACAATTCCAACAGCCTCACTTTTATTGTTGAAGAAGAAGAATGAATTACAATCATTTTTTAAAAAAAATCCTAAGGGAAAGAAAAAAAATGGAAAGAATAAAAAATAAAGGTTATCTAGTTTTATGAAAGCATTCTATGCATCCAATGAGCTAATTTTGGCTGCATCTATCATAAGAGTTACTTAAAGCACCAAGCTACATTAATCACCTCAGTATATCTATCCCATGTCTCTGACAATAAATCCTGCTTGATTTAGATGGATCACACTTGCTAATCCTTTTTAGAGTCAGTTAGCAAGAATCTAGATATTTTTAACATTCATTATACTTTCATTAATGAAATAGTGATTAGTTCAATATGTAGGATGTGTATCTGATTTATGGAGCACAGAAATGAAAGCTTGATTAAGAATAGCTGGTGGAGCGTACATTCTGATAAAACTCGGAAGTCAAAATATCTGTATACAGTGATCCCTCGTTTTTCGCGGGGGTTACGTTCCAAAAAGAACCCGTGATAGGCGAAATCCGTGAAGTAGTAACCTTTATTTTTTTTAACCCCTCCTACCCGGCTTCTGCGTTTTCGGCACCCAAAAAAAGCCTGAAAAATCCTCCAACCTCTCCCTCTCTTGACGTCTGCTGTGGCTGCTTGGCACTGATCTCCTGAGCAAGCTTGTAGGCCGTTCCCTCGTCGATTTGGCGCGAACGGCCATTTTCCCTCAGGGAAAGCTGGCAGCGCGGCCCGCCCTACAGCTGATGAGCGGCAGTCCTTCTGCGCATGCGCAGAGCTCATCGGACCGCTTTACTCGCCTGCCGCTGCCAGACTGAAGCAGGAGACCACCACGCAGGCGCAGAACTCATCGGAGAGGTTTGCGAGTCCCGGAGCCGCGCGCTTTGCCGCTGACTGCCTGGCCGCCCACGCAAATCCGTGAAGCAGCGAGACTGTGAAAGGTGAACCGCGATATAGCGAGGGATCACTGTATATGTCTTATAACATTCAATTAAAGAAATGAGAATCTTAGGGTTCTATCACTTCTCATATTATTAATTATAGTTTAACCCTTTCTATCTAAAAAAGCTCAGAAAGTAAGGAGGTAACTTTCAGAAGATTCAACTTAGAAAAAGAAAAAATGTCATCATTTTCTGGACAAAAAATTTGAAGTTAAATGTATTTCTTCAAAGATTATACTTAAGATTGCCCTGAACAATTAGAACAAAAGTCTAGCGTTGCCTCGTACTACCCAAAATTTCAAGAGATGATAGTCCAGCTTCTTCTTAAGAACCTCCAGAGATGGAGAATCTACAAACTCTCTTGGTAGACTATTTTACTGTTGTATAGATATTTTTGTCAGGAAGTTTTTCTTTATATTTAAACAAAATCTAGATAGCGCCAATAAGTGCAATCATTTCTGGTCCTAGTTTCTATGGCAATGGAAAATAGTTCTTAACCATCTTGTCTTTGGAACCATTCTATGCACTGGAATCATGTTTCAAATCAAGCCTTCTTTTATCCAAACCTTGAAGCTTGGCAACTTGAATATGTGCAGACTGCTGGTTGGGGAATTCTGGGAGTTGAAATCTATACAACTTCAAGTTGCCAAAATTGAGAAACTTTGCTCCAGACTCCATCTCATCACCAGCCGTAGGGCATGTCTTCAAGTCTTTGTATCATCTTTGTCCCCATTCTCTAAACCTATTCTAACCTATCAGTATCTCTCTGGAAAAGTAGTATCTAATATTCCAGGTATGGTCACACCAATTGATAATAAAGGGAAATAAGGACACTCTTTGATAGAATGCTTCTTCTAAGGTTGATCAAAATTCCTTTAACCAGGGGTGTCAAACTCGATTTCATTGAGGGCCGCATCAGGGCTGCGTTTGACCTTGGGCGGCCGGGGTGGACGTGGCCAGTTTGACGTCACTCGTGTCGGGGGGTGCCTATGGTGGCCCGAATGCTGTCAGCGAAAACAGGCTCCCGAGCTCCATTTTTGGCTGGGATGGCTTCCGGCAACCCTCTGCCAGCAAAAATGGAGCTCGCGCACACGGCCCTCCCAAACTCTGTTTTCGCTGCGGAAGCACCACGGGATGGTCCTTCGCTGTTTCCAGGGTGGCCCCGTGGGCCAGATCTAAGCATCCTGCGGGCTACATTCAGCCTGTGGGCCTTGAGTTTGACACCCTTGCCTTTAACTGTTCTAGCAACTGTTTCATGCTTAGCTTGTTGTCAGTGACTACATATTTTCTAAATACAGTCCTTGCAAACCATAAATCACCAGTCCTGTTTGTGTGCCCTACACATTTCCTCCCTATATGTAATACCTTATATTTCTCCCTCTTGTTCCTGTCTAGCACAGATTTTCAATCTGATCAAATTAGATTGCAATCTCATTTTATCATCCTCTATATTGGCCAGTTTTGGGTCATCTGCAAATATAATAATAAACAAATTATCCAGATCATCAACACTGACCACCACATCTCCTCCCCCAATCCCTGCTTCATTAAATGGTTATACCAATTAAATTGTTATACACTAATACATGAATATTTTGCTTTATCTTTTTTCCTCCGAAGTTTAAAAACGCAAAGCCCTGTGTGATACTTTGATTGTAGTTTTCTATTCAGTTCCTCTTCTACTATCTTAATGTCCCTTTTGAGATGTGGCAATTAATTGACACAAACCATTATTCTGTGCCAATTAATAGATATCTATATAAAGTGTGGGGATACTGATAATTTTATTTTCAAGTCCTTATCTAATGATCTCAGGCATAAATTTATTTATTTCATGGACATCACATTACAGGAAAATTTTTACAAGTCCAGTTTCTCATTAGACATATAAAAAAATAAAACAAACTTTATAGCATTTTTTAAAGAACAAAAAAGAAACTTTCATCACTTGACCTTAAGTCATTCCCAATAGTAACACTAACTGGTAGTAGGAAAACTAAATTTCCTGTTTTAAGCAAATAACAGGAAGCAGGCGAAGATATTCACTCTAACAAAACTCAGCAAGGACAGTAATTTGGGAGGATTTGAAAGTGGACTCTATCGACAGAGATGGAAATATCTGACATTATCACTATGAAGGAATGGTTGGTGAAGTTGACAGATTTCACTGAAATAGATAAATTGTCTTCTTCGTCTAAAGAAAGACCATTATCTACATTTATTGGTGACTAAAAGCTTCTAATAGACTTTTTGGGTAAAAATGATAAATGAAGTTGTGAATTATGGCTTTAATGATCAGACAGGATAAATTATGAAAGGAACAGTATTATGATGCAATTTGAGGGAGAAAGAGAGACAGAAAGAGAGAGAGAGAGGTTAAAGTATACAATTATATGCATAACTGCTGTGAAAAATATGGAAAGCCACTTCTTTTTTCTTTCTTTTATTTTTTTAGCTGTTTTTTTTCTTTTCTTGCACTTTTTGCTTTTTCTTTCAGAGGGGGTTGGGTGAGAATCAGGATAGTTTGGGCCCTGTTTAATCATGATCGGTTTTCAGTGTCATCAAAACCAAAAGTCACTTTAATTTTAAGAAAAGTTTTGCCCAATGAAAGACACCAGTAAGACACTGAGGTTTGGAGAATTACCAGTCATTATTTTGCACTCTTCTATTTGCTACAATTTGCTTATTTTCTTCACTTTTTTGTTGGACAAAAGCTTTAAATCACAAAACATGGTTGCAGCCTGTGGCTGCTTGCTTGCTGAATCATCTAATGATCACATCTGCAATAACTACAGCAAGCTCAGGGCCAAAAACACAAAGAAAATGCTTCTACAGCTCTAGAGTTTATGCATCCTTAAACAGAGGTTGGTTTCAATATGCTTTTCTCCATTTTAAAAAGATGCACTATTAGTTAAATCTTCTATGGATCATGGAAAGACTCATGCTAATTCCTCCACCGGGAGAGCAATTACAATCTATTAAAGTGACTAGGGATGTACTGTACTTCTTAGAGCAAGAAGGGAAATATAGTTTTCTTTAAAAACTTTTCTATGGGGGGGGGCATGGAGACCTAGTTGGCACCTCCTTAAAGAAACTGTTATTTCCTAAGCTTGCAATGAAGTCACCACCATCCCAAAATACAGCTAGTCCTCAACTTATGACCACAACTCAGCCCAAAATTTCTGTTGCTAAGTGAGACATTTCTTAAGTGAATTTTACAACCGATTTTATAACCTGTCTTGCCAAAGTTGTTAAATGAATCATTGCACTTGTTGTTAGGTGAATCTGGATTCCCCTTTGACCTTGCTTATCAGAAGGTTTCAAAAGATGATTACATGATCCCCATCACACTGCAATCATCATAAATATGAGTCAGCTGCCAAGCATCTGAATTTTAATCACATGACCATGGGGATGATGTAATGGTTGTAAGTGTGAAAAACAGTCATAAATCACTTTTTAAATTTCAGTCACTAAACAAACTGTTGTAAGTTGAGGACTACCCGTACATGTTTGAATTAAGGAAATATCAACAGGCCACTTGCCTATTACCTAAAATATATTTTCTGCTACCTATGAACCCAGAAACAGACAAAGATTTTTTTAAGGAGGCACCAGGAAGCGTCTCTTGTCTCCATCTCTGAATTTATTTATTTATTATTTGTTTGTTTGTTTGTACATTCTTATAGGCCGCCCAACTCCCGCGGGACTCTGGGAGGCGTACAACATGTAAGAAGAACAATTTATTAAAAAGAAACCCAATAATAATAATTTAAAAACAGTTATAAAAATTAAAAAACATTATCACCATTCATACATGGGAAGACCACAGATGTTCTCATTGATCTTATTTTAGCCCACCTGCTTGAAAAGCCATGTTTTCACGGCTTTATGGAAGAGCAGCAGGGTGGGGATAGTCCGGATCTCTGGTGGTAGTTGGTTCCAAAGAGAATGATTCCCACCTACCCTCGTAGTATATAATGTAGATACTGCAGGTTATTTGATTTCCATGTAGAAACCTACTTGAAATGTAGTCAGAAATGCATTGCTTAGAAGGGTCGTCTGTCATGATCTTCAATATTAACTTGTCAGATTTTCATTGCACAAAATCCTATCCCCCAAATTATTTTTCTTTTTATAGAAGGTATGATTAACTGTAATTAGTCATCACAATAAAAAAAAACCTTAGGTGCAGGTAGTCTTCTACTTACAACCACAATTGAGTCCAAAATTTCTGTTGTTAAACAAGACAGTTGTTAAGTGAATTTTCTGCTATATTTTTTAAATGAATCACTGCAGTTAAGTTAATAACATGATTGTTAAGTGAATCTGACTTCTCCGTTGACTCTGCTTATCAGTAGGTTATCACATGAGCCCCCAGACACTACAACTGTCATAAATATGTGTCAAATGTCAAATGTCTGAATTTTGATCACATGACCATCGGGATGCTACAACAGTCGGTGTGAAAAATGGTCATAACTCACTTTTTCAGTGCCATTGTATTTTCAAATGTAAATCTCGTGACCATGGCATGCTGCAATGGTCATAAAGTGTGAAAAATGGCCACAAGTCACTTTTTTCACTGCTGTTGTAACTTTGAATGGTCACTAAATGAACTGTTGTAAGTCAAGGACTATCTATAAATAGCTACAAATCACCTCCAGAGACACAAGCAGCTGGTAGATTTTCTTCCATTTTCACACAGATACCCTACATTTTAGCAACAGCTTTTGGGCGCAAAGTTAACCTATCACAGAGTTTCTCATGCTTGCTTGGGAATTCTGGGAGTTGAAGTTCACACAGCTTCAAGTTGCTGAGGTTCAGAAACACTGACCCATTCTCTAACCGCATAGGAGGAATTATACATTTTTGTTCTTATAGAGATAATCTCAAGAAGAGATTGGACTGCCATTTGTTGGAAATGGTGTAGGGTCTCCTGCTTGGGTGGGGGGTTGGACTAGATGACCTACAAGGTCCCTTCCAACTCTGTTAATCTGTAATCTGTTTGTTACCACATCAATCTAAATTTCAACAGGCCTTTGAAGAAATGCTGTGCTATTATGTGGTCCTCTAGAACCTTTATGGATTCTACTAATCACTTCTGTAATATGAATTCATTTTTCCCATCAATTCCAACATGCAAACTCCAATGTAAATTTCTATGTAGCTAAATTGACGTTATTTACACAAAGGAATGCATACATATCCAAAGATTTCGGATTTTCAAAAATCCGGAACATCTTTTTTTAAAACAACAACAACACAGACCTACAAGAACTGGGCTGCTCGGTAGTCAAAGAACACTACTGACTGATTTTTGAATGGGGGACAGAAGGCTACATTAAAATATTTTGCTGCTATTCCCACATTTATTTTAATAGTGCACAAGTTATTATGCACAATAAGTATGAGTAACACAATATGTATGCTATTATTCACTAGCAAATAACATTATAAATAATGTATACGGATCAAATAAATGCAGGCGGTGCAACAGTAGAATTGCCTAGTGGATTGTTCCCTGCTGTTATTTATTTATGTGCATATATACAGCATTCCAGCATTAATGTACAAACCAGAGTCCTGAATTACATTATTTTTCTTTGCAAATAAGATGCTGTATTCTAAGAAGGAGATTGTGAGATAATCATTTTCTAAGATCGACTGCTATATCCAACTATTCCATTCCTATCTATCTTCGGGCTGTATAATTTTATGCTACAGAGACATTCAGGCTACACATATATTTCAACCCTGAGGAAAAAATGTTGTCTTTCCAATGCTTTTAGGCAGCTAAAACCAAGTTTTTTTCACTGGCAATTTAGGCAGCCAAGATAGCATTGTTGGAGTGATAATAACTCAAGACATTTATTTTGGAGAATTAAATCTTATCCTACTAAATGAAGGAACCTCAAGACATACAGGATACCATGAAATACAATGATGTAAAGTGAAAGCATTGTTCCTCTAAAAAAAAAAAGTCCTGATAACAAACAAAACTATTCTGCCAAAGCCCAGACTGAATGTATATCAGGAAATGGCTTTTTCCACAACAAGCTTCGGAAAGAGACAATGCATTTCTATTCCCCATAATAATAACACTCCTCTGGAAAATGAAAAAAAAAACCCAAAACAAAACAAAACACCTCAGCAGTTCTGGAAAATAACTGAACTTCCTTTAAGGCAAAATCCAGAAAGTCATGCAATCATTCCTATAAGATAGCAATAGCAATAGCACTTAGACTTATATACCGCTTCATAGTGCTTTACAACCCTCTCTAAGCGGTTTACAGAGTTCAGCATATTGCCCCCAACAATCTGGGTCCTCATTTTACCCACCTCGGAAGGATGGAAGGCTGAGTCAACCTTGAGCCGGTGAGATTTGAACAGCTGAACTGCAGTGCTGCATTTTAACCATTGCGCCACCTCGGCTCTTAGTAGATGTAATGCAGTGATGTTTATTTCACTAATGATCAGCCAAATTTAAATCAAATGGATGAGATAAAATATTAATGTAATAAGGAATCTTTATTTCAGACTTGTACACTTGACTGTCCCTATCCGGCCGACGGTGGTGGCGGGGGGCAAGGGATGCCCTCCACACAACAGTCCCAATTTCTCATATGGGCCTCTAGGAAAATTAACTGCCAAGTCCTACTTTAGCTTTATATATGAAAATGAACATACAGTATCTTTGAATTATCATAGAATCCTTTCCTCATCACTGTATGAATGGGCCCTGAGAGCTGTACTTAATGTTCTGGAAATAGTATGCACTACAGACATTGAGGAACAGGAAAGAACTACAAATTGAGGCGGCCAGATAGCGATTTTCCTTGAGTATCAGTTCTATTCAACAACCAAAGGAGAATAACAAGCAGGAGCAGCAAGAAACATCAATGCATCAAGAGAAATTGAACAAAAGGGCCAAATTTATTTACAGGACTTATTTCATAGGTGCTTCAGCTGGCCTAGCATAGCTTGTCAGATTCAGCAAAGAAAGAGATAACCTACTTTTCCAACTGAACCCTTGCTTCTTTAGATTGAATCCACAAAGGAAACAGCAAGCAGAGCCTGCTGGCCAGTGCAATTTTCCTGCCACTGGCCTAGCCATAACTATGTGCCTTCATTTCCAACAGCATGTTCTAGAAAACAGAACTAATGGTTCTCCTAGAGAAAATCTCCAAGAAAAGGAAAATTCCATAAAATATGTTATTTTATCCCATATAGAAAAAAGGAAGAACATCAACAAATTTCATTTTGTGATAGGTCAGGAACAAAAGGAAAAATTCATTACTGAAATTGTGATAAACAGACAAAAAATTATGATGAAGTAGAAAAAATTAATCAATCTGTAGGTTCAACCCATCTATGTTTTAGTTCCATGTTCCTCTACTTAAAGCCTAGAAGGAAGTGACATATGATTAGATCTAAGGCTCTTGAAGGAAGCAAGTAATTCCTTGAAGGAAATAGATTATCTGGACCTTTTTGGGGATTTTAGATCTGGTTATAATCCTGACAACTTTGTTGATAAGCTTTGGTTGAATCAAGATGAAGGCAGAGCATCCATCCTGTTCTTTCACAATCATGACCATAACATTCTTTTGGGTCAATTCAGGGGAGTGGGAGACATGGTGTTACTCACATTCTCCTCCTTCCTCTAGACGTCTAGCTCTAGATATGTGGTGGAATGTAGCAGGATGGATTCCCAGGAAGGATGGGGTACAGTACATTCCAGAGAAATAAGAAACAATTCAATCGGGATATTTTGTGTGTGAGAAAGAGGGTGAAGACAGACCCTTCCTAATAGTTCTCAGGTATATGATAGGTGCAGATGCAGTAGGGTGCTTCGGTTTGGCAAAATTCTGTCTTATAGCTGTGGAAACAATAAAGAACTCAATATATAAAAATCACCATACATCATTTGTGACTTTTGGGCCTGACAAGACACTTGTTTTGCAACATATATCTGAATTCTACTCTTTCCCCTTCCTGTTTAACATCAATGTCAAGTCACTGGCTGAGGTCATTTGCAAACAAGGGGTGAGGGAATGTACAATTCAGTACCATCATAAGCTGATGATACTGAATTGTACATTACTGGTCCAGTTCACCCAAGTGATGCTGTCAAAGTTCTTTCTCAATGTATGTAGACTCTGGAAGTGTACACCGGCTGCCTGAGAATTAAATTCGTCAAACTTGCCTGTCTTGGTGGTCCGTCCGTCCTCCCCTGCCGTCCGGCTGGAGCCCTGAGAAGGGCTATAGCTCGATCTTTTCCTGCTCTTGACCTAATCTATATGTATTTAATTATCTTTTTTTTAAAGGATAGAGGATAGAAAGACTAGAGAAGTGTTCAGGAGGAGAGTCCTAACACACCTTCCCTCTCGAAGGGTCGAGTCAGATCTGGGCAGGAAGAGGCGGATCCATGCTGAATGCAAATTGATAGACTGGACCCTCGAGACAATTGATCCAGGACAACCCTCTCTGAAGGCTGGTTCCACCCCAAGATGGAGAAAGAATAAGCTTTGATTGGCCATAGGTTTCTAAGCCTTCCTGTCAAGGAGACTTCCTAACTTTAATTCTGAATGGAGTTGCACTTCCCCAGAGTTGGGTGCAATTTGCTGGTGTCAATTAGACAATAATGACATGGCTTTTGTCTCAAAAATTACATCCAGGGATGATAATTAAGTTACTGCAGGCCACTTTAGCTGACTATGATCCGCAGGTCAGCAGTTCAAATCTCACTGGCTCAAGGTTGACTCAGCCTTCCATCCTTCCGAGGTAGGTAAAATGAGGACCCAGATTGTTGGGGGCAATATAAATATACATTGCTTACTGGTGTAAACCGCTTAGAGAGTGCCTGCATTGTGAGGCGGTATATAAATCTCACTAATAAACACTGTTACTTATCTGCCAGTATGCAAAATTTTATTTGAAACTCCAGAGCTCTGTAAATTGGTTGCTATTGTACCTGTTCTAAATAGTTTGGAATTGCTATGCGTTTTTGTTGTTGTTGTTGTATTAGATTATTAGACACCCTAATAACACTAACTATTAGAGAATCAGAGTTGCCTGATGAATGGCAAATAAATTTTATAAATAAACAAATTAGCCATTCAGAGTCATGGTAATGAGATAGGAAGCTGTATATTATGTTTAAATAAATAAAGCTGAAAAAAGCCTTGCATACACATTCCAGAAATCATCACAAAATGGAATTTGTCCGATCATCAAATGTTTTCACCTAGTTCAGGTGGCTCTTGTCATCTGTTACCTCATTATTTCTCGTTTGACAAATCTGTGATTAATACAACCAAACCATGGTATAAGCATAAAGAATTTTGCACACCTGCAGTTTTTGCCTTGGGGTTGTTGGGGTTTTTTTTTTTGGTAACTTTATACAGTATTAACTGTTAATGTTTTTTGCACATATTTTTAAGGATTAGGTAATCTGCAACATGCTTGTAATTGTTCCTCTTTTTCCTTACTGAGTCGCAGTGGTTCTTGCTGGGTCAGCCTAGTTGCTATGTTCCATGTGGATTCCTTACTGCATTTAGTGTCCCAACTGAGAAACCCCTCTACTGAGGTTGTGAAAGGGCCACGTGGAAATAGATAAGGTAATGTGAGTAATGTGGTGTACACAGAGTAACTCCCTTGTTTGTTGAGCAAGATATTCCAAAGAAAGTCACACCTACTACAAGGAAATTACATAGAACACTGTGACCCATTGAACCCACTGAGAGGGGATGAAGAAAGAGACATGGACATCAAGGCAATTTCTCTGACAACATGAGAATTAAATACATGACAGTTTTAAAATATGTAAGTTACTTACTTACTCCAAAATATGTTTCCTGAAAGAATACTGACCATCACCACTACCACACAACTCATATTTTATTGAAGGAACCAGGCTGCCTGAACAAGATGCCAGGACTTTTTTAACTACAATTTCAAGAATTCTGAGCATGAGTGATCTAAACTCAAGATAGACATTTTGACATGAACCATTTCCCTTGCACTAACATTCATCCTTAAATCCTTTTCATATTGTTATGATCTAAAGTATTAATTGTAGATGTAATTATTCCCATGTTATATCAATACGTGATCATGACAATATGAAAATTTCTCTGATTGTAGCAATATTTTATTGCTTTTTAGAAATATTTATGTGTTATAGCTTTCAATAGTGTGTTATAGCTTTTAATAGTGTAACCCAATAGTTACCCCAAGATGGGCAGCAAAGTTAATACAATGTAATGCAATAAATACAATACAACACAATACATAATTAAATAAAATGATTTGATTTCCTTCCCGATTGCAAACTTACCAATGGCATAAAATTTTATACAAAGTACTGCTACTTCTGTTCTGGTTGTAAGGGATGGCAAATATCTTTTAGATTTTCCTTCCACTTCCCATTTAAACAGGAAATCATGTGTTGTCCGGTGTGGGGGGACTCTTTCACCTATTAAACTGCTTTTTCAATTTCCTGCCATTACTTTCATTCATGCTTAACTTCCGCCTCTAAGCAGATTACAAAGATTTGGCAGTAATAATTAAATAGCCACTTCTTGCCAGAGAATGCCATTATATTTTCACTCAGAAAAGAAGGTCTGCATAAAAACAGAAGAAGAGAATTGCATCATGCAATAATTATAAGGAATGTCTATGATGGTGAGTGGTCGACCATGAAAATGGCAGGAGCAACTGGATAACTGAAGTCCTTTATCTTTTCAACGTATCTTGTGTGCACTGCACACTCATAAGAAGGGTACACTCAGCCCAGAGCAAAGATGTACAAATGGATACAACACATTGATAATACTTAACCATGTGCCATGAAAGACCTCACTCTATGGCTTCATTCAATGACTTCATGTTGAACAGGAGCACAGAGACAGCCAAGTCCGGAAGCATTCTGCAATGCAATGATCTAGGATTGGATTTCTCCTGTCAATATGGACAGAAACCAGAAGGAGAACTATCTTAAAATTGTGCTTCCTGTTCCCCTCTAAGCTGACAATACCACAGTCAATGGTACTGAAGGCCTCTGAAAAATCAAGGAGGATCAGAATGAGTACACCACCCCATTGTGGGCCCACCAAAGTATCAAGAAACAGGACCAATGTTGTCTCATTATTATAAGCTATCCTAAAACTGGCCTGAATGAGGTTTAAATAACCTTTTTCCACCAGGACATTCTGGAACTACAACCCCACCACCTAAAAGTGAAAGGTTGAAAACCAGCAAAAAGTTTCCAGTTCTATCAGATCTAACAACAGTTTCTTGAGAAGAGGGCAAATCACCACTTCTTTCAAAACTGGTGGGACTGCACCCTCCCTCAAAGAAGTATTTACCATCACTTGGACCCAACTACATGGGTCCTCGAATGCCTTAACTCAGGGGTGTCAAACTCAAGACCCGGGGCCCAGATTCGGCCCGCGAGGTGCTTAGATCTGTCCCGTGGGGCCGCCCTGGAAACAGCGAAGGACTAGCCCGCGGTTCCTCTGCCAACGAAAACAGAGCTTGGGAGAGCTGTGTGAGGCCCTCTTGACCTCCATTTTCACTGGCAGACGGTTGCAGGAGGCTGTCGCAGCCGAAATGGAGATCAGGAGCCCATTTTTGCTAGCAGAACACTCTGGCCACCACAAGCGCCCCCAACACGAATGAAGTCAAGCTGGCCACGCCCACCCCAGCCCCCCAAGGTCAAACATAACCCTGATGCAGTCCACAATGAAATGGAGTTTGACATCCCTGCCTTAACTGGTCATGATGGATATGGATCTAAACTACAGATGGAATAACTCAAAGCTTCAAGATCTCTGTCCACTTTTTGGGGGGGGGCCAAGAGTTAAAAAAAAATTCTCAGATTAATAGAGCCAGCCTGCGCTTCAAGTCAATTTCACAGGACCTGCCCAGTCAGAGTCCAATTTCAAGCAATTCTGAGACACTACAGATGCCTAGAACAATCCTGACAGCAATTCTGCAAAGATTCCCTCAGTATTTGTTTACTCAATAGAACTGACTGGGTCACCCTAAACGGTGCCATTTTCCAGCTCTACAATAAGAATGAAAAATGAATACTTTTTGCTGCTCTTCTTGACACAAATTTATTTATTTATATTTTCATATTTCTAAACCACCCCATCTTCCTCAAAGAGGGGCTTTTATAATCCTTAATAAAAATCCTTACCTGTCCTCAGTCATTATAGATCTCCTCTGGTTAAAAAAGGAAGCAGTCAAATCAGCTCATAAATAATGCAGTTATGACTAAAACTCCATTTGAAGATACAAAAGAGAGAGAAAATATAATCCAACATAACCGTTAGTTGTAATTAGTTGCAATTCCAAAGGCTAGAAATGTGTTTTTAAAGAGAGGGGCAGGATTTTTTTAGTTTGTCAAATCTGTACCAGATGTCCTTATATACCATATGTTTCTGCTTTGAATCTTTTCAGCTTCTAGAATATCCCCATTAAGAACATCATGCCTTAATATGTGTTCAAACTGTTTTCCTGTTAACTATTGTCAAAGAATGACAATAGTTAACAAGAGTAGTGTTACTCAGACAAAGAGTAATGAAATAAATTTCTGCCTTCTCACTGTGTCTTGCATTACATTTGGAGTGTTCCAAATGGAGAGAAAAATATTTATATTATTAAAAGAAAACAAAATCCAATAGGGAACATCTTTCTTACCAAATGTTCAGAGCCACAACTTTCTAAATTCGGAATAGTGTCACATAATAAGACACATAATCAACAAATATAAATATATTGATAGTGGTTTGTGAATTCATTTAAAAAACTAAATAGATTATTAGAACTATGCTGCAATGATAAAACAAAGCCTTAAAAAATCTCCTTTGTTCTGCAATGGTTTTAAATTGATTTATTTGTTTTGTTGACTGGTTATATGATTTTTTTTGCATTCTGTAATTAGTTAGAGATATATACTATTGTTCGATATTTTTTTAGATTTCTATAGTATGACCTGAATGCAGCATATTGCATAAATACATAAAATGCATAAAATTGCTTTCAAAAAGAGGAACTGTGCAGCAAAATAACAAATTCATTCCAAATTTCTGAACTGATTTTATTCCTGATTTTTGCATGTATTTAACATGTGTTGGCCTTTTTTAAATAAAATAGTGCCAAATATTTCTTCACTGCCTAATACAAGTCATTATGATTCATTCAGATAGAAAAGTTCAAGTGAGAGCTTTAATATTTAATTTATATCTACCATTTCTATTCTGAAGTTCTTCATCTTTTCAGTGTTATAATTTTTTAATTGTATAATGATATACACATAGACTATTAAATATGGGCAGAGTTAGCATTACATGCATAGCCGTAACAGCCAAATAATGTTCAGTGCCTTTCTTTCCAACTTGAATTTCACTGTAACACTTGCTAAGCCAGAAATGCCAGTCTTAATTTCTTTGCCATAACACTTCTAGCTGCCTTTTTAAGGACATAAAAGAGAGATTTGGTAAATAAAATATTTTAATATTTTTAAATGGAATCCAAGATTAGAACACTCGGGAAAAGCTGTGAATTTCTCCTAACATTAAGCTCCCAACCATGCTGTATCTCCCATAAAGCTTTTATCTTAGCAGCCGCCACAAAAATCAATCAACCATTAAAAAAAAATATTTTATGCTATTAGAACCTGCAAGGCAGGGCAAAAGAGATTTACAAAGTCAATATATCACAATAAAGTCTGCATATTCTAGTACGTTCATAAATGCCAGGTCTAATAACTAAATGAAAAATAAAAAAAATACATTACTTCTCATTCTAGTAGAAAGTTTTCTGATCATATGAACAGTTTACTTCTTCTCCAAATGCTAAGGGATCATTTTATAGACAAGATCAAGGTCTTGGCTTTTCCTTTATCTTTAAATTGGATTTAGATCAGAAATCCAATCAAATGGGATAGAAGAACACTGTCTTCTAACCACTGTTCCCTTTATAAAAAGAAAAGGGACATGCAGCCACTTTGCAGAAAGGGGAAAATCTCAAGAAATATTCTCAGAAAAAATATATTTCAATAATGTTCAGCTCAGCTGTGGAGGAAACAGAGAAGAAGCACTTAAGGCACCATAGCTACACATGCCTCCCATTTGATGGTATGCAGGCTGCTAAACAATGGAACATTTCATATATTATACAGAAGGATCCATTGTCCGTTGCAAATTAACATTCCTTTGCAAGACAAAAATCGCCTTAGCAACAAAACTGCAGATTTCATACAAGCTGAACATCTTTCCACGTACTTTGATGCCAATAAACCTGTCTGCATTTTCACAAGTAAAAATTGGGATCAGAAGTTATCGATGAGAGTTTCATTTCACTCTTCACAAAAGACAGATATTATTTTACCTTTCAGGAGGATTTAGACTCTCAAACGTATATTTCAACAGACATTATTTTAAGATTTTGTAATGTTATTCTTATGAATGCCAAAGGGAGGGACCTTTCAAAGCCACTTTAACAAAAATGGGAATATGCGTTTTTAAGCCAAAAACAAGCAGTGTGCCAGAATGAAAATGGATATGAGATGTTTCTTAGTGGAACAGAGGTTGGTTATTTTAAACATGTTCTCAACTACTTTATTTGTTCCTCTTATATTTCATTTGTGCTCTTGCTTTTTACATTTGTCAATTATTCAGAGAGAATCTCAATTAATCCATTAGATAAACCATCACTGTTCGCCTGTGCTTAAAATTAAAAAACATGTTGCTGGAAGAACATGACTTGATAGAAGGATACCGTTCTTTTAAAACAACTGCTAACATTTCCAATGACAGAGAAGTAATACAGTATTAGCTGCTGTATCTGAACCATAAGACATTGTGATAATAACAATGGTGGGCAGGAGAGAGGTTGAAAAATATGCTCTCACTGGCTATGTGCATCTTGCAGTCAACTCACCTCTGTACTAAAATTTAGCCAGTTAAAACATGGATACTTCTTCTCCAAATTTATTTATTTATTTATTTATTTATTTATTTATTTATTTATTTATTTATTTATTTATTTATTTATTTATTTATTTATTTATTTATTTATTTATTTATTTATTTATTTATTTGAGGTTCTTCTATGCCGCCCTACTCCCTCAGGACTCAGGACTCAAATCCATCCCAATAGTTTTTTTTCTCTTACAAAACAGATTTAACCTTTCTGAGTTGGGGAATTTGCCAGTAACCCACAGAGTGATGGTCTTCACAGAGTATTAGGATTTATGGAGCAATTTATTATTTCCTGAAATCATTCAGTAGCTGGAGGGGGGTATCCTCCCACCCCCCAACTCCAACTGAGAACTCCGCAAGCAGCAGGGGAAAGAGAAGGAGCCTTCAGATCTATCTTTTATTATGCACTGCTCTCACAGACAGGATGTTTATGGAGGTCCAGAAAACATCTTTCCTTTGTAAACCTCCTAAGCTTCCCCATTATTTGCTTTTTGCTAGCTGTAAATAAATAAAAAGAGAAAGAGAGATGGAACAATTGTGCAATGGCTTTTGAGAGGAACAGCTAATGGAATTGCTTGTCTGGAAGCCATTCAAGTTGGAGACAGCTTTATGACGAATTCTAGAATATCCAACTGGATGCACAGTTGCTGATGAACGTGCCCAAAAAATGCATGTGAGGACACCAACATCTCATAAATCGTGGCATTTCAGATGCTACCAAATTACAACTACCAATTTTGTTTGTTTGTGTTCATCATCACTAAGATGTCCCAAAGATAGCGCGAGTTTTAGTTCTGCAGCATTTATTAGCCAAATACATATAGGAGATTCCATCCCAAATTTATTTGTGTGAACCTAAGTGCAAACCACTGGACAAATTATGTGTTATGCATTAAAGAGTTAACTGATCCTTGTCACGTGTGTGTGTGACTTTTTCTCCTCTGATGTCTCAGCTTCTGGGCCCCCAAGCCATTAGCAAAATGTGGGACATCTTGACAGGATATGTAACCACTTCTGGTCAGCTGAAGTCCCAGTGAAATGTAAAACATATTCTAAGGTGAACTGCAAAGATTTGTGTGGGGTTCTATACCCACAATAGTAAGACATTGCTATATTAACACCAGATGGCATTATATCAAATTTTATCATGATTTAGCTCTATGAACAAGCCCAAAAGTTATATTCAAATCCAAATTAACACTTGAGAAATAATTCAGAGTAACTGCTTAGAATAAATGTTTCTGACATATATTAAAGAAAGTGAGACCGCACCAATTAGCAATTTTAATTAAATGCATTTATCTGTGTTGTTACTATACAGCACCTATTTTTATCAGAATAACATCAACCAGGTCTCTTCATGGTCCACCCAAGTGTACTGAATTAGAATTAATAGTTATATTTTGCCAACTCACACTTTCAGATTAAAAGATGCACTAAGATTTGAGATAACATAAAGTGTGAAACTATATCTTTATTCTGAAGAAAATTAAATGGGACTGAACTGTAGCTGGGTGGAAGACACCAATGCTAATGTCAAGAATGGTGCAATGCGTTGCAATCATGGACAAATTGACCGTGGATTTCACCCTTGTGCTTCCTTAGCAGTGGTATTGGCAGCAGCATAGCTAGAAGTTGCCAGTTAATATTCTACTGTGTCCCATAAAATATGATCTAGTGTCTCTCCAGAGAGCTGGGAAAATTAAAAGGGCGATTCTGAGAATCAAATTTTAATGTAAAAAGCAGAGGACAGATCAGTGATTCTTGGACCACAACAGATACCCAAGAATGTTAGTATCTGATGCCAAGCATGGTCAATGCTCATTAATGATCAGTAATATTGAGGTAAAATTTCTGAAAGCACAGGTGCTTTAAGAGTTGATGGACAGACAAGAAAAAGCAGGTCCATTTCACTGAAACCAGGTTTGCAGTTTACAGTTCCTAAACTGTATTATGAGATTCAGAAAAAAGCAAGAATGGAGCAAGCATAATATTTATTTATTTTTTATTTATTTTGGTGGATTTCTATGCCGCCCAATCCCTACACTTATGTGCTCACTTTGAGTGGACTTGGAGTGTATCTCAGAATCAATGAATCCCAGCAATGTGAAGAAAGATGCAATATACCATTATTCTAACTTTAAATTCTGATACATACTAGATATAAATATTTTCACAAATGCCAAAACTAATCAAGTTCTACCGGTATGATTAGAAATCTAATCATTATAACTGTCATTTGTTCTCTAAACACCAAGGATTTCACATGGGGGAAAAGTTCCCTATATATTAAATGCATGTTTGTTTTATATTTTACAAACAACATAATCACAATTTTCAGACAAAATATGGATATAAATAGTAACTTTTGGGGGGAGGGGTGCTTTCATACATACACTGAGTGGTAAATCTCAATTATTTTAAAAAATGAATTTGCTCAACTGCAGAATACGGTAACTGCTTTAAATTTAAGGACTTCGTACTGGTAGTCCTTCACTTACTAACACAATTGGGAGCAGAATTTTTGTTGCCAAGCAAGGTGGTTGTTAAGTGAGTCATGGCTAATTTTACAACCTTTTTTGCAATGGTTGTTAAGTGAATCACTGTAGCTGTTAAGTGAATCATGTGGTCATTCAGCAAAACTGGTTTCTCCCATTAGCTCTTTCAGAAGCTGCTGGGAAGATCTCAAATGGCAATCACATAGCCTGGTATATTGCAAGTATCTTAAACACATGCTGATTGCCAAGGCACAAATTTTGATCATGTGACCCTGAGGATTCTGTGACAGTCGTAATGCGAGGATCGGTTGTAAGTCACTTTTTTCAGTGCCTTAACAACTTTGCTTATACAACTTGCTGTCAGAAGTTGTAGGTGCTTCATCACTGGAGGTTTTTAAGAAGCGATTGGACAGTTTCTTATAAAGCAGGAAGGCACTTTGGAGGTCTTCTAGTCCAACCCCCTACTGAAACAGGAGACCCCTATGCCATTTGGTGGCGCAGCGGTTAGAGGCAGCACTGCAAGTCACTTTAGCTGACTGTGATCCGCAGGTCAGTGGTTCAAATCTCACCGGCTCAAGGTTGACTCAGCCTTCCATCCTTCCGAGGTAGGTAAAATGAGGACCCAGATTGTTGGGGGCAATGTAAAATATACATTGCCTACTGGTGTAAACAGCTTAAAGAGTGCTTGCGCTGTGAGGAGGTATATAAATCTCACAAAATAAATAAATAAATAAATAAATTTCAGACAAGAGACTGGACGGTCACTTGTCTGAAATCTTGTAGTCACCTGCTTAAGCAGGGGGTTGGACTAGAAGACCTCCAAAGGGCCTTCCAGCTCTATTCTGATTGATTTCAACAGTCACTAAACAAATGGTTGTAAGTCACTTCCTGCATATATATTCAGTGAGTTTTAAAAATAAGTTTTTTTTTTTTAAACATCCTGTATTACAGAGTACTTTTTAAGTGATCCAGGTAAAGAAAAACTAATCCAGAACAGCTTGCCACATACATATATGGTTTGCTGTTCATTTGAGCAGCTTCTACCTCATGATATAAATCAGTGTTTCCTAAACCTGGGTAAATAACCAAAATTGGGTAAAAAGTGATTTTTCTTTGCATAACAACATATAAACCCATCAATGGTTTTGCAGAGCAAACGATGAGCTTGGGTCAAGCAGTTAATGCAAAACGTTATCTGAAGAAAATAAGGACCATTCTGGAGTCTTTCTGGTTAACAATTCACAATGAATATCCTGTGATAGCTGGGAAGGCCATAGTGCAATTATTTCCTGTGATTTCCAAGCACTTACACGTGTGAAGTCAGATTTTCCATTCTTGCCTTCATAAACAACACAAAACAAACTGTTTGCTGAACCTGGAAATGTTTTGGGTAATGAAGGAAAAAGTTTGGGAAGCATTGATATATAGAGTAATGTTCCCCAACCTTGGCAACTTTAAGATATGTGAACTTCAATTCCAAGAATTCCCCAGCCGGCCAATTCTCCATGTTGGCTGGGGAATTCTGGGAATTGAAGTCAACATATCTTAAATTTGTCAAGATTGGGAAATTAATGTAGAGCAGTGGTTCCCAACCTGTGGTACATGTACCACTAGTGGTACGCGAGGGCCTTCCAGGTGGTACGCGAACACTTTCGGGGTCATGAACGATTTTTAGTTAGTTATTTTTTACTTCACAAAAATGTTTACTGCCTAACACAAGATAATCTGGCAACGATTTGCAACTGTTGCCACACGCCACCCACCTGGTCCCAGCGGCCCAAGAATCCAGTTGCTGGATGCGCGGGGCCAAAAAAGGAACGGTACAATTATGGAAATAAAGTGATATCTGATCAAATTTAGTTTCTCTGGAACCAGGTGATACACGGCGACTGTATGGGACCTCCAAGTGGTACTCGATCACAAAAAGGTTGGGAACCACTGATGTAGAGGGTGTCAGTACACTGATTTGATCTCCCCAATCTTAATCCAGAAATTGCAAAGCAAAATTTGAATCCATGCAAAATGTTTCTGGTCTATCTTCTATGTCAATGCAGATTAAAAGAAGAAGAAAGTGAAAGTGACCAAATTTCTATCCAAATAAACTGTTTCAAGTTCATCACACCTAAGACAACTTAATGGATTAGTACTCCCGGGGAAAGCAAACAAGCTTCAAATTTGAATGAGCTTTGAGCCAAGTGACAGACAGAAGGAATTGATTCAGTGTCAAAGCCCCTTTCAATTAACACAATGATCCTGAACAACCTTGGAAGAGAATGCATCCGTCCCTTGCAGGAACTGTGGATCTCAAGAATATTTTATCCGACTTCCTGCTGCTGCTTCATGTTGCAAAAGAAAATGGTCACTATCGATGTAAATAAACAGGCATACTTGCAGCCTTTGCCAGGGTATCTGGCAAATGTTCCATCCACGTAATTTGGCTTGGTATTTTCTTTAGCTTGGTTGATAGCATTCACATTTTTAAAGTCTGATTCAAAGCCTTGATCAAACACTAGAACTAATCTGGCTCAAAATGAGCTGTTTTTAGTGAACATGATGCAATCTAAAGCAAGAATTTTGAAATTGTCAGGGAGCCCAGCAATGACCTCAATACATGGAAAAGAAGAGACAAACTTCAGCAATACGCGTGAACAATTATGGGATGAGAAATCCATCAACTCCGCGAAGACTTTCCTAATAAGAGTGCTTCTCAAGTGGAGTTCTTTTCTATAAACTGCAAAATAATGCAAAAGTTTCCAAAATGGGAGCTGACAAAAAGGAATGAAATACAGTTGTATACAGATTACACAGTAGAGATCCTACAGATCATCTAAATGAACAAAGGAACATGTTTGACTCTTTTTGCATTTGAAACAGCTTGAGGCTTTTAAGGAACAAAACCTTAGCCTTTGCAGATTCTTAAGGTACCCATTTTATGTCTTAAAATTCCTGAAAGACTTCCAAAGTAAGTTCTAGAGCAGGGATGCATCATGCGCTGGCCACAGCCCGCGGGCTGGATGCGTCATGCGCTGGCCACACCCGGTTTAGCGAAGGGGAAAAAGTTGCAATACATCATGTGACGACACTGTGACGACACGAGTTTGACACCCCTGTTCTAGAGTGTGGCCCTTGCCATAGTGTGCAAAGTTTGGTTCAAACTTCATGTAAATAGAAGTTGCATATCCAAACGTAAAGCTATCAAAATCAATGATCAACCTGAAAATATCCAATTTGCAGATCAAATATAAGACGTAGATTACTCACATATTATAAAATATCCGGTATATTTTGAAGTAGGAAAAAAATGGTAACCACATCTGTTAGGTTTCTTCTAATAACAATAGTTACAATAATTCTTGTATTTATGATGGCTTACTGTGTCTACAAGATAATTAACTTCGTTTTATTACTTGGTGGTTGCCAATTTTAAGTGATTATTTTTAGTTTTGGTTTTATTCATGTAAATATGGGTGCATATACACATAGTCCTTGACTTATAATACATCCACAATTGAACCACTTTTTGTCAATATATTGTAAACAAAACACGCAGAAGGATTGAGCAGAAAATTCATAATGTAGTAAGAAAAAGCACGGAACATTTTAAAGTAACATAATGAATGGATGATTCTCTGAAAAATTCATATATAGGAACATAAATACAGATGACAGGACTCTGATTATTTGTGATTTATGCAGGGTAGAATTGCACAGCTGCATCTTCTATAGAAACTCTGCTTCTTCAAATAAGAAAGAAAGAAATTTGCTTAAAAAATTCATTTTTATGCCCATCTTATGTCTTGAAATGCAAATACACATTACAAACGTATAGACACATTGCATGTTCCATGGTAAAGAGGAGAACATTATCTTTATAAACTATTTAATCATCATTATGAATCTGTCTGAACATGCTAGCTCTTGATTTCTTACTTGTATCATACCTAACTAAGCTATGAACTGAACAAGGAACACATTTAACTTTCAAGATTACTCAGAAGAACTCAAAAGAATACTTCAATTGAGAATTTTTCAAAGAACTTGTGAAGAAAGTCCAAAATTGAATATATATTTGAGTTCTGTATTTCAATTTGTTACATCACAGCCATAATATCAACAGCTTGTCACATATTAATAGTTTATTACTTATATTTTTCACAGTGACCTGCATCTATTTTTTTCATCTCCCCCATTATCACTGAGAAAAAAATTATGTACATAATTAGGACTTTAATATAGTTATCAGAAGGTGGCGGAATTCTTATTTTACGCAAAGCGATTCAAAACCAAGTCAGAATTTGACCACAGTTCTTACTAATAAGCTGCCTAGAGCCTCTAGGTGAGATGGGCAGCTTATAAATCTACTAAATAAATAAATAAAGGAAAGACAAAAGTCTGCATGTCAGCCTAGAATTTTTCCATCTTATCAGAATACCTTTTCCTAGTATCTCTCAACCACAGGGAAATCAGGAGATTCAGGCAGTTCAAATGAGTATAAAGATTTATTGCAAGCATAATTCTCTACAAGAATCTGACCAACTAGCGGTCAATGGAAATGAGCGGGAGAGAAGAGAGGCATTAAGGTGGGCTGGACTTAGATCTCTTGCTGCCGCGCAGGGACTCGTGACTTATGACACATTTGACCCTTCTCTCGGGCACAGCTTGGTCATCTCCTACAGCAGAGGTCTTCAAACTTGGCAACTTTAAGACTTGTGGACTTCAACTCCCATAGCTGGCTGGAGAATTCTGGGAGTTGAAGTCCACAAGTCTTAAAGTTGCCAAGTTTGAGCACCCCTGTCCTACAGTATCAAAAGCAATTCAATTAATATTCCAAGATTCCAAGACAACAGCATTCTGCAAAATCAGTTTTACCAATAAAGGAGAATATTTGTACCTCAGGGATGAAATGAGGGGTCCTTGGTGTTCTCTGAGCTTGTTTTTTTGCAGAAGTTTCATTACTCTAACTAGGTAACATCATCAGTGCTACTAAGGAGTGCAGTTTGCTGTCAGTTTATATTCTGGTGCCTTGCGTGTCTGTGTGGGTGGGGGCGGTCTTAGAGATTCTTTGGTTGGGCTGTTTACTGATGGCTCTTTGGCAGTTTCTTGATTGGAGTATTTCTTACTTAATTGTTGATCTGAAGCAGCGGTGGGTTGCTCCCGGTTCGGCCCAGTTCTGCAAATCAGTAGGGCCAGCAGCGGGAGGCTCCGCCCACCCACCCAGGATGCTTCTACGCATGTGCAGAAGTGTCGCAAGCGTGCGCACAAACCGGTAGTAACAGATTTTAGAACCTACTACTGGTCTGAAGTTAACCTTGGAGTTAATCTATGCTGATCTGAGTGCTGATTACTGCGGGAGAGGTGCTGGATAAATCCATTTTATTCAAAACTTTACTCAATATCCTACATAGTAATTCAACTCTAGGCAATTGCAGAAATGTATCCTTAGTATTTAAAAATGCTTAAATTGACCATTGGGGGGAGGGACTTTTCTCCCCCTCCTTTCTTCTATCTGCCCTTTTCAGCTTGATAAACCGAGGCACAGAACAAGAGATAGGAGAGTTTTCTGTACCAATTATATAGCAGCTGCTTTCATAAATATTCAAATGTGATTGAAAGCTATTTCATAATCTGGATTATATAGCCGAACAATGAAATAGCTGTCAACATGCAGATACGAATGTGAAATCTGAAACAGAACTTGTTTTTAGTATTGCCTCTACATAAAAGGAGATGCAAGTCCCTATAACTAATGTTTAATGTATACCTGCCTGGTCGATACCAATAAAAATCAGAATTGTGCAAGTAGTACCGTGTTTCCCCGAAAATAAGACAGGGGCTTATATTTTTTGACCCCCAAAAAATGCCCCTGGCCTTATTTTGGGGGGATGGCTTATTATTTTTGGGGTGCAGGCAGGCCGCGACGCACCACTTACTGAAGTTCAGCAGCTCCGTGGTCTCTCGGCTAATCTGTTTAGGGGGAAAAAAATCTTGCATAGTGCAGAAACTCTTCTCGCGAGAATTAACAAGTTCTCGAAGCGAGAAGAGTTTCTGCACTATGCAAGATTTTTTCCCCTAGCCGAGGGAAACCCCAGAGCTGTCAAACTCCAGTAAGTGGTGCGTTTCGCGGTTCTGCGGAGTTTGGAGCTTTGGGGCGAAGGATGGGGCGGGGCGGCGAGGCGAGCGAGCGACCGAGGTGGCAGCAGAAGGGGCAGCAGAAGAGAGAGATCCCAGCGGTCAGCAGGAGCCCCGAGTAGAAAGCGCCGGCCGCTGTGCCCAGGCGGAACGGCTCCCCCTTGAGTTCGGAGCCCAGCGAAAAGCACTTGAGACCCACCGGGGCGGCGCTCAGCGCGCAGGCGAGCAGGAGGTAGCTGGAGAGCGCGGCGCAGGCTCCCCGGACACTCCACTTCATCCTCCGCGTCTCCTCCACCGCCTGCGCCTCCTCCTCCCTGCCTCGCCTCCTCCGCCTCCCTCCGCCTCCGCCTCCTCCGCCTCCTCCTCCCTTCTGTCCTCATCCTCCCGTGTCCTCCTCGGTGTCGGCGGCCCTTGCCGGGGAGGCGGCCGCCGCGTGTTGCGGGAACATAATGCTGGGGACGGCGGTGGCGAGAAGGGAGAGTTCCGAATGCGCCGCCACCGGTGCCGCCGTTGCTCTGGCTGCTACCGGCACAGCGGCCGCCGCTGTCACCGCTGCTTCCTCTCTGCAGGCAGCCGGCAAACACGGCTCACGCACCAGCTTTTTCCTCCCCGCCCTGCTTCCTCCTGCTCTCTCTTATTGAAGCGGCTGCTGCGGCTGCTGCTCTCTTGCTTGCCGCCGCCGCTACTGCTGGGAGCCAATGAATTATTGATGGCAGCAAGCCCCTCTTTTGCCTCGAACTTGCTGCCATCAATAATTCATCGGCTCCCAGCAGTAGCGGCGGCGGCAAGCAAGAGAGCAGCAGCCGCAGCAGCCGCTTCAATAAGAGAGAGCAGGAGGAAGCAGGGCGGGGAGGAAAAAGCTGGTGCGTGAGCCGTGTTTGCCGGCTGCCTGCAGAGAGGAAACAGCGGTGACAGCGGCGGCCGCTGTGCCGGTAGCAGCCAGAGCAACGGCGGCACCGGTGGCGGCGCATTCGGAACTCTCCCTTCTCGCCACCGCAGTCCCCAGCATTATGTTCCCGCAACACGCGGCGGCCGCCTCCCCGGCAAGGGCCGCCGACACCGAGGAGGACACGGGAGGATGAGGACAGAAGGGAGGAGGAGGAGGAGGAGGCGGAGGCGGAGGGAGGCGGAGGAGGCGAGGCAGGGAGGAGGAGGCGCAGGCGGCGGAGGAGACGCGGAGGATGAAGTGGAGTGTCCGGGGAGCCTGCGCCGCGCTCTCCAGCTACCTCCTGCTCGCCTGCGCGCTGAGCGCCGCCCCGGTGGGTCTCAAGTGCTTTTCGCTGGGCTCCGAACTCAAGGGGGAGCCGTTCCGCCTGGGCACAGCGGCCGGCGCTTTCTACTCGGGGCTCCTGCTGACCGCTGGGATCTCGCTCTTCTGCCGCCACCTCGGTCGCTCGCTCGCCTCGCCGCCCCGCCCCATCCTTCGCCCCAAAGCTCCAAACTCCGCAGAACCGTGAAACGCACCACTTACTGGAGTTTGACAGCTCTGGGGTTTCCCTCCACGGCAGCCCATTCTGAAAGAGAACGCCTCGCGAGGCTTTCAAAGTTCTCCAACTCGTGAGGCATTCTCTTTCAGAATGGGCTGCCGTGGAGAGAAGATCGAAGAACGCGATCGAGGTAGGAGGGTGTCCCTTCAAAATGCTTCAAAGTCCATCGAAGCATTTTAAAGGGATCCGTTTTGCCTGCCATGAAGGGAACCAATGCTTGCCTCCTTTTCTTCGGGGAACATTGGTTCCCTTCATGGCAGGCAAAACGGATCCCTTTAAAATGCTTTGAAGGACTTTGACCACCGGGCGGGGGATGGGGCGGGGCGCGACGTGAGTGAGGAAGGCGGTGACAGGGAAGCAGCGAACTTCCAGACGCTGGTAAAGTGAGCGCCTCGCAGCCCGGCCCTCCCCTGCATTCCCCCCCAAATTGATTATCTTACCAGCGTTTGGAAGTTCGCCGCTTCTCTTTTCAGCAGGTCTTTGCAGGGAAACTCCTTCAATGTAAAGGAGAAGTTCTCGCGAGTGCGAAAAGTTGTTAATTGGTTGCACTCGCGAGAACTTCTCCTTTACATTGAAGGAGTTTCCCTGCAAAGACCTGCTGAAAAGAGAAGCGGCGAACTTCCAGACGCTGGTAAGATAATCAATTTGGGGGGGAATGCAGGGGAGGGCCGGGCTGCGAGGCGCTCACTTTACCAGCGTCTGGAAGTTCGCGGCTTCTCTTTTCAGCAGGTCTTTGCAGGGAAACTTCTTGAGAGAGATCTCTCTCTCTCTTTCCGGGCCAAAAGAGTGCCGCCGCAAAAAGAGCGGCTCCCGGCATGTCCCCCCCCTTTCCCCCGGAAGTAGTGGGGGGGCTTATTTTCGGGGGGGGCTTATTTCAAGGCATGTCCCGAAAAACCCCTGTGGGGCTTAGTTTCGGGACAGGTCTTATTTTCGGGGAAACACGGTAGTATTCAACTTATCCTACCTAATAGTGATGGAAAAGCAACTTTACAACTAAATACAACAACCTTCAGAAATCTGTAAGAAATAAGATTGTAAGCACAGTTGTAGTTTTATTTAACAACACACCCCTTCACTTAACAAACAAGATGCCAGACAAGGATCATTAAACAAATATTAGTTGTACTTTATTCTGAGCATAATAGGCTTTATTAATTAAGCATTTTGGAAATCAAGGGCCTTATTTAAACTAAACTGAACCATACTGGGCATATTGGATCATAAATTTTGCCATCTCATCTATTCATAGTGTCAAGGCCTAGTGTCAAGACCTTGGCAAGGCCAAGTGTCAGCCTTGCCAAGAAGATCAGATACGGAACATGACCAGATGAACTAATACTAATACTAGAGGTAGTCCTCAACGTACGACCACAATTGAGCCCAAAATTTATGTTGCTAAGTGAGAAATTTGTTAAATGAGTTTTGCCCCACTTTACGACTTTTCTTGCCACGTTTGTTTAAGTGAATCACTGCAGTTGTTAAATTAGTAACACGGTTGTTAAGTGCATCTGGCTTCCCCCCACTGACTTTGCTTTTCAGGAGGTCACAAAAGGGGATCACATGACCCCAGGACACTGCAGCTGTCATAAATGTGAGTCAATTGTCACGCATACAAATCACATGACCTTGGGGATGAAGCAAAGGTCATCAGTGTGAAAAATGGTCATAACTTACTTTTTTCAGTGCCGTTGTAACATCTAATGGTCACTAAGTGAACTGTTGTAAGCCGAGGACTAACTTTATGTTATTGTAAGGCTACATTAACTGAATCTTGGAAGTCTGAAAGCACAAATATCCCACCATCATTTTTACAATCCAAAAAGTTAGTGAAGGTCCCTTCTGAATCTCTTTCCCTTCTTATTATGCAGTCAAGGTCTATACCCTTTCTTATCTGATCATTCCCTGGACTGCATCTCTTCTGTCCCTATCTCCCAAGGTCTTTTGCACTATCATTACACCTAGAAACTCCAATTTATTTAACCTCAAACATCTGCAAAGCATACAACGTAGGTATGTCTGTATACACAAATTTGCAAAACAAATTGTGCAAGCCCTTGTTAAGAGTCAACTACCTTGTACAAAACCTTAATCTTAAAATCTTGGGGGGGAGAAACCTCAGCCAATTGTGATTTACTTCACAAATCATGATGAACCAAGCCAGGGATTAATCTAATTTGTGAAAACAGTCACAATCTCACCAATTTAAGTCACTCTGCTCGGTGACTAATCTGTTTGTAAACTGCAGCTTTTCTTGGATCACAGAGACCACAACTCAACCCTCAATCAGTTAATGCACAACAGGCCACATCACCGAAGGGAGGGGTTATCACCAGAAGGGTTGGAGCTAAATGTTGACCTCTCTTCCTTCATCATTTTTAAATGAATTTAAGTACAGGTAGTTCTCAACTTGCAACCATTCATTTAATGACCATTTGAAGTTATAACGGCACTGAAAAAAATGACTTATGACCATTTTTCACACTTACGACCACTACAGCATCCCCATGGTCACATGATCAAAATTCGGGCACTTGGCAACTGGCATGTATTTACGACAGTGGCACTATCCTGGGCAGTGGTGGGTTCCTACCAGTGCGACCCACTTTATGGAACAGGTAGCGGCCGGCGGATTGTGAAATTTGCGCGTGACAGCTCCAGTGCCATCTTCGCCGGTCCGTCGCACACTGCCATTTCCCCCTGCAATTTTTTGGCTTTTTTTTGCTTCCTGCGCATTCGCGAAAGCAAACTCTCGCAAGGGGATGCACGCATGTGCATGATTTTGGTGAGATTTTGTTTCTGCGCAAGCGTGGAAGCAAAAAATTGCTGAAATCGCATGCGCACACGCGTCCCCTCGCAAGATTTTGGTGAGAATTTGCTTCTGCGCATGCGCGGAAGCAAAATCACATGAGGGGGCACATGTGCGTAGTGAGCACATGCACGCAATATGGTGATGCGCGCACAGCGCACCGGTAGCGAGGTAAGAGCAACCTGCCCCTGATCCTGGGATCACGTGATCACCATTTGTAGACCTTCCCAGCTGGCTTCTAACATGCAAAATCCATGCGAAAACAAGATTTGCTTAACAACAGCATGAGTCACTTAATTGCAGTGATTTGTTTAACAACTGTGGTAAAAAGGTCGCAAAATGGGGCGTAACTTACTTAACAACTGCTTTGCTTAGCAACAGATATTTTGGGCTCAATCGTAAGTCAAGGACTAAGAATGGGAGTTGGGGACAGAATAGGTACATTTGGTTTGCCTTTTTAAAGAACTGAGAGAGATTTTAATGGAGGATGTAACAACGATTTGCTTCCCAGAGGGCTTCTTTTAAGGATACCACAAATGTACTGAAGAACTCTATTCTTCAATATAGGAGAAGTCTATATTAAATAAAGAATTCTAACTATTTGCTGCCACTTTGTGACTGTCCAAATTTTTCCAGCTCAGGTTTGGTAGCCCTATCGCCATACGTACTGGGGTGGGGCTGGGGGGTAGGGCAGGAATTCATACTGAATTATGTCAATGCAATCTCATAGATTGTCCATCATTATGCTGCACTGTATGATAAATATCTCACAAATTGCTGCAGAGAAAAACATGACGAGAATGCTGGTGACAAGGACAAGCACAATAATCTATATGCAGAGAAAGGATTACATTACAGTGGAAGGGATGATAAATTTGGATTAATTGCCAGAGGCAGAACATCTATTAACCTCAGGGATTTTAAGATGTATGGATTTCACCTCCCAGCTAGGAATTCTGGGAATTGAAGTCCACGCATCTTAGAGTTTCTTTGGTTGAAAAACACTGATTTAGATTAAAATTTAGGCCCAACCAGTTCAGAAAATGAACTAGGATGGCATTCTGCCATGTACAGATAAAACATCCTGGAAAAGATCCAAAAATGGGGAAGGGCAGATGGTTTCATGAGAAGCCACACTAAAGAGGAATAGCAAAAATGTGGCATGTTTTCTTATTTGACAAACAGTTCAATCTCAGATAGAAAGGCTAAAGCAAAATTCACTTAGAAGGAGAGAAACCGCAGAGAGATATTTTGGTGTAACAGCAAAGAGCTTTTGTTCCCCAGAGAGACATTTATTAATATAAAAGTATGCAAATAAATTAAATAGATATCGAACTGCATACACATTAGGGTCAATGGGTTGTATGAAAATTTACATAATCATCTACAAATTGGTCATCTGGTTTTAGAACAGAGAACCTGTATAACTACAGTGGGAAAAAACCATTAAATTACTGCTATCATTAGAGAAAACAGAATTCAAGAAAATTAGTAACCCTATTAGCCATGGATATCAGAATCTGCCAAAGACTTCCAAATCAACTGGGTCTACAAATAGCACAACTGATACGGATGTGGTTTATTGATGAAGCAGAACCACATGGGTTCTGGGCAGCTGATCCCATGGAGTTGAGAGTGGGGGTCTTTATATCTTCTTTAAGCTTTGCACTTGAGCTTCTTGTTCCTGTGCAAGAACATGTACTCTATTGGCTGTTGTCAGATTCCCATGGGACCATGTAGGGTTTATGTAGGGGTCATAACTGGCTCTATAGGCAAAGTACAAATCCTAGGCGTTTGTCCAAGCTAAGTTTGGTTGAAGTTTCTGAGGGTGATGCAATGAAGGGGCTGTCTTAAAGGGTGTTGGGCAATTCCTATTGTGGCTTAATAGCTTTGCCCTGTGTTGGATCTTGAGTGAAGGTATTTGCTTATGAATGGAGCTATCTAGTTCTCAATAAGCTCTTTATCTCTTAAGTGCTGACATCTGCTGAGGGCTATTAAGAAAGCTTTCTGTCTCCAAGAGCATGTTTCTCCATTTCTCCCTTTAGGGCAGCGGTTCTCAACCTGGGGTTCGCGAGCCCTTTGGGGGTTGAATGACCCTTTCACAGGGGTCAGGAGACTTTGCGCGGATGCTGCCATTTGGGTTCTTTTATCCTCTGCGCATGCGCAGAATGCTTTGCACATGCGCAGAGAGTAAAAAAACCCAAATGGCGGCGGCAGGGCGGGGGGCGCGGCGGGGGGGGTGGGTCCCAGTGGGGGCGCAGGGGCAGGTCGTGGGTTGCGGCATTAGGAAGGTTGAGAACCACTGCTTTAGGGAAATATAATATTCTGCCTTTTTTAATATTCCTAAAATATTTCATTCTTCTAGGAGGGTGGATGCTGATTTTCTACAACAGGGGTCGGGAACCTTTTTGACTAAGAGAGCCATGAAAGCAAAAAATTTGGAAATTTATTTCAGTGAGAGCCATATAATAAAGAAAGGCAGCCTGCGGGGCTTGGCATGGCTGGGAGTTGCGAGGCGGCGTAGCAACCGGGCTGTTCCTCCGGGTGTGCTAAAGTGCTCGAGTTTTTTCTCTCTCACACACACATGCACAACCTTCCAATGACTGGGAAGTCGTGCTGGGAGATCCAGGACGGCGGGAGCTAGTCCGGGACGCCCAGGACGGCCGCCCGAGCCCGCCTCGAGGGCTCCCAGCCAGGAGAGGCCGCCTGGGAGGAGCGGGGCGAGGCGATCGGCACCCCGAGGGCTCGGGCTCCCCCCCCTCCGGACTCAGTGGGCCCTCGCCACCTCCCCCGAGAAGGGCGAGGGGCGGCCGAGGTCCAGCGCTGCCCGGCCGGCTAAAGTCCGCCTCGCCCGCCTGGAGGCTGCCCGAGGAGCCCGCGCGGCGTCTCCCTGGCCGAGGCGCCTCACCTGCCTGCCCGGCTGCGTGGTGGGGTCGGGCCGAGGCGCCGCCTGGCTCACCTCCGCGCTGCGCTCTCCTCGGGCGGCGCATGGCTTCGCCTCTCCCGCCGCCGCCTGGCTCCGTCTCCGGCTGAGGCTGCGCCACCGCCCCCGGCCCTCTCCGCGCCCGCTGGGCCGCTCCTCCAGCCCCCGCCCCGGCCAAGGCTTCCCTGCGGGCGGAAGCGAGCCTCCCGGGGCAGGAGGGCTCTACCTGCCAGCGCTCTCTCGGCCCTGAGGGGGAAGATGGCGGCGGGAGGGGCCGCTCGCTTCACCCCCCTCCCTCTCTTTGGGGGGTGGGCACCTTGCCCGCCGGCCCCTCCCGCCCTTTTCCTCAAGCGGGGGATCCTTGGGGAATCCGCCCGAGCTCCCCGGAGCGGGGTCTGCATGTATCAACCGGGGGGGGCTCCGTCGCGGGGCAGCTGGGAGGGCTCCCGTGGCCCCAAAGCCGCTCGGCTGGGGAAGGGCGACCGATGCCCGGGCAGACGCTTCTCTTGGCCGCCCCCACCCTCCATCTCAAGGCAGGCGAGGCGCGGAGCTCAGGGAGCTTGCTGCTGTCGCCGCCGCCGCTCACCCTTCAACAGCCAATCAGCGTGGGGCGCCGACAGCAGCAACGTCATCTCTCTGCGCCCGCCTTGCAGATTCCAATTCCAGGCGAGCGCTCCCGGCTTGCTGCCGCCGCCGCGCGTGAACGCGGTCCGCGGCGGGAAGCGAGTTCAAGCGGCCCAGTTCAAGTGAGAATATTTTGTTTTATCTGCGAGCCATATGCAATCATCAAAAGAGCCACATCTGGCTCGCGAGCCATAGGTTCCCGACCCCTGTTCTACAAGATCAAAAGGCAACTTCTAACTACCCAAATACCTTTTAAAATGAGCATTTTCATTGCAAAGATAAATATGGGAACTTATCCTCAACTTACAATCACAACTGAGGCCAGAACTGTTAAGTGAGTAATCCCTGATTTTATAACCTTTTATGTTAAGCGAATCACTGCAATTGTTAAGGGAAGCTGGCTTCTCCCATTGATTTTCTTCATCAGAAGCCGGCTAGGAAGGATGCAAGGCACCTAATTTTGATCACATGACCTTGGAGATGCTGTGAGTCGTAAATATGAGGACTGGTCATACAGTAAGTCACTTGTTTCAATGCTGTTGTAACTTTGAACATTGAATGAATCGGGGTGGGTTCCACTTACCATCGCCACCGGTTCGCATCGCGACGTTTCGTGCTCGCGGTCGCTCGCTCTGCTCACGCGCACGCATTCCCTTGTGAAATTTGGCTTTTGCGCATGCTCAGTAGCTGGAATCAGCCCAAAACACAGCTGAGGAGCTGATCAGCTGTGCTTCGGGCGAAGGAATAAAGGTCAATTTAAACCCGGGAGCGGGTGGGAGGGCTCTTTTACAAGCAGCAGAACAGGAAAAAACTTCACAACAGTAACAAATTCGCTAAAAAATCACAAAAAAAGATGGTGGCGCCTACAGACCAGCACCGGTCGATCCAGTTCAGTGACGTCACCAGTGTGTCGCTACTGGTTTGGGCGATCCGGTCCGAACCGGGAGGAACCCACCCCTGAAATGAATGATTGCAAGTTGACTACCTGCATAGGTGAGCAGCTGAAGAAGTCATTGAGAAAAGATTTTTATAAGACAGGCTTGTAAGGTTCACTGATTTATATACTATTTCTTCTTTGGATTAGGAAGAACAGATTTATGCCCACAAAGATGAACAAAATACATCTTAAGACATATTATGTAAATGTATGCAGGAGTTACAATATTTGTTAAGTATGTATCCCTGTAATTATCTGTTTTTACAGAGTTGCTTAGTTACGCTCAAGCTACTTACCATACTAATTCTGTATTTCTTACTTCCACTAATGGGGAAAGACCACTTCAAAGAACCCATAGCATTTTGGTTTACCAGATAATTCAATCACCAGTGCAGTAGGGCTGCTCAGAGCAAGCCAAGAGTTTTCACATGACAAAATATGCATGATGAGATCTCATCATCAACTCTGCCCCAAACTATGTCACGAGGCATATTCATCATTTGCTGTCACCTCTAACCTTAACCCTTGCAAATGCAGGTGCCTCTCTGTGTGACACACAGTCTGAAAATCCTAATGTTCAGAAAGAGAAAGTATTAACAAAAAAGCACATTTAAAAATTCTTAACTCAATTCAGAAGTGCCTTTAGACTTGGTAAGTGACATACCTTCCACATAATCCCAGCTGGTTGAGCTCAAACTTAAGAGAAATATTGTATCATAAAAATCCTCAATATATTATAATATAAAACAGACCTGTTCTTTTGTGTAAGTTGAAGCATTTTGTGTTTTGACATTTATATATCTCACATATGCCTCTCACCTGGCACCTTCCAAAATCCCCTTTTTCACCAAAGGGCTAGAAAGTCTGTAAAGGAATAGTTTTCAACATATTTGTGAGATTTCAAAGGAAAGCTATGAATACATTTAATTCTTTAACGTGTGAAGCAAATAACCTAGCCACAAATGAAGACAACTCCCAGGAATAACTACCCAAGAGCTCATATATAATTGATCACCTACTCTTTGGAATTCCACCACATTTTATTTTGATTGCTAGACTCCAAAAGAATAAATTGACATTTTGCTGATTTATATGGACTAAGGTCCAAAATAAAAGTCTCGTATTTTTAACAGACTTTTATTAGCACTGTCTGTCCATCAATGTCCCTATCAATTGCCAACAGCCTCATTTACAAGATCAATTTCCTCAATCTTGTACCTTCCAGAACTAATGAAAACTTACAAAAGTTTCAGTTACTTTGGTCGTAAGTCCTACTGGTTGGAGCACCTTGAGTATATTTCACTGGATAAAAATCTGCACAGTTGTCAATATTTTGTTATCAGATCAGTAGTAATTGTGAGAATGATCTTGGTGTCCTAATGGACAATCACTTAAATATGAGCCAGCAGTGTACTGCAGCTACCAAAAAAGCCAATGCAATCCTAGGCTGCTTTAACAAATAGACAGAATCAAGATCATGTGTAGTGTTAGTACTACTTTATAATGCCTTGCTAACAGTAAGATCACACTTGGAATATTGCTTCCCGTTTTGGTCACCATGACATAAAAAAAGATGATGAGACTCTAGAAAAGAGTGCAGAGAATAGCAACAATGATGATTAGGGGACTGGAGGTTAAAATATGAAGAACGGTTGCAGAAATTGGTCATGTCTAGTAGTTTAATGAAAAGAAGGGACTAGGTGATGTGATTGCAGTTTTCCAGTGTCTAAGGGGCTGCCACAAAGGAGAGGGGGTCAACCAGGGGTGGGTTCCTCCAGGTTCGGACCAGATCGCCCGAACCGGTAGCAACCGTGGTGACGTCACTGAACTGGATCAGCTAGTGCCGGTCTGTAAGCGCCATCTTTTTTTTTGAATTTTTTGCGTATTTTTTGACTGATTTGAAGGTTTTTCCTGTTCTGCTGCTTGTAAAAGGGTCCTCACGCCCACCCCCGGGTTTAAACTGACCTTTATTCCTTCGCCCAAAGCACAGCTGATCAGCTCCTCAGCTGTGTTTCGGGTCGATTCCAGCTACTGAGCATGCACGGAAGCCAAATTGCACGGGGGAACGCGCACAAAACGTCGCGATGCAAACCGGTGGCGAAGGTAAGTGGAACCACCCCCCTGGGGTCAACCTATTCTCCAAAGCACCTGAAGGCAGAAGCAATGGATGGAGACTAATCAAGGAAAGAACCAGCCTAGAAATAAGGAGAAATTTCTTGATAGTTAGAACAATTAATCAGTGGGAAAGCTTGCCTCCAGAAGTTGTGGATGCTCCAACACTGGAGGTTTTTAAGAAGAGATCGGACAATCATTTGTTTGAAATGGTACAAGTTCTCCTGCTGAGCAGACCTCCAAGGTCTTTTACAACTCTGTTATTCTGTTATCTTATTATCCCATTATCTCATTAATACTACAAGAATCATATGGAAGTATTCTAGAAGCATCCATATTAAATTCAATAGGCACTTCCAAATGTTATAAAAAAGATAAATTTTATCAAAAATCTGAGGAAAACCATTTTTATCCTAATACTTGGAGAGAGAGAAAATCCTCCATCTTAGATTCTTTTCTACAGCAGAGAAAAGATAGAAGTAGAACCAAAATCTGATAAAAATATAACCATTTGATTTCTTTTTAAATAGAGACAGAAACTACACAGAACTCTTAATATAACGTGTAATATGTGGCAACTCCTGGGTGAAAGTCACTTAACAACTGCATTGCTTAGAAACAGAAGTACCGGTCCCCTAATGTGGCTGTAAGTCAAAGGACTAATTATATGCACCAGCAAGGTTGATATTACAAGCTAAGAAGAAGGAAGCAAAAGACTGTAGACCAGCGAGCGATACTTTGGTAGAACCTATTTTTGGATGAAACCAAAGATTTTGGGAAGATGTGTTGGACTCCCCAAATTTCAATGTATGAACCTCATCTCTTCAGATTGTAAATCCTGTAAAACAAAATGCTTTGAAACATCAATACGGTATTATACAGGCTACAATCCTAGGTACAAATGCCACTGAGCGGACTCCGTTGAACCCAATCATGTTTACCTTGTAGTTTCAGAATGAAACAGCAAGCACTCTTTGTCAAGAGTTTAAACAAATGTGCTTTCCAAGCAAAACAGTTATGGGACCCCGAAATACAATGTATTTCCAAATTAGAACAGGGGCCCTCCTGCTGGTTTACTACACACAACCGATGGTGCCTGTTTGCATTGGCTAAAACAACAGCCAGATAATGAATAGTTTTTTGGGGGAGAGGGGAAAATGCACAGAGCTCTGATCTAGACTGGAAGTTTCCGCTACTGTGGCCCCCACCCAATAAAAGTGGCTGGGTTAAGCATCCGTGACTAACATTAGATCGGATTTCATCAGGGATGTTATCTGCATCCCTGATTTCTGAAGGAAAAAGAAGAAGAGATATTTGTATATAGTTTCACGGGCTTCAAAAGTCTATCATGCCCCCTTATGTCCGAGGGCAACATTTTCTCCAGGAGATCCAATTATCTTGCCTTCCAGTTACTGTAGAATTAATGTACAAACATTAAATCAGAAAAGAATACTAATCATTAATCTTTTCCTTGGTGTTTACTTTAGAAAAAGACAAGCAAGAAATAAAGGAATGAAGTGCAGCTGGCCCAGCTGTCAAACCAGAAGAAATACTGCACCTCTGAGTTATGAATTCAAGTACACACAAATACACATAAACAGATTTATTCACACACATACACACAGAGAGAGAAGTACTTTATTATGAAAACCTATGAGGCCTAAAATACATTTTGGGACGTATAGCTGCTCTTCTATAACATCCTGTTGATACAGATTGTGGTGATGTAACACAATAGTGTGGTTGGAAGTTATCCATGACACTCTTTTCAATAGTCCTTAAGGGAGACATCTACCACTGTCTGATTTGACCAGCTAAGAGGTATTTTGAATTGCCAGGCCTCATCTGGAAACACCAATAAATCAGGGATGGATTCTAACTTACCTCGCTGACGGTTCACTTCCTCCTGCGCTATGTGGGTGCGTGCGCTTTGCGTGTGCATGCGCAGTGCTGAAAACTCTGCTTCTGCGCATGCACAGAAGCAAAAAAAAAGCTTCTGCATGTGTGCAGAAGCAAAAAAACAAGATGGCGGCACCTATGGCGCCACCGAGAGAGCTGGATCATGGGCGTGGCCATCTGGCCATCACTCCCGGTTCGGTGAGCAGGGGGAAATTCCCACTACCGGTTCTAAAGAACCAGTCCGAACTGGGAGGAACCCACTTCTGCAATAAATATAAAAAAATATTTTAATATGTACTGGTATATTCACCCTTTATAACTGCTATCCAAGTTAGAAATGAAGTCAAATTATTTCCATTTGATCAGCTTTAATTAATAGGTCAAATCCCAATTATCCCAACAGTGAAAAAGGGCCTTTACAGGCCAGTTTTAGCATATTTTAATTTATCACTTAGAATACAAAGTTAATTTTATTTGAATACTGTATCACAATGATATTACAACTGGGCAGAAGGGTGGCAGGGAGTTCTGTAAATGTGCGATTATGTTGTAATTTTAAAAGGGGAGCAATAAATAACTGATTTAAGGAGTACCAACAACCCCAATGACAACCATAATTGGGACCAGAACACTCATTGCTAAGCGAGGCAGTACTTAGGATAGTCACACCCAATTTCACAACCTTTTTTTGCCATGGTTAAGCAAATCACATGCCTGTAACATGAATCTGGCTTCCCTCAACAACTCTGATTATTGGCTAGAAAGGTTTCAAGCGGCAAACACTGCAACCAAATTAAATACATGCCAGATGTCAAGCATCTGAATTTTACTCATGTGATTGTGGAGATACTGCAACAACGGTCATAAGTGCGAGGACAGGTTATAAGTTGCTTTTTCAGCACCATCATAACTTTAAACATTTGCTAAACAAATGATCTTAAGTTGAGGATTACATATACATGCTGTTTCAGGTATCAATATAACATGAAAAATAATATGTGTTCATAAAACAACATCACAAAATGGACCCAACTTGTGTCAAACAAAGAGATCATATTTCTCAAGATGCCATTCATTTAAAAGATTAAAGACCCCATGGAATCCAAATTCACCATATTCAACATGTTAGAATTGCATTTCCCCAAATTTTCATTCAGCATGGTTGATGAGACGGAAACTGTGAGTCCTAACACATCTAGAGGGCACCACCTTGGGGAATATGGTGCTAAAACAAATCTTAACAAATCTAAATCTGGCTGGCTATTTGATATTCCCAAAAGCTTTAGATAATTTCAACTATCGCTAACATGTTTTTTTTAATGTATCTATGCTGGTAAACCAATTTTTCCAGGCTAAAATAATTTGGATGGTAAATGGACAGATGCAGTGGCGGGTTGCCGTCTTACCGGTGCCGGTGCGTGCATATCTCCACGTTTTGGGGATGCGCTTGCTCGCTACGTGCGCGTGCCCCCTCACGCGATTTTGCTTCTGCGCATGTGCGGAAGCAAAATTGCGCCGAAATCTTGTGAGGGGACACGCGCGCACGTGAGATTTCAGCGCGATTTTGCTTCCGCGCACGCATGGAGGCAAAATCTCACCGAAATCTCACGCACGTGCGCATCCCCTCGCAAGATTTCGGCGAGATTTTGCTTCCGCGCATGCGCAGAAGCAAAATCGGCCAAAAATTAACGGAAAAAATGGCGACTCGCGCGGTGGACCGGCAGAGAGGGCTCCGGAGCGGTTGTGCAATCGGCCGCTCCCTACCGGAGCTGTGCATCGGGCAGCTCCGGCAGGAACCCACCTCTGGACAGATGGAAATAATAATGGGTAAGATGGAAAGCTGACAGTCCGATTCGAGACCCAGCTGCTGCATGACAGGATTCCTTGCCCAGCTCCTTGCAGTTTGAAAGCATGTAAATGCGAGTAGATAAACAGGTACCACTTCAGAGAGAAGATAAGAGTGTTCTATGCGTCTCATGCTGGCCACATGACCACAGAAGCATCTTCAGACAACGCTGGCTCCCTCACCCAAAAAATGGAGAAAGCACTGCCCCCTAGGGTAGGATATGACTGGAAAGGGAAAACTTTTACCTTTAAGTTAGCTTAGATCAATTATCATAATTTCCTTTTATCTTAAGGTACTTGAACTCTTTTGAATAACCATGAAAAACAGACATAATTCCTAGAAGTTTGGTCATAACCCTTTTATTGATGCCTTGCAGTACTGATAGATCAATAAGAAGTTCTGAGATATCTGAACAAATTCTTTGGGACATTTTATTTCCAAACATGTCAACCAATCACAAATTTTAAAAAACCCAAGTACTATATACATAGGTATATCTGGTATATGCAGCTATTACCAGATATAGTAACTTTTTTCTGTCTTCCAACAGGAGGTCTAGATTGGGGTGGGGAACTATGGCCCTTTTATGACTTGTGAACTTCAACTACCAGAATTTCTGAGGCAGCATAAAGGAATTCTGGGAGTCGAAGTCCACAAGTCATAAAGGGGCCATAGTTCCCCCACCTCTGGTTTAGATGATACCATTTCAGGGCACACACGTCTTTCATTAATAATACCATTATGTGAAAAATAGATTCTCATCTCCATGTTTTTTTTAGTGAATAGGAAACAGCAAGGTCTCTTTCATCTAGCGGATCTACTTTCCACATAAATTATTCAAGGACTTTTATTCTTTATATTGTGCTTAAAGGATATCTGATTAAGCATTCAGGTTTAATGAACAGGCTGACTTCTTTCTTTAATGGTTGAGAACCTCTCATCAAGTTAGTAAAATCTGTAGGATTTGCTAAAGCAAAAAGCTGGGTGCACAATATTTATTTCTTTGAACACTCCCTCCCCAACAAACACACACATCTACCCACATGTATTCCTTCACTACTACTCATTACTATTCATGATAATATTCAAAGATGTAACTACTATAATACCTGTTCTCTGCTCTAGCATTTTTCAGAGAAAGAGAGTAATGATTTAAGGGGCATTGCTGGAAGATCAGAACTTCAGAAATAAGTTAGTTTATATCCCAAATCATTGAGCTTTATGATACCTTATTTACATTTTCTATTCTTAAATCAGACATAGTTGGCAAGTCTCAGGGAGCTAACCAAGGCCTCCACCTTGAACTAGTTAATACATCCAAGTATGTGGATTGGGTCTCTTCCTATGCACATAAATGGAATAATGCCAGCCATATTCCTTTCTGGACGGCTCTTATTTTTGCTGACAGAACGAATTCTGGTGCACTGAGACCATACTTTCCCTACCGCTGAAGGAATCAGAAGCTCTGACACGTAACAAAAACAAGAATAGAATAGAAAATAGAAGCTAAAATATGTAATCCGAACATCATGGGTCTGAAAGTACATTTGGAAAGTTTTAAAACTACAGGTAGTCCTTGACTTACAACAGTTCGTTTGGTGACCGTTTAAAGGTTACAACGGCACTGAAGAATATGATTTATGATCGTTTTTCACTATTATGACCTTTGCTGCCTCCACATCACCATGTGATCAAAATTCAGACATTTGGCAATTGGTTCATATTTATGACCGTTGCAGTGTCCGCCTGGGGTCATGTGATCCCTTTTTGCGACCTTCTGACAAGCAAAGTCAATGGGGAAGCCAGATTCATTTAACAACTGGGTTACTAACTTATCAACTGCTTATGATTCACTTGACAACTATGTTAAGAAAAGTTGTAAAATGGGGCAAACCTCACTTAACAAATGTCTCACTTAACAGCAGAAAATTGCTGGGTCAAGTCTGGTCGTAAATCGAGGACTACCTGTATATTACTATTATAATATACTACTATATAGAGAGGCAGATGGTATAATTAGGCCTCAATGTACGACCACAATTGCAACCAGAATTTCCATTGCTAACCAAGGCATGTCATGTTGGATTTTACGATCTTTTTTGCCAAAATTGTTAAGTGAATCGTATTAAGTGAATCTGGCTTCCCCCACAGTTTCGCTTATTGGAAGCCATCTGGGAATGTCGCAAATGGAGATCACATGATCCCAGGACACTGCAGCTGTGCTAAATACATGCCAGTTGCCAAACATCCAAATTTTGATCACATGACCATGGGGATGGTTAGAAGTGCAAGGACCAATCATAAGCCACTTTTTCTGCACTGTTATAAGTTTGAATGGCTGCTAAACAGGTGGTTGTACATCAAGGACATATATACCTGTGTTTCCCCGAAAATAAGATCGGGTCTTATTTTTGGGGGGGGGGGCAAAATAAGCATTAGGAGTTATTTTTGGGGAGTGTCTATTTTTTTTTCCATATACGAGAGGCCCACTTCTTCTGTGTGCTCGTGGGGGGTGGAGCTGCCCCACATGTCCTGCACTGACTTACCTCAGGGCCCCTGCAGCCAGGCTACCCACGCCCAGACACCTGCCTCACCTCATGGCGGCAGCTCCAGGAACCCCGTCCAGCAGGACCCCACGTGGCCGCCAACCCACTTCTTCTGCTTGCTCGTGGCCGCAACAGAGCAGGAGGCTGAGCAACACACTGGTGCCCCAGCCATGATGTGAGGAGGGGGGGTGGAGCTGCCCCATGCGCCCTGCACCGGCTTACCTCAGGGCCCCCACAGCCAGGCCATCGATGTCCCGACATCTGCCTTGCCTCACAGCTGCTGCACACTGTGCCACTCAGCCTCCTGCTCCGTTGTGTCCACGAGCAAGAAGAAGTGGGCTGGTGGCCACATGGGATTCTGCTGTACATGGCTGCCAGTGCTGCCACAGCGAGGCAAGTGTTGGGGCATGGATGACCTGGCTGCAGGGGCCCTGAAGTAAGCCAGTGCGTGGCGCGTGGAGCTGCTCCACCACCACCCCATCTCATCTCATGGCCACGGCACTGCGAGCAACCAGACGGAATGGGCGGGCTCTTAAGTAGGGCTTATTTTGGGGGGGTAGGGCTTATATTAGGTTCAAGTGTAAGAACATGCTAGGGCTTAGTTTTGAGATAGGTCTTATTTTCAGAGAAACAGGGTACTACCCACAAGCTAAAGAATATGCTGGCTACAGCTTCAAAGAGAAGGAATGTGGTTATAGACTTAGTTCCTTAAAACTACTGAAACATATTTATTAGAAAACAAGCCTCATGATGTATGTGATACGGGATTCTAGCAGAAACTAGACAGGAGGCATTACATTAACCTAGCATTTGCACAAAATCCTTGACCACTATCAGTGCAAACGTGGGTCCTATCACTCTCACAAGTTACAACTTCCTGCTTTATTAACAGCAGGGCTGTGTAATTCTTCAGATTCCATGATCAAATAATGCTTCAGAGCAGGAATGTTAGCACCTGTATGCAACACCTTAGAAACAGCTGCACCTTTTTCTTCTGCTGCTGCACCATCCCATCTGCACCACAGCTACTCTAAGATGTTGTAGAAAAGTGCTACAGACATACTGCAAAATACTTTTCAGAGATTGTATGCTAAGCATTGCATAGCCCTGATTAGAAATATCTGCACACATAAGGCAAACAGGTATAATGTCATGCCAAGTGGAGTTCTGGCTTATTCAATGGTACTTTTAAATAATACTTGTTCTATTAAATTCAAGTATGGTTAAATGCCAAGGAAATATCAAATTGTAAATCTCATGAATTACAAATCAGACTTGGCACATAATTTCGTGCAATGTACACTCCACAAAAAAAAAACCCAAGTAAAAGAGGAAACGAGGTACACCGAATTATATATATATGGGTGGAATTGGGCTCATATGTCACATTAATTCATAACATAATTTTGTTTTAGTGTGATGTTGAAATCTACCCAACTGTGACTTATGCAATGATCCATAATTAAAAATTGTGGTTTAATTCAATGGGCAAAGCCAACCACTGAATGTAATAATGCTAGAGCAGATATTTTGTGGCACAAAGCACCCTACATGGCCATGCTATGCTAATTCATATATTTAGAAAATCTTCACTCTGGGAATGAGACAAGACCAAATTTAGTCCAGGTTTTAATCATAATCACAATTGGTCAAATGCTTTAGGAAAAAGGAAGTCAGACTATCCAGACATTCACTGTGAAACTTGATGTAATCCAAATATTTGAATTTGTAGGATAACCTGGGGACATAATAAGCTATAGACACTCAAAATATAAACTAAAAATAGAATTACATCTGCACAACAGTGAGGTTTCCTCCTTCAGCAAGTGTCAAATCCAGCTAGCCTGATCCAAAATTTCACTGTGTCCTTTCCCAACCCGATATTACTTAGATGGGGCAGCAAAGAGCTAAAAATATCACAACTGGACTTTTGAATCCAATATATTTAGAAAATCCAGCTGGACAAGTCCAAAAAACCTTAAAGGTTGCCAATTTTGCGGATTGGTCCAGATAGTATCAAGGTAAAACTGTCTTAATTAGATCAGATCACTTTAGTCTTCCTAATATTTTTTGTAGTATCAGGCAGAAAAATTATTTATTTTATTTATTTTGTGAGATTTATATACCGCCTCACAGTGCAAGCACTCTCTAAGCGGTTTACACCAGTAAGCAATGTATATTTATATTGCCCCCAACAATCTGGGTCCTCATTTTACCTACCTCGGAAGGATAGAAGGCTGAGTCAACCTTGAGCAGGTGAGATTTGAACCACTGACCTGCGGATCACAGTCAGCTAAAGTGGCCTGCAGTACTGCACTCTAACCGTTGCGCCACCTCGGCTTTAATAAAAATAAAAAATGATCCTGTATTTTCCTTAACTGGTAGTTCTTAATCCAATTTCACTGAAGAAACTTTGCTGTTAGAAATTATTTCTAATGGGAATTGTGGTAATACCAGCATAGGTGGAGTATGATGTTTTTACACTTATTTAATTATATGATGGACAAAGGATGTACAAGAATGTCCTGTTCTAAAGCATCTCTCTCACAGTCTACAGCCTTCCAGCTTCCCACACTTCAATTACTTCCCAACAGAAAATCTGACTTGTTTTTAAGTGATGGTGCCACCGTTCCCACTAATGGGCAGTTTTGGCTTCAGGAAATGTCTCAAGAGTTTCTCCTTTGCTAGGACAATGTTTCTCAACCTTGGCAATTTTAAGATATGTGGACTTCAACTCCCACAAGTCCCCAGCCATCCATAGGTGAGGAAGGTTGAGAACACTGACCTAGAGAAACTCCATTTCTCTATCCATAAATGTAATGGAGAATTGCCAAATACGATTTTATGACCAGTTCTATGTTTGATAAACTGGCTGGCCTGTTTTTCTCACTGCTGTTGCGTTTTGGGATTCAAGAGAGTGAGTGCATTCCAAGTGTTGAATATTTTATATTAAAAGACTCAGGAACACGACTGAAGGACAACAGAGATTTCTGTAACAAATGAACTGAAAGAAAAAAACCGTGTAACGCACATAGGTAATGATTTCTGATTCTGCCCTCTGCTTACACAAATGTCATTTTTTTTTTAAAATGTTACTCCATTCCTAAAAGTCTCCCAAAAAGCTTATGTAAAACAAAACATTTTAAAAAAACTGTGACATAAAACAGAACCTAAAACAATAACAGCAGCAGGAGTGGAAAAAAACATCAAATAACAAATTTAAATGGAAATGTTCTATTCTATTTTATATTATATAAAGAGCTCAAAGAAAGTTACATCTAATTTTCATTACAATTTTAATCACAATGGCCTAATTTCATGTATTATAATCTTCAAATAAGAAAAAAAAGTATAATAGTTACATTAGTTCTAAAAAAATACAAAGGATAAGAGGTCATTTTTCCTGGATTAATTTATGCTGGTTCAAAAATACTGAATTTTGAACTAAAATTCCATCTAAGTGGCCTTTAGAATGGTGGTGAACTACCGTAATTTTCTTCATTCCAGATTGATCTTCCTACCCAACATGGTTAATCCAGCAGGACTTCAAAAGATTCACCAAACCAGCCTATAAAAATAGAACTTTTCCAGAAATTCTGTCACATGTAAACAACATTTTCTCTCCCAGATAATGAATTAAGTTAAATGCTGCTTCAAATCAAGAATTCTAAGGTTGTCCTAAAAATTCAATGAGAATTCATTTTTGTTTACTTTTAAGGGAACACCTCAAGGATGAATCTCGGAAAACCAGCACAGCTTAAAACATATTCCTAAAGCAGTATTTTGTTTATAAATGTGATGACACTGTGTCACATTTGTTTTATATACTATATCTAGCTATCCTGATTATAAAGATTTACTTTATTTGAGATTGAGAGGGCAGAACATTCATTTTTTGGAATACAAGCTATTTGTAATCCATACCACAATATTACCCTTTTCTTTAAGCTTAATTAATATAAAACTCAATTGTCTGACAAATTGTCATTAACAAATATTAGGCAAAACTTATTTCTCGCAATCTGCAGAACAATTTGCATAGTTTCCCAGGAAGTCTGCCAAGCTTCAACTGATGCATCAGTTACAACCACACCTGAATCAGGAAGTGTACCTCTATCACCATACACCATTTTGCCGGTCACATCCACCCAATGCACAAGAGCAGAGAGGCAGTTCTGGTTCCCTAAGGTGGCACATCTGGCGGGACCCAGAAGAAGGGCCTTCTCCATGGTGGCTCCCTCTCTTTGGTATCTCATCTTTCAGAACTGGCCACCACTTTGACACTCTTTTGTAAGAGTCTGAAAACTTGGTTTTGCCAGCAGGCCTGGGGAACCCAGAGTGCGATGAAGCCCATAAAATGGCTCAGTTGGCTATGTGTTGTTGCCAGGATGTGGTGGTGTTTTTTTTCTATACTGTGTCTTTATTGCCTGTAAGCCGACTAGTCTCTGTGAGCAAGAAGGGGGCCGTATAAATTTCATAAATAAACAAACAAACAAAGCTGGCTTACTGCAACCTTTGAAAATGATCATGAAGCTTCAGTTGGTACAAAATTTGACAGAGTTAGTTTGTCAAAAGCTATTGCAGAATGGCACCTGTTTTGCATCGGTTTCCATAAACTTCCAAGCCCAATTCATTTAGCCAAAGTCATTTACAACATGGCAATGGGCTACATTATCCAACACCTTATCATTTATTTATTCAGTTACTTATCTGATTTGCATCATATAACCTAGGCAGATTTTCAGTGGTTTACATACATTTAAAAAAATATAAAACAGTGTCTCCACAGTATGTGTGTGTGCATATAAAAATCAATAAAAATCACACGTAAATGAATCAATAATTGATGGCATAACTCACAAAGGCTCTCCAAAGTAATGTTTTAATAGCTGATGAAAAACCCTTAGTGAGGGGGCTGACTGAATTTCTGGAAAAAGGCTATTCCCAAGCAGAACAAAGAAACAGAAAATAATTCAACCCATCCTATACTAATGACTATATTGGGTCTATTGAAAACCCAGTCTATGCAGGACATAAGAGGGGTATGGATCAGAAACCTGATTTTCTTAGTGGCAGGCACAACACTGCAAACATGATGCCCACACAAGATGCACTTAAATACCTTACTTTTGGTATTTTAAAAAAAATTAGAAAAAGTACTCTTTAATAGGCTTTTCTTCCTAGCAAACAATATCTGGCATCTTATTTTTTTTCGTTTATGATGTCAACTTTATTTAATGTGGTTATTAAGGGATTTCTAGGTTATCTGTTCTAAATGTGGTTTTATGGCTTATTGACTAGTGTTGCTATAATAGGGCAGTACAGTAGGCAAAATAGCAAAATAGCTAACTAAATAAAAGATACTGACGTCAGATGGCTGAACAGAATCAATGCTTCCTGCTTCTTATACCCACACAGGTAAAAACACAAAATTAAACCCCACTGTAATCATACGGGCTAACTTTCATGTAATGCGATTAAAATACCACTTTTTCTTCAAAGATGATAATGCTGCTGCTGTACTATAATCCAAGGTTTTACAGATCTTCCTTCTTCTCAAAATAGATGACTAACTCCTGTGAAGTCTACAGCCATGTCATAAAATTATGCCTCAGTGCTTTCCTGAAAAGGAGCATTTAGCATATCTAATGCATGTTCTCCTTCTCCTGGGCTATTAGATTTGGGGACACAGGTTGGCTGCCAGGTAATGTAAGGTAGGCTATGCCATGCATTCAATTCAATTTTTAGCTTTTATGTTGTAAAATAAATGAAGTTTAGGGCTAATGGACATAAAGGAGTATTTGGGATTAGAATCAGCCATATGTAGGGAGAGTGCCATTTTTCAAGATGGCCGCCATAGTAATTGTGGTCAGTCAGAAAAAAACAATTTACTAGAAGACAAACAGCTGAGGGTTGCCCTGGACACCCACTGTAATCTCCTGAGATACTTCCTATCTGCATTAATTTATCTATGCACTCTTCTAGATAGGAAGGAAGTATACAAACCAAGTATAAATTGGGCTATATATTATGTCTGGGAAGTGGGGGAAAAATACAGGTGATCACAAGATGGCAGTGAAGAGCAAAGGATGCTGAATTGTCTATCTCTTGCTGCCATCTAGTGCTTGTTTGGATTTTCACAGTCCAGAAGGAATACTCCCGTTCTGAATATTGCCATTCATAATTTTCTAAGAGTTCTCTATAAGACATATGTGCAATCGAAGGTCATCTTTGGAAATAATAATGATTCTGGAAGCCAATCTCCTTTTTTTCTTTTTTATAAAATACTGAATGTATAGAAGGGTACAAAAGAAGGAGGAGCAGGAGAGGGAGGAACAGAAAACTTACAGGTACCACAAGACATATCTACACACACATTGAGTTCAATGTTGGGGATCTCAGATTCAGCAGGCTTTTGAATACAGTTTCCTTTTTTGAATACAGTCCACCTATCTCCAAAGTCAGACAGAAAAATCACACGTGTGTCTGTTTCATTACAGCAGAGGTCCTCAAACTTGGCAACTTTAAGACTTGTGGACTTCAACTCCCAGAATTCTCCAGCCAGCCTAGCTGGCTGGAGAATTCTGGGAGTTGAAGTCCACAAGTCTTAAAGTTGCCAAGTTTGGGGACCCCTGCATTACAGTCTTCCCCAATTGGGATCATTCCATATAGTCTACAATTCTGAGCCTTTCACACTGGCTATCCATAGTTATGGAAATCTAGTTTGTTAATCAAACAAAAATGGCTATTTCATACATAAACCCAATCGATAAATCATGTTCAACAAATAATAATGGTTGGGTTCACGTAACACAGTAAGAGAAAGTCAAACAAACTGTACGATAGTTTACTGTAGTATATAAAACCTGCCAATATAACTTCATCATATTCCTTTAAGGACACTGTTTGGGTTGCTGATAACAAAATACAGCTGAGCAGTTTTTCACCAAAAAGAATATCAGAGTCCAAAATACTTACAGCTTTTATTTTTGTCCCTGGAACATAACAACATATTGTTCCTATTTTATAGTTAAGGGATTTACTGAAATAAGTATCATTCTTGGAGTTAATAACTAGAATGACATTTGAAATATGTCTCTCCAGCACAGGGGTGTCCAACTGGCGGCCCATGGGCCGAAAGTGTCAGGTCCCGCCCACCCCAGGCCATGCCCACTCCAGCTCCACGAATGGGGAAAAGTCGCGAAACATCACATGACGGCAATGTGATGTGGCGAGTTTGACACCCTTGCTCTAGCAGGAATCTATTGGTTTTGATAGATAAAAGACTTCAGTAGGAGTGGGAAAATGCTGAAGGATTTTAATGCTGAAGGACATTATTCAATTAAACAATTCAGGACAATGGTATTCCTTAAAGAGAGAACTAAACAACCTGTTGCACTTTGTATCAATCAATATAGTCAGTCATGTTCGGATTGCTAATTCAAAATCTGACTTGGTTAGAGACGGTGCCCACTGGTTCGTCACACAGGGTTTTTTTTTAATGTGCACATAATGCTGCCTCGTTTATCAGTCCACTGCAGCTATTTTGGGTCACTAGCATGTCAGTGTCTGGAAAAATCACAGTACAGTGTAAGAACTTAAACTAGATTTGAAAAAGTCAGAGGTTCAACCTACAACTTCTCCAGATCCTGATGATGATTTGCCCTGTCCTGATGATGATTTGTGCAAACCAGAAATAGTAACAACTAACCAGATGATTCAATTAACTGATTCAGAAAGAGGCTTCCTATATCCCTATATGGGACCTAGAATGGACCATTTGGTGGGTCATGGGCATGTATTTCTGTATAAGTAAGATCAAATAATGCAAACATTGATGCGCAAACATGTTATATACTGATGGATCATGGGCATGTATTGCTGTATAAGTAAGATCAAATAATGCAAACACTGATGCGCAAACATGTTATATACTGTAAAAACATTTATGTAAGTTATGAATTTCTTCATTAACACGGAGTAAGGTCATAAGCCTTTAAAAGAAAAAAAAGCTTCTCAAACTCAATAGCAAGGAAGAAAATATACTCAGAAACTTATATATGAAGCCGGGAGCTTGATAGCTCCATCAGTTTAACTAAAGACAGAATTCCCCTGAATTCAACACATTTTTATATTTAAGATTTCTACTTCAGTATTTTTATATAAACATAATTATTTTACAAAGTTGCACATTCCTATTTCATTTTTTTAAAATCTTGAATATTTTTAAAGCATTTCTTAAAAGTTCACTGCATTATATTTTTATTATGTCTATGCAATACAGCTACAATTTCATTTTCCTTTACATTTATATCATCTACATCATCTGTCTATAATCTGCACCAATCAGTGCTAGGATACCTAATGGCTGGGGCTGATGGGAGCTGTAATCCATCTCATTCAGGAGGACATTTGTCCCTCATTCAGGCTGGGGACAAACTAAGAGAAATCAGTTTTGATGTTCTTGATGGAAACCTTTCTACCAGAGGTATCTGGGAATGGAAGGAGGGGAAAGAGAAGTTTTTTTTTAAAAAAGTCAAGATGAAAGTCACAAGTACTCGATCAGAGCTCTATACCTTTTTTGGTAGAACTGTTACATATAAAACATATTGCTCGTTGAACAAGACATTTAGAAAAATATACAATATGCCTTCCCAATGTGATTAATGCAAATGTCACAATCTACTGAAAAATATGGTGTGTTCACATATAAAAGTGAAAACACTATTTTACCATAGTCACAACTGATCAGTTTTTCCTAAAAGCTGCATAAAAATGAAGTGACAGAATCATTAGAAAAGGAGAAATTATCAGAAAACTCAATCCACATCAGCATTACTGCCTCTGAACTAAACATTACTTATTGTTCGGTAACCCCTTAAACCCAAGAGTAATTAAAGTAAATTATCTCTTTTAACACCGTGCAGCTTACTTCTGAGTAGAGGTCACAGGATTGCAGTACCCCATCAGGACTGCTGGATTGCAGAATTAATAGAAGTTGGAAACTGAACAGAATAGTCATCTGATCTCCGCCACAGAATTTCCTATAATTTGTTTTGGGAGGAAAATCTTTTTGGACTTGCAAGTTGGACAGGTTACAAGGGTGCTTCTATCACAGCACATTGTTTTTACACATACACTGCTCAGATCTACAAGTGTGGTTTTGTGTGCACAAATTCACTGCCCGTCCCTGTGTCAGCTTACACCTGAATAAATCAATATTGCTTTAACCCCTTAATAGAGCTGCTGCTAATGCTGCCCCTCTCCTCTGCACTTTACATGATATAGGAATGCAAAAGGACTCCAGCAGCCCCAGTGGTTTGCCCCCCCCCCCCTCCAAGTGTTAAAAGAAAAAAAATGCACCAGTTCTTCCCCACTAATGGAAATGGCATGAGTGCTTTTAACTTTCTGGCTACAGGCCCTTCAGAAACCGTTACACAAGAAAAAAAAACATTGGAAAGAGAAAGGGAAGAAATACAGGCTGTGTGTCAAAGTATACAATTCCATATTTTGGAGAGGTGCAGGGTTATGTCCGGCTCCCTTTGACTTTCAAAATGTGATGGGAACAAACCTTTTCCAAAAGGAAAAGAAAGGCTTTTTTCCAAAATTACAACCCTCCTGCCCTCCCCCCAAGCATTCTTTCCTTAAGTACTTGAAAGATTGGCTAGAAGTGGAGATTTTGACTGGAGCCAGAGAAATAAAGCTAGGGAAAGGAAATACGTCAAATCGGGTCGAAAAATGTGTGAGCTTCAGAACACGTAGTGTTTGGACTGGCAACCAGGAAAAGGTTCTGTAATACACGCAGCCACACACACACACACTTTGCGTAAGACATGCATCTCACCATTCAACGGTTGTTAGCCAAATGAGAAAAATAATACAGTCTTAAGAAATCTCCAAGATCTTTTTTTTATGCAGAAGGAACTTCCCAGGGCCCAATAAAGGACCAAAATCTTGAATAATTGCACTATCTTCAATCAAAGTGTGAAAATAAGCCACAACAACCTCGCCCCCAACAATCTCTTTTATTCTTTCTCTGAAATAGGTAAGAATAATCAGACAGGAAACCACTCAACTGGCACTGATGGTGCCTATCCAAAACTTGATTAAATGGGGAACCGCTAGATTCTTCTCTAGATAAAAACCCAAAGAGCAAAGGAATCCTTACATTAGATAAGGGAAAATGCTTTTGGTGATGGTGTTGGTGGAGATTTCTTTAAACCAAAACTGTATTTTTCTCCCCCTCTTGGCAGGATGAGATTCCTCATAAGCCCAGCCCTAAAGATTTTCCATTCTCTGTAATAAAGCATACAATGTTGGAGCAGCATCTCTCCTGCCAACATCTCCTCCTCTTCCTTCTATCTTTCCTACCACTGTGGCAGGAAGAATAGCAAAAAAAAAAAAAAAAAAAAGGAAGGAAGGAAGAAGGAAAGGGGGTTTATCACCGAGCAGAACACCCCCCATATCTTGGATACACAGCCACTCCAAATGGTGCTAGCAAAGACAACAGCCGCCATCGAGAATGACTTCCCCCACCCCCCCTTCAGCGCAATGACATTAATAGCCAGTTTCTGAAGAAACTAGAAAGAACGAGGAATAAATGCAGTCCTGCCTCCGCTCCCCTAGGACCCAGAGCTCCAAGTGGAAAGAGCGAGAGAGGAAGGCGGGGGGGAGGAATCTCAGCAGGGATCTTTACACACACACACACACACACACACACACACACGCCACCACATACACACCCCATTTCTTTGGCGATGTCACCCACATACCAGGAGGAACTGACGCCCACAAGAATCAACTGACACATGCCAAATCTAAACACACCCACCCACCCACCCACCCACACGCGGGATGGCGAGACCCTGCACACTGCAGAGGAGACATCCACCTTCCAGGTAGCGCCTGCACATTTACGCGCACCCCAGCCTCGCGCCCTCCAGCCGCCCCGCCGATTCCCTTGCTCGGGAGCACCCACAAATTACCCAGCGGAAGATGGGCGCTCCCTCTCCCGCCGGACCTCCCCTGATCGTGGGGGTGCCCGTTGCCGGCGGAGCCCTGCGCCCCGAGGAGCACCACGGAACCAGCTCGGGCTCCGGCCGCGGAGATCTCGCCCTGCCACCCCCGCGCCGGCTTCTCCTTACCTTCCGACAATTCCAGCTCCAGCTCGGCCAGCCGCGCTCTCACCTCCAGCGGCAGAGAGAGGCTCTCCAGGCTGCGATCCGCCATAGTCGATCCCGGGAAGGCGATCTTCTCGCTCGCCCCGCGCCCTTCTCTGCCGCGCCGGGTGCGCCCGGGGGTCTTTGTTCGCGACCCGCGCACACAAACACGCCGCCCCGGAGGAAGGACGGGAAAGGGAGAGGCGGGCGAGCGAGCGAGCGAGGGGCAAAAGCACAAAAGCGCCCGGCCCTCCCCACCCCCGCGCGCCGGGCTCGGGTGCCCGAGTGATCGCGCGGGCTCAGCTGGGAAGGAGCCCCGCGACGCGCAGCGCCAGCCCTGCCCAGCCCAGCTCCACCAGGGATGGGCTGGAGGAGGGTATGCAGAGCGCTCTCCCTCCTCCCTCGCCGCCGCTTCAGTTCAGCCCCGCCATGGTGGCGTGGCTGCTGTTGCGGCTGCTGCTTCTTCACGCCGCGTCCCGATCCGGGCGAGCCTTCGGCGGGGTGGCACGGAGCCGAGCGGGCCCGCTGCAACCTCGCCGCTGCCTCCCTCCCGGCTTCACTCACTGGGCGCAGCGGCGGCAGCAGCAGCAGCAGAAGAAGCAGCAGAAGCAGCAGCAGCAGCAGCGCGCTCTCCCTCGCTCCACCCCGGCCGCGCGGCGGCGAGGAACTGCGGTGCCGCGGCGAGGGTGGCTCGCTTCTGTCACTCGCGCACGTGACCCGGCTGGGCGCAACGGGGACCGCGGGGGGGCGCTGGAGCACGCGCGCCTCCGGGGAAGCCCCCTCCTCTTTTCCCGGGCCGTCGGCCGGACGGCCGGCTAGCCAAGCTGCAAGCGCGCCTCCGCGCCCGAGGAAACGGGGAGGCTCCCCGAAGAAAAGAAAAGGGGGAAAAAAAGATTGCGCGCGGGGAAGAGGGTTCCTGGCCTGGCGGTGGAGGTGGTCTGTGTACACGTGTATCGGGGGGCGGATGGGTGTGGGGTGGGCAGGCACATCTCCGGACCGCGCTGATTTTACACCGGCTTCGGTGGGATTCGGCAGACGTTGCAAAAGGAGCGATGAAGAAACGCTGCTCTCCATCTGGTGTTTCTTCCCCAGGATTATGGTGATGGTAATTTCATCGACTATCTACCCAAACGGTCTCCAGATGGTTTTATAAATATGAAGCAATACGGTATGATTGTAGGCATTCTGAGATTACAAAACCACTCTAAAGTAAACTTGGGTTATGAAGAGCAGCGCAAATTTAGGCAGGGTAATCCTGCGGCCAGAGGATCTGAATTGGTCAGTCTTCTCAACCTCATTTCTCCATGTAAGTTCTACAAACTTTGCAGGATGGAGTTAAAAGTGTCTGATCCTTTGAAGGAGGGCCATCTGTCTCCCATGGCAACCTCCTTCCCCACTATTGAATAACCATTTGGACATTTTTCCTATAAGTTTAGCCAAAATCTGCTTCTTTGCTGTTTTCCATCTACTCCAGGCTTACCTTCTGGAGCAACTCAGAAGATCTGCTTCCTTCCTTGCTTGCTTGCTTATTTATTCATCCATCCATCCATCCATGCCACCTTTATTACTTTATAAGTAACTCAAGGTAGCGACCATACCTAATACTTCTTCCTCCCGTTTTTCCCACAACAACTCTGTGCGATGGGTTGAGTTGAGTTGAGAGAGAGTGACTTGGTCCAAAGTCACCAGCCAGCTTAGAAGACATCTCCTAACCAAAGATTCTCAAAAAGTTTGGGGTCCACTCTCAGCCTACCACTCCCACATGTTCCCCATGATCAGCTGGCCAAACCAGATCCACATCACTTTTGCTTCCATAGGTTCTTTACCAAAATTGATCAGAACTGAAACTGCCTTACTGAAGCATTCAAATGATAAGTCTAGTTATGTGATTACTGAAATCCAGAAAATGAACAATAGTGAACAGGCTTCAAATGCAATTACTGAGTGAAAATCCATATGTGAATCCATTAAGTGGATCTGTGATCTTGCACAAGCTACAAGGAAAGGTGTAAATAGGAAATGCAATGATAAATATGAAAAACTGAGATTTAATTGAGTTTGGGATTTAATCATTTCTAACCTATTATTACTCCTATTTTTTATTGAAGAGTATTCTGTTGAAAAGTTTATGCTAAGCAAGTTTATACTATGAGCTATTATTAAAACATCAGGCACACAAAATGAGATTAGTTAATTTTTAGATTTCAAATTTTTACACATATTGTAGTAAAGACGGTAAATCCTTCAAAAATCAAAGGTTTGCCCAAATACAATTATAACTTTACCCACTGGAAAACATAAACTCCCATGGTCTTAAAAATGCAAACTTAAATGTGTGTTTGCTTTATTGGACACCACCCACATTTTCTAAACATTGAATTATAACAAGTTAGAGGAACATTATTCTAAATATAACGACTCTTTCAACTGTTCTTCAGTAAAGTTGGTTTCCAAAACCCCTCACTGCTTGCTTCAGGATATACACTGATTTATCAAACATAGTTTTGATTACAACTACAAACTAAACTTAGAGTAAAAGAAGAGAAAAAAAAAAGGTTAAGGAAAAAGGAAGGAAAGGAGAGAAAGAAAGGAAAGAAAGAAAGAAAGAAGAAAGAAAGGACTGTGATAAAAAAAATCATAAAGAAGTGTCTTCCAGTCTTCATCATAAGTATAAACAAATTTTAAAAATCTTTGCCCCCTATAACAGTTATGGCGAACCTTTTCGGCACCGAGTACTGAAAAGGGAGCACTTCATGTGTGCGCGCGCTTGTCTGGGCCGCGATCAGGAAGAGGAATTGCCCAGGGGGCATGCGCACCCCAAAAAATTAACTTCTGGTTTCTGATGCACGCATGCCCACCAGCCAGCAAGTCTTCCAGTTACTGCCGTGCATGCACACGTGCCGATCAGCTGGCCGGCGCGCATGCTCACACCGGAAAACGGCAGACCAGCTCTTCCAGTTTCCAGCACTGCCGCACGCACGAAGGCCAGCTGATTGTCATGTGCGCATGCGCGCCAAAACCCCAGAAGAGGAACGGCCGATGCAACGTGTGCCAGGCAAAATGGCTCCTTGTGCCACTTTAAGCATGCGTGCCATAAGTTCGACATCATGGCCCTATAAGGTTACCAGCTGTATTTCTTAATCTCATATCCCATCCCTTATCTATAAGCCAGTGGTTCTCAACCTTCCTAATGCCGCGATTCTTTAATACAGTTCCTCATGTTGTGGTGATCCTCAACCATAAAATAATAAAATTATTAGGAAACTCAGGGGTGGGTTTTAACTTACCTCGCTGCCGTTTTTCTTCCTCCTGTGCTGCGTGGCCGCACCTCGTGGACGCGCATGCGCTTTGTGCATGCACAGATGCACAGTGCCAAATTTTTTAAAAAAAAATTGGGAAAAAAAGCCAAAAACAAGATGGCGACGCATGCGCATTGCCAGAAATTCGGCTTCTGCACATGCTCAGAAGTTTCCATGGTACAGAATTTTTTTTTTTTTGCAGTAGTCTATTTGCATGTGGGTGGATCCGCCTGGAGACGGATAGAGGAGCGGTGTCTCGGTTCCTAAGACCATCGGAAATATGTGTTTTCCGATGGTCTTAGGCGACCCCTGTGAAAGGGTCGTTCAACCCCCAGATGGAGAAGAGAATCTGTGGATGGGTGAGTGTGCTTCTCTCTGGTGAGCTTAGTTTTAGTAGTTCAGTAAGAAATAGGAGCCAAATGCAGATCTGGTCACATAATTAAAATTTGGGTGCTTGGAAACAGGTAAGTATCTGTGAGAGATGCAGTTCCCAAGTTCTTGTGATTCAAGCCGATTTCCGACAGGCAAAGTCAATGGAAGAATTCACTTAATGACACATGATTCATGTAACCACCACATTGGTTTGCTTAACAACTGCGGCAAAAGGGTCATAAAACGAGGCATAACTCACCAACTGCCTTGCTTTTAGCAATGGGAAATGTTGGGCTCCATTGTGGTTGCAAGTCAAGGACTACCTGAATGTGACCTGTAACTCCTTGAAGGAAAAGAAAGAATATAATATAACACATAAATTACATGGATCTATATCAGTGATTGCGAACCTATGGCACGGGTGCCACAAGTGGCACACGGAGCTATATCGGTGGGCACATGAGCTGAGGTCCGGCGCACATGTGTGTGCCAGCCGGCTGATTTTTGGGGCTTCTGGGCCCACTGGGAGTTGGGAAACAGGCTGTTTCCAGCCTCCGGAGGGGGTGGGGAAGGCCATTTTCACCCTCCCCAGGTTCCTAGAAAGGCTCTGGAGCCTGGGGAGAGCGAAAAACAGGCGTGCCATTGTGTGCCGGGAGCGGGGGGGTCATGCGTGCATGTGCAGGGGGGTGAATGGAATTATGGGTGTGGGCACGCACACGCGTGACCCCCCGCACTCCCCCCCCTGGTTTGGCACGCGAACCAAAAAAGGTTCGCCATCACTGATCTATATGTTTTTCTTATTGTCCATAATCTTTATCTTTTCTTGCTGTTTCCTCCCCACCTCAAAGCCTTTATCCATGATCATGGTCACTCTAACACTTGACCCTTGAATATCACTATAATTTTTTTAGAACATTTAATGAAGGCTATTGAATTTATTTCCTCACCACTACACTCTGCAACAAAATAAAATTGATTTTTCTGTGTAGCAAACATCCGGCAGTAGCCCTGTTATTTCTATAATTCATAATTATAAAGCATAATTCAAGCCAAATTTAGGTTCCATAAAGAGGTTGTGCCAGTTTTTGTAGAGTTAGGGTTAGGGTTGTAAGGGCCATAGGCCTGCATATACAACATGGCATTGGAAACAAAAATTCTTAGAAATTGATTTAAGATTTTGTTATTTTAAAAAAATCTGCTTCCACCCTAGATACATTACGAATTCAGATATCAACCTGTAGAACCAGAAAAATATAAATAAATATGCTGCAAAACCTGTTTGGCTAGAAGTGACAGCAGGACAGAATAAATCTGTATACAATCCTAGTGTTATTAATTTTTTTAAAACTTAGTTTTATACCAATACAGTCCATTTCTGTCAAAGGAAAGCATATTTTCAATAGCCGTAATCACTTGGGGCAATATTTTAACTTATTAATTTGAATGCCATGAATGACAATTATTGATCCATCTGAACATGGTCAATGCTGAGCCAATAAGACTTTATGAAGGGAGCATTTTTAATCACAATATAATTTAATTTCTTTCTAGCTCCATTAGCTTTTATACCGTTTGCCTTCAGCTTCTCACATCATCCTACCAGAGACCCGTTGTAGACACTGACCTGGCTCCATGATGAGATCTAGGAGTTAAGTCTAAAGGCTTCTTTGGCAAAAATGTTGTTTTAAGGCTGTCAGATCTGAATTGGCAGCACTATAAAATTTTCATATCTCTTTGCCACCATCTAATGGTTATTTCCACCCTTGCAGTTCAGATCTGGTGACTCTTAACTTTATTAATTCAGTCATGTTCCACTACACAAACAGTTCCCACTTCTGCCTTGAAACCACTTCCAACGTTGCTTTAGAACAATGTTTCTCAACCTTGGCAGATTGAAGAGGCGTGGACTTCAACTCCCAGAATTCTCCAGCCAGCTGGGGAATTCTGGGAGTTGAAATCCACACCTCTTCAACCTGCCAAGTTGGAGAAACACTGCTTTAGCACTAATTCTACTGAACTAATCTGATACTAACCACAATCAAGTGCATATTTTTTTACCATAAGCAATGGTAAAGGTGAGAAGTGTGGAAAACTTATTTATAGTTTGAAAAATGTGCTGGAGCAGGGGTCCCCAACCTGAAGTCCGCAGCCCGATCTTGGGCTGTCATCAGAGGTGGGTTCCTCCCGGTTCACACCGGTTCTATAGAACTGATAGTAAACCAGTGGTGATGTCACAGAGCCGATTCTGTTGGTGCTGGTCCGTGGACGCAGCCATCTTTTTGCATGCACAGAAGCTGAGTTTTTGGCACTGCGCATGCGCCGCCATCTTGTGTTGCCTTTTTTTTTTGCTTTTTTGCTTGTTTTTTGGCACCGCATGCATGCACACGTGCAAAGTGCGCACACGCCTGCGTGGCACGCAATGCACGTGCAGCCACGTGGCACGGGAGAAAGCAAATTGGTGGCGAGGTAAGTTACAACCCACCCCTGGTTCTCACCCATTGGAAATGGCCACACAAGCGGCGGGCAAGTATACAAGCGCGTGAAACTGCATTTGTAAGCAGCTCGTGTGCGCAGGAAGCCATCCCCTCTCACCCATCCCCACTGCCACCACTGCCACTAACAGAGCCAGAGAGGTCAGGGGCCACTATGTTGGAGGGTTAAATTTCAAAAACGAAACAGGTGCCATAGGGCTGTAATAGATCAAGAAGAGACTAAATTTGATTTAATTAAAATCCAATGAATCCTGTGGTTTTTCTCCTTGTTTCATGTTTAATATGGCAATTGGATAACAATGTCTGGAAAAATCAGGAGGTTGCATCCAAAGCTTTTGGAAGCAGCCCAAGAAGAGAATTGAAAATCCTGTTTAAATAAAGCCCAGAAAATTTATTTTTAACTTGTCATTGGATGGCACAGCAAGAGTTTCCAAAGGGTTTATTCTCATCCATAGTCTCAATTTAGACACAAATGTGCCAAGAATCTCAAGGATTACTCAGTGTATAATTTTGTAATATAAGTGTTTGGGGCTCTTCTTTCAGAGGCAAGTCAACAGTGATTATAAATGTATGATAATTTTGTTGTCTGCATTATAGGGGACAGTCTTCAGTTTGAAAGCATTTTTCATTGTTTCAAGGGCAATACAATGCAAATCTGGCTAAAAAAGAGAAACAAAAGAAGGGACAATATGAACTAAAAAATTACCCCTGTAACTGTATAGATCAGGGGTGTCAAACTCGATTTCATTGAGGGCCGCATCAGGATTGTGTTTGACCTTGGGGGGCCGTGATGGGCATCGCCGTGGTGGGTGTGGCCAGCATGACATCACTCATGACGGGGGTGCCTGTGGTGGCTTGAGCGTTCTGTCAGCAAAAACGGGCTCCCGAGCTCCATTTTCGGTTGGGACAGCCTCCTGCAGCCCTCTGCTAACAAAACTGGAGCTCGGGGGGCTGCGCGCAGCCCTCGCAAGCTCCATTTTTGGCTGGGATGGCCTCCTGCAACCTTCTGCCAGCGAAAACGGAGCTCGGGAGGGCTGCATGTGGTCCTCGCCCACTCCGTTTTCAATGGCAGACACACTGCGGGCCGGTCCTTTGCTGTTTCCACGGCAGGCCAGATCTAAGCACCCCACGGGTCGGATCCGGCCCCCAGGCCTTGAGTTTGACACCTCTGGTATAGAATGTAAGCACAGTAGGAAATATTTTTTTAAAGTAAAGATGGCAGCTGCGGCATAATTGAAGCTTCACTATTTTTTTATCTGCATTCTATCATACTCAATATTTCGACTTCTTTGATCATACCTTGTAGACACCTGTGCCATGAACCAGGCTTGGAAAGCGGAATGAATTCTTCCCTCCTACGTGGAATCTATCATGTGGTTCTATTTAAATTATAGTAACCCTATCCAAAATCTTTCACTTATAAAGCTAGTGCTCAGCTTATGACTACAATTGGGATCCATATTTCCATTGCTAAACATGGTTATGTGAGCCGTGCCCGATCTTTGTTTGCCACAGTTGTTAAGACACTGCAACTATTGTAAATACATGCTGTCTGTCAGACATCTATATTTTGAATGTGTGACTGTGAGGAAAGTTATAATGGTTGTAAGTGTAAGGACCAATCATACAGTAAGTCACTTTTTTCTGTGCAGTTGTAGCTACTAATTGTCACTAAATGAATGGTTGTAAGTTGAGAACTATAGGTAGTTCTCAGCTTACAAATATATCGTGTTTCCCTGAAAATAAGACCCTGTCTTATATTTTTTTGAACCCCGAAATAAGCACTTGGCCTTATTGTCATGCACTCAAAAGTCCGATTGGGCTTATTATCAGGGGATGTCTTATTTTGGGGGAAACGGGGTAATTGGGATCAGAATTTGGGTTGTTAAGGAAGACAGTTGTTAAATGAGTTGGGCCAGATTTTATGAGTTTTTTGCCATGGTTGCTAAGCAATTCACTGCCATTGTTAAGTGAATCATGCAGTCATTAAGCAAACCTGGCTTCCAGCATAGATTTTGCTCAGCACAAACTGGTTGGGAAAGCCTGCAAATATCACATGACCCCGGGATACTGCAATTGTCATAAACACATGCCAGTTGCCAAGTGCAATGTTCCTTCTAAGCTGTGCGGCTGCGCGGCCGCGCACGTTATAAGAAAATGCCGTGCAGCAGTTCCAACTGCCGCCCGGCATTTTCTTATGTCAGAGGGAACATTGATCACCAGCCAATCGGGGTGGGTGGGGGGTGGGGGAAAGGAGCCTTCAACAAAGTAAGCACGAGGAAGGGTTGTACATAAGTCACTTTTTTCAATGCTGTTATGACTTCGAATGGTCACTCAAGGAATGGTTGTAAGTGGAAGATTACCTTGTACATACAAATAAACATGTTCAGATTTTGTGCAAGTCAGTATTGCTTGCTCCTCTTTCGGGACAATGTACTTCCTCTTCATTTGTTAGAGGACATTAACGTACTGATTATTATACGATTATTCAGGGTTTATCCCTGCATGTAATCAGTTTAATCATGGGTGTCAGAGGCTTCAGTTGAGTAGCAGCCCTAAGATAAGCCATAAGCTCAAGTTCCGGATATCTCTGCAAAATAGCTCCTATCCTACCTTAAGAAAGGACAATCATTAAATTCTGTGTAAATGTAAGTAATGACCCTTTACAATACATAATGGCTGGATTATAACTTAGGGATGGTTGGCTCTTAAGTGTTTCTTATCTTCACACAGATTTACACAATAATTTGTTTTATGCCATGATAAAATTTATGGCTTATCCCTACTGAAAACACAGAGGGTGATTTTATCACTGTTCCAAAGGAAATTATGCAAAGCCCAGTCGGTCTTTCATTTACAACCACAATTGAACCCAAAACATCCAGAAGGATAAACACAACAACCCACAAACACTCCAAAGGAAAAAAATGATGGGGTCTCAATAGATCCCCTATCTGCAGATCGGGGAGAAGACCCCCCAAGGCTGTGTGCTCTCACCACTTCTCTCTATATACCAATGACTGCATCTCAAACGTTCCATCTGTTAAACTACTGCAGTTTGCAGATGATATAACAGTGATTGGTCTCATTTGAGACAACGATGAAACCACATACAGACGGGAGGTTGAACAACTAGCCTCGTGGTGCGACCGGAACAATCTGGAACTGAACATATTCAAAACCATAGAAATAGTGGTAGACTTTAGGATAAACCCTCCCATTCTACTAGTATTCTACTCTTACAATACTAGACAACACATTATCAACAGTAGAGACCTTCAAATTTCTAGGTTCTATCATATCTCAAGACCTAAAACGGTCACCTAACATCAAAAACGTCATCAAAAAAGCACAACAAAGAATGTTCTTTCTGCGCCAACTCAGAAAGCTCAAACTGCCCAAGGAGCTGCTGATACAGTTCTACAGAGAAATTATTGAGTCTGTCATCTGCACCTCTAGAACTGTCTGGTTTGGTTCTGCAACCCAACAAGACAGACACAGACTTCAGAGGATAATCAGAACTGCAGAAAAAACAATTACTGCCAACCTGCCTTCCATTGAGGACCTGTACACTGCACGAGTCAAAAAGAGGGCCGTGAAAATATTTACTGACCTCTCGCATCCTGGACATAAATTGTTTCAACTCCTACCCTCAAAATGATGCTATAGAGCACTGCATACCAAGACAACTAGACACAAGAACAGTTTTCCCCCGAACACCATCACTCTGCTAAACAAATAATTCCCTCACCACTGTCAAACTATTCACTAAGGCTGCATTACTATTACTATTAATCTTCTCATCATTCCTATCACCTATCTCCTCCCACTTATGACTGCAGGACTGTAACTTGTTGCTTGTATCCTTACGATTTATATTAATATTGATTGTTTCCTGATTGCTTATTTGTACCCTATGACAATCATTAAGTGTTGTACCTTATGATTCTTGATGAACGTATCTTTTCTTTTATGAACACTGAGAGCATATGCACCAAAGACAAATTCCTTGTGTGTCCAATCACACTTGGCCAATAAAGAATTCTATTCTATTCTATTCTATTCTATTCTATTTCAGGGCCTTCCAGAACCAACAGCGTGGGACCTGTCCAGATCTCCAGGATTGGAGGTGATATTCTAGAGAGCAGGTCCTGCAACTGAGCAGGCACTCTTCCTACATTCTGTCAGATAATATTGTTCAATCAGTAGGATGCAGAATAAGCCATTTCTGCCTAAAGATAAAGAATGGACTGAATTATTGAAAATAGGTGATCCCCCAGATAGCAATAGCAATAAGGACTTAGACCTATACTGTATACCGTTTTACAGTGCTTTACAGCCCTCTCTAAATGGTTTAAGGCAGTGTTTCTCAACCTTGGCAGTTTTAAGATGTGTGGACTTCAACTCCCAGAATTCCACAGCCAGCAACGCTGGCTAGGGAATTCTGGGAGTTGAAGTCCACACATCTTAAAACTGCCAAGGTTGAGAAACATTGGTTTAAGGAGTCAGAAAGTTGCCCCCAACAATTTGGGTCCTCATCTTACCAACCCCGGAAGGATGGAAGGATGGGTCAATCTTGAGCCTGGTGAGATTTGAATTTATAGACTGCCCATCTTCCCAATAGTGTGACTCTGTATAGCTTACAGAGCATAAAAAGATAAATAGAAAAGGAATTAAAAATTTAAAACTATGCACATTTTAAAAAATTAATGTATCCATGTGAGCCATTTCTATGGACTTAAAATATGTTTTACACCAAGTTCATTTTCTTTACTCTCTATACCAGAGTTTCTCAACTCTGATGACTTGTAAATGCATGGATTTCAATTCGCGAGGCTGCAGAATTCTGGGAATTGAAATTCATGAATCTTCCAGTTGTTAAGGTTGAAAAATACTGTTTTACATAGGTGGTTCAGAAGTATACAATATTATCAAAAACTGTATCAAAACCCACCTGAGATCATGAAGCAAAATGAATGCACCATTTCCATCCTAGCATTGCTGAAGGTCATTAGAAAGCATGACCAATCCTTTGTCCATACTATATCCCAGTGAAATTCAACTAAAATAAATACAGATTCATTAATCTGTATTAATCCTCTTTCTCCAAGTTCTTCAGCAATTGTTGTCCAACCACTTTCTTAAACAGTCTTATACCATGATAGGTTGAGTTTACAGAAGACTCTAAACTATAAGCCTATCTTTACAAGCTAAAATAGCCTGGTTTTCATAGCACACTAAGCCATTATATGCTATTTTACTGATTTTTGCTTTATAGAGCGAAAGATCTTTCTGATTAAAGCTATGCTGTCTGTTTAGCAATGGATTGGCTGAAATATACTTAATAACAGCCTACACCACCAAGATATACTTCAGTTGTTATGGAACCACAATGCCCATATTAACCTGAATGGAACAAATTTGGGGAGTTATGACCCTATTATATCTATCATACTTGATGTGACATTAGAGAAGGCTACTTCCAAGACTTATTTTTGGAAACCAAAACCATGGCACTCATAAGATGGTGGACTTGCAAATGTCTTCCAGCTCCTATCCTTCAAAATATACAGATTTATTTCAAAAATTGTTTGGAAATGGAAAATAAATATGTAAACATGTTAGCATATGATGGACTTTAGCATATAACTCTCTGAATTATGTCTCCAAATTGTAATCAGTTGTAATCACAAGTGTTTCTTTAAAGACGTTTTAATACACCAATCCAAAACCTTGCAGTGGAATCCAGACTGTTGCGCCTATGGATAATCTCACACAAGGAAAAACACTAAGGAATAACATATGGTATGTGGCCTTGACTAAGTTTCTTATGGCTTTGAAACTGATCTATGGGAGACCTTTTTTCTTGGAACAGATTTTCTGTTTTTATAATAAGGAGGGACCACTGGGAAAAAAGGAAAATTGTCCCAGGGGGCCCTCTGCTGGAGAGAGCTCTGCATCACTCACGTACACCCTCATTCAAGCATGTGATATTTGTCAGACAGAAAAGATGCAACTACACTTTCTGATTTATTTATTTTTTGCTTCTTTAGACTAGCATGGCTGTCCTTCTACAAAGCCCACACTCTATGCCCATAATGGCGAACCTATGGCACGCGTGCACAAAGCTGCATGCGAAGCCATGTCGCCCGGCACACACGGCCTTGCCTGTTTGTCTTCTGGGTTTCTAGAATGCATACACGCGCGTGACGATCAGCTGTCATTCGCGCGTGCGGCAGTGCCAAAAACTGATGCACGCATGCGCACCAGCCAGCTGATTGTTGGGTGCGCATGCGCACCAGAACCTGGAAGTTCAGCTTTTCCAGAGCGCGATCCCGCTGCACACGCGGCAGTGCCAAAAACCAGCATGCGCAGGAGCGCCAGCCAGCTGATCGTCGGGCGCGCAAGCGTGCTAGAACCCAGAAGTTTGGCTTTTCCAGAGTGCGGCCCCTACGAGCACGCGCACACACTTGGTGCCAAAAAGGTTTGCCATCACTGCTCTATGCAATCTCTGCATTTCAACATGCACGTTTAAATCATTCTATTTCCTTTTTTTCTGCTATATAAGACAGCTGGAGGGGATTTATATTTAGATTATATAGTAGAACCTCTGGTCACGAACCCTTCTGACCAGGGGTCGGTTCCAATTTACCTTGCTGCCGGTTCGCTTTTTCCCGCGCCATGTGGCTGTGCCTCATGGGCGCATGCCTGCGCGCATGTGCAGTACAAAAAAACCCTGAATTTTTTTTCAAAAAACCGCCGAGAACAAAATGGCAACCGCCTGCACAGTGCCGGAAACTCAGCTTCTGCACATGCGCAGAAAAAAAATAAAAATAAAAATTCGGGGGGAAAATTCGATTAAAATAATAATAATATGGCGCCGCCCACAGACCGGCACTGACTGATCCGGTTCGGTGACATCATTGTGATGTCACCAGCGGGCCGCTACCGATTCTGGTGAACCGGTCCAAACCGGGAGGAACCCACCCCTGCTTCTGACCACCACCAAATTGGGTTCCAACCAAAAAATTCACAATTTTTTTTTCACGGCCAATTTCCCCTTTCACACCATTTTTTTTTGTAAGGGCCAAATTTCCAAAATTAGGTTCGGGTCACGACCAAATCTGTTTGCTACCAAAGTTATGGAACGAATTATGGTTATGACCAGAGGTTCTACTGTATATTTGGTGCATTGTAAGAATATAATAGAAACTACAGGTAGTCCTTGAGTTACAACCACAATTGAACCCAAAATTTCTATTGCTAAGCGAGACATTGGTTAAGTGACTTTTGCCCTATTTTACAACTTTTCTTGCCACAGTTGTTAAGTGAATCACTGCAGTTCTTAAGTTAGTAAAATGGTTGTTAAATGGCTTCCTCGTTGACTTTGCTTATCAGAGGTTCAAAAGTTGATCACATGACTCCGGAAACTGCAACCATCATAAATATGAGTCAGTTGCTAAGCGACTTAATTTTGATCATGTGACCATGGGGATGCTGCAATGGTTATAAGTGTGAAAAACTATTATAAGTCACTTATTTTAGCCATTGTAACATCAAACAACAATGAACTATTTGTAAGCTGAGAAATATCTGTATACAGGTAGCATATAGTGTATACAGGTATGTTTGTACAGACTTACAATTACAGGTAGTCCTCAACTTAACAATAGTTTGTTTAGTGACCGTTCAAAGTTACAACAGTAGTGAAAAAAGTGACTTATTATCATTTTTCACAGTTATGACCTTTGTAGCATCCCCATAATCATGAAATTAAAATTCAGATGCTTGGCAATTGGTTCACTTTTATGACCGTTGCTGTGTCCCAAGGTCATATGATCAACTTTTGTGACCTTCTGGCAAGCAAAGTCAATGGGGAAACTAGATTCATTTAAGAATACTAACTTATCAACTGCAGTGATTCACTTAATAACTGTGGCAAGAAAGTTTATAAAATGGGGTAAAACTCACTTAACAAATGTCTCACTTAACAACAGAAATGTTGGGCTCCATTGGGGTCATAAATCGAGGATTTATACTGTATACATTAAGCGACCATTCGAAGTTACAATTCAGAGACGTGATGGTGCAGTTCTTAGAACAGTGTTCTCCAACCTTTCCGGGTTAGAGGCCTAGTGCGAGGAGGGGAAGGGGAGATGGCTTCATGTGAGGGGCAGGCTATGGCCTAGTCAGAACCAGGCCGCATGAGTGGGGCTGTGAGTGCTGGCACTCGCTGCGTGCGCGAGTGGGGCTGGTATGCGCTGGCCTGCCACTCACATGGCCCAGTTGCAACTAGGCCTGCCCCTCGTACAAAACCATAGACCATAGTTGGAGACTCCTGGCTTAGAATAGAGTATTGCAGGCTAATTCTGCTCACTGCCAGGAGTTCGATTCTGATCGGCTCAAGGTTAACACAGCCTTCCGAGGTTGGTAAAATGAGGATCCAGATTGTTGGGGGCAATATGCTGACTCTGTAAACAGCTTAGAGAGAGCTATAAGTATTGCTATTGCTATTGCTACAATGGCATTGGAAAAAGTGACTTACAACCAGTCCTCACACTTATGATTGCTGCAGTGTACCCATTGTCATGTGATCAGAATTCAGGCACTTGGCAACCAGGATGTATTTACCTTGGTTACAACATCCCTAGTTCATGTGATTGCCATTTGTGACGTTCCCAGCTGGCTTCTGACAAGCAAAGTGAATGGGGAAAGCCAGATTCATTGAACATTCATATGATTCACTTAACAACTGCAGTGATTTGTTTAACAACCATGGCAAAAAGATCATAAAATCGGGCATGGCTCACTTAAACAACTTACCTAGCAATGGAAATTCTGATCCCAAATATAATCGTAAGTCAGGACCCACCTGTAGTTCTGAGGTAAAAGCTAGGGACTTCCAGCACAGTATCCTTTGCTTTCCTGCTATTCTATACACCTGAAAATGTTTTATTTATTTGTGTTCATTTGTTCATTTCATCTAGGCTGGTGTCTTCAAAATATGTTGGGATGTTTGACTGGTACAGACTGGTTAAAAGATAATCTTTGCACAGATTTGTCTAGTGCAAGGGTCGGAAATTGCGGCTCGCGAGCCAAAAGTGGCTCTTTGGGCCCTCTGCCATGGCTCCCTGTCCCATCACTGACTGCCCCGCCCCTCGCCCTCCCTTCCCTTGCCTAGCCCGGGGAGATTCCACCTCCCCCCAGCCTGAATCATGCGCGATGATTCCCATCGGAGGAAAGTGAGAACGTGAGCCGGGAGGTGGCCCCGGACCCGCTAAGGAGTGTGTGCGTGTGTGTTTGTGAGAGCACGAGCTGGAGAAGCCGGGTGTGGCGCATGCGTGCTGCGCTGCCCCAGATCTGCCGCGGCTGCAGTCACTTCCTGCCCTACCGTAACTTGGGATGCTGTGCAGGAGTGCTTCCCTTTCCTCCTCCTCCTCGGCGGAGGCAGGGTCGGCGCGACTGCCTGTGAGAGGACTCGGCCGGCGCCCGCTGTCAGCTGCCGCTGCCTGGAGAGCCTCGGGCGCTCGGCGCCGACCTCCGGCTTGCCTTCCGCGCACGCTGCCGTGCCGTCAAGAGCCGCCGAGCGGAGTGCGCTTGGTGGGCTAAATCGCCGCCTTTCTCCTCCTCCTCCTCCCCCCCGGCTGGGCTGACGGCTGCCCATCTTCCAGGAGCCGCTGAAACTTCTTCAGCCAGCCCCTCTCTACAGTCACGCCGGCTCGACTCCCGCAAAGGCTGGGAGCTGAGACTTTGTGCACATCGTGTGTGTGTGTGTGTGTGTGTGTGTGTGTGTGTGTGTGTGTGTGTGTGTGCCGATGCCACCACTGCCATCCCCGCGCCTCTCACCCCGCTTGCCGGCGCCTCTGCTCTGAGGTCTCTCCCGCTTGCGCAGCGTCTCCATCGTCTCCATCGTTAATGACCAGGACGCGGGCTCCCCGGTGCAGCCACAGCGACCAGGGAGACTTCGCGCATGGAGAAAGGAGCCACGGTGGGGTTTGGTTTGCAGGGAGAAAGAAAGAAGGAAGGAAGGAAGGAAGGAAGGAAGGAAGGAAGGAAGGAAGGAAGGAAGGAGGAAGGAAGAAGAAGAAAGAAGACAGACAGACAGAAAGAAGTTAGGAATGAAGGAAGACAGAAAGAAAGAAGGAAGAAAGGAAGAAGAAAGAAAGAGAAAGAAAGAAAGAAAGAAAGAAAGAAAGAAAGAAAGAAAGAAAGAAAGAAAGAAAGAAAGAAAGAAAGAAAGAAAGAAAGAAAGAAGAAAGAAGTTAGGAAGGAAGGAAAGGAAGGAAGGAAGGAAGGAAAGATGAGAGTGAGAGAGAGAGAAGATAGATAGATAGATAGATAGATGATAGATAGATAGATAGATAGATAGATAGATAGATAGATAGATAGATAGATAGATAGATAGATAGATAGATGATAGGTAGATAGGTAGATAAGTAGATAGGTAGATAGGTAGATAGATATGGATGGAGAGAGAGATAAAGAGATGGAAAGGGAGAGATGAGAGAGAGAGAAGATAGATAGATAGATAGATAGATAGATAGATAGATAGATAGATAGATAGATAGATAGATAGATAGATAGATAGATAGATAGAGATAGATAGATGATAAATAGATAGATAGATAGATAGATAGATAGATAGATAGATAGATAGATAGATAGATAGATAGATAGATAGATAGACAGACAGACAGACAGACAGACAGACAGACAGACAGACAGACAGACGAAATGGATGGAGAGAGAGAGATAAAGAGATGGAAAGGGAGAGATGAGAGGGAGAGGGAGGGGGAGAGATAGAGAGAGAGAAAAGGGTTTTGTGGTTCCCAGTTCTCTGTCCTAATGACCAGCTGGGTGGGCGTGGCTAGGGGGTCATGTGACTGGGTGGGAGTGAGTGATGTCAAGTTGGCCATGTCTACCCAGGTTTTGTGGCTCTCAGTGGGTTTTTTTCTGTGGGAAACGGGTCCAAATGGCTCTTTGAGTGTTTAAGTTTGCCGACCCCTGATCTAGTGCACCAATTGCGGCCCTACTTGGATCAAGAGGCTCTACTCACAGTCACTCATGCCCTTATCACCTCATGGCTTGATTATTGCAACGCGCTCTACATGGGTTGACAAGCATCCGAATGTAAATCACATGACGATAAAGGATGCTGCAACGTTATAAGTGTGAGAAATGGTCATAAGTCACTTTTTTCAGTACCATTGTAACTTCCAATGGTCACTAAGCAAACTAAGTTGAGGACTATCTGTAATACAAAGATGAAAAGGACAAAAACGTCCATCAGTGGATTTTGCATTGCCTCATAGAAGAAAGACGATTCCTTAATAGCAAAGGTAATAGTTGCCCAGAATTTTCTTAGCTCCGTGACAAAACTGCATTAGGAAAGGATTCATAAGTGCTGGGATCTGCAAATCCTCATTTTAACAGAGGAAAAATAAAGGCTCACTTTGTACTCACTTTATAATATTCATCTCGTTTTGTCGCTATTCTTTCGTTTGCTTTTGAGTCGACCTGTGCAGTGACCTTGAAAACCATCTGCAGAAAACTGGAGAAGCAGCATTCAAGAACGGTTGTCTTTGAGTCTCGGATATTTTCAGCATGACTTTAATCCCCTGGCTGAAATATTGCATAAACAAAAATGGTTTGAAAGAATTTCTTCACATGATATTTGCACATGAGAAACACAGTTCCTCCCATCATCGTATACAAAAAGGAAATTTAGGGTGATTTTGCTACAATAACCTTCCGAACTGGAATTTCTGCTTTGGAATCAAAGCAGCAACGAAGATGTGCACCTTCAGACAGGAATGCTGAGATCTAGGATAACAAGGTGCTGTGCACGACACAAAAGGTGGAATCGAAACTTCTCACAAAACCGAGAGCCACAGAACCCGTATGAAATGCAGCCAGCTCAAGCTTTCTTCTTGGCACAAATGCAACCTGGATGGGTGCAATGCAACACAGCAGATCCTGAGGAAGTTGTGGGGGAATTCAGGAATTGCTGTAGCCCCAGGGCAGAGGGGAGCCCTTCAGGGCAGAAGGTCTCAGATTCAAGTCTAGGTAAGACTGAGAAAGGCATCTCCCTGCCAGCCAGTGTCCATAGTAATGAGCAAGTCTTCAGGAATTTCTGTTTTCTTAGGCAAAACAAGGCTTCAAAATTGAGGCCGAAGAAACTCAGAGAGCATGCAGAAAGCCCATTTACTGACATATTTGAAAAGCCCCATTGCCCAACGAAAAGTCAGTGCTAGAATCTGAAGAAGAGAAATCTCTGGAGGTTTGAAAGTGCAGAAATGAAACAGCTTAGTATGTTACTGGATAGGACTGGGGTACCATTTGCAAATCTTTTACATGCCAAATGAGTCACCTTTCTTCTTCTTCTTCTTCTTCTTCTTCTTCTTCTTCTTCTTCTTCTTCTTCTTCTTCTTCTTCTTCTTCTTCTTCTTCTTCTTCTTCTTCTTCTTCTTCTTCTTCTCAAGCAAACAAGATTATATACTGGGGGGGGGGAGAAGAGAAATAACCACTATCACCAGTCATTCTTTCTTTGTGCCCCTGGTTAGACGTGTTGATCTAGAAAAGGACGTGTGTTTGTATGTGTACAGTGCTGGGTGCTCTCTGAGCTTGATTGTTGGCTTGCAGACGTTTTATTACCCAACTAAGTAATGTCATCAGTGCAAATGAAGATGGGGTTTACTCCTTGTTCATATACAGTAGCTTCCCTGCCATTGTGAGGATAGTTCTTTGATTAGGGTATTGTTTTCTGCTTGATTGTTTTCTGCTGTTAATCCCTGTTTATCTGGGTATTAGCTGCTGGGGAGAACATATTCTTCTTTTCTTTCCTTCTTAGCTTTTTATTGTTGCTTTGGAATGGTGTGTGAATCTGGTTTATTTCTATGTGTCTATTGTTGGCTGATTAAGCTAAATGCCAAGTTTCCAGGAATTTCTAGCCTATTCACAGTGAAACTGTGGTTGAGTCTGTCCATGTGTTTTGAGATTAAAGAGATTTCATTGTGTCTCCTTGACTAGTAGTTGGTGTTCGTAAATATGCTCTGCTAGTCTTCTGCCTTTCTATCCTTCAAGTGGCTGTTACAGTCCTTAAACCATATGTATATATGTATATATGAAAGAGTGCAGGTGATTACGGGACTGGAAGCTAAACATATGAAGAACATTTGCAGAAATTGGGCATGTCTAGTTTAATGAAAAGAAGGACTGGAGTAACATGTAGCAGTGTTCCAATATTTGAGGGACTGCCACCAGGGGTGGGTTCTAACTTACCTCACCGCCTGTTCCGAAAACAAAAAAACAAATTTTGTGGCATGCACAGAAGCCAAAAACAAAATGGCGGCACCATAGGCGCTGCCATTAGAGCCGGTTCTGGGGCGTGGCCAACCGGTGATTGCTCCCGGTTCGGCGAGCAGGGAGAAATTCCCGCTACCGGTTCTAAAGAACCGGCCTGAACTGAAAGCAACCCACCTCTGGTTGCCACAAAGAAGAGGGGCTCAATCAGAGGTAGGTTTCAGCAGGTTCTGACCAGTTCTGGAGAACTGGTAGCGGAAATTTTGAGTAGTTCGGAGAACCGGTAAATACCACCTCTGACTCACCCTGCCCCCATCTATTCTCTGCCTCCCGAGTCCCAGCTGATCGGGAGGAAATGGGGATTTTGCAGTAACCTTCCCCTGGAGTGGGGAGGGAATAGAGATTTTACAGTATCCTTCCCCTGCCATGCCCACCAAGTGACGCCCACCAAGACACACCACGCCCACCAAGACACGCCCACAAAACCTGTAGTAAAAAAAATTGAATCCCACTACTGGACCCAACTTCTTCTCCAGAGCATCTGAAGGTAGAACAGGAAACAATGGATGGAAACTAATCAAGGAGAGAAGCAACCTAGAACTAAGAAGAAATTTCCTGACAGCTAGAACAATTAATCAGTGGAATGGTTTGCTTTCAGAAGTTGTGGGTGCTACTGGAAGTTTTTAGGAAGAGATCAGACAACCATTTGTCTGAAATGGTACAGGGTTTCCTGCCTGATTAGGGAGTTGGATTAGAAGAACCCCCAAGGTAATTTCCAACTCTATTATTCTATTACACAAATACACATCACCAGGGGCGGGTTGCTCACTTACCAATACCAGTGCGCTGCGCGCGCATGTCCACATTTTGTGCGTGTGCACGCTCGCTACGCACACACGTCCCCTCACACAATTTTGCTTCTGCGCATGCACAGAAGCAAAAAAGGCCAAAAATTCTTTTAAAAAGATGGTGACACGCGCGACGGACCGCTGAAGAAGGCACCGGAGCTATCACGCACAAATAGCGCCATCTGCTGGTCGCTACTTGAACGACAGAGTGGACCGCACTGGTAGGAACCCACCACTGCACATCACACACATATATATTCTTGATTGAAGTGGTCCTTTGGGACTGGAAAGGAGTGCAATTATTCAGGTAAAATGCTTGTTGTCTTATAGATGTGTTGAACTACATATTTCCTTATTTCCTAACTACTTTCATGTAGAGAACAAACAGTATGCTAGCCTGGAGCAATGCTGGTTTGTCCTACAAATATTAGACATGAAGGCCTACAAAGTGTAGTATACTAAGTTGATGATAGTACTTTGAAAAACTAACTGGAGGGTATGATCATTTTTTGAACACTAGCCAAGGTTCTCAGGAATGTCAACTTCTGTAATCCAACTGCTTTGTTCTTAACCAATCGGTATAGCAAAAGAAGCTAGTTATCTGCATTTCCCTGGTTTTAAGATTGCTTGACCCAACCTGAAGAGCTCTGGATGAGTTGGCAGGTCCCAAAATCTCCAGATAGGAATTTTGAGATTACCTTCTCAAAACATCCCAAGGCATGAGATTAACTGATCATACTGTTAAGTGACAGGGGCTGCTAAAAGCTTGATTGTTGCAGAAATGTTGAACTTTTCATCTTTCCAATTCTGTCCACTTTCTGTCTACATGATGCGGTATAAGTGGGCTTTTGAGAGGAAAATTACAACAGTATGCAAATGATAAGTAAAATTTCCGTGCAATTTTCTTTTTTTATTATTAAAAAGTTTTATTAGTACAAAGTACAAACATTTTTCTCTTCCCCCCCTTCCTCCCCCCCTTCCCACCCCTCTTACCCTCCCCTCCGGTCCCCTTCCCACCCACTCCCGACTTCCCAGAAAAAGCACAAGGTATAATTTCAGAAAACATAAAACTAAAAAATTAGTTTTAGAAATTTTTTTTTCTAATTTTACTCCTTATTACTCAAAACCTTTAAAACATAATCTAAAAATTAAACATTTATCATTAATAAACTATTTGGGTCTTCTTAATCTGATACTTTTTTTGAATATAATCAGTCCATCTATTCCATTCCAATATATATCTTTCATTTGAATGGTCCTTAAGATATGGTGAAATTTTAGCCATTTCAGCCAAATGTGTAACTTTTAATGTCCATTCTTCAATAGTAGGTGTATCTTCCTTCTTCCAATACTGTGCCACCAGTAACCTGGCAGCTGTTATTAGATTCAAAACCAAGTTAGTCTCTATAACAGAACAATCCGTAATTATTCCCAACAAAAAGAACTGTGGTGTGAACTTGATCTTTTTCTTTAAAATATTTTGTATAATCCACCATATTTTTATCCAAAAAGCCTTAATTTTTTTACAAGCCCACCATATATGAAAATATGTAGCATCATCACATTCACATCTCCAACATTTAGGTTGTAAAGTTGGGTACATACAAGCTATTTTTGGGGGGTCTAGATGCCATCTGTAAAACATTTTATAAAAATTCTCTCTTAAATTTTGAGCTTGTGTAAATTTAACATTTCTAACTCATATCTTTTCCCATGTTTCCATCATTATAGGTTCTCCAATGTTTTGAGCCCATTTTATCATACAATCCTTAACTAGTTCTGTTTCTGAATCTAATTCCAGTAGAACATTATACAATCTTTTTATATGCATCGGACCCAGGGGCGGGTTCCTAATTTTTTTACTACCACTCTGTGGGCGTGGCTTATTTTGTTGGTGTGGCTTGCCAGCCATGTGACCGGGTGGGCGTGGCTTCTCAGACTGCTGAAGGGAGGGGAACTGAGATCGGTTCTGCTGCCCATTCCCCCTCCCCTCAGCAGCTCGAGAAGCCTCAAACGTGCAAAAATGCCTAGGATCATCACCGCGCGTTCGTGGCTTCTCAGACTGCTGAAGGGAGGGGAATGGAGATAGCTCCTGCCGCCCGTTCTTTCAGCGTCTCAAGCGCTCCCTCAGCCATCCTCCCCTGCTTGGACTCACTGTGGGGTAGGAAGGCAGTGCATGAGCAGTGCCGGAAACTCGGCTTCTGGGCATGCGCAGAAGAAATTTTTTTAAAAAAATAGATTTTTTTTTTAAAAAATTGTGACACCCAGGCACCGGCAACCGACCGCACCCGTACTGTGATGTCACCAGCGGGCCGCTACCGGTGCTATAGAGTGGACCTCACTGGTAGGAACCCACCACTGATCGGACCCTTATCTTTTATTTGTATTATCAAATTACAGTTTTCAATCGCAGTCGAACAGACAAAACTTCACAGTAATTGATAAAGTTAGCCTAGTTGTACTATCCAAACCTTCTTCATCCATAAAACAGAGCCAATACCCTTTTCCATGTGGCATAAATTTTATCAGGGATCACTTCAAATAAATTACAGGTAGTCCTTGACCTATGACCACAATTGAGCCTGTAATTTTGGATGTAAGTCATTGTGATCATTATGTAACTGCCTTGCTCAACCTCTGTGATCCAAGTTATCTCTGTTGCAGTGATTAGGTGACATTAAGCAACAGCTTAGGGGCACCTCGGGATGGGGAGGCCTTGGAAGGTTTGGCACTCATCAGCATGTAGAAACTTGGTGGAAGATGGGAGACATTGGTTAGCTAGGCTCACTGGTGCATGGATCCTCTCCCTGCTCCCCCACACCCATCATCCTTCCATCACATTTCATTTGAGTCCTATTCTCACCATAGTTTGGAAGTCTCTTCTCCAAATTGTGCAATTTGAAGGGGCCTTCCAATAATGGTGTTTGCTAAGTGTTTTCTCCTCCAGAAAGGAGAACACTAGTAAACAATGGCATTCTGAAAGGCTCTGAGTTCAGAACATTGGCTTTGCTAGCAGTTTCTCCAGAGTAGAGGAAAATGCAAGTGCAAAAGGTGAATTCCAGAGGAGAAAAGCCTAAAGGCTCTGAAGGCTCATAATTTAATATAATTGAATGTAACCCAGTGAACTCAACATCATTATTCCTCAAGTGGTTTTGAGGAATAGATGGATTAGATCAGGGGTGTCAAACACAAGGCCCACGGGGTGCTTAGATCTGGCCCAAGGGGCCTCCCTGGAATAGCAATAGCACTTTTCTTATATACCGCTTCATAGTGCTTTACAGCCCTCTCTAAGCGGTTTACAGAGTTCAGCATATTGCCCCCAACAATCTGGGTCCTCATTTTACCCACCTCGGAAGGATGGAAAGCTGAGTCAACCTTGAGCCTGGTGAGATTCGATCTGCCAAATAACAGTGGACCGGCCACAGTGCCTCTACCAGTGAAAACGGAGGCTCCGTTTTTGCTGACAGAGGATTGCAGCAGGCCATTGCAGCCGGAAACAGAGCTCATGATGGCCGCGCGCGGCACTGCCGAACTCCGTCTTCGGGAGGGGTTACAGGAGGCCGTAGCAGCCAGAAATGGAGCTCAGGAGCCTGTTTTTGCTGGCAGAGTGCTCGGGCCACCACAGGCACCCCCGACACAAGTGACATCAAGCTGGCCAAGGCCACCCTGGCCATGACCCCCACGCACACACACCCGAGGTCAAACACAACCCTGATGCAGTCCTCAATGAAATATGCAGATTGATTATAATTGGAAACTGGTCATCAACAATTGTCAAAATCCACTACAACCACATCCAGTCTTCAGATAACTTATAGTTGGACTGACTGTGAATTTCCTTTGTGGCCATATCTTATGTACACCTCTACTATTGTGGTGGTGGCACTGTAGTTAGTGCAGTACTGCAGGCTACTTCTGCTGCCTGCTGGCTGCCTGCAATTTGGCAGTTCAGTTCTCACCAGGCCCAAGGTTGACTCAGCCTTCCATCCTTCCGAGGTCAGTAAAATGAGGACCCAGATTGTTGGGGGCAATACGCTGACTCTATAAACTGCTTAGAGAGGGCTGTAAAGCACTATGAAGCGGTATGTAAGTGTTATTGCTATTATTGCAGAAATTGCTGTTTATTAGCTGGTTTCAAATATTGTGAGAGAATTGGAAAATGATTTTTTTCTTATTGTTCTTTTTTACCACAAGAAGATACTTGTGAGATTTCACCATTATGCATGACCAACACAAACATTCATACTCTAAAAAGAAACCATCATCGTACAACCTTTGTGGCTATACCACAAACATACCTCCCTAAGACCGATTAGAGCCCACAGAGTTGGTCTGCTGGTAGTCCCGTCAGCCAAACAATGTCGGCTGGTGGGCCCATGAATGAGGGCCTTCTCTGTGGCAGCACCAGCTCTCTGGAATACACTACCCCCCCCCCCGAGATCCACATTATTCCCACCCTGCCAGCCTTCAGAAAAGCACTAAAAACCTGGCTTTGTCGACAGGCTTAGGGCCAATGATTTTAATATAACATCGAGCACTCTTGGCCCCATGAATGAATTATTGTATGGGTTTTTAAATTGTTGCTTTTAATGTTTTTTAAAGTTTTAATATCTATTGTTTTTGATGCTTTTTATATTTATTGTTGCATGTAAATTTTTATTGTTGTGAGCCGCCCAGAGTCTCTGTGGAGTGGGCGGCATACAAATGCGACCAATAAATAAATAAATAAATAAACAGCTAATGCAGAAATGAACGTCTGTTGGCTTGCGTGGTGTGGGGTGAGAAGGGATGGAGAAAGCCATTTGTTGGTTGTCTCAAGGCCAAAATATTTTGGGAATACCACTTTTGTCATTTTGACAAAAGCGTTGAATTCTGCAGATGCCTTGGACCCCAAATGCTAGAATATTACTAGAACGCCTTTGAGCAATCCTTGAATGAATTGTCAGTAAATGGGCATGCTTTTTTTAATGAAACTAAGCAATGGGATAAGTTGCTTTTTCCCTCCACAAAGACGAACCAATTGAGGAGGCCAGATCACTCCCTCTGCATTCATTTCTGCTCTTGGTTTCCATCCAGCACTAAACAAACAGGGATCGAAAAAACCCGATCTAATCAGCATTCAATTAACTAGAGAGAAAGCCACAGAGATTTCAGAGATTGGAAGAAAGTGACATCGACTAAATTGTCCAGTTGAATTCGGTGAGGAAATGGTGTTAATTTCTTCTCTGTAGACCTTGATTGGATCTGAAATGCAATTTACAACTAGGTATTAGGATTAATTGACTCACTCTTTTTTCTTCGAGTCTGTAAAAATAAAACAGAGGCAGGGATACTGAAGCCTTTGTTTAGAATCGAACTAAAGCATTCAAATGCATTTATTTTGGGGTTGATCCATTATCATGTTGTCTTTGCCTAGAAAGATCTGTACATTGGGGAAACAAAACCACCACTTCATAAACGCATGGCACAACATAGGAGAACAAACACATCAGGGCTAGATTCAGCAGTCCATCTGCATTTAAAAGATACAGACCACTCTTTGAAGACTCAAAGCCCACATTTTGGACAGAAAGGGCCGCTGGTTTGAAACAGGAATTAAAGAGGCCACTTATGTCAAAATTGAACAGCCTTCTCTCAACAGAGGGGGAGAAATACGACATCTATCTCAGGGGTAGGTTCTAATTTTTTTACTACTGGTTATGTCGGCGTGGCTTACTTTGTTGGTGTGGCTTGATGGTCGTGATGATGGGAGTGGCTTCATGGTCATGTGACTGGGTGGGAGTGGCTTCATGGTCATGTGACTGGGTGGGCGTGGCCAACTCAATGTCACTCACATCAAGGGATGCTCCACCTGGTCCCACCCCTTCCAGCCATTCCTTGTCACATCCAGCCTCAGTGTATCTATAGTTCTGTAAAAATGTTGTTCCCTTTTTTCAACTTTATTATCTACATACTATAGATGTACTTTCATGGACCACTGAAAGGAGGAAATGGCTCACATGCTCTGCCCAAGAGTGTGATAGGCAACAGGCTTTTAAGGGGCTGCCAGAAAGAAGGTGGGGCAATGTATTTTCCAAAGCACCAGAAGCAAAACAAGAAGCAATGGATGGAAATATTTAGGTGCAGAAATATTTCAGTCATAATTTCAGATATAAAATAGACATTCGTGTAATACAACCTGCATATTGTTCAAAATAGTAATTAGTATTATGGCTGATGTTTGACAGCAAGCTTAAAAGTCAAAGATCACAAGAGTGCTTCTTTCTCTGTATATCAGTGTTTCCCAAAGTGTGGTATGCGTACCCCCAGGGGTACGGGAAGAGTTTGGTGGGGGTACACGTTGCACCGGAGTTTGGTGGGGATCACGTGGGAATATCTACTGCACCGTGCTTAGCTGCGCCCACAGAACAAGGAAAGAAATAGGCGCGTATCACAGTTTTTAAATGGGAACTGGGGCCATCGTACATCGTATCGCAACTCATTATAGCGGGAACTTCTGCGCATCCTTCGCGCAGCTCGGGTTCGGCCATTTTTAAACTGCGGGAACATTAACAGTTGACGTTGAGCCGCGGAGCTGTTTAAACGCCAGAGAATTGCAGTGTTATCTAACGGTTAGACAGTCTTGTGAGGCGTGACACGGCATGAATATACTGCACTTCGTTACAGAGACAGCTTACTTCTTTAATAGTTAGTTCCGGGCGCCTGTTATCGTGCTTTAGTAAGTTCCACTGATTTTGATTATTTTTATAAAATACAATTTTTATCCCTAACAGAGATTATGGATCGCTGGTTGAAATCTGGAACTACTAAACCGAAAGAAAGTAATGATTGTAGTAGCAATCAACGAACTTAAGGAGTGTACTTTAACATCATTCTGGTTACAAATGCAACATGTGTATCCGGTTTTAACAGAAAAAGTCCTGAAATACATCTTGCCTTTTCCAACTTCATATTTAGGCGAAGTTGCTTTTTCTGCATTTGTAGACATTAAGTCGAAAAAAAGGAACAAACTATTGGACGTGGAACCGCATCTCAGATTAAAATTAACCAGGGAACCAAATTATGATTATCTGTCATCTCAACATAAACAATTTCATCCTTCTCATTGAATCAAATAAATGTTCTTTATAATATAACTTTCGTTTATTTTGCGTATGTACCAAAAAAATAAAAAATAAATATATTTTGATTTTTATTAAAGCATATGTTTTTTATGAGGGGTACTCAGCGTTACGAAAATTATAGAAGGGGTACACAAATGTCAAAAGTTTGGGAAACACTGCTGTATACAAAACATCACATACCAGGAATAGCATATTAAGCTGGACTTTTGCAACCTGATGTACAAAATAAACACACACATATTTATGCTCTGGACTATAGACATTGAATGCATGTAAATCCCTGAAAAATATGTGGTAGCCCTGGGCAAAAGAAGGCAGTAAAATCACTCTAGGTGTAGGGACAGTATAAAATATTAACACATGATAAATAATAGAACAATTAAAAATAATAGCACAGAGCTCTCTCTCTCTCTCTCTCTCTCTCTCTCTCTCTCTCTCTCTCTCTCTCTCTCTCTCTCTCTCTCTCTCTCTCTCTCTCTCTCTCTCTCTTCCCCTCCCTCCCTCCCTCCCTTCCTTCCTCCCTTCCTGCGAAGAACCCCAGAAGGTCTTTGGTAGCAGGAAGAAAAGCCAGACTTTTGAAAATGAGAACATGCCCATTGATCATCTGGCATTCTTAGAGCTCCACTGTTGATTAGCTTAGCCTGAGCAAGAATAGTTAGCAGCACTTTCAATAATCTCTCAACTCAAGCTCAGTGCATGTGGGGATCCCCAAACAGTGAGGATGAAGTGTGAGTAAAAGGGTTTAGCCTTCCTTCCCTCCCTCCCCTCTTTCTTTCTTTCTTTTTCCCTCCCTTTCTCCTTTCTCCCTTCCTGTGAAGGTCTTTGATGAGAACCCTACTTCAGCCATCTCTAGAAGGCCACAGTTCCTTCCACTGTCATTGGAAACAGACTTAACAATATAGGTAGTCCTTGACTTACGACCAGTCATTTAGTGACCATTTGAAATTGGACATTGGAAAATGACTTACAACCTGAATTTAAAGTTCTGATGTCTACCACCACCCCAATCATGTGTATACATTTTGGGCACTTGGTAACTGGCTCGCATCTACAATTGTTTACAGCATCCTGTGTTCATGTGATTCAAATTTATGTTTTTTTGGGAAAATAAGGGTTACTTCCAGTTTCCAACAAAAAACACCTTATAGTGAACAAAGGGTCTGCTTAATGGCCACTGGGAAAAATGGGTCATAAAATCAGGTGATGGTCCGCTTTACAATGTCACAATTGAAATTATGGCCTTGGTTATAGGGATAAGTCAAGGGCTACCTGCTTCTCAAATCAAGATTGGTTAACTGTATCATTAAATTATTATTTTTAATATATTATATAATAAATAAATTAAGAAGAACATCCAAATATAATCAACTTTCTCTTATACCCAAGATTTTCCTTGCCACCCCACTCTTTAGACTTCTCTTGGAGAAGTCCTCAGATTTCTTATGATATGAAATTATTTATTTGTTTGTTTGTTTGTTTGTTTGTCAAAATGTGTACAAGATATGGTGTACAAGGTATGGTATAAAGATAAACAAAAGCAAAGTAGGTATAGGTAAATTTGGATAATAGGACAGTAGGACAGGGACGATAGGCACGATGGTGCGCTTATGCACGCTGTATCCCATACAGACCTCTTAGGAATGGGGTGAGGTCGACTGTAGACAGTCTAAGGTTAAAGTTTTTGGGGTTTGGGGAAGAAACCACAGAGTCAGATAGTGCATTCCAGGCATTGATCACTCTGTTGCTGAAGTCGTATTTTCTGAGTTTCGAGCAGTTTACATTGAGTTTGAATCTATTGTGTGCTCGTGTGTTGTTGCGATTGAAGCTGAAGTATTCATTGACAGATAGGAGATTGTGGCAGATGATTTTATGAAATACATTTAGATCAGATCAAAGGCGACGTAGCTCTAAGTTATCTAAGCTCAAAATTTCAAGTCTGGTGGAATAGGCGAGCAGAGGAGTGGAGGACTCTTCTTGTGAAATATTTCTGGATTCCCTCAATTGTATTAATATCCAATATGCAATGCGGTATATTCGAGGATTGGTCTGGCAAATGTTTTGTATGCTCTGGTTAGAATCTTGAAATCTGGGAAAGTATTGAAATATCTATCCAGGAGTCGGGTGGGCAGCATGTTTCAGCTGCAAGAATTTTGGGTCCATTGAAATACGAACGTAGCAAGCAGAAGCAAAGCAGTTTTCATAGCTCTTTTCTGAGATTTCTAAGTCAAAGGAGTGAATGGGCCTTTGCAACTGCTTCAAAAATACCATGAACAAGACAGGACAGGAAAGTACTTACTGGTGTCCTGTTTCACCAATGCATGTTCAAATCACGTTCATAATGCCTATCCTCAGGCATCCATCAGGCTTCTTCAGCTAAACTATTTATAAGCCAAAAGAGAGGAGGGGAAATGTGTCTTGGTACAAAGCACCTCCTTCTTTGCTTTATAGCCAACAATCGTTTCTTCAATTTTCCACTCTGCTTCCCTCCAACGATCACAGAGTCAGTCAATCAAATTTTATTTTGGATTTAGACCAGTAAAAAAAAGCAACAGAATTATAACCATTCCAGGAAATAGAATTTAAGGTATAGAAAAATACTTTGATAATAATTTTATAAAACACCAATAATTTTAATTGTTTGCTTAATTTATTGCTACCCATCTCGTAGCAAGAATTCTGTGTAACTTTAAAATCTAACAAATAAATATCTCTAAAAGAATAAAAATAGAAATCTCAATCAAGATATGGGGGTTGGGGGAGGTAGGATTGTCGTGGTGGCGCAGTGGTTAGAATGCAGTATTGCAGGCTGACTGTGCTCACTGCCAGCAGTTCGATTCTGACTGGCTCAAGATTGACTCAGCCTTCCATCCTTCTGAGGTCAGTAAAATGAGGACTCAAATTGTTGGGGCGATATGCTGACTCTGTAATCCTCTTAGAGAGGGCTGTAAAAGCACAATGAAGCACTATATAAGTCTTAAGTGCTAGTGCTATTACCTTTTAATTCATCAACAACCTCCAATGTGATGCTCCCCCATTAGGGCCTCAGGCCATCTGGCGGAGTCAGGACTTTAGCCTCCTGAGGAAGCACAGAAGGGTGGGACCCAATCTTCCTCAGGCAGTAAGATGTTCAATGGGGCAGGAGCTATGGTATATAGCAGTGATGCCTAACCTTTATGTTGTTGCATGCCGAAAGCGCGTGTGCGTGCATGCGCCTGCACCCATAATGCAATGCGCGCATGACCCACCGCACCCCATGCACCCCACGCATGCACACATGACCCCCCACTCCCCCAGCACCCCATGCATGCATGTGCATGTTCCCCTGTGCTCCCCCTGCCCCCCATGCATGCATGCATGTCCCCCATGCTCCCCCACCCCCATGCATGTGCGCACGACCCCACGCATTGAGAGCCTGTTTTCTCTGGCAGAGTGCTCAGGCCACCACAGGTGTCCTTGACACAATTGTCGAGCTGGCCATGCCCATGCTGGCCACACCCATCCCAGGCCCCCAAGGTCAAACACAACCCTGATGCGGCCCTCAATGAAATCACTGGTCTAGAAGAAGACACACTCCTGGTCTAGAAGTAGACAATATATACCACATCTACATTACTGATAAAAGTACACAACCATCTTCATGGATGAAGCTGAGCTGAATTTAAAAGTCATTAACTTCATCTTTAGGAGCATAACATCCAAATATGAAAGGTCTGATCTTTTAGGATATTCTATTCAGCCAGAAAGTAACAGCATGGTTTAGGTGGTATAAAGCAGAAGAGACAGCATGTTATTTTTAAAAATATGATAGATTGCATGATGGGTCTCGGGATCTTATTGAATAACCTACTGCCTAGTGTTCCTTTGCGATCAGTCTCCCATAAGCAATAACAAATTAGTTCTTTGTTTATTGTCCTCTTCACTTCAAAGAAGATAAATTTCCAGATGCTGTAATGTGATATATTTGCTCTTTTGCATAGCTATTGTTCCCTGTAGACAGGTAATAGAAAACGTGGTCTAATTGAGGATGAGTGCCAGTGCTGAAATTAACAATGGCTTTTCAAGGATGACAACTAAAAAGAAATTTTAAATGAGCCTCTGAACTCTTCAGCTTCCAGCCTTCTACGGGTATTCATGCAAATTATTTTGGATGGACAGAAAGAACAAGGAGAAGAGAGTTTTCACTTTTATGGGACACAAAGTGAATGTTTCATCTTGGCTCTATCAAGGGGAAAACTTTTCTGCTCATTAAATTATTGTTGTGGTAAGAAAGTCCAGTCACAAAAACGTTTCCCTCAAAAGCAGACTGGTGATGGAGCTAAAATGAGCAATAATTTCCCCACAAGTCTTAACTGTAAGGTCTTGCTTTTTTCGTGTCATCATCCATTTCACAGGCTGCAAGGTCATGAAATTTCAAACAAAGGGATTTGGCCAAGAAAATGAATATCGGGAAAGGAGCACTTAATTCAGAAGCATTGAGACAAAATAGTGATTTTACAGTAAGCGGCAATGCTGGGAGAAGCTGTGTGTTAAAGACAAGCCTCTTGAGGGCATAAAAGTCAAAAAAGGAGCTAATAAAGGGTAAACAAATCCCTTTGTTAGGTGCATGAAAGAGGCAATGCTTTGATTGTATAGCCGTGGATGCTACTGTAGGAAGTTAGCACCCATCCCTTTCCTAGGAAAATGAGATATTTTAGTGTTGAGTCCTGGGACTGAAGAGGCTTGAGACAGGCTTAAGACAAACAACTCTTTATTCTAACTGTACAAGATCCATCAGAGAGCCAGGCTGACAGCTTCCCCTTTTATAGGGAGCTGTCAGATGGCTCGACCAATCAGCAGTCTCCATTTTCCTGCTTTAAAAGCAGACTTGAGAGTAGACTGGGTAGTCTCAATATATAACACCCCTCCCCTCTTAGTTGGAACTGTCCACTTAGCATACATAGTCCCTGTAGGTAGGCGGGGAGTTTGGGAACTCTAGTGCAGTGGTATCCAACCCCCGGTCCGCGGCCCAGTAACGGTCCGCAGAACAAATGGTACTGGGCCGTCCTGCTACTGCGTCTTCTGTGCAGCGGCGGCGGCGGGTCCTGCGACTTTTGCGAGTCCTGCGAGTCCCGATAATAAGCGCAGGGACGGGACTCCTGCGTCTGCCGACGTGCCCCGGCCCAGCTGATCAGAGTGGGGGCGGGGCTTCTGTGCGCGGCTCATCAGTATTGAAAGTAACGTGTACAATTGTTTATATTTGAGATTGTTTTGATTTAATAATCAACGCGACACCGCACAACCCCCCCCAGTGGGCCGCAGAAAAATTATCAAACGTTGACCGGTCCACGGCAATAAAAAGGTTGGGGACCACTGCTCTAGTGGACCTGCACAGTTCAGTAGGGGAGTTGGCTTCAGCCAGAGAGGTTGGGTCTGCTGTCGTCTCTGGCTCTGCCCGTGGAAGCTCCTGGAAGCTTTTGGGCAGGGTCATGGATTCTACTGGAACCGTTCGGGGTCATGATGTCGCTGGAGCCCTGGGTCATCAAGTAGGTGTTCCGTTGCCCTCAGCTTGACTCAGCCTTCCCTTGACTCAGCTGTAAGGAAATCATCATTTTGGGAGTTTTGGTTATCTGCGTTGGTGGGTTGGCAGCTGCGCAGTTGGTCTATGTGTCACAGCCATTTTCTCCCATCTGCTAACACTACTACATAGGACCGGGGACCTGTAACTTTGATTATCTCCCCAGGTAGCCATAGGGACTCACAAGGAACTTGGCAAAGTTCCTTGTGAACACTTGGTCATTTATTGTAAATGATCTAGTTTGGTTCTGCATGGCTGGTTCTTTTTGGTTGGAGTAATTGGGGTGTAATCTATCTAGTACAGATGGAGTCACCGGCCCATTAGCAGCTCGGCTGGGCTTCTACCTGTGGCTGCACTTGGCGTCATATGTTGTACTAATAGGAACTGATCTATTCTTGCTTGCCAGTCACCTGGGCTACGGCCTCCTTGGCTGATCTGACCATGCGTTCAACCTGACCATTACTGGCCAGATGGAAAGGAGCGGTCAGTGCATGGCAAATACCCTGTTCTGCTAAGAACCCCTTGAACTGTGTGGCTGTAAATTGAGGCCCATTGTCTGATACAACCACATCTGATAACCTGTGAATGACAAAGAGTTTCCGAAGCATTTGGATGACTGCTTCGGCAGTGGTTGACCCCATTAAGGTGATCTCCAGCCAAACATAAACTGGGCCAGCGCCTTCATCCTGACCACCCCTGGGTGACCCTCATGCAAAGCCCTTAGTATCCCCTCTCATAGCGACGGAGGAACAACGATGTGATCTCCCCACAATAGGCAACCTCCTTGCGCTGAAATCTGATGCTGTTTAGCAAAATACAGTTTAAACTCTGGTTTGACTATGGCTATCCCCTCCACACCCAGTTCAAAATAGTCTGAAACACAGAGTCCCTTAGCTGACTGTGCAGCTACATCAGTCGAAGTAACCAGGCCAGAGTCCAGGCAGTCAATCAGGAGGACGGGGACACCCAGAGTGGGCTCGTCCACAAGTTCTGGTAGCGGGCAATGGCTAGGGCATCAGCATGCCCCATGGATTTGCCAGGAAGATTGTCCATCTTGTCAGCTGGGGTGAGTGGGACGCCGGTGTGGGGCTGTCCCCGGCAATAAGCCCTAACAAGGGCTTGTGACTACAGTGACCAACTCAAAGCTCCTGCTGTAAAGGTTCTCGTGAAAGTGTTTCACCCCGGCTACCACAGCAAGCGCCTCCCTGTCAAGCTGACTGTAATTGCCCTCTGCACTGGAAAGTGTCCTAGAAAAGTATGTAATAGGAGCCTCCTGGCCATTGGACAGTCGGTGGCTCAGGACAGTCCTGACCCCAAAAGGGGAGGCATCGCACACCAAAACCATTGGTAGAGTCTCGTTAAACTGGAGGAAACTGTCTTCGGACAGGAGATGCTTAACAGCCCGGAAAGCAGTCACTTCGGTCTTTCCCCAAATCCAAGGTGCCATTTTGGATAGGAGTCGATGAAAGGCTCAGCAACTGTAGCCTTATTCTTCAGAAACACGCTGTAAAAGTTCAGCAGTCCCAAAAAGGCTTAGAGCTCGGATTTGTTGGTGGGTGTAGGATCCTCACGGATAGCCCTAACCTTGTCCTTAGTAGGGTGAATGCCAGTCTCATCTATCCAATAACCTAGGAACTTAACCTAAGGTACTCCTATCTGGCATTTGCTGCCCTTGACTCTAAGTCCAGCAGCCCTAAACCTGCACCGTATCTCTCTGAGTCTAGTTTTCAGTTGATTTTAAGTGGTTGCATTTAAATACCCCCCTATGCGTGACTATGGTCTGCGCCTCAGCGGTAGCGCCATCTACCGGCAGTTGCTGGTATGCCTGCACAAGATCACGTTTAGCAAAGATGGCGCCCGGGCCTAGCGTGTGTAGTAAATGCTGGACAATTGGAACTGGGTATGCACTCTGTTGAAGGGCCTTATTAAGAGTACATTTGTAATCAGTGCAGATGCGCACTGACCCGTTACTTTTGACTGGTGTCACTATGGGGGTCTCCCACTTTGCATGATCGACCAGCTCTAGCACCCCCTGGCTGATTAATTTGTCCAATTCTCAGACGATTTTGGGTTTTAATGCGAAGGGAACCCTTCAGGGCTTCATTCTGATTGAATGAATTCTGATTGGTGCTATGCTAGGGTCAAAGCTGAATGAATAGCCCACATACTGCCAAGCCCGTTGTTAAACATGTCACGGAACTCTTGCAGCAGGTCTTCGGCACAGCTACTGGACACTGTGTTTATTCCTGTCACTCCCATGCCCAGGGCGCTAAACCAGTCCAGGCCCAGTAGACTAGGGAGGCAGTCTCGTACCACTGTCAGAGGCAGGTCTCCCTCGAACTTACCAAAACAAATGTGGAAGTTGCTCCAACCCAGGACAGGGATGTGATTGCCCTGGTAATCGTGGAGCTTGAGGCTTTGCACCTTGAAATGCTTCTGCCGGAGTGCCGGAATGGCCTGTTTGACAGCAGCCCAGGACATGATTGAGATGGAAGAGCCCATATCAACCTCCATTTCACAGGGAGACCCCTCTAGTAACACAGTTACATGTATGTTCTTATGGCTGGGGGTACTCATCAGTCTGATCTTAGTCTGGTTGGTTTCTGGAGCTCTGCTGTACTTGGAGCAGCATTTAGGTTGCGGTGGATCTCGCCTCGGGACTCGTCTCGCCTTAGCTTGGGTGACGTCTGGATTGGTGTGCTTACTGGGCAGCAGGTTTGCACAGCAGACCTTGGCGATGTGCCCTGGTCTTTCACAGCGCCTGCAAATGGCATCTCTGAACCTGCAGATGGCTCGTGGGTGCGGACCCCCACAGCTATAGCACGGTTGTGGCTTTTGTGCTTCAGTTCTCTGGCACCAGTCTGTTCGGTAGACCTCCTCCTCGCTGTCATCCTCAGGGTTGTCCAGGCATTGATTTTCATGGACTGCTGGCATTGCCTTATGTGGTGCCAGCACGCTTTGTCGGTGAAGTGACTCTATGGCTTTGTTTGGAAGACTCGGTTGCCCTTGCCTTGTCCAATGCTGTTTGCAGGGTTACATTGGTCTTAGCAAGCAGTCTTCATTGCAGGCGAATGTCTTGCACCCCCCAGATTAGCTGGTCCAGTAAGACATCATCTAGGTTCTGAAACTCACAATGCATCGCGGCCTTCCTCAATGCTGCCATGTATTGGTTGATGGACTCCCCGTCCTTCTGCAACCATTGGCAGAAATCATACCGTCTAACCACTTTGGAGGGTACCGGAGTATAGTGAGTCTGCAGCATGCTCTGCAGCATCTGCCATGGAACCGTCTCTACTGGTATTGGCTCTGATAGGGATTCAGCCATGTCAAAGACCTCATGGCCACAGTGGCTAAGGAAGAGTCCCCTCTTCCTGTTGTCCGACAGGCTGAGGAGGTCGTTGGCCTCCAAAAAGCACCTGAATCGGGTCATGTAGGACCCCCAGTTCTCCTTCACTGGACCGAAGGGAGTCGGCGGATGGAACGCTGACATCTCGGCCTATGCTGTTTGAATTTTGCTGTGCAAAATGGCCACCGTTCTCTCTGCCACTGGGCTGGATCTTCGTCTTCTTCTTCAGCTCTTTTTGTTCAGCCTGCTTCAGTATCCCACCTTCATCGCCAGTTGTTGAGTCCTGGGACTGAAGAGGCTTGAGACAGGCTTAAGACAAACAGCTCTTTATTCTAACTATGTACAAGATCCAGCAGAGAGCCAGGCTGACAGCTTCCCCTTTTATAGGGAGCTGTCAGTTGGCTTGACCAATCAGCAGTCTCCATTTTCCCGGTTTAGCAGTTGACCTGAGAGTAGACCAGGTAGTCTCAATATCTAACATTTAGGAAATATTAAAAGGGCAGAAAATTTCCCCTAAAAGGGAGGCAGAAACTCACCCCCCCTCTTTGTCAATGGGCCATTAAGGCCTGGGCCAGTCTATTCTACATAACAAAGATCTACCTCCTTCAGGCAGAGCCATAGTAGGAATTGCCAAAAGCTCTTTCATTACATCATCACCCAGCAAGATTCAACCAAGCTTGGGACTCAAAAGACAACGTTACCCCACATGCCCCCATGGGAGTCTGACAACCAATCAGAATACAAGCTCAAATTCAAAGCCCAACAGAGGGTATAGATCTCTCTCTCTCTCTCTCTCTCTCTCTCCCCCTCCCTCCCTCCCTCCCTCCCTCCCTCTCTCTCTCTCTCTCTCCCCTCCCTCTCACCCATGTGCCTTTTTGCCCAGGACCATTAACCATGTGATCCTGTTCATCATTAAACCATCTTTCCAATCAGCCACCAGATTTCCAGTGTCTTTCTCCCCACTTGGAACTGAACCCAAAAGGACATTTCTTCCAACACTACTTTGGCTTTTTTGGCTTTTTTGACTCTGCCCCCCAAGCCCCCTCTGTCTTCATATACAAAATGAGACAAAGCACACATTATATGTAAAGTGAATCAAAGCAAAAAAAAAAAAAAAAACAAGTAAAATCTAATACTGTGCAAAGCAAAAACGATTACTACCTGTAAGGGACAGAAGGAATAATCTTCAGGAACTACAAGGAACCTTGAGTCACTTTGCAGCATCTTATTTTCCAGTCAAAAGCAAAATCTATGAATTAGCATCTTTTTAAAAACGGAGAGAAGAAAGAGTTGGAGACCAAAGAAAGTATGAATGGGCCTCCCAATGAATTAGACACCATATTGGAGATTTCAGGATTACAGGTAATCCTCGATTTATAACCAGTCATTTAACAACATGTTTGAAATTGTGATGGCACTGAAAATGTGACTTACAACATGCATTTTCCCCAGCTGTCAAGCAAATAAAATTTAAAAATAATTATGTTATGTAAAATGCTTGTTAGTGTGGCTATATTCCATGGTTGTTTTATTGATTTTTTTTCTACATTTGTCTTGTAGATGTAACTAACTTCATAGAAATTCTCCCCATTGGAATATATTTTTACATTCAATCTCTCATTTACTTGGTTTTTGAGAACCAGCATTTAATAAGAACCTTAAGAACTTAATTATGCTGCAATTAGCGATGTAATTAAGAAATGGATTCTAAAGGATAATCAAGAACTGAAAGTTAATCTGAAAATGAGAAAGTTAATCCATGTCATTGCTGGAACTCCATTTCCATTGTCTCACATTTATTTTTGTAAAAAAAGTAATATCACTTCTATAACTTTATATATCTTTCCTCTGATAAAAACTGAAGACAGTGGAAATACAAGAGGGTATATACAACCAATTGCTAGAGAAATGGAACAGTTTTGCTAGAAACTTGACACGAGTTCAGAGGTAGAACATGGAGGTGGTGTTGTGCAAATAGAACACCCCGGCATTTAGTTCCAGCATTTTTCAATAAAATTTGAGCTTTTTAGCATTTTAGCTGTGGAATTCTGGCAGTTGAAGTTCATCCATCTTAAAGCTGCTAAACTGGAAAACACTGGTCTCAATAAAAGAGAATGTGTGTAGCTTAGGGTTGAACTGTGAGGTCCTTGGCGCTCTCTAAGTTTGAATGGGTTTTTTTACAGACATTTTATTATCAAAATAGGTAACATCCTCACTGAAGATGTTACCTAGTTTGGAATGAACCATCTGCAAGAAAACCACCAAGCTCAGCAAGCACCAAGAACCCCACAAACATTGATCTACATGAAGAAATGTTGTGACTCCCTTGAATGCAACTTAATAGATAGTTTGTATGGGTATATATTGATTTTATTATACTGTATGTAATATATATTTTCTCTTTCCACCTCTTTGCCAAGTTGCCAGTAAAATGGGATGGGATACCAAGCTGGAAAATTGTACTATCAAGTTTGGAATAATTACTTCACAAGGGCCTTGAAATCTTGGATTGTTCTAAATCTGCTAGTTGCAATGTTCCATGTTGGCCATGAAGGGGAATTGTAGTTAATAGGGAAAAATGATGCAATACCACAAAAGAGGGAAGGGAAAGAAAGGCAGAAGAAGAAAAGAGCATGGAGACAATCAGCGCCTTCATATCTCACTTCAAAGAGCACCAAGAGTTTGAGGTTGCCTAGAAATTCTAGAAATTTAACCTCAGGATCTTCCTGTCTTTGTTGAAGCAGGCTGGCAAAGAAACAAGAGAGGTTTCGTGTTTTCTGTCTTAGTAACTGGAAGAGAACTGGCTACATACCATCAAATATTGGAGGTTTTTAAAGAAAAGAAATTAATTAGTGATTATATGGCTGTATTTTTTTTTGACACATTTACTCATTGTAAATTTGGATTCCCCCTAGAAAGGAAAAGCAGACTGAACTATAAACCAGGCACTGTACATTGGCTAATAGATGTTTGGCTAGACTTGGTATGATATGCTGGGTCTTTTAACGTTCAGTCAAATGAAAGGAAGCCTTCATGATGTTTGAAAATGCTAGGAGTCAAGCAAGGAAGTCCCTCTGCTACATGCATACCGCTGCAATTGCATTAGCAATTGCAAAGTCATTAATCTAACAGACTGAGATCAATAGAAACTCTTTCCACTGGCAACTAAAGTTCCTTGAGCAAGAGAGTTTTGTAGTCCAAGTCAAGGCTAGAGCATTGCATCAGGCATACAAGATCTGGTTGTCATTAGTCCAAGTCAAGGCTAGAGCATTGCATCAGGCATACAAGATCTGGTTTCATGGGGAGTTGCTCCAATGCCAGAGGGCATTCAGGTGGGAACTTAAACATAGGAAGCTATCAAGTTCCAGTTGAGTACAGCCAGCACTGTGAAAACCTGATTTCTAACACCAAGCTAGCATGCTTCATTATGTAACCAAAAATTAATTTGCCTCCCTGTTTGCTGGCTCTTCACAGAATTCACAACTTTCTCATGGGTTGGGCAAACAAGATTCCAGTTCAAGGTCTGAATCACAAGAAGTCATAATTCCAGATGCCATCTCACCATTTGAGTCTTTGAGTCTTCCCCTTCCTCTGACTAAGGCAGGACAATTGGACTTTAAACTGAAATTGATCAAATAAGTTTAATTTTCTAGATTGAGTTCAATAAAAATTCTGGAAATGGCCTTGGGATGACCTTTGCTGAGGGTAATGTAGACGAAACAATTAACCAAGTAATCCCTAGGGTACAAAGTCTACCTCTGATCTGTAAAATGAACATTTAAGAAACAATCGGCCTGGTATTCTTCTCACCTCTTCTCACCATGGATTACCAAATGAATGAATGCAAAGCAGCCATTTTGAACTTCTACATGGCATATTCATGCCAATTGTCCTTCTCTAAAATGACACAAGTATTTGTAACATCCTAAAGGAGGTGTTGGCTAGCTAGTCCTCCTAACATGTTGTATGGGTTGTAATGGGTTGTGAGCAGACATTACATTTGTTGGCTGCAGCAAATCCCACTTTCCATGCCTAATGTTGGAAGAAAAATCCATCTGGTTCAATTCCAAGTGGGGAGAAAGACATTGGAAACATGGAGGCTGATTGGAAAGATGGTTTATTGATGAAGCAGAACCACCAAGCATGTGTGATTCTCGGTAGCTGAGCACATGGAGTGGAGAGTGAGGGTTATTTATACCCTCTCTGGGCTTTGAACTTGAGCTTCCTGTTCCTGTGGCAAGAACATGTATTCTATTGGCTGTTGTAGACTCCCATGGGGCCATGTGGGGTCATGTTTGTCTTGAAGTCAAGTTTGGTTGAAGTGTGCTGATGCAATGAAGGGGCTTGTTGGGCAATTCCTATTGTGGCTGAGGGCTAATCTTATTTTTGTTCAGAATATCCTGTCTTGAATGGATTACTAAATCTGCATTTCTAATAGTTGGCCCCTTAGTTTCTACTTGGAGCAGAGAGCTGAGGCTCTGAGTTTCTGTCTTTAGAAACATGTTTCTCCTTTAGGGAAAATATAATATTCTGCCTTTTTTTAAATATTTCTCAAATATTTCATTCTTCTAAGAGGGGTGGGTGCTAACTTTCTACACTAAATTTTCCAATAAATAAGTGATCTCTGTTCTTTCGAATGTGGTGGGTAAGGAAAGGAGGTAAGGGCCACACTTAGCATTGTTAGGCAATTCATCTTTGACTAGCACTTTTCAGGTGGAATAGTGCTTGTCAGGTGAAATATGACTTGTAGCAGTGGTGGGTTCCTACCGGTGCTGTGCGGGATGCCATACCAGTAGTAGCCCGGCGATGACATCATTTTTAGGCTTTTTTTTCCCGGCTTCTCCACACCCTGAGTTGTCGGAAAAAGCCCTCCCACCCGCCCTTGTTTCAATACCGACCTTTATTCTTAGTCCGAAGCACAGCTGAGAAGCTCCTCAGCTGTGTTTCGGCTTGTAATGTCGTCCTAAGCATGCATGTAAGTGAAATTGCCCGATGGAACGCGAGTTCACTTCTGCGCATGCTCGCGATGCGCACCAGTAGCAAAAATAATCGGAAACCTCCGCTGACTTGTAGGTGGAATATAACTTTAGTTTTAATTGATTGCCAACAGCTTTGATTTCCTTAAAAGGAAGGAAAGAGATTTTTTTTAAAAGATTCATACCTATACCTATTTTGCATTAAAAAAATATCAACTAGAACATGTGTCCCCATTGAGAAACTGAGAGCATATATCCAGCAGCAACAATCATCAGTACTATAAAAACCCTGTCAGATAGGCTTTCAAATTCCACTTGCAATCTGGTAGAAGAATAACAGAATAACAGAGTTGGAAGGGACCTAGTAAGTCTTGTAGTCCAACCCCATGCTCCAAGCACTCCTATACCATTTCAGAAAAGTGGTTGTCCAATCTCTTCTTTAAACACTTCCAGTGTTGGAGCACCCACAACTTCTGGAGGGAAGTCGTTCCACTGATTAATTGTTCTGTAAAATTTCTTCTTAGTTCTAGGTTTTATCTCTCTTTGCTTAATTTCCATCCATTGCTTCTTGTCCTGATTCAAGATTCAAAAGAATTGAGAAACAAACTCTGCAAATAGAAAGAGAAAATGCATGCTATTCTTTCTCTTTCTAAAAAAAATAAAAGAGACTGATGGCTCATGGGGCTAAAAATCCATAAAAGTTGATTAGTTACCTTAATAAGAGATTCAACCTGGAAGTGAGGAGAAACTTTCTGACGGTGAGAGCGATCAACCTGTGGAGCTTGCCAGCGGAGGTTGTGAGAGCCCCAACACTTGCGACCTTCAAGGGGAGACTGGACTGCCATCTGTCTCAAATGGTGTAGGAATTCCTGCTTGAGCAGGGGGTTGGACTAGATGACCTACAATGTCCCTTCCAATTCTAATAATAAATCTAAAATAAGTCTTAGCTGATGTCTTAACCCTGACTTTGAGGACCTACCAAGACTGCTGGTTTGTCTTAGTGACCATCTGTTTGTCAAGGATCCAGAAAAAGGAGGCTAATTAAGGGTGAGAACAATACTTTTTTTCCTGCAGGATCACCTCTTTGTGGGCCCATGTGAGTAGGTTAAATTGTTTTTAGCTTCGCCATCCGTTATGCCTCGAGCAGGTTATCTTTAAAGCAATAAAAGCAGTCCTCAATTAATGACCATAATTGGGACCAGAATTTCTATTGCTTAACAAGGTGGTTGTTAACTGAGTTGCACCCAACTTTTTATTTTTTGCCATGGTTGTTAAGTGAATAACTGCAGTTGTTAAGTGAATCATGCAATTAAGAAAATCCAGCTTCCTCATTGAGTTTGCTTGTTGGAAAGCAGCTTAGAATGTTGCAAATGTCAATCACTGACCCAGGAATTCCTGACCCAGGAAACTTCAACCCATGTAAATTCATGCAGTTGCCAAGTGTCTGATTTCTGATCATGGACGATATCTGCATGACAAAATCGCTCAGATTCAGGGGGAACTGGACTCCAACTGGGTGGATACGGACGCGGTGACAGGGAATAGTCTTGAGAACGTTATCTGGGAAGAGTTTGACTCGGTGACCCCTGAGGATGTGGACAAGATTCTGGGGAGGCTCAGTGCGGCCACATGTTTATTGGATCCGTGTCCCTCCTGGTTAGTGCTGGCTTCCCGGGAGGTTACACGAGGCTGGCTCCAGGGAATTATTAACGCTTCTTTGGGGGAGGGTTACTTCCCCACAGCCTTGAAAGAAGCGGTGGTGAGGCCTCTCCTCAAGAAGCCCTCAATGGACCCAGCAATTTTAGCTAACTATCGCCCCATTTCCAACCTTTGCTTTGTGGCGAAGGTTGTTGAGAGTGTGGTCGCACGACAGTTTTCCCAGTACTTGGAGGAATCATCATATCTAGATCCGTTCCAGTTGGGTTTCAGGGCCGGGCACAGCACGGAAACGGCATTGGTTACATTGGTTGATGATCTCTGGAGGGCTCAGGACAGGGGTTGTTCCTCTGTCCTGGTCCTATTAGACCTCTCAGCGGCTTTTGATACCATCGACCATGGTATCATGCTGCACCGGCTGAAAGAGTTAGGGATAGGGGGCACCGTTTTTCATTGGTTCTCCTCCTTTCTCTCCAACCGGTCACAGTTTGTATTGGCAGGGGGGCAGAGGTCGTCCTCGAGGCCTCTCACATATGGAGTGCCCCAGGGGTCGATTCTCTTGCCCCTTCTGTTCAACATCTATGTGAAGTCGCTGGGTGAGATCATCCGTGGCTTTGGGGTGAAGTACCATCAGTACGCTGATGATACACAGCTGTACATTTCCACCCCAGGCCACCCCAATGATGCCCTTGAAGTGATGTCCCAGTGCCTGGAAGCTGTGCGGATCTGGATGGGGAGAAACCGACTTAGGCTCAACCCTTCCAAGACGGAGTGGCTGTGGTTCCCAGCGGCTCGATATAGTCAGATGATTCCATCTCTGACTATTGGGGGCAAGTCTTTAGCCCCCGCCGAAAGGGCTCACAATCTGGGTGTCCTCCTGGATCCACAGCTGTCCTTAGAGGACCATCTGACAGCTGTGACCAGGGCGGCCTTTTATCAGGTCCGCCTGATACGCCAGTTGCGGCCCTTTCTGGATCGGGATTCCCTGTGCACAGTCACTCATGCCCTGGTCACGTCGCGTCTGGACTACTGTAATGCTCTCTACATGGGGCTCCCCATGAAGAGCACCCGGAGGCTCCAGCTGGTCCAGAATGCAGCCACGCGGGTGGTTTCGGGGGCTAATTGGCGCTCCCATATAACACCCCTCCTGCACGAGCTGCACTGGCTTCTGGTGGTCTACCGGGTTCGCTTCAAGGTGCTTGTTACTACCTTTAAAGCGCTCCATGGCATTGGACCTAGGTATCTCCGAGACCGTCTGCTGCCACAAACTGCCTCCCATCGGCCAGTGCACTCCCACAGAGAGGGCCTCCTCGGGGTGCCATCAGCCAAGCAGTGTAGGCTGGTGACACCCAGGGGGAGGGCCTTCTCTGTGGGAGTACCCACACTCTGGAACCAGCTCCCTCCAGATTTAAGAACCATTCATGACCTGGCCACCTTCCGCCGTGCCCTCAAGACGTACTATTTTTATCAAGCCGGGCTGGCGTGAAAAAGTTTTTGGGGGTTTTAAGATTTTACCAAATTTTAATTGTATTGTCTTAAATCAGGGCCACATCTAATATTTTCTTTTAAATGTATATATATTTTAATGTTTATATTGTGTTTTTACTTGGCTGTTCACCGCCCTGAGTCCCCTGGAGAAGGGCGGTATATAAATTTAATTATAAATAAATAAATAAATAAATAAATGTGTCCATTGGGATGCTGCGATGGTCATAAATGCAAGAACTGTCTGTAAGTCACTTTTTTCAATGCAGTTGTATTCAGGGGTGGGTTCTAACTTACCTCGCTACCAGTTCGCTTCCTCCTGCGCTGTGTGGCCGTGCCTCGTGGTCGCAAACATGCATGCACAGTGCAAAAAAAATCCGAGAAAATAAAAAAAATGAAAACAAGATGGCGACGCATGCGCAGTGCCGGAAACTCGGCTTCTGTGCATGCGCAGAAGAAAAAAACCTGGGAAAAAATTCAAAAAAATAAATAATAATAATAATAATAATAAGATGACAGCGCCACGGACTGGCATCGATCAAACTGGTTCTGTGATGTCATCATGACATCATCAGCGGTTTGCTACCAGTTTGGGTGAACTGGTCCAAACTGGGAGGAACCCACCTCTGGTTGTATTGTAACTTCAGTAGCTAAATGAATGGTCAAGGACTAGCTCTACAGGTAGTCCTCGGCTTACGACCACAACTGAGCCCAAAATTTCTGTTCTTAAGTGAGACATTTGTTAAGTGGGTTTTGTCCCATTTTATGACCTTTTTGCCGCAGTTAAGCGAATCACTGCAGTTGTTAAGTTAGTAACACATGGTTGTTAAGTGAATCTGGATTCCTCATTGATTTTACTTGTCAGAAAGTCGCAAAAGTTGATCACATGACCCTAGAGTACAGCAACCGTCATGAATAGGAACCAGTTGCCAAGCATCGGAATTTTTATCACATGACCAGAGGAATGCAAAGGTCATAACTGTGAAAAACTTTTTTACGCAGTCACTTTTTTTAGTGTTGTTGTAACTTTGAACAGTCACTAAATGAACTGTTATACTATCTGTATTTCAAAGTGCCATCAGTTCATTTTAGAAAATACAGATATTTTAGAAATATCTATATTCGTACAAGTTAACATTGCAATATTAATCTGTCAGGAATCAGAAGAAAATTCCTTACATCTTAATGTTAAATGTTGATGTTGTCCCATAATTTCTCAAGTGGTCTATGCATAGACAACCAACAAGGGTTGGTTATGTGAGAAAATATTTTACTTTTATGATGGGTCTGAATGATGTGGGCACACTTTTGCTTGCAATATGGTGGAGCAAAGAGAATCGATAATCAAAATCCTGCTTAATCAGGCTAATTAATCCAAGGGTAACTTTCCCACTTTCAAATAGCACTCAAATATCTCCGTCTTAGGTTGAGTGCATCTCTTCAGAGCAGAATTCCCAACCTCCTTAGACATGGTGCTTTTGATGTTCCATTGGTACTTCAGGCATCTGCTTAGTCAGTTTTCCTATCCAAGCCAGCTGCAAGAATACTTCACTTCGTGAAGGTGTTGGATTGACACAGCAGAGATTATGTCATCCTAATTGTTCATGCTAAAAGCAATTGTGACAAAATGTAAGGATGGCTCACACATCAAGAGTCTTTTTTGTCAATCAAGTCTACTCTTTGATCCTACCTCTTTTATTCCTTGCATTAAACTTTTTGAATTTTTTTTTAGGTCAACTAAAACTTCATTGACTATGTGTGAGCGTTTGATGTTTCATCATCACAGGCCTAATTATGAAGTTAGACTATTTACTTCCATTAGAAAAAGGCAGAAACCTTTCTAAGAAGAAACCTACAGGTTATATGAGAAAATTACAGGTAGTCCTCGATTTACAACAGTTCATTTAGTGACCATTCGAAGTTACAATGGCACTGAAAAAAATGAGTTATGACTGTTTTTCACACTTAATCACCATTGCAGCATTCCCATGATCATGTGATCAAAATTTAGATGCTTTGCAACTGGTTCATATTCTGTAGTTACAAAGAAGGCAGTTTAACAGTTTGTGGGCTGTCAGGCTATTTAACATGGAGAAATTATGTAAAGAATACATTTGGGTAGTTCTAACCTGAGGGATTTGTTTCAGCACAGGGAAACCCAATCTCCTTGGAAAGTTATGGACATATTTGTGAAAAGTATTGTGGGCACAAAATGACTATCTTGGTTAGTGGACTTAACCAAGTGGACCTGTTTCCAAGAAGACAGAGACAAAGCTAAAATAAAAGATAATCAAGACTAAATACGAAAAGGTGCTACAGTGCAAAATCATTTTGTTCAACTCAGAATTCTATGCTTCCTATGGGGCAAAGAACTTGACCATGAAACTACCATATTTTTCGGATTATAAGGCGCACTGGACTGTAAGACGCACCTAAATTTACAGGAGGAAAACAAGAAAAAATAGTTTTTGGCCTCTGCGCATCATGTTTTTGCCCTCCCAGGTCTCCAGAAGCACTCTGCAGTGCTCCGCACATCCCAGTTTTGCCAAAAACAGGCCCATTTGTGCCAAAAACAGGCTCATTTTTTGGCTCCCACGCCCTCCGCGCGTCATGTTTTCGCCCTCCCCGGCTCCTTGAACGCTGCAGTACTCCGGACGGCCCGTTTTTGCCAAAAACAGGTGCGGTTTTGGGCTCCCAAGCCCTTTGCGCATCACGTTTTTGCCCTCCCAAGCCCCCAGAAGCACTCTGCAGTGCTCCGCATGGCCTGTTTTCACCAAAAATGGGCCCATGTTTGGGCTCCCAAGCCTTCCGCACATTGCATTTTCACCCTCCCAGGCTCCCAGAACAACACTGTAGTGCTCTGCACGGCCCATTTTCACCAAAAACAGGCCTGTTTTCACCAAAAATGTGCCTGTTTTTGGCTTGTACAGTGCTTTGCCGGGGAGGGCGAAAACGTGACGCGCAGCGGGTTCGGGAGGCCAAAAATGCTTGTATTTGGTCTATAAGATGCACCTAAATTTTCATCCACTTTTAGGGGGGAGTGCACCTTATACTCTGAAAAATACGGTAAATACAAAGGAAAATTAAAATCAGTTATTTCTAAAAAGAAATATTGATGATGATTAGTAAAATGCACACATACATTCACACACAGAAAGACAATATATCCATTTCTATAATCAGAACACAAGGCCATGCAAAACAAAACCATCTATGGTTTTGATAGCTAACATCTATCATTAAATCAAAGGCAAACCCACCATTCTCTAAGTTGCTTTCTTCCATCTTCCATTTCTATTTATGAGAATGGTGACCTCAAGGTATTTTCCAAATAAACATAGACATAGAGGTTGATGTGCCTGGCTGTGTCATTAAACTATAGGTAGTCCTTGCTTGCAATTATTCGAAGTTGCAAGAGTGCTGAAGGTGTGGTACTTATGACTGGCCTTGAAATTACAGCCATTGCATCACTCCTACAATCGATCTAGGCCAGTGGTGGCGAACCTTTTTCGGCTCGCGTGCCAAAAAGGGGGGGCGCGCGCTCGTGCGCGCTCGCGTGCCCACATCCATTCCCTCCCCCCCCACGCATGCGCACAACACACCCCCCATGCTGCCCCCTGCGCATGCGCACCCCACTCCACCCCCGCGCAAAGGCTTCCGGAGCCTTGGACGACGAAACCAGCAAACCGTAAGTGCGAAAAAAACGCACTTCCGGTTTGCCGGTATGCTGTTTTTTGCACTCCGGAGGGTTCAGGGAAGCTCCCTGAAGCTCCGGAATGCAAAAAACTACAAAACGGACAAACCGGAAGTGCGGAAAAGGTTCGCCATCACGGATCTAGGCTATTGGTCCCCAACCTTTCTGGCTTTATGGACCAGTGGGGAGGAGGGGTTGGTTCTGTGTGAACACTGTGCATGCGCACCTGCTGCTTGCACAACTCGAGTTTTCTGCATGCGGAAGTGAAGCTGAGACCATGCGCGCACTCACCCGCACGCGCTCGCCTGCTGCTTCGATGGCCCGGTTCTGAACAGGCTGCAGCCTGGAGGTTGGGGAACCCTGATCTGGGCATTTGGCAACCGGCTTCCACTTATGGTTACAGTACCCCATGGTCATGTGATCATCATTTATGACCTTCTCTATTAACTTCCCACAAGCAAAGTCAATGGGGAAAGCAAGAAAGGTTGCAAGTCATTTGGTAAGTCTCTCCCATCTATCAGCAGTAACTATGCCTGGCCTGAAAATAAAAATCAATAATTGAAAACTTGATGGGCATCAAAAAACTCGTCCACAACTGTCATGAATGGGGTCTTAGATCAGGGGGGGCCAAACTGAGGACCTGTGGACTTCAACTCCCAGAATTCCTGAGCTAGCCTGGCTGGCTCAGGAATTCTGGGAGTTGAAGTCCACAGGTCCTCAAAGAACCATAGTTTGGCCACCCCAGTCTTAGATCCTAGGCCCTGTGAGCACGCGCACCGTCACCAGCTGCTCTTCCGGGTTCCATCGCGCACATGCACGCCGGTAGCTGGTCCGGTGCACATATGCACCGGCCAGCTGCTCTCTTCCCGGCTCCGGCATGGGCATGCGTGCCAGCCAGCTGGTCTCGAAGACCGGAACCCGGAAGAGAGCAGCTGTCCGGTGCGCATGCATGCCGGACCAGCTGTCCGGTGTGCATGTGCGTGACAGAACCCAGAAGAGCAGCTGGCTGCCACATGCATGTGCACCAGCCAGCTGCGCTCTTCCGGGTTCCGATGTGTGAGTGCCAGTTTCGGCACTCTGTGCTGAAAAGGCTAACCATCACTGTGCTAGGCCTTTATTCAAATACTTTAAGTCACCCACCTAATTATTATAACGCACAGTTCATTGTGTTAGATTTCAACAGTGCTAATTTAAGCCAAGAGCTACCAAAATATTTTCAGCATGTCAACTGTCTCACTAGAGGCAAGAATACTTAAGAGCATTGCTACACAACATTAAAAGATGCTTATCGGTCTTTACCATGAGCAGCTGTGGGAATCATTGCATGATTCACCTTGTACCTGTTTATAGACAAAGGCTTAAAACCTTAAAACCAAGTAAATCAGTGACGTTTTGGACTGAGGCGGCAAAACTAAAGCTACAGGCTTGACTTGACTGCATGGATGGTTTTCGAAGATACCTCTGCAGACTTTGATGAACAGAGATACAGTAACATCATGTTTTTGTGAAGACCTGTGTGCTGACCAGAATTTTGCTGCTTGCTTTACGATTTATATTGTTTTTAGTTCCCTAGTACAATTTGTTATTTAGTACCCTATGACTATCACTGTTATGAGTTATGATGAATGCATTTTTATGACTATGATCATGATTTATCACTTATAGCTTTTATGTACACTGAGAGCTTATGCTCTGAAGACAAATTCATTGTGTGTCCAATCACACTTGGCCCAAAGACCTATTCCATTCTGTTCTGTTCTGTTGTTGTTCTGTTCTATTCACAGATTTCCGCATCTTTCTACCTAGAATAATGAGCAGAGATTCAAAAAGGCTCCACTCTTGGAGCATTGGTGAAAACTGCATCTGGAAGAGAAGTATAAAGCCAACTTATCTAGAGAAGTCACATTTCTTAACAAGCCAGTTTCATCACTGATATTTGAAAGGAACAATGATCAAACTAGATTTAATACTGTTTGTTCTGATGGCAAGGCATGTATAAGGTAGCCTATGGAAATATGCCTCTATGATGAAGCTTAAGTTGGTACAACTTTCATGAGCAGGCTCATTTCTGAGCAGTCAGCAGGAATCAATCAAAATATGTTTAATATGTAGTCAATATGCACAATTTGTTTAATAAGATTTCTTCCCATTTAAGATTTCCAGCTTCACAGAATAATTCCTGACAGTTTTCTAAAAACTTTATCCTATATGTATTGTTAAGCTGCAATTTTGATATATATGTATTTTGTTCTCTCATTTGGTTTTTGGAATATCTCCCATTGCAACAAAATTAAACATTCGCCAAAAGAAAAAAGAAAAAAAAGAAACACCTGCAATTAAGTGACTGTATGAAATGTACTGTAGCAATTTATACTGTTTTCCTTGTATGAGAAAGAGACCAATCAAAATCAATGGGGCTAGTCACATCTAAATGTAATTGATTTCAATAGGACAACTCTGCACCTAAGCAAAGCACTGGTGTCTTGATTTTCCCACAACAAAAGGATCTTAAAAGCTTGCAGTTTTGATTGTCCCTTGCTTAAAGTGAGAAGAGTATTATCAAATTTACCTTGGGGACCAAAACAAAACAAAACAAAAAACCCAAATAGGGAAACCGCATCATTTACAATTTGGTTACACTGGCTTGTGAACAAATTCTAGCATAGGTATCATATTCCCACAAGGGCCATATATGGGGGGCCGATTAGAAAATTGAATCCATATAACATGAGGTTCTTAAAAATAAATCTGGCAAATATCTTTGAAATGTGGCAAACTCAGTAATTTTAAGATTAACCATTGACTTTCAAAAGCTGTATTGTATATTAAAAGGGTAAAGGCTTTCCCTGTGCAGTTGTGTCTGGACCATCTCAGATTCTTAGGTTTGGGACTCTGTGTTTTCTGCAGACGCTTCTGTGGTCATGTAGCCAGCAATGCTGTATATGGCCAACAAGCAAGGAACAGCGTTACCTTCCCACCAAAGTGATACCTATTTATCTTGACACATTTTACATGCGTTCGCACTGCTAGATTGGCAGGAGTGGCAAGTAACCGGAGCTCATTCCATTGCGCGGTGCTCGGGTCTCAAACCTGGACTATCAGCTTTCCAACTGACAAGCTCAGCTTGTCGCCACTGAGCCATTGCACCCCTTTCATACTCTGTATACAGCACTTTAGTGTCATGCTCTAATAGATGGGATATTATCTGTTAGTTTTAAGACCACAATTAACTCAAATAATAATTGCTATGAACCAGTTGCTGAAAAGATGGCACACTCAAAACACATATTACTTCAGTTCATGGCTAAAGTAGTTTTAAAGTCAGACAGCAAGCAAACTATATAGAGAGTGAGCCAGGAACAAGCTAAATAGACATATGTTGGGGGGAAAATGTTAACATGAGGCAAATATTATCAAGGAGCAAACTGCACATTGGGTCAGTTTGAGAGCACCAGGACAGTCCCAAGAAGGGAGCAAAGGAACTTCTAGTATTGGTCTTTGTTGCAATAAGCCTAGATATAAGTGAATGCAAAGACGAAGTTTTTTTTTAAAAAAGAGAGAAACTCAACAGTGCTAAATCTTTTTATTTTTCATAACCTACATTTTTAGACAGTTGTACATTTTATGACATAAAAGGAAACTTAAATTATCAAATAGTTTACATGTAAGCTTGATTCCAGTCTTAAACAGAAGAACTAAAAACCCACCTTCAGGAAAAATATGGCCTCCCTATGACATATTTGCTTTAATGACTTGGCAGCTATCACTTTGCAGTAACCTTTGATTGTCCGCTGCTAGCAGTCTGATTTGGGCCCATAACCCCTAAAAACTACAGCATGTTGAAAGGGATATAGAAACAAGTGAAAACCTTGGGTCAATCATTGGCTGTGACAATGCCACTGGCATCCAAGGAATGACACCTCTCTGAAAATAAGTTCTAATTCTAGAAGAGAGGCAGAAAAAAAAATAGGAACCAAAATTAAGAGCTTGACAATTTATTGGTTTTTTTCTGACTAGATGCAAAATTGGATCAAGGGTAGTAATGGTAGATAGGACATCCTAAGGCAAAAATACTGTACATGTTAAATATGCAGAAACAAAAAAAATCATATTTGAATGCATCCTTTGAATAAACAGACTCAGAAGAAGCTATATAATTCTATTACAAGGAGCACCAAAGTAGTCTTACCCCTTCCTATCCACCCTTTCCAATGGGTTCTCCCTGTTTTAACCTGCAACTCAATAATTTAAGAAGACTTTAAAAAAAAGAAAGGCAGATCTGAATAACTAAACATAAATAGCCTGTGTTGTTAAATAGTCCTGAACTGTTTGAATATGAGAATGTTAAAAATTACTGGAGACGTTATTTGGCATGACACTTTCTTTTAAAGAAAAAGCCATCACAGTAACAGTTTCAAACTTTTGTCACAGACGTTATTTGAGTGAGAATTACAGTGTATTAGCCTAGTGTAAAAAGCAGCAGCAAATGCATTAAAAACAATACAGCCTATCTACTGACCTGCAAAAGTTATTTTATCAGCTAGCTCCGATGATTAGCTCTATACTTGTGGCCACTTCTCTCTTTGTTTGCAGCTGTTTTTCTCATGCTCTCAGCAGGCAAACGAAGACAACTCATAGCTGGCCAAAATTATACCTCCTGTCGCACTGCCCCTTTCACTGCTCATGGGGGGGGGGGGGAGAGAAGGATCAATGTTAAACCAATGTTAAGTAAGGTGATTTTGACTCAGGGGTGAAATCCTCCCGGTTCGCCCGGGCCAGTCCTTCGGCGTATAGCCGATGGAACTGGCGGCGGTTGCGGCGCGGAGCTTCTCCTGCCCGCTTTCCCGGCCCGGCTGAACACAATCACCGCTTTCCTGGCCCGGCTGACCACAATCATTTGGGTTATTTTTCCCTCTGTGCATGCGCGCGCATGCACAGAGGGAAAAATAACCCGAATGGCGGCGTTCAGCCGGGCCGGGAAAGCGGGCGGGAGAAGCTCCGCGCCGCAACCGCCGCCAGTTCCATCGGCTATACGCCGAAGGACGGGCCAGGGCGAACCGGGAGGATTTCACCCCTGTTTTGACTCCTTCCTTGTGTGACTTCTCAGGAAATAACAAACAACACTCAACTTGCCATTTTAAAGTCTGCAGTGCAAGGAGCAAGGTGGTTTGTTTGTTTTTCTTTTGATAAGGATAATTATAAATAGCAGCAACTTATGTTAGGAGATCAACTGCCCTAGGATTTTTATTTGTTTGCTTTTTAAATAGCTATGTGGAAATTTAAATCCAGTTTTACTCATGTGTTGGCCTACGAGTAGTTGAATGTACTTGGGGTGGGAGCTTCTGGCAGCAATGCTGTTTCTTTCTAATTCATCAAAATAATACTAATTTCAGCTCCTAGGAATTGAAATTTATACTGCACACCTGTGTTCCAAATGAATGAAATGCAAAACTTCCAGAAAGTATTTACAATGTCAGGACTTTTAAAGACAGACTTCCTTCCATTCCCCTTAGCAGTGAAGAGGCAGACTTAGCTCAACATATCAGAGTAAAGAAAAAGAAACAAGGGAAAAACAAATTAAAGTAATATTCAAACCACAACACTTAGTTATCTACATCCAGTTCAACAGCAACATTTATAATATATCAATAATTTTTATCAGTTTTTTTAATGGTACCTTTTTATATGTTCTGATTATTTACACCTGTACAAGCAAAAGCACACACTTCCAAGTGCACATTTTAATACAGTATTGACTATTTCCATTTACAGATTTTTTTCAACATTTTGAAAAAGATCAACTGCTTAAGATCTTTTAAGGTATATTACAAAAACTGCCACTACGACCTGTACTAGAGTATGTTTACCCAGTAAGACCAGTGACAATACATAGATACTGTAACTGAGTAATTCTGTATATGCCACCCCGTGCTAACCCTTAATGGGGTCAGACTTCAATAATTCTAAACTGTCTTATACAAAAGTTAAGGCAAAGTCATTTTCAAGTTTAAATAAAATTCAAGTCTTTAAAGATTGGATGGAAATAATTCTTTTTTAAAAAATCAGCTGTTTAAATAAATCTTTTGGTGTGTATGCGTGCGTGCATGTGTGTGTGTCTGTGTATGTGTAGGTGGGATAAACTACTTAGCAGGAACACCTTTTGATCTGAACCATCTGCTGCTTAAACACTCAAAGGAAAAAACTTTAGCTATTTAAAACAAAAAATAATTTATCACCAACGTTATTAGAAATTTATTAATTTAAGTGCAGCCTTGTCCTTCATGAAGCATGTTGCTTCTAAAGTAAATGTGATAAATCTCACCCCAGGCAGAATACAGGGCAATTTCTTTCTTCCGCATACATGTACACACATACCAAAACACCATCAATTCATGGACTAAAAAGAAAAAAAGAAATTAAATCCATATGCCAACGTTGGTAGTTATAGAAGGTGTCAGCACTCAGGCTGATTAAGATATGAACTCTTTCAAAGAGCATTTGGAACACAGTTTTGAAAACTTACACAGAGCACGGGGTTCAATCAGAAAAGGGTTCAAAATTAGCTTCCTCAGTTGAGAGAAGGAAAAAAAAATTGAAATCTTCATCACAAGAGTGCTATTGTGCTATCTTGTGAAAAACTGCCATTAGCTTGCATCTGCCATACACAAGGGCACATTTATTTAATTCCTAATGTGCTTTTTTCTTTTCTTTTCCTGAAATTCATGAGATCATTTCAGCTTGGACTGAGAAACTGGTTACTTGCTTGCAATCTATCAATACAAATAATTTAGAGAACTCTCAATCTTTATGAAGTTCTCCTTTGGCCAAGAACAAAAATATTAGAACCAGTTTTATTTTTTTAAACTTTAGTATAGCCTGTTTGCTGATTTGCTAAAGCAACTGGAATTTTAAAAAAAAGTTAAACTTGTCTTACTGATTTATATAACATCTGTTCTGCTTTATACCTTATGTATTAGCTGCTATTATTAGTCTTCAGAATTTCTTCAGCATCGTCTTAAGTTCAGCACCAACCTAACATAAAGTTTAATTAAACCCTGAAGGAACTGACTGTTTGCTCAAGGGGAATTTGATAAGGATGTAAGAAAAGAGAAGGAAAAAAAATCTATTTTACAAAGAAATAAGAAATAAACAATAACAACAAATAACAAAACAAAAAAAAACCTAGCAAGCATTTCATATACTTCATAACCCTGCAAGCTTTTAACCAGCAACTCCTTCTTTGTACTCTGAATGTCAACATAGGGTAACTTCATAGTGAAAACTTCTTGAAATTCATCCTAAGTGCTACTTTCACTGAGGAGATTTGGGAGGAGTGCTCTGTTCTTTAGTCAGACGTTTCCCACTGGCTGGAGGAAGAGGAGACCTGCGTCCTGATGGTCTCCGCTGGTCTTTAGACTTCAATTCTCTGCTTCTTTCTAGTGTTTCTGTGGGTTTCCTTTCCTCTTTCCCACAACCAACAGTGTTTGGCTTCTGTTCTTTTGGGGACTGCAACGGAGCTGAATCCTTACTAATCCTCTGGCAGATTTCTGCATAACTAGGTTTCCGCCGTTCCTGCTTTATTAAAAACACACACACAAAAATAAAATTGAATAAAACAGAGTGATCTCATCACCACCAGAAGTATTAATTCTGCACAAAAGAAGGTCTTGCTTAAGCTTGTGATTCTTCAACATGAAGAGTTACTCCTTAAGAAATTTGTTGTTGTTCTGAAGAATTGAAGCATAAATAGACTAAGACATTCAATTGTTCACTGGAATCTTGAATCCCTGATGGGCATCAGAATGATAAAAATCATACTGCAGTTTCAGCCTCTCTGGAAATTATTTGGGAAAGTAATGTAAAGCATACAGGTAATTCTTTGACTTAGGATTACAATTGGGACTGAAATCCCATTATTAAGCAGTGCTGTCCTAAAGCATGACATCCTGTGATCAGTGAAATTCCCTTAATGACTGCATCATTTAGTGATGGCACTCCTGGCACTCATTAACAGAATTTCACCAGTCATTAAGAGCCACAGTGGTAGTGCAGTGGTTAGGCTGCAGTATTGCAGGCTAACTCATTGCTCACTGCCAGGAGTTCAATCCTGACTGGCTCAAGGTTTACTCAGCCTTCCATCCTTCTGAGGCCGGTAAAATAAGGATTGTTGGGGGCAATATGCTGACTCTGTCAACATAGAGTGTTGTAAAGCGCTATGAAGCTGTATATAAATCTAAGTGCTATTGCTTTTAGCTAAGGACTTGACCTAATCCAAACCATTCTGGGTTTGGCCCTTCCCAGCCCTGAGCCTTGGTAAGGTAATGGATTGCCTCCAACTCCTCCCCATCTATCTCTCCCCATCCTTGCTTTTGGTCATACTGCGCACTACTAATCGTGTGACTCTGGGCCTGCTTGCCATGCATCAGTTCAGGAGCTTTCTTGGCAAGCCACAGCTCTGGGGCTGTAGGCTGAACTGCAGTGTGAGACTGCAGTTGCAGTGTGAGACTGCAACCAACCCTAGAAGTCTCAGCTCAGCCCAGCAGTGGCTTCTTAGTATGCTGTGGTTTTAGGCCATAGCACAATGCGAAGCCCAGCCCCAGCAGCAGAGCACAAAACCTCAGCCTTGGCCCCCTGCACTCTGAGGCCACTACCACCTGGCGGTCTGCCATCCCAGCTAATCTTCCTGTTCCCACGGCTGATGAGGTATGTCCGGCCTAGCTCTTTTTAAGGCAAGCGTTGGCCTTTTGAAGCCATCTTCCCAAGTCTTGTGTGGAAACTATTGTGCACAACCAGGAAAGGAAGCTTTCCGCAGCCAGTAGTTGCCTCGCAGAGGGCCAGGCTAGGTAGGCATGCTTGATTAACAGTGGGAGCAAGAAGACGGCAAAAGCCGGGAAGGTGCAGTGCTGGGTGCCAAAAAGTCATAGACGGAGGGAGATAGGTAGGTGGAGGTAATTGAAGTGCCCCTGCAGTTTTAAGTGGGCTACCAAGTCCCTGAATTCTGATCATGTGACCATGGAGATATTGAAACGGCCATAACTTTGGGGACTGGTGACTGTAACTTCAAATGAATGCTTGTAAGTCAAGGACTATGTCATAGTTCTGAGCAAAAGATCTGGCAAAAGTGACGGCCATTCTAGAGTGGCAACCCTTGAGGACCTGTAAGCAACTGCAAAGCTTCCTGGGCTTCGCAGACTTCTACCGGCAGTTCATCCCCTTGTTTGCAAAAGTAGCCCTGCTGATCACAGACCTACTGAAAACAGGGAAGGCAGCAACCAAGTCCTGGCCCAATCAATCCCTCCAGTGGACGATGGAGTGCCTTGGACTTCTCAGGTGCCTTTCTGGGTGGCCCCTTTGACTTTTTGGGGCCAGGTGGGCCAGTCGTTTCGAAGTTGATAGACTACCTATATGAGCAAACTATCAGGAGGATGGCTGAAGCAGTTATGATACAGGCATGAACTGCAGCATTATGTCATGATTGATAAATAAACCTCAACTGGCTTAATTCAAAGAACAGAGTGAACCATAATCCAGGGCTTTTAAATTAAAATGGCTGGATTTGTGTAACAAACAATGGTTCATTATGGTTTAATTCTTGATTCTCAGCATCCAACATAAATATTAACATATCTGTTTTTGACACAGTGGATTTACTGCCCAGACGCCACATTCTGACTACTTTGCTGCTGGAGTTTAATTGTAACTTTTTGATTCAACATGCCGTAATTGTAAGACTTGTACACCTGCCATCTGTAAGACAACTGGAATTCTGAGGTTAGAGAGAACTTTGAAAACATGATGGCTTCTTTGAAAAGCATCAGAGGAACTGGATTTGCACAATATACTAAGCCAAAACAAAACATATCACATTATTGGTTAGCACGGTGTGTTTTTGTGACAACAAATCTCTCCTCTAGTATAAATAAAAATATAAAAGCCGAAAGGTTCTTATCAACTTCTTATAAAAATCAAAATGCACTTACTACTAGAAGATCCCCATTGACTTGTACTGATTTAGAAGCAGTAGTAACAATAAAACAAAGTCTTTGAGTACTTTGGGTTTCCTTCTGCTTGTCCATAGTTTTGGGATCACTGTAAAATAATAGAAATCGGTGAGTACAATGAAAATACCTCAATTCTATATTCTGCATAGTGACATCCATAGGAGCAAATCACTATTTTTATTGTAAGAAACCTGTTTATATTGCAGACACACGGATAATTTTTTCAACACTGACAATCAAGCCGTAAGTATGTGCTTTTGCACAATTCAGACCAAAATTCTACGCTGCTGCTATTACATAAGCAGTGTTGTTTATCAAATGGTCCAAAAGCTATTGACAGACTAATATCCAGCCTGTTGATGAGGGGAAAAGGTAAAATGTTGATTCAAAACAATGTAGTTCAAAGCTTGGTATTATGAGGTCCTTACTCAGTAACTTTGGATGGGGAAGGAGATGTTTCGGATGTCCCTGGGAGAGCAGAAGAAACTGGCAAAGAAAGCTCACGAGGAATTCCAGCTGGTACTGTGTTTGTACCTACACTGATGCCCTGAGAAAAACAAAATTCAAGTCATTTAAAGTACATTTCAATTCAACAGCAGAATATATTTATAACCAAACCATTGTCATCAGAGGCAGAGGAAGAACAAAGATAGTACAGGTAGACGTTGACTTAAATGATTCATTTAGTGATGGTCTGAAGTTATAACGCCACTGAAAAAATGATTTGACCGTTTTTCATACTTATGACCACTGCAGCATCCCACGATCAAAATTCGGGTGCTTGGCAACCGGCATATATTTATGACAGTTGCAGCATTTCAATATCATGCAATCGCTATTTGTAAATCTTCCTAGACGGTTTACAACAAGTAAAGTCAATGGGGGGGAGCCAGATTTATTTACTGAACGAATGATTCGCTTAACAACTGCAGTGATTCGGTTAACCATTTTGGCAAAAAAGGTCATAAAATTGGGCAAAACTCCCTTAACAGCTGCCTTGCTTAGCAACAGAAATTTGGGGTTCAATTGTGTTTGTAAGTCGAGGACAACCTGTGGCAGCCCTGCCCAACTACTACTGTGGATTACTAAAATCTCAAAGAAAGATTAAGCCATGTTTACCTCAGAAACTAAGCATGGTACAATATAAATAACTTTTTAAAATAATGTCAATCTGCATCAAAGTCAATGCTGAATATGATGCATTGCTTTAATCTCGTCCAAATACAGACCTATTTCAGAAACTGTCCACCGCAAGAAATAAACAGTAGAGTTAATATTTGATGCCACACAATTGGGTATCTGAGGGGTTTAACAACGCATGTAACAGTAAGCATTCCCATCTAGTGTTTGAAATTTGACCCCTTTCCAGGCTGAAGATTATGTACCCCATTATATACCATTCTGAGAAAAATCTGACATCAGGAGCAGGATTTAAAGATACTTAAACATCTATGCCAAGCAGGCTTCTACCAAATGATATTGGCAAGCTACTATCAAGTACAACAGCACTACAGAAAATAGCCTGCTGGAGAAAGCAATACTTTATAAGATGGGTGTTGTTCCTGATTGTTCTCAAAACAATCACAAGGACCAATGAAGAACTATGATCCTCAGAGTGTGTGTCCCCAAATACACCCTTGCCCAACATCTGTGGATTTTTACTTTTTCTTTTGATGACACATTCACATTTGACAACCGGTTTTCAAACAAGTCTTCAGTCTTTAGATTGCCAGCAGCTCCAGGCAAGGGAGGAAAACTGGACAACCCCAGCTCAAAACTTGGAGACGGCGGTTTTGTAGGGGGTGGAGACTGTGTTTGTCCTCTCTGCAAGAGAAGTGTAGAATAAGAAAGCAAAGCAACAGCAACCTTCAAGGAAAAGGGCACAGACATGTAGGAAACAATCAAAATTTGTGTATCTCACACTCAAGCAGTCATAAAGTATGAACATCGGTTGGCTTTCTATTTATTAAATACATTTCTTTCCTGTCAAAAGGCTATGTCTGAGTAGGTGATATAGATTTAAAGTTATCATTCACAAGTTTGAATGAAATACAATGCATTAAAAGCATTGTCCACGAGTAGTGGATTAATATTGCCATCCATCCATCCATTTCAGAGTGTCTAACATAAAAAATGATTCTTAACAAAAATTAACAAAAGAGGAATTAACATGCTATAAAAGAAGAACCACCACCCTGAGAAAACCGTGAAGAAAACAGTTTTTCATATCACCCCAACCTAAACGTGTCTACCAAATAACATAACTAAATCCTTAGAGAACAGCCATATTTTTAAGATCGTCTCGAAGGCAGGAATGGTGGGAGGGGAGTGATTCTCCAAGGGATGCTGTCCCAAAGGAAAGGTAACACAACAAAGAAAGCCCTTTTACCATCATCTTTATTTCAAGAAACCCAGGTGAATAAAAAAAAATCAGCTCTTACTTTAAGGAGTTGGTGCAGATTTTCTGGGCATAACTTGACAATTTTATGCATGAAAAACAGTCACCCAGAGATAAGGAAAGATTCAACACTATCCACTATGGAGGAATGTTTGGTGAAATTGACACATCTTGCAGACATGGATAAATTAATTTCTTAATTAATTACAAAAAAAGATACTATTTACATTTATTGGTAGAGAAAACTCTTAGGGACTTTTTGTGTAAAAATGAACTTAAGATTTATGGCTTTATTAGGATACATTAGAGAAAGAAGAGTATTATGATATAACTTGAGAGAGAGAGATTAAAATGTAATTGTACTTATATCAGCTGTGAAGAATATCAGAAGCCTCTTCTTTGCATTTTTTCTTATATATATATATATAATCCTATATGAGGTTCAATCTTTTTAAAAAAAGTTTCAATTAATAGCCACCGCAGCACATAGCTTCCTTTAATTATGATTCTAGTTGGCTTTCTATAGGAAGCTTAAAACAATAACCACTGTAATATTTTAAATGGAAGAATCAGTTATTTTGTCATGGGAGAATTTTCTTCTACGTTTGATAGAACAGATTAGTTAGAAAAGGAATTCAAACAGACCTGGACCAAGAAGCAGGATGCTTTGTAAAGTTGCTTCAACAACTTGAAAATCTAACGCATATATGAGTCACCAACGTCATCAACTTTGCCATTTACCTCATGACGATTTGTGGTAATTTAGAATAGATATTTAGAAGAGATATTTTTATCACTTAAATCACCATTTAACATCATGTCAAATCATTCCTCACCAAGGCTGAGCTACTGTATTAGTCAAGAATCTTCTAGTCTCAAGTGAATAACTAGACAATGCATACTCACCACGAACTTGTCATCTCTCTTTTTTCGATAGCAATAAGAGTTTTTTCTGGAAGGACAGATATCATTATTATTAGAATTTATTCATTCTTAAGGCATCCTTTTAAATGTGATTATACTGTTACACTGAGAAATCCCTTGAGGTATAACTGTCAGAACTTTCAATTAGGTCAAAGAAGCAGGCTCAAGATTCTTTTTCTCAGGTATGTGAACTGTGATCTTGGGCAAATCACTATTATTCAGCCTAGTGTAAGCTATCTCTCAGGGTCATTATGTGAAAAATTTTGGAAGGATGTAGAAAATGTAGGAGTTTGTATGCTGTCCCGAATTTCCAAGAGGAAGAGTTATACACGTCTGAATGGCCTTGCTACCAATTTTCAAACCTATGCTTTCCATTTATTTGTAGCACTCCAGCTAGCATTCTGGAGTATTAGAAATGTCCAGTATCCTGAATCCAGAAATGTTACAACTTTCACTGAAGATTACTTATGCAAGAACTTTGTAAGTCTAGATGTACATTGTTTTATTTTAAATATTAAAAAACACAAAGTATGATGCCCATTAAATAACTTTTTTTCTTTTTCTAAAAAAACAAACAATTTTTCAAAGTTTCTGGAAGTAATTCCTTTGCCATTAATTTTCCAAGCTGCGCTAATTAGATCCATTTTAATAAACAATTCAATATAGTAGCAATCAGCTTTTTTGATAAGTAGTTGTAAGTTATGCACAAAATATTATTGTGCATATCATCACATAAATGATGCATCACTACTTTCCATATGTTGTTATGTTTCTACTCAGATGATAGATGACAGATATAGATAGATAGATAGATAGATAGATAGATAGATAGATAGATGATAGATAGATAGATAGATAGATAGATAGATAGATAGATAGATAGATAGATAGATAGATAGATAGATAGATAGATAGATAGATACTGAGACTTCTTAGCTGGACAACTGAAACTATTCTCTATAAACAAAGGTCGGCTCACATACTGAAGAAAACTAAATCATCACGGCTTAATTTGACCTGAGAATCTCCTTAGTATTTTGCCACTTATTATACTATCAAATACAAAATCACTTAAATAGTCCTGTTTCTGTTAGATCTTTCTCTTTTCAATTGAGAAGTTTTTTCTTGCCTTATTTCCATAGAATTCTTCTTCTTCTTGAAATCTCTAACATGGAAACACACAACATTCCCAACCTCAGGGGCTAGGGCTTTACCCTATATTTCAATACCCACCTTCCTCTGCCTAAGCTGGGGGATGAATCTGAAGCCGTGGATTCTACTCGCCCGCTCCCTACATCTCGCTTTATGTAGCTTGTAGTACTTTGCATCCGTGTTCTGTTTTGTCCTGGCTGCCTGGTTTGTGGGCTCCTGACACCGTTGATTAATCGGTCAGCAGAAAGATTGAATATTGTAGGGCTCTCTAGCAATCCAGTCCCTCTGTCTACAGTAGGAATTGTATGCCGTAGATATGATTTGCTGGGATTTCTGGACAGGGAAAAATAAAAACCTTTCAGAGCTGTCATACGACATCTTCAGGAGATGTTTAGAATTGCATCAACATGCATAGCTTTTACTGGAGTCTAAGGTCAATTGATCACAGTGCTCGGCACTACTCTCAACCGCAGTCCATATTTTCAAGAATGCCTCTGGGCCAAACACAAATCCTAGAGGCATCTTTAGAATGATGGGTGCTACAGTCCAAAGTTTATTTTGGAAACATACTTCTCTGCACAAGGACAATAGTTATGACTCAAGGGTAATTTTGTAATATAATTCATAATTTGCTATAAAACATTTGCAGCTAATTTGCAACTTTCTTTGGTTCTTTGTCTACTATACAAATATTTCCCTATTCCATTTCACCTGCCTTTCTTGTTGTGTATGCCTTTTTAAAGAGACCAAGAGAGAGAGAGAGAAATTGTGACATTTTGTGATCGAAATCCCTGAGAGATATATGAGTTTATTTGCACCAGGCATATTGTCCAGGTAGGAGAAAATGTATTAACAGAACTTGCCTGCTTCTTGGTGTATACTGCCTAAGAGTAGCAAGTGGAGCAACAGTTGGCTTGAAAGTAGGAGCTGTAAATCCATTGATAAATCCAGTATTTGGAAATGGGGCGACCTATAGAACAGAAAATTTCAGATATAGATTTGAAACTTTCAATATATCCATAAAGTTCTGAAAATAGCACAATGGTTTCATTAGTTCACCTTACCTTTCTGTTTAAGATCATACTTGTACTTATAAATATTCTCATTACATACCAAAACTATTACATTCCATTTAGAATATATTTATAAATACACTTCTAATATAATACAATACAATATAAATACAGGTACTCCTCAACTTATGACAATAGAACATTTGTTAAGTGAATTTTGCCCCATTTTATGACTTTTTTGCCACAGTTGTTAAGTGAGTTGCTGCAGGCGATATGCTACAACAGACTTAGTTGTTAAATGAATCTGGTTTTCCTATTGATTTTGCTTGTCAGAAGGTTACAAAAGTTGATCACATGACCTTGGGACACAGCAATGGTCATAAGTATGAACCAACCGCCAAGCATCTGAATTTTGATCACATGACCATGGGGATGCGGCAAAGGTCATAACTGTGAAAAACGGTCGTAAGTCACTTTTTCCAGTGCTGCTGTAATTTTGAACGTTCACTAAATGAATTGTTATAAGTTGAGGACTGCATGTACATTTATATTTCTAAAACCTTGATTCTTCTGGACAAAAATTTACATGAAAATAAGCATACAGTGTACAAGAGAGAAATGACAAAATGTCTCAGTATGCAATTTTACATCCTATGAGATTTTATTTAGTAAGCTTAGTATAATGGATTTATAAAAAATCAATACACATCAAGGACGAGGCAACATTATTGATCGGATTTATACTGAAAGTTTTAAAATATAAGAAAACATGTTATATCACAGCAAGTTGTCTGGAATTTTAACCTGTTTGATTTTTCCATCCCCAGATTTTATTAAACAGAATGAATGTTCTCAGTTTGAATAATAGTATTAGATCGAGTAAAGTAGATTTAACTCTAAAATAAGCTACTTCAGGAAATGCCCTGATGTCCAACTCAAAAAGGGAAAGCACAGGTTTCAAAATCGCACTTTGCAAACAGTGCAAACAGACTAAAGGCTTCAAGACTATACCGTCAGGTTTCAAAGGACTTTTATTTTCCCCATTAAAAGTTTCCTGTGTCTTACTGAATATGACTGCAGAAAAGTTGACCATAATCCTCTCCTCTAAGTATAGATACATAAGAAGTTTTTGGTACAGAGAAATAATACATAGAATGGTTGTAAAATACAATTGTGTAAGTTTTCTCTTCCTGGACAGTTCCCCCAAATCCTGATGCATGAACATCAAACAAACAAACAAAAATGGTATACCATTTCCAGCGCTTACCAAAGACGGATCAATATAGCTGTGTGTTGCAGACCAGGCTTGTGGTGCAATTAAACTATATAGTGGAAATTGCTGTTGGGGCCCATATACTGGAGGTATGTATGCAAATGATGTTGTATAACGCTGTTGTGTGTAGATATTCATATCCACAGGTCTGTATCCATTCTTTGGCAAAAATGAATTTATAGCTATTGCTTTTGCTTTTATTCTTGCCTGTGAATGACAGAAGATTATATTCTTAGAAGACGTTTTTCGGAATTATCCCAATTATAATTCCAAATTCTGAAATAATTAAAGTTACCTTAATTGGTTTTCCTTGGAAAGTTTTCACATCTTCTCTAAGGTATCTATAAGCCTTTAAAAGAAAGATACAATTGTTTGAAATGGTGCAAGTGAATTAATGGGAACAAAAGCATGAATACCTTTATATGACAACACTGCATGTGGCTACTTGTTTATTTAACTATTTGCTCTGACTACCTTTAATTATTTGCCAACTGCCAAATTAACTGGGGGAAATAATTAGTATATTTAATTATGGAATCCTTATTTGCATAAAGAGTCAGCGTTTTGTTCCAAACATGGGAGAATGATCCCTTATTGTCACTTAGTAGCTGAGGTCTTCTTTGGTTGTGTTCTCATCATAGTACTGTACTTGAACCATGATTAACCTGAATCATACAGTCTCTGACATAGGTAATTCAAAATAACGCATGCAGAAATGCACACATACCCACATACAAAAAAGAAACCTTACCTGTTGTGCATCTGCTTCAGACTCAAATGTAATAAACCAGTTGTCATTATATGCAAACTCACAGTTGATGAACTTAGGCAGGTTCTCGCCTTTGAAGAGTGCTTGAACCTCCTAAAACAAACAAACAAACAAACAAACAAACAATAAATAAATAGCTGGCTGGCTGGCATGATAGCTTGTCAGGGCTAGGGAAAAGGGTTCATTGAGAACTATAGCCCAAAGACTGATTCAGTCCCAACTGAAGCCATATTAGAATTGACTCTAAAGAGTATCCAGGAACTAATATAGTTCTGCTTAATTTCAAGACAGGTCATGAAATAGTAAAGGTAATGCTCCAGGTATCCTCTCTCTTATTAGTGTTTTACTATCTTTATCAATTTAAAAAATAAACCTTTAAAAACTCTGTTGATGAAATAATATACTTACTTCAATTGGAGTGGATTCAGGTACTTCACGCAGAATTACAATGCAGCGATTTTGGTTTGGCCTGACTTTTTCACCTTTTTCATCTACTTGAACTAAAGGCAATGCTGGAAAAAAAAAACCAATGTTGTTGCTTTGGTATCAACAGGTAGAATTATATTTTGCATTTACTACTTTTAATATTCTATTTACAGTGGTTCTCAACTTTTTTGTCATCATGGATCCCCTTTAAATATCTTTTGTGGCCAAAGACCCCCAAGACTTGACTTAAGATTTAAATCATAACATTTCTTCAAGTCTTTTTAGACCCTCATCTGATGACATCAACACCCCCCAGGGGTCCGCAGACCACAGGTTAGAACCACTCATTATTAACCTATAATTGCATTAGCTCAATTGTTATTAAAACTAAACATTTAACAGAGGGATAAATTAAAAATATAATCCCCCCCCCCCCCCGTTATAACATTCCTGGACAAATTCAGAGCCTAAATTAATATTCAATGTAATTGAAACATGACTGAGAAGTATAACGGTTGTTTGTTCTCCTATAAAGTACTGATTACTGATCACTAATAAAAGCAATCAAGTATATCAGAATGTATAGAAGGCGAAACCTTCTTTAGCTCCCATTTAAATTTGGAATTTCCAGAAAACCAAAAAGCAAACACAGCTAAAAATGAACCAGGAAATACACCCACAAAATTCAAAAGGTGTGTTACTTGGGCAACAAAGATAAATGTCTATTTAGCAGTGAGCTAAGGTTATTCTTTATTTTCTATGGACAAAGCAGAACTTTATTGGTTCTGATATGCATTTCATACTATGGAAGCTCAGCTATTCTATGTTTAATAAATTTTGAGATATCTGTGCAATAGTGTCTCTTATGTTATTCATAAATGTCCTATTTCCTGAGATCTGCCTCAGATTGAAATTCTCGTTTGAAACATTTTATAGGAGATTCCTTTAAGGTGCTGTGAATTGAGCAACATATTTTTATTTCTTTCGCTACTGTAAGTTTTATCTGTTGACTATAGGTTGGGAGGCTCTGTGACACACTTGGGTTAAGTGAGAGAATGTGGGATAAAGTCATTTCTTTGCAAAGCTGGCTGAGGAATTCTGGGAATTGAAGTCCGTAAGTCTTAAAATTGCCAAGGTTGGAGGCCCCTGATCTAGAGGGCTCCTGGGGAAGATAGATAAATATATTTGACTTTTCATGTTACAGGCTCACCTGACACTATACCATCAAACACACCCAATGCCTAAAGTAGAAATTATCTTCCCTGCTCTATCTATCATGTCTAAACTTTAAACAGCAACACGCAACTGTTCTAATCTGATGTGGAAAAGGGGCTTGAGATGGGGCTAAGGAGACCTCCTAAAAGAAGTTGTGTCTTCCTGGATTTCAACCATGCACTCTCAGAAAAATATGTGTTTGATGTTAAGAGGTGCTGGGAGAGTCGTTTTAGAAAAGAAGTCATTTTATCCTGTTTCGGACTCCTTAAAGGCTTTCTAACTCCAACACAGATATTCTTGAGTGTGCAAATAAGCTTCAAGTAAGGCACTCAATGTACACTGTATTCAGGAAAACTGCCATTATTCAGGACAGCTGTTTGCAAACTCCTCTAGTTCACTAGAAGGAGCCAGCAGGCACATGTACATTCCTGAAGCCTGACTCAGGCTAGTGAATAAATACTGGTAGCATTTGACTTATTATCATTTATTTAGTGACTGTTTGAACTTACGATGGCACTGAAATAAATGACTTATGATTATTCCTCACACTTATGACATGTGAGTGATCACATGACCAAGATCTGGGCACTGGCAATCAGCTTGGCTTTGTGACGACTGCAGAATCCTGGGGTCACATAATCGCTAATTGTGATCTTCCCAGCCTGCTTCCGAAAAGCAAAGTTAATGGGAAGAGGGAAAGGAAGGTCTCAAATTGCGATTGTTACGTTTCGCTTAATGGCTATGGTGATTTGCTTAATGACTGGGACATAAAGGTCATAAACACAGGTTTGGCCACATGATACGTCCTTTAATGCCTGTACTATTTAACAAAAAATCTTCCAGTCCGATTATGGCTCTAAGTCAAGAACTTCCTGTATAAAAATGGACTTAATTCTGTTTAAGATAAAAACAACTTAGTATTGTATAAAGCTCTGCTACAAAAAACAACAAAAAAACCCCCAGTGTTCTCATTTCAAGATATTTTGTTTCTTAAGGGAATAAAAATGATTTTTGACCTTGCCCATCTCAACTAAGCTCTTTTATTCTAAAGTATGGTGCAAAAATAATATATGATTTGCCGTGACTTACATCGCAGCACTTCAACAATCAAATCCATATTTGTGGTCAACTTTTTGACGTGATCAAGATTAGCTACTGTCATTATTGGCACATACTGATCACTGTCCATCTGAGATATAAGGTACATGTCACTGGCAAGATTCTCCCTGTAGAAGAAAAAAGGGGAAAAAATTAGTATAAAATTAACTCTCCATGCAATTCCTACTAGAGCGTTGCAATGGTTGCACTGGCCTTTAAGATTATTCCTAACTATTAAGATACAGTTGTGTTTTTTTAACTTTAAAATGCCTCATTTCTTGCAAAATTACATATTTATAGCCAAACTTGATGTTCTTGCCTCTTAAAATTGTCAAGTCCTGCTTTTCTTGAACCATTTGACACAGAAAGCCAAAAGTAGCTCACTTTCAAATGCTTTTAAAAAGCAGTATCCAGGCAGACAGAAAAAATAATTGTGAGATATACCAAACTTCCAGCCAGTCATGAAGGCGGCACGTGGCTTTATTAAATTTAGTTTAACGCTACAGCTTTATATTTAAGACTAAACAGTAATCAGATTATGTGAGGAGTTTTGAAAAATTACTGCTATGTAATTCACTCTATACAAGATTTCTAAGTGTATGGCACCTTACATTGAATGATAAGCAAAATAAGGTACCAGTATAGAAACACTCCTTTTTAGTGCCAACAACAGCATATAATTGACTTGCATCTATTCTCAATAATTAGTTCTTCTAAAGCAAGGGTCTCCAACCTCGGCAACTTTAAGACTTGTGGACTTCAACTCTCAGAGTTCCTTTTTATCTTTTGTGTTTCAGTTGTAGAAGTCAAGATAAGAAAATGAAACAATTAAGGAAAATAAAATATTTGCGATTGGATTTTCATTCCTTCCCAACCCTTTCTGAATTTCAAGTTATAAAATTAACATATAAATATATCCCTACCTGATCATGAATTTCTATGCGGTCCAGAGGCTAACATATTGGTTATGGCATTCATAATTAATTATATTCCCTATTCCACCCTAATTAACATTTAATCTTATTACAATAGCATGAGGTTTGACTATATTATATCCAGTATATATTTACCTTGATAAGCAGAACTCCAGTGTTTTTTTAAGCGCTTCTCGTAAATCTTCTTGGCCCTCTGGCCGAAGATCTTCTTTACTTCCTGGAATTGAAAACAAAAAATAAAGAAAAAATGGTATATAATTCTTCATAAAAGTAGCAATGTGCCTAGATCAGGATTTTTCAATCTTGGCAATTTTATCTTGGGTGGACTTCAACTTCCAGAATTCTCTAGTCAATACATAATGGCTGGAATTCTGGGAGATGAAGTTTACCCATCTTAAATTGCTATGGTCGAAAAATACTGGCCTAGTCTACCAGTATGGCATGTGATGTTCACATTACAGGTTTTTTTAAAAAACCAGTATAGAAATTGTTTTCCATTTATTTCTTCTTTTTAAACTTCCTACTCAGACTCTCCAGGAAACTCCTATCTAAACATTAACCAGATCTAAACCGGTTCAGGTTTTTAAAATAAGCTAAGACATCTGATTCTAAGCAGATGAAATAAGTATGTCAATGGTGTTAAGCTACATTTGGAAGGGTAATCATGCACCATCCCATAATTTTAGAAATATTTGATAAAAGAGGAATTACCTAACTGAACAGTCAATGAACAAAAATATATTTAAGAGTTAATACACAATCTGTTCACGATTTTTTTCCAAATTAGCAAGTTGTAAGAAATCATTTACACATAAAAAATAAGTAACTTTTTGGATTAAGACTGGTGTTATGTATCTGAAAACAATCAAGGGCCTTCAATAATTAGCTATCACTGTTTTGGATCTTTTAGTACACAGTATATATAGTATTATTGTAGCAACAGCATCTGAAATTTGCCCAAATTGGACATGATTGAAAAAAGTATTTGTTTGCTTTAACTATTTCTAGTGGTTAAGGAAAACATTACAATTTCAAAGCAACATAGCTAGTATTGTGCTTATTATTTGACACTACACATAGTCCTCGGCTTCTGACTGGTCACTGAGTGACCGTTTGAAATTACGATGGATCTCTCCAATGTATTTATGATCTGGTTCCAAAGTTTTGATGGCTGCAAAAAAAAAGGTTCTATAATCGAGTTGGTCACATAGGTGTCTGTTTTGCAACCGACACGACTTACAAACATGATGGGCTTAATATTTACTTTGAATAGCTGCAGCTTATAGAATGCCAAGACCTTCAGTGGAGCAAATGCTTGTGGTATGAGAACTCAAACTACAAGCGTTTTGTTGCTATTACTTACTGTTCAGATCTTTTATTTACATTCCTTTTACCCAGACCTCCAGTTTATGCAAAGTCATTGGGCATGTTTATTTATTCACTTTTCCCAGCTCCTCCATGCAGAAAATAAATACACATATGGTCAAAAGAATACGGTTAAAACCAAGCTAAAGCAGTCATTCTGCCAATTCAATAGGCCTCAGTGATGAGGAAGAGCTGCACCAAGGGAATGTCAGAGCTAGGCGCACCTCCAATTTACCGCATTCCATGGTTTGTGAACAAATCAGAAGGTTCAAAAATAACCCCATCAAATGAAAATTACACATAATGGTATGAACACCATTCTTCCAAAATAAGTTTAAAATAAATTGTTATAGAAGCATCCAGGAATGCCAGGTGCAAGCAAACAGAATAGCTCTGGGAATGGATCAAATAGGTTTCTTTATTGTTGATCACCAGTTTACAAGCATCACACCAGATTGTCTGCCTTCTCTTGGGAAACAGCAGATATGGACTTAAGGGTTTGACCTCAAATGTTTCCTTCCCAAATGGATTCTAAACTGGTATGTCTTTTAAACCCACCCCCACCACACCCCAAATCAGGACCTCTTCTCCTTCAAGTAGTAGTTTCATCATACAAAAACTATTTTCCAAATATTGTATAAGAGAGTTAAGACGACAGCATGAGCTACATTTGCTGAATGGTTACAATAAGATTATGTTTATTTTCTTCCTCATCTTCACTGTGTCTAAAGAGAGGCCAGAAAATATGCAAATATTGGTGGAGGAGTGAGAATACACCAATGTCTTACATAAAATGTTTTTTCCTATGACCACCAAATGCAAAACATTCAATTTAAAGAAACTCTGCATAGTATTTATTTATTAAATTTATATGCCACCCATTCCCCCTGTACAAAGTGACTCTGGGATGGCTAGATAGAACTGTGGTGAATGTAAACTGGTTTCCCAGGAGAGAGAGAGAGAATGCGTTCCAAAGGAGTAAGAGACAGCAAATTTTAGACAGTTTGGTTGGGAGGAAGAAGGTGAAGACAGCTCCTCCCTAGAAATCCTCAAAGTATATCTTATAAGGATGCTAGGAGTTTCCTTTAGTTTGACAAGATCTCTGTGGATGAGAAACAATAAAGGAAACTGCTTAGAAGAAACTCTGGGTCTTTCTTGGTCTTTGGGCCATGACAAGACCATCCAGTTCAACTTTTCTTGGAACTGGATTTTTGGAGATATGAATTCACTGTAGAACTGAAATTAATAGTATAACACAATATGTAGATCCATAATCTCCATTCACATTTACTATCAGAAATCCAAACTCTCAACATTGTCTATGAGGCAAAACCTTTCTACCTGGCTCGACTCTGTGTGGCTCTGTGTTAAGCTGAAAGGGCGTGTGGAATGTTACATTTTAAAAAATATTATAGTTGTGCACTCAGCTTGATATTGAAATGGAAGATGACAGGAAGCAAATTGTTCTTATAGTGTGTGTGTAAGCAGGACAAACCTACCAAGGCAAGCAACAATTCCAATTAGATGAGTCGTAATACACGGGTGTGCTGATAAAGTTATTACTCTGCACTTCTTACTTCATAGGGGTGTTATGGATTTAATAGTCACAGGTATTGTTCATATAGGCACATCTGTAACAATGCCTACAATTTAGTCCTGCTCAGGTAGGTTTCTTCAGTAGCTAGAATGTGCAAATTTCCTGAAGATCATTCTATAAACTCTTATAGAAACTCTTACAGCTTTAAGAATGAGTAACGACCTTTCCCACATCTGACTCAGTGTTTTCATGTACAGTTCTGTACTCTGCATGATTTAGAGCCAAAGAGTTCATATCTGTTTGATTTGATAATGGAACAGACAGTGATGGTTCTTGATGTTCTTTTAACAATTTGTTCGGCTGTTTTTTGTCACCATCACCATTGGCCTCTAATGCTGTGGAGAAAACTATGAGAGTCACAAAAATATACTTTATTTGTTGTGACTTAGACGTCAAAGGTTTCGTATTCTGACTAACTCCTGGAAGAATTTGCTGTTATTTACTGTTAAGTTTCTCTCAATGAAACCTGCAAGAAATATGCAACGATTTCTTACTTGTGTATACATGACTGCTGCTGGCAAACAGCTTTTCTTCTTTCCTCAAGCTAAGCCATTATTTGGTGGCTCTGATGTGTTTTCGGGTGGATTAATTAATTTTTAAGTAATTGTTTTTTAAACTGAACAACCAGAACAGGGTATATCCTCTGGGTTAGGATTTGAGGGGTGGGGGGAGAAAGGAAGAGATTAGCTAAAAGGAGCATATTGTTTAGTAAATGCTGGTTTCGTTAAGATTACAATAAAAACAGAGAAGAAAATGTGGGCTGGGAGGAGTATGAGGAATCTTGTTAATTGAAGAAAGGAAAACTGTACAAGGAAAGCATTGTGTAAATACAAACAGTTAGCTTTAGTTATTAGTAATAATAATGTGGTATTTCAAAACGGATTTCTTGTACCTTCTTTACAGGAATCTGGTGGGTGATCTGTTACTTCTTCCCAGGGTTTGCTCACACCCCCTTCAGTACCACTTGCTTCCACGTGTACCATGTGATTCCCCCACACTTTTGCATTAGGATTTAATTCTGAAACCTTGGCTGGCTCCTGTAATATATAACACATAGTCAGAACACCTATGTTCATTAACTGCATAAATATACATATACAGATATACACACAGCAGCATTTATCTCATTAAAAATAAATTACTATTAAGAGTTGCACATATAGGTACTATACAAGATGAAAGATACACTCTTTTTAAAAAGAGACTTCCTATAAAGATCCTGAATCAAGATGTTTAGCTGAATTTACTTTGCTTCTTAAGTCTAAATCATAAGCATCCCATGTTTACATTTCTTTACTATGAACAAAGCTATTTATCTCTAGTGACTAACTTAAAGTTGTTCCAATATCACATAAAGGGCTAGGATTTCCACCAACTTCCCCTTTATTTACAGTCCCTTTGTACAACTTATTCCCATAACATTCTCTGTATTCTCACAGTTCCCACGAACAAGCTTTGGAGGAACAAGAAAAAGCAGTAAAATTCTTATTTATGACAAGAAAGTAGATCTAAGTCTTTGAAAACATTGTATGTTTAGGGCTAATATCTTCATCAACTCATAATAAAGGCAGTGGGGAACAAGGGAACCATACAAAAGCATAATCAATGGAAAAATCAAAAGCAATACTGTATTCTTATGGTAAACTAAAGTTAAAGCCATTGTTTTATAGAGATACAGATGATTGCAATTTTAGAGCCACCTAACCAGTGAAAACAGAGGACTTAAAATATGAATATACTATTGTCTGTTTTTAACATGTTTAATATGTGAACCCAACCATTACGTTGCATAACTATGGCTAAACAACTCAGGTCACATAATCCTAAATGGTTATGTAGTTTGTTAGTCCAAGTCCAGCCAATGACAATTTAGTCAACAAATTATAATATGCATGGTTAAAAGCCTCAAGCAAAATTTATGCTAGAACTGTTGAAATCCTTTAGGTTTATAGTTCTCCATGTTAGCCTATTATCTTACAATTTAGCTATAGCGATTGAAAGTAACAAAGCTATTTAAACGTTTATCATGTTATAAATGGGCCTTTTAATTAAGTAATTCCCTTAAGGAATTAGTTTTAATTGCACTGGCTTTAAAAGAGATATGACTGGGAACATTTTTAAAAAGAATAATACACTGCATTTAAATCATTAGGTATTGTTTCTCCTTTCCAAATAAAGTAAAAAAGAATGCATAAGACACATGCAGCATAACATTTTATGAAGATAATTGGTTAGCTCTGCCAACAATAAATATTAAGGAAGTCAGTGCCTGATCATTTTTAAACAATGGCAATATTCAAATGTCATATTAAAACATGTTTAGTTACAAATCCAGTTTAGGCAATATTTATGTGTTCTTGATTTGATATTCCTGCATCTGGATCTTAAGTCAGGAAAATGAATCTTGAGAGTACATTACTATTGTTAACAAAAAACTCATATAAATTTTTTAAAAAGACAAAACCATGTGATTTGCAACAGGTTGTCTGTCCAATGAACTAAAATTTTTCTCACTGTTCTTGTATTTCAACAAGGTGACTAAGTGCTACACTGTACTAACTTCGACATTTGGGCATTATATACACCATACTTTTCTGTATATTTTGCAGAATTATATAATACACAATGCTATTCTGTCAAGTTACGCTAACTTAAATTGTATTTCTCAAAGTGTCTCAGTTATAATCTCGTTTCCTGTCCAATTCCCTATTGTGGTGGCTGAGATGGATAAAAATCGAGGATTTTTAAAAAAAAATTAAAAAAAATCAGATTTTTAAAATTTTAAATAGGATTTTTTAAAATATAAATCAGATTTTTTTATTTTTATCAAATTTATTTTAATAAAATTCTAAAGATAGTTTTCTATTTAAGATACATTAATAATTTAGTTTATTCAGCATGAAATGGAGCTTAGTTATGTAGCATGAGGCTGTATATTCTGCAATATTGGGACTGTCGGTGAGTCAACAGCGGGTCAGAGGAGCTGCTGCTGCAGGACAGAGATGATAGTTGCTCTTTTAAAAGTATAATTTAAACCACGTTGATTTAAATCATGATTTAAATCGACTTGATTTAAATCAAATCCACCCTGGTGGGGGCGGCAATGTTGGAGTGGTGTTCATGGCTTAAACCTCAGGAAAAGGTTGGAAAACTTTACAATAGTGAACTGGTTCTACAAAAAAAACGAGAAGAATTTTGGTCTATCAATAGGGCTGACTGCAACCTCCTATGTTCTCACAGAATGGGGCAGGTCATGAAGAAACTGCAACATTACAGGAGCTCAAGAACACTTTCGCAGGAATGCATCAGTAATACAGAATAAGCAAATAGGCACTTTTAGATCCAAGCCACAGGATCTTTATGTAAACCTTTGTCAAATTAAAATCTTTGAGTTAAGTGTCAAACCATGTACAGGTAGTCCTCAACTTACGACCACAATGCAGTCCAAAATTTCTGTTGCTAAGCGAAACATTTGTTAAGTGAATTTTGCCCCATTTTACAACCTTTCTTGCTACAGCTGTTAAGTGAATCACTGCAGGTTTAGTTAAGTTAGTAACCTGGTTAAGTGAATCTGGCTTCCCCACTGACTTTGCTTGTCAGAATTTTGCAAAAGGTGGATCACATGACCCCGGGACACTGCAACCGTCATAAATATGAGTCAGTTACCAAGCGTCTAAATTTGGATCCAGTGACTGTGAGGATGATGCAACGGTCGTAAGTATGGAAAATGGTCATAAGTCACTTTTCTTCAGTGCCGTTGTAGCTTCGAATGGTCACTAAATGAATTGTTGTAAGTTGAGGACTATCTGTTTTCTAAGAAGGTTCATGAATGAAGTTACAATTACTTACGCATTCTTCATCTCTTTCTCGCCATCCCCAAATAGCACTCTTTTCTTTCATTAACAAATGATAAGGGTATTTTCCCGTATGAAAAGGACAAACTCTTAGATCTCCACCTTGGTTTTGCATTGTGCCAGCTGACAGACATGCATTTTCAGTTTTGTTAAAAGAATCAATCCATAGATAGCTCATACATTCCTGACCACATGTAAAATCAGTGGCTGAAAACAATCCATTTATTTCGGCAGACTGACAAACTGGATACGCATCATCATCTTCTGAATCTCTCAGATATAGTTTTTGCATATTATCAGAGTCCTTTAATATATCTTCCATTAGATCTAAAACGTTGCTTGAATTGTCCTGTTCAGATTCTTGCTCATTATCAGGGAAAATAAGTATTTCGTAGGAAGGAATAGCAGCATACTTATCTTCTTGTCTGGGGTCAATAAAACTCATACCTGCATCTTCGTAACTTTCCAAACCACAGCTCCCACTGCCTTTAGGTCTTACTTTAGAAGAACTTTCTATCTTGGTTTTTAATTCATCATGGTTATCTTCAAAAGCAGAATTCTCTCTGTTTTCTTTTAATAAATTTTCATAATGAACAGAAAATCTAGAAATCAAGTGATCATGTGGACATATAGTTGCCGTTTTACTTTGTTCAAGTGAAGAGCTATTTTTATAAACTTCTGAACTTTTTTCACTTAAATTGCTAGAAGTTTCTTTGTATTCTATTTCTGCTATTAAATCCGATGTAGGAAACCTCATGGTTTCACTTTGGCTGTTAGATATGTAAGTCTGCAGATTTTTAGCAGCTTTCAGATCTGCAAGCATTTCTTGTGCTTCTGGAGATACACTATGCATCTCTGGTGAATTATTATTGGTATTTAATATGCAACTAAAACTAATATTGGAACCATCAGAATCTTTAGATTCCACTTCATTAAACAGTGTCTCATGGGTTCCATTTGTAAGGTTTTCTGCAGGTACTACATTTATTTGATCTTCAGGACTACAGTATATATATTTGCTCCATGCCTTTGACTGTTTCCTATCCAAATCCAACTCATTTGATTCAGGACATGCCAAACAGATGGAGCAATGTCTGTATGCATTAAGTGCATTGGAATATTGATATGTTTTACTGCTGCTTTTAAAGAAATTTTGCTGGGTTTGATCTTGCAAGCAATTTTCTTTTTCAATGTCCTTACCTTCAACATTTATGTTAAAAAGGTCTGAAAAGCCTGTAGTCTCCTTGTTCTCTAGCAGACCTCCTTTAGAACCATTGTTTTCTGAAGGTATGATATTTATCTGAGTTTGGAATTGCTGAGCAGTTCTTATAGAGCTGCAATCTTCATTACTGCTAAACTCTGGTACATGAGTTTGTTCTGCTCCAGAAACTAAATCATTTGATGCTGAAAGCATGATGATAGCATTTTTAGTCGGGCTTTCAGGACTGCATGAAGCTTCTTGATGGGAAACTGTTTCATATTTCAAGAGATTCTCTAGATTATTCTGTTCAGAAATATCTGATATTTCCTCATCGCTGCAATCAGAAATTGTCTGAAGTTCATTCACATTCCTGAAATACTCGTGTTTGTTTTCTAATTTTTGCCCAGTTCCTTGCCTTAAAATGTCTGTATTGGTTTCTCTTACAAAAACTGAATCAATGGTTGCATTACTACATTCTGATAAAAATAGTGGCTTTGATAACAAACATTTACAATATTGTCCTTCAATATTTTGATTTTCATGATATTCAAAATTTACTTTAATATTACTCCTGCCATCATCCGGGCTGGAATGGCATGTATATCCTGACTTTCTGAATTGGAAAGAATTCACGTCTACGCCTTTCTCCACAAGCATAGGCGCTGAAGAATTGTGTTCACAATCTGATTCATTCAAAATGATTCTACTATTAAGCATATCCATTTTCCATGTTCTATTTTGAGGTCCTTCTTCAACACGTGCTTGTGCCTCTACACCGTATGTTGCTATGCTTTCAGTATTTAACCTATAGCCCTCACTCACCAAGCCAAGGGGAGGGTCTTTTTTCTTTTCACTTTCTCGCGCTGTGTTATTGTTCATCAGATTAGCATCTTTCAGAATGCTGATATTAACTGGCACATGCCCTGCTTCCTGAACTAAGAGTTCTTCGCTATCTTCTACTGGGCATGTTAAACTGCATTCTTCCTGAATAGCGGATGGTTGTACTGTGGTAATAGACTTATTAGTGATTGCTTGCCTTTCTTCATTTCTCATATCATCGTCAATTATACAAATACTATAGAATTCATCTTTGGCATTCCTGTGATGTCTATCTATATCAAAACATACAGAGTTTGTCATTTCCTTATCCATTCTACTTGAAACCGCATCATTATCTTCAACAGTCTCCATTTCAGCTTGTGGCATGAAACTCTTGTTCATTAGGAACAAATCTTCTTCATTTAAAGCCATTGGCACACACAAAGCAGAAGTATTTTCAAATGAATGCCATTGCTTTTCAGAGAGAATCAGTTCACTTTCACTATAACTATTAATATGATGGCTGCCTACGTTATTCACAAACTGATTATTGTGACTGCTTTTTTCTGTTAGCTTTTTATCATTAATCCCATCTGCTAATTCCGTTTCTGGTAAACGATCATACTTATTCAAACTTCTTTCGGTATTAAACCAACGAGGCTTAAATTGCCTATTAGAAATGTTTCCAGCAAACCCCACACGATGGGCTGAAGGATGCTTAATTGATTCTGTACAGTCGTTATAAATGCTAGGTTCTAGGCAACCTGCCTCTTGGATTACGTGCAATTCCATTTTTTCCTTAACCTCTAAAACTGAAATTAAAGTTTTACTTATCCTATTTTCAGAGGTTTCCTCTTCTACACTTTTCTGCAGCAGGCTCATTTTCTCATTATGGCTGTTATTTGGTTCTTTAGTGAAACAGCAGCCCATTTTAAGTTCTCCTTTGCAAGTCCCAGAGCTGTAAACTCTTTTATGCATACAGCCACTTCACTTTAAAACTGCTGGGGAGACAAGCCAACACCCAGATGCCAAAAATAGTACTGTTTAAACAGTGCAGGGGGCTCATGTGCTATTGCCACTCAACATTAAGCTCAGTTGCGGAGAAATGCCTTAGTATATTATACATACAAGACGTTTTGCACCGAGAATTTTACCCCTTAACTATTTGGGGTATTGCACTGTGTTCTATGAGAGGAAGGAATAAGTTAGGAACTTCAGCAGTTTCTCCTTACAAGAATGTTGTCAAAAAGCCAAAGACATACTTGCTGAATTCTGAAGCCACTGATATATGCATTGTATAAGCACGTTATTTTAATACAATACGCAATTAACTAACAGGAAAGTAACACTGAATTCAATGTATTTTGTTGGTTAAATGTATTTAAATAAACCTTTACTGATTTATTTATTTTTTTAAAAAAGCATAACTTATTCTTAAATGAAACTCCACCATTACTATAGCATGCAGAAATTACAGGTACCAATTTCACATAGGAAAAAGATGTGCTATATCAGCCTATAGCCCTCCAGATATGCTAGATTACAGAAATTCCAAAAACACGTAACCATTTATTGTTACAAATAAATTGAATGGCAGGAAATTCATTTCTTGGCAATTAGGTTTCCATATTTCAAGCATCGGTACTTTTATTTTCTTAAATGTTTTTTTCCTGTTGATTTGAAGTCTATGAGTAGTTCATGATGGTGCAAGAACATATACACTATCTTAATTTCAGTTGTATAGGTAGTCCTGGACTTTACGCCACAATTGAACCCACAATTTCTGTTGTTACGTGAGACATTTGTTAAGTGAATTTTGCCCCATTTTACGATCTCTTACCCCAGTTGTTAAGTGAATCACTGCAGTTCTTAAGTCAGTGACATGGTTGTTAAGAAAATCTGGCCCATTGACTTTGCTTGTCAAGAAGTTGCAAAAGGTGATCACATGATCCCTTGGATACTACAACCATCATAAATATGAAACAGTTGCCAAGTGTCTGAATTTGGATCACATCACCACACGTGAACGCTAGAACAGTCGTAAGTGTGAAAAATGGTCATAAGTCACTTTTTTCAGTGCCATTGTAACTTCGAACAATCACTAAATAAACTGTTGTCGGTAGAGGACTACCTGTACTATGCAATGTTAAGGAAACCCATAGGACAATATATGTATCATGTATACTTTTCAGTATCTCAAGCTAGAAAATTAAAAAAGAAAACCATCCTTCAAAGCAAAAATATCCTGCCAGAAAACATTCTGTTTTTTGACTCACTTCAAGAAGGGAACCAAAACTTTAAAAGCCTGAATTTAAAGCAGATATGGATAAGCCATTCAAATTTTTTAAAGCTTAAGGAAAGAACCTGAAATGTTCTGGAATTTTTCTACAAATCTGTGAGAAAAATTTGTTCCATTCTATGTGTTTTCCAAAGGGAACAATATGAACTTCAAGAGCCGAGGTGGCGCAGCGGTTAGAGGCAGGTACTGCAGGCCACTTTAGCTGACACTGATCCGCAGGTCAGCGGGTCAAATCTCAAGGTTGACTCAGCCTTCCATCCTTCGGAGGTAGGTAAAATGAGGACCCAGATTGTTGGGGGCAATGTAAATATATACATTGCTTAATGGTGTAAACCGCTTAGAGAGTGCTTGCACTATGAGGCGGTATATAAATCTCACAAAATAAATAAATAAATAAATAAACTTAAAATAAGCTCTTGCTCCATTGTTTTTCTGTAGAGTCACAAGAATAGATGAGGTAAATATTCTAAAAAATGAACTTTCTACCACCCAATCTAAAAAAATGGCCAAGGTATTTTGATTTTTTAAAAATAAACTAAAGTTATTCAGAACAATGTTTTATTTTCCTATGCTGGAACATTAAAATGTTAAAGTTTGTTTGGGTAAGTAGATTCCAAGCAGAATTGCTATGGACACCAAGATGGGCAGCATATAAATTTAATAAACAAAAAATAAACAAAACATGAAATGTTCCTATATTTTGAATTGACTGAATCTGTTTTGAGTTTTGAATCATGTTAAAACTTGCATATGTCCTTACACCTTGGACCAAGTCTGTATTTGGTTACATATAATTAATAGAACAATTCAATTACCTTAAATAGGCAATTGAACAATGTCCACCAATTCAGAAGCCCATAAAAATGATTCAGGGTATATTTATGAAATTTAAGTCTACTGAAATTAGTATGAAAATCTAATCATGACTAACTTAAATTATCTTTAATTTCTGTGGCAGTGAAATGCAATCCTTGTACCAGTATACTGATATGAAAATTATGCTTTCCATTGTTAACAGCAATTTAGATAATCTCTGATTTGGCTTTAGTAACAATTTAGATGCCTGGGGGTATAATTCAAGTTGATTCCAAAAATTTTCAAACTGGATGAAGGAAGCAAGATTCAAATTAAAAAAGATGCCTTAGAGAAATGTAATTAATACCTATTTGTTTGTGTTTGATCAAAATACACACTTTATTACATTATTTAAATAAAGGTTAAAAGGTTCATCACAGAAATTTTGCTCATGTAGGATCACTGGGATTTGGTAAAAAAAAGTCATATACTGGAAGCAAAAAAAGGTTCCCCCAGATGAAATGGTGATTAGTAAGATTTTAGAATGTGCTGAAATGGATAGTATAACGATGGAATTAAAAGAAAAAGAGGAATCGGACTATTATAGAATTTGGAATAGATTTTACAATTGGCTAGAAATTAGGAATCGAAGTAAGAAACAGAAAAAACTAAGACCTGAATGATAACATATTTATGTATATATGAAACTATAGGTTAAATTATTAATGGCAAAAAACATGTACCATCTTAAATGGTGAAGTAAGAAAGTAGTATTTATATTTTGACACGAAATACTGTAAAATATATTGTATAGTGTTCTTAATGTTTGTATTTGTACGTATTCTGTATTTGTTCAATTTGATTTTTGTCTTATTATTTTTTACTTTTATTTATTTTTCTTTGGTGTTTTTTTGTATTTGTTTTTTGTATTTGTTTTTTTTAACGTTGGAAAATTAATAAAGACTATTTCTTTTTTTAAAAAAGTCATATTGTGTAGGCCATTTTCACTGAATAGGGAAATTAACTTTGGAAATCCTGTCTTTACAATACCTCATCCAGTATCTCCTTCCCCTGTTGGGATCTGATAAATAAACTGTGCCTGTCTTCTCTGCTACTAATGTAGACATGAAAAAGAAATCTTGCTAGCCCAATGAATGATAGTAATGGATACTTGTATCGAAGACATGCAATACTGTAAAACTCCCATTTTCACTTTTATATGTCATTTTGTAGAGACTAACTTTCCCAGAAGAACTAATGAACCCTTTCTTTAAAGTAGAGAATCATACTTATAAAAGCTTTTGTGGAGCAGCAGGAAACTGTGAACATACTGTAAATTGTAATATATACTGTAAATATAATATAGAACAGCACATTTCTTAATCTAGACCACAGGTGTTAAACTCTCGGCGTCACGTGACATTTCGCGATGTTTTTGCCATTTGCGGAGCTGGGTTGGGCATGGCCTGCGTGTGACACATCCGGCCTATGGGCCGCTAGTTTGACACCCCTGATCTAGACTAATACCACTGATCTGGAATAAACATTTTTCTGAACTATAACCCCCACCATTCTTGCCCTCTAGCTATGCTTTCCGAGCCAATAGGATTTGAAGGTGAAACCATAAGAAGAGTGATCTGCTGGCTGCTGTTACTGGCAATATCAGTTATGTAACGTCTTCATTTAAGTTAGTATTAACTAACTAAAATCTGGAAAAAAAATATTATAATGGCATGAGAAGATTGCTACTTGCTACAAATGGATTTTGTAAAATAGCCTGACAAGTTACCAAACACAAAAATGTACTTCACAGTATAAAACATTAATTATATAAATATAATTAATTATATTTGCAAGCTCTCACTAGTCAAGATAATGTCAATACTTACCAGATGAGAACTATCCTTAACTTCTTGCACTTGCTGCACCTGCGGTTCAGCCACAACTTTAGTGTCCTGATCAGAAGTCATGAGCTGTCTGCTTCTTGACTCCTCAAAGAGAACTATATGGATCACCTAAGCTGCAAAAAACAAACAAACAATAATTTATTTTCTATACAGTTGAAAGTAGTAAACAGACCTTATAACAATTAATAGTTGATATTATATCGAAAGAAAGTGTGGAAAAAAATCTGATTTATATATCTTATGCAAAAACATTTTATCTCTTCTATCTCATTGGTAGCAGCACTTATTTAGCATTTATTTTGCTGAAAAGTCACTTCATTTAGTGACTTTTGCTGCATCAATTCAGAGCATGTCAGATATAGCTTGGGGCAGGAATGTAGAGGGGTCACCTTGTCTATGCAAAAATCTACTGAATTATCTTCAGATTCAATCTAGAGCTATTGTTATGCTTCTAGAAAGTATGTCTCTCAATTGCTTTGTTCTGTTTTCTGAATTTAATTGGATTACTTCAAAGTTACTCTCCAGACATACCTTAAGATTTCTGGCTGTCAGATTTGGCAACAGATTGGTAGATCTGAGTTAACTGGAAGGTCAAAATTTTAAAGAACTGCCACACCGTTGCTTCATGACAGTGTGAACTGATGAGCTGCCCAGCTAACTCCATGGAAACGTGGCATTTACAAATGGATATAGGTAGACCTTGACATTTGATTGTAATGGATGGTTGAAAGTTGTTAGGATAATAAAACAGATTGTTCACAGGACTGACTCAATTTTATGGCCTTTATTTTTACAAAAGACATAAAGCAAACCCATGGTTTGCCATGGGGGTGATTTTGTCAAAAATAGAAAGTGCCAGTTTTTGGTAAATCTGGTGTAAAACAAAGTCATTTGACTGTGGGGTGCTGCAAATGGCCTTAAATGCAGCTTTGTTGCCAGGAACCCAAAGTTTGGTTATATGACTGCAGAAGCCCGATCGTTGGAATTTCGGAACTGGGTCATAAATAGTTCCAAAATAGGTCCATCGTAAGAATAGTCACTAAGCAACCAGTTGTAAATCAAGGACTACCTGTAGGTGATTAGACATATTGATCGTTAAATAATATTTGCATATAATTATGACTTTTTTTTTTGGACATGGGAGATAGCCCATGGCTAAGATTTTTCCTCCTAAACAAGCAGACTATATGCCAAGTAATATATATACATACATACTTCAGACAATTTTACAGGATTTCATTTTAGAACAGATTAAAACTGAAGTTGGCCAAACACATGATTAAAGAACCAGAGGGAGCACTGGGAAGGTGAACCCTTGGAGGTTTTTGCAATTCTACATAACTGTTGGGAAACTACCAGCCAGGCATGTAAAAGATCTTTTGCACAACCGCAAAAGACCTAGAACTGACACCACCACCACCCCCACCCCCCACACACATCCCACTCCAAGTTTCATGGAACCTTTCCTGTTGGTTTCCAAGTGAAGGCAAGCAGTCTGGACAGATACTTGTATTATAGATAGACTATATTAGTGAGGTTGAACCTTTTACACATGGATCTGGTTGCTTTCTCATTAATCTCTCTTCAGATTTCTATCTCTCACTTCTGGGGAAAGGAGAAAGTTTACTGTGATGGCCAAGACCCAAAGAATCAGCTCAGAATATAGTGGATGCCTCGCTATGGCATCAGGAAGGGATAGAGACTGAAGTGAGGAACTCGGAGGCCATGGTGCTTCACCTAGTTCAGCAGCAAGTTCAGAACATCCCACTACCAGCGGTTCTGGCTACTCAATATCCTGGCTGGCCAATATCCCCAGCCATTCCAGCTGCACAGCCAGTTTTGCTGTATTGCCATGGAGGTTTGCCAGAAATATTTGGGGGCAGAAGCGGACAAGATAAGAACCTTTATAACTCAGGTTGAACTGAATAATTTCCCTATAGAACGCACAAGGGTACCTTTTGTGCTAAGCTTGCTTAAGGGGTTGGCAGTTAAGTGGATGCCGCCAATTCTAAAGGGAAACAACCACGTCATGGACTATTACCAGAACTTGAAGGACAGATTCAAGGGGCATTTTAGAGCCTCTGAGTATGAATCATGACAGCCAGCTCAAAGAAGGCATAGACAATTTCAAGTTATTGGCAGATGTGGATTGGAACAAAGCAGCACTGATAGAAAGCTGGGCCAGAATTCTATCTAAGAAGCAATATCCAATATCAGCAAAGGAATTGTTGATCTTATTTGGATTCCAATTTGCATAAAGGATGTATAAGACCCTCAAAGTCACCAACTTTAGCACCTACTGTACCTTTTTTGTTCCTAAAAAGAGGCAGAATTTCAGAACCCAATTAGTGAGGTCCAGATATACAGTCCACAATTAAGGTAAATGTAAAAGTTCCCCTGCACATGTGTGCTAGTTGTTTCCGGCTCTAGGGACGGTGCTAATCTCAGTTTCTAAGCCAAAGAGTCAGCGCTGTCTGAAGACATCTGCGTGGTCATGTGGCCGGCATGACTCAACACCGAAGGTGCATGGAGCGCTGTTGCCTCCCCACCAAAGTGGTCCCTATTTTTCTACTTGCATTTTTTACGTGCTTTCAAACAGCTAGGTTGGCAGAAGCTGGGGCAAGTAACGGGAGCTCACCCCGTTAAGCAGCGCTAGGGATTCGAACCGCTGAACTGCTGACCTTCTGATCGACAAGCTCAGCGTCTTAGCCACTGAGCCACCGCGTCCCAGTAAGATCACAGTAAGGGATCATTACCTTTCTGTATCTTTGCCATCATAATGAGACAACTGGTCATGGAATATTGTGAAACTTTAGGTTACCTGGGATGGTGGCAGACATCGGGATATGTAGCATCTTGCCACCTGGCTGAGAAAATTCTAGACTTGGGTAGACAATTCCTTTAAAGTGTCTTTGCTCCCATCCGTCCGAATTTCCTATGAGAACTCAAACATTGGAGGCAACATGGAAAAGGGAGGGAGGCTTTTGTGGGAGAGGGATGATGTTGGTAAACTACCAGTGAGACAAATAGGAAGGATCAAGTGAGGAATTAGCCTTGCGTCGCTGCAGCTACAAAAGACCTCAGACTGACCCCCTCCCCAAGTTCCATGGAATCTTATTTGTTAGTTCCCTAAAGAAGGCAAGCAGTATTATAGGTAGAATATAAGAAAGTAGGTATATTCAATTTGAACCCATGTGTGGAACTGCTTGCTTGTGCCTGACATAATACAGACATTAAGTAACAGCTTATTTGAAAAAAAATGCTCAAGTACTGTACAGTGTTAAGGACAGAGGCAGATTTTCTGCTCATCCATAAATGTATTCCTAACCTAACACAAATTTTCCATTTCTAAAATTGAATTAATTCACCACAAATTTTTGATAATTATGACAATTGCCTAGCCTGATAAAAAGTGCTAGAAAAATTAGGAATATTTTTAAAATTCAGAGTATCTATTGCATTGTTTTGGATAAATATTCTGAATTCTATTTTAGTCGAAAGTATAATGGTTTAAAAATTTGTAAGCTACTGCTAATAGAATAAGCTGTGCTGCATCTTCCCCAATATTTGTAGCAAAGTTACTTCCATTAAAAGATAAATTGCTTTAACATTTATCAGACTGACAACTTAATGTGTCACCTTAAGCCATGCAGACATGAAATTAACAGCATATTAAGATACTGCTATGACATACTCACTAGAAGACAGTGTAACTATTTGGAAAACATCCATTTATTAGTGAATATGCTGTAGTCACCTAGAGTATATGCAAACTGGGGTGTGGGTTTGAGCCTACTACTACATGTATTGTAGAACACAACATGTGGGCACATGTGTAGTATAACTTGCTCCTTTAATATATCCTAGAGCAGTGATGGCGAATCTTTTTTGGTTCGCGTGCCAAAGGGGGGGGATGCGGGGGATCACGTGTGTGCGTGTCCACACTCATAATTCCATGCACCCCCGCACATGCACGCATGACCCTCCTGCTCCCAGCATGCAATGGCACACCCATTTTTCGCTCTCCCCAGGCTCCAGAGCCTTTCTAGGAGCCTGGGGAGGGCAAAAACGGCCTTCCCCACCCCCTCTGGAGGCTGGAAACAGCCTGTTTCCCAACTCCCAGTGGGCCCAGAAGGCCCGAAAATCAGCCGGCTGGTGCACACATGCACGCCGGACCTGAGCTCGCGTGCCCACCGATATGGCTCCGTGTGCCACTTGTGGCACCCGTGCCATAGGTTCGCCATCACGGTCCTAGAGTGTAGATCAGATGCACTGCATGTACATACTTAAAGCCATTTTATATGTTATATTTACATGGCGCAGTAGGTATATTCAGAAACCCACCTCAGTATATAAAAGTAATAATGGGATTCATTACCACATTGAGTATCTCTGGCATTTAAATTTTAAAATAATCCTTGCATTGTAAATGCTTAATTCCCTCCCCCACAAGTTAACTCTTTAACAACACGTCAATTATTGTGTAAAAAAATCAGTAGACTTGCAATATTCATATCTTAAAACAAATGACTTGAATAATTGTTGTGAGAATATGAATTGACCGAATATGAATCGACTATTGTGTGAATATGAATTGACAAAATATGATAGCTTTTGCAATCTTGGGAGCCAGCCATTATTAACAAAATGCCATTATACCTCATTCAAATGCTATCCCTATTCCAAATGCTTTAAAACAATGCTATTAAAAATTATAGTCTACGCTGTACACTGAATAAAAACCAACCTTCCCAGCATCCAGCAATCTATAAACTGAAAGCTGTACAAGAAGTCAGCCTTCAATGCCTTTCTATACAATAAAAAGGAGTACCCTCTAGTAATGGATAGGGAAGGAATCCCAAATACAGTGGATACATTCTTCCTCTTACATTCAAATTGCAGGCTCCTTCTCTTGATACCTGTCAGTTCCCCTTTTCTGTAGCAGTAACACAGTGCTGCATCTATGGTGTTCTGGAGAATCCGTCAGTCTGGGAAGCTGTCACAGTCCTAGAAACAGGAACAGAAATGGGTGGGAGGGAAAACCCTCTTCAGTGAAATACAAGATTACTTAAGAGAGTAAGATTCAGGAGATTGGTAAATCAAAGTGAAATGTTCTATGGGAATATGACTCCCATATCTAAAAAAAAAGAGGGCTATACAGTGCTGTGGATTTAAAAGTAAAAAGTATTTTAAAGTTTGCAAGAGTAGACACATAGCATCCGTCTACAACTGATTAAAGTGTCTTTTCCTGGGGTGGTGCAACAGCTATGGAAGGCTGACTTGATGTTTTTGGAAAAGATGCAGCTGCTTTAAGAGTTACAGAGATGTATACGAGTGCCCCCCGAACGTATTTTTACCTTTGACATCCAAGTGCTGCACAACTCACCTCCTTTGGATGAGAGCTGTGCTCCTCTTTAAAGGAGCAGGCAGAGATCCTGACAGAAATATACAATTATCACTAGAGGCACTTAAAGGCTAGAATTATTTTAAAGTTTTAACACCAGAGGCAAGCAATGTAGAAATGACATGGATTGTATAGCTTAGTTCCTAGAACTAATATATTAGTCCCTTCCTAATGGGATTCTTATAACATGTTCTATTGGGGGGAGGGAGGGCTACCTTTATATGGAACATTAAATGCAATATGTAGGTCTTATCACAAATAGCATGCAAAATGCACGAATAAGATTGCTGTGATTTACCAGTCACTGCAGCATAAACTGTTACTGAAAGATTAGCTGCTGACTTGGTACCATACCAATTTAAAAGTTTTCATATTATATAATTGAGGCACTGACGGAATCCCTTCTCCTATATAAATCTGCTTGCCTACTAAAATCTCCAAATGTTTCTTTGATATCAACCAGGAATATAACATTTAAGCTTGTAACATCCATTCCCTGAATGCCCTTCCTTTCAAAATAAAATTGCAAAGACCCTTTTGATTTTTGATGTGATTATTAATTTTAAATCTTGATAATCCTGACAAACTGTAATCCTAATTATCAGTACTATCATGATAAACTGTGATTTTATTGTTTCATTTACTCTATTTAACTTTTGTTTTTAATTCTGCACATCACTTACAGATGCACCATTTAACTGACAAAATATAAATATTTTAAATAAACCTGGAGAAATGACACTACCAACCATTGAAAGCTTAAAACTGAAGGTGCTGACCACATCAACCAACAGCTTACTTATTACATACACATTTGTATCACTGGCATTTTAGTTATGGATGATACTTCCATTTTCCATTCTACCTAAGTTGTGTACAATCATAGACACTACACAAAGGTAAACATCCTGCCAGCTAAACTACTTTTAGGTTAATAAGCTACATGCCAGGAATCATCACTCTGGATCACAGCCTGGGGAGAAAATGTTTCTCTGTGAGGGAAGTGACACAACAATAGTTTTTATTCTAATTTATAAAATCTTAGCAGCTTGTATGTTATTAACAGATGCCATTACACCTTGAACATCTGGAAGGCATCTATTTTCAGCTGCTTTATTGCACTTGAGAATACTTCAAGCAAACAGTTCTCACCAACATTATTGTTATTTTCAAGGCCTATACAGTTTTTTATGTCATTCTTATCGATAAGCAATTCAAAATATTAAGAGTCTAAACTGAAAAGTCTAGCAATGTGGCGCCGAAACGAGCGACTTATCTGAATAATTACAAGATACTTCTCTTTTTCTGTCTCTGTTTATCCATTCTGTTCCCTCTGCTCGTTTGCTATCAGTTGTTATTCATACCATTACATTTTTTTACAATTCTATAATTGAACTTTTCTCTGTTTGTTGTGTGGTTCCAGCTTCTTAACCTCAGATTTGACAGTTCAACTAGTTACCCACAAAAAACCTTTCACAGAGGTTACAAAATGTTCAAAAGGGCAAATTGGATGGAATACTTTGCAAGTATAGTAGCTTTTATGCCTTATAAATATAAAAGCATCTGAGCTTCAAACTGGCAAATTGGTGGTGAAAGAGTATTAATATCTATAATAAAGCCTAAATCTAAGCCTGAGGTGGTAATTTTTCAGATGAGTTGGATCTATTGCTATTATGATCAGAAATAAGTTATTTTATTGATCTGCAAAAGTTTTAGATAAACAGATAACTAAATCTTTCCTAGCAAATTCTGTAATATGAAAATAAAAATGCAGTTGGGAGCCAGTACCAATAATGTGAACTGCCTACTACAGAAGTTAGCTATTTACTAGCATGAAACAAACAAAAACCAGAGTGATCTTGATTATTAAAAAAATCTGAGAATTATAATACCTATGTATTAGAATAATCAGAATTGTAAGTGCCTTATTTTAAATAGGACTATTTTGCCTTTCTAAATGCAAGTAGTCATGGTTTAGTGACTGCCTTATTCAATGACTGTTTGCAATTAAAAGATGAACAAATAACTTTATGACCGATCCTCACATCTATGACTTTCACAGGTCTGTAAAGCAAAGGAAAGCTGAAGTAAGACCATATAATACAACTGCAGTTTCACTTAGCAACCGCTTTAAGGACCATGCTGCTGGTCCTAATGTGGAAGCCATCTTCCACAGCACACAACTGGTGGCAGACAGCATTATATTTTCAAATCCAGTATATAAATCCAGGATTTACTAAACATCTAGAAAAGAATGGAAAAGAAATTCCAAGGCAGTAATAAACAGCCAGAAAAGAGGATACATTAAACAATTTTAGTGACTGCACTTTTAGCAGAATTAATCAGTAGAACATCCAGCTAAGTCATATTTTGGGTTTTTTTTTGTTTTTCTCTTAGCTGAATGGCAAACAGACGTTTAAAACAGGAATAGCAAAAACAATTTGCAAAATTGCCTGGGTTAAGAGTTCAACAGAAAAAAAAAACCCTAACATTCTGCAGAGCCATCATCATCATCATCATCATCACCATCACCATCTTGATGCCTCTGGGATTAGAGGCATCAACAGATGATCAGGGATATCTCTTAGGACCTTTTATCAGTTACATGCAGTGACAGGAATCCAGCTACCAGATCATAATTTGATATGGATATGGTCAGCATTTTTCAAGTTTTCAATTCACAAGGTAGTTTTTACCTATCAAAAATGTGTTATGTATTTCACTCACATAGCTGCAAACTTTTACAAACTCTTCAAAGACAGGCAATTTTGCTATGAGGATACCCATTACAACTAGCCAAGTGAACCAACAAAAACTTTGAAGATATACTACAGAAGTGCCTACTCACAATGAGATTTCTCAGAAAGACACAGTCAACTCTGCAAGCCTAAGACGGTTTGGGCAACTTCCTATGTAGGTGGAAATGAGTTTATAAAAAGTTCTTGTGGCACTTTAATCTGCCTTGATTCATTATTAAGGAATTACTGTTTTAGTTTTTTAAAGCATTGGTAATGTAAGCACTGTGATTATATTTCCAATGATAAATCAGACAAATGCTCAACTATGAACATGCACACAGATTTTAAAAGCTGACTGCCACCCCAAAGGTGGAATTCTATATTAGTTATACCAAATACTGACGCTACCTATTATACAATCAATCTTGGAAAGAATATGCTTCTGATAAGTTAGCTGGGTGCCCATTTCTTGTGAATTCTTGGTCTCTGATTGGGAGAAAATAGGAAAATAAATTAGTTTGACTGCTTAAAGCATCTTTCAGGAAGAGCAATGCTACTGAAAATGATGTTAGTATTAAGATGTACCAGTTGCACTTTGGATAGGCCACCACATTTAAGGGTTCTAGCTACAGAGACAATACACCAAACTAATTAATGTAGTATCTCTATTCTGAGAATTTAAAGAATAAAGGCTTACAATACAAACAGATGTAATGTTTTTTTAAAAATTTTTTGGATTTGATAGTCTTAATTATTGCAAGCTGCTGGAGTTGCTTGAACATACAACTAATTGTAACCAATACAGTAGTTTCTGAAGCACACTTCCTATCAGCATGATATTAACTTTACATTAAAATAAATTCCTAGACTGCTGCATAGTAGCTGAAGAAGTGTGCTTGAGATAACTGAAATAATTCTTCTAGTCATTTAAATTCATCTAGTAGTTCAAATTCAAACAATTCATCTTGCATTTGTGTAGTGTTGCATTTATTTGAGCACTGTCTGGTCTGAAGAGTGACAGCAAGCTATGGGGAACAATCCAATAGCTTTTTTTTGCAGGTCTGCCAGTGACGACTCAGCATTCTAGATACATAGCTACAGAACACTGTCATGCAGCCAATTGCCTTTACTGTAGCTAAGAGTACAAGAAGTGACTTCAGAGGACTTTCTTCTATCTTTCTGTAACTATCAGTCCCAATCAGTCCCTAATGTTTCAAATTAGGATACCCTTTTTAAAACCATGCCATCCTTTACTTTAAATGCATTTGACAGAACAAATGAAATAAAAATGTCAGGGATGTGTCATCTATTTTTTTTCCCTCTTTACCTCATTGTATGAAACTTAATCTCACCGGTTCAAGGTTGACTCAGCCTTCCATCCATCCGAGGTGGGTAAAATAAGGACCCAGATTGTTGGGGACAATAGGCTGACTCTGTAAACCACTTAAGAGAGGGCTGTAAAGCACTATGAAGCGGTATATAAGTCTAAGTGCTATTGCTATTGCTATTAAAAACCCAACTGCATAATAATAATTTTGAGTTAACATTATTTCAATAAACAATTATTTTGCTGACAAATATCTCTGTATAGCTAAACAGATTATCAACACAACTAAGATGCCTATAGTTCCATTAATGTGTATTTCTTAACTCATAAGCAAATTCCCTCTGCATTACTTTGAATTTAAAACTATTATACTATACATAACTGTTTTGTCAGGAAGCAAATAAACAAACATACCTTTGAATTATTTATTTAACCCATATAATAACAGCAGTTATTACACAAGTTTCCTAGTCTAGAAGGTTCTTTAATAAAAAAAACTCTGAACACCAAGGAGCTAAAAGTAAATGGATCTCCAGCTCAATTAAATCTAGTATTTTAATATTTGTCACAGTTATTAATCAAACAGCAATACATCTCTACTAGAGTTCTGTTCATTACTACGCTTTTAGTACATTACTACTTGTATTACCACTTCCATGAACCAACTATCAACCATTTTCATAAAACACTTTTATGGCAGAGTTAATTGGAAAACAGGATGTGAATTAGTCAACTAATGACAAGATCTGCAATTGGGTATACCATTGAGTGGACTCCCATAGACCACCAGAGAAGTGTAGATTGCAAGTTCCAGGTCCCCAAAGAAAATTAAAAATAACTTTAAAAATTTTCCACATTAAGAATTTGCCTGCACTTGGTGGGAATTTTGTTATAAAATCCAGGGTTGGCAGAATAGAACAGCACAAACTTCTCTCAAGTCAAATGGCTGGCATAATTTTTAAGTGACTACATCAATACTGAGTTGTTTAAATATCTTTTTTGAACTGACTGAAAATGTTTTTAACAATCTGCATGGCAACAGTGCACCTCTCCTGATCCCTTTACACCTCCTGGCAGCTTTTGATACTCTCAATTATAGTATCTTACAAGATCATCTGTGGGAGTTGGGGATAAGAGGCATTGCTTTAAGATCATTCTCCTTAAAGGGAATGGTTGCAGTTTGTAGTTATGGGGATGAGAAATCAGATTTGTGGCCCCTAATTTGTGGGGTGCAAAGGAGTGATCATCTCTCCCCTACTTTTTAGTATGCATTTGAAATCGCTAGAAGTCATTTAATACGTAGTTTGCTGATCATACCCAATTATACCTTGCCATTCCAGGCTATAGGAGAGATGCTGTTGATGTTTTAGCCAGCACTTGCAAGAGTTTGGATGAAAAAGAACAGACTAAAGATGAACCCAAACAGCATAGAGTTGCTGTTTGTGCAGTGGAGTTCTCCACTGACACAAGTTCTGTCTTTTGACAAGCAAGCATTACCTGTGAAGGAGAAGGCTTGTGATTAGGGGTACTTCGGCATTTACAGTTCCTACTTGAAAAGTAAATGCAGGTTTTGATTAGATGGACCTTTGTCCAATTCCAGCTGGTGCAACAATTATAACTTTATGTGGTGCAAGAGGGACCGACTACAGTACACAATGCCCTCATTACCACTTGACATACTACAGCAGTGATGGCGAACCTATGGCACGCGTGCCACAGGTGGCACGCGGAGCCATATCTGCCGGCACGCGAGCCGTTGCCCTAGCTCAGGTCCAGCGTGCATGTGCACTCCGGCCATCTAATTTTTGGTTCGCACAGAGACTCTGGGAGGGTGTTTTTGGCTTCCAGAGGGCCTCCAGCGGGTGGGGGAAGGCGTTTTCACCTTCCCCAAGCTCCATGGAAGCCTCTGGAGCCTGGGGAGGATGAAAAACGGGCCTACTAGATCCACCAGAAGTTGGGAAATGGGCCGTTTCTGGCCTCCAGAGGGCCTCCAGGGTGGTGGGAGAGACCATTTTCACCCTCCCCAGGGATTGAATTATAGGTGTGGGCACTTGCGCATGCGCGATAGCGCGCGAGCACGCTCTTTCGGCACCCGAGGAAAAAAAGGTTCACCATCACTGTACTACAGCAAAGCACTTTACATGGGGCTGCTTTAAAGACTACAGGCAATCCTCCACTTACAACCGTTCATTTAGTGACCGTAGCAAGTTAAGGACTGAAAAAGTGACTTATGCATGTTAAAAAAGTGACTTACGACTGTTGCGGCATCCCCATGGTCACATGATCAAAATTCAGACACTTGGCAACTGGCATGTATTTGTTACATGTGTAAGTCATTGTGATGATCCAATTTTATGACTCTTTTGGGGCGCTCATTAAGTGAATACCGCAGTTGTTAAGCAAATCAACTGTCCAACTCTGATCCTGTTTTGCTGTTCTGACAAAACATCATAAAATGGATCACACTGTAAACAGCCATAAATGTGGGATGGTTGTCAGGTGTCTGAAATGTGGTCACAGGACTGCAGCAGGAGTGGGTTCTGGATCCTTTTGCTGCTGGTTTGCTCAGGGCTCACGCTGTGCGCGCGCCCGTACCAATAAAAAAATAGCTTCTGCGCATGCACAGAAGCAAGATCCAAGACGGCAGTGCCCACGGAGACACTGACAGAACCGGCTCCGTGACGTCATTGCCAAGTTACTAACGGTTCTAAAGAACCGGTTAGAACCGGTAGGAAACCACCTCTGGACTGCAGGGATGCCCAGCCACCATGTTGTAAGTACCACTGGGGAGGACTGTTGTAATTTAGAATGGTCGTAAGTCAAGGACTACCTGTATAAAAATTAAAAAATAAACTGAAAACCAATAAAAAGGTAAAAGAATGGTCAGTAAGCAAAATTCACTCAGGCAACAAACAAGCCAAAACAGGAACTGTACAAGAAGCCCACAAAACCTGCTTTTTGGCACAACTACCGAACTTAGCACCTGGCACAGCTTAATGTGAATGTCTGAAATCTCCTCAAGCAACTGCTGTTTGGGCAGAGTTGTGCAGAGTTAAAATAATTCAAATAATCAGCTATTCTGGACATGAAAAATGTGAAAAAAAGGAATAACCCAAAATGAATTATTCTAATGTAATTTCAATGCCATATAAAGGAACATAACAGAAAAATTATAATCATGATTTTCATCACCAGTGTCTTTTCAGATTTCAAAATTCATATTAGGTTAAACTTTATTAGGCTAACAGAAAGGTTACAAACTCAGACTTGAGCAAAAACCAAAAAAAGACAAGGTAAATACTTGACTAACATTGAAGTCATGAAATCCAGATTTAAGTCATTCTGTTCAAATGGACCACATGAGGAGATTGTAGAAATTCACATTAAGGTCTGCCAAGTGCTAAGTTTGGTAATTATGCTAACGCTTTTGGCATGAAGAAATGTTTATTGCCCAGTATAAATAAAAAAAACCTAATTGTGACTCTATTCTTAGATTAAGTATACTGGTTCTTCTATATAACCAAATAACATGTAAAAAACCTAAACGGCATTTATTTATAAGCAATCCAAGCAAGAATCTGGCTGGTCTATATGTTATTAAAACATTTGCTAAACACATCTAACTTGCTGTTACCATAATAGAGCAGCTCAGTAAAAATAACAGCTACTCGCAGCATTAATAAAGTTAATTTTAATTCAATGGCTGGGCTCAAGCATCATATCTAGCCATAAAGTAATTAGTCTGGCTTCAATCTAGAGTGATATGTAAAGTGAACCACTGTTATTAATGTGTAAATGCAGTCACTAGTTGAACAAAAGTTTGAATACAGCTACTGAGTAATAAAGACACTTTTCCGACTGTTTCTTTGAAAGCTGCCAGAATTTAAACCATTCTTGACAGTTTTAAGGAAGAAAAAAATTAAAAGGTGAGAGGTGGCTTTCTCACTAAAGGCAACAATTACAATCAACAATTTTTACCCTTAACATAAACAAATGGTTCTGGCGCCAGAAGGTCAACAATTAGCAAAAATTGAGGGAATTATCTCCGAAGTGCTATTTTCCTATCTATATCTGAAGGACAAGGTCAGCAGGAGACTGTCCTAGAAGTTAAAGGTGTGAGTCATCACCATCACCACCCACCACTGCAATTAGCCTCCATTTAACCTACTAAGAAACAAATCTATCAAATAATATGATACAGTACACTTGCTATATATGTAACAAGATTAAATCTATGATTATGAAACTAAATCACTGTTGCACTGCAGGAACCCATTTCAAATCCTGAACTTAATTTATTCGGGGGGGGGGGATCTAGTAACAACCAAGACATCTAATAGTTTTGAATATAGTATATTCTTTTATAATTATATAAAATTAAAAGCTGGGAGAAGCACTCTATACTTCATAAGAATAAATTGGTTCATTAGTTTTATAGTCCAGTTATAGGATCTCAACAGAGATAGTAATTTTAAAAGGAAAAGTACCTTCCGTATTTGTCCTATAGATATCTTAACTTGGAAGATATGAACTAACAAGCAACATACATATCCTGCTCACACAGAACTCTGAAAATAAACACAGCTTAAACAATTTCGAACAAACTATATGGCTACACCAAGTAGTAAGTAGTACTGTATTCTTGGTGTAATGTTTCCTAAAAAGGTACTGTACTTGTCTACGACACTGAAAGACAATAACCAGTTATTTGTACCTATGAGACCCTCTGGAAATTCCTGGACTATCCTAATTAAATTAAGAGAGATGTGTGGTGGGGTAGGGAATGATACAGAAATGACTCAGAGTATTTTCCCAATGATCTTTATGTAGGTATATGTCCCATAAAGTTAATAGCTGACTATGCAGGAATTGGAATCAGATTTTAAAACATTGGGGGGGGGGGAATGCTTCGTTTTTTTAATACATAGCAAAGTTCCATCAGAAATAGTACAAAATGCTTGAAAGGCAGTTTTTGTTATTCTATTTGAAGGGAAGACATAAAAAGGTAACTGGAGTGCTGCAGCATAACACAATATGAATTGATCAAGAGATGTGTGCATGTGGTGACATCCAAAATATACCTACAAAGGACACCTGTTTTGGAGCAACCTTCATGGCCCTCAGACTGGGATAGAAATGAAAATCTGTGGAGAGATTTCAAGTACACAATGCATGTAAGGAGGCCCGAGAATATTTCTGAGCTGCAAGGACACTTTTAGATGACTTCAGGAAGTTGCATTATCTGCCAAAGGAAGTGTTACAAATACTAACTAAAAAGGGTATCCAAACTTGTACCCCATTCATATTTATTGTTTTCTTATCTTGAATAAACAAACAACTACACCTAACTCGTAAGAATTCATTCAAATATGCAGAAAGATGTAATGTTTAACACTCTACTATGTAGATGTTGTGTCAGCTTCTGTTCACTTAGGGATTCACTGAAACATATAATTTGACCAGGGGTGCATAAACTTTTTCATGAGGACCAAGTGAAGCATGACAACTTTTTGTTTGTGAAGCAAACTTCAAGGGAAGGTTCATAGTGTTTCAAATGTGTTTTTGGTACCCGATCAATTCAGATTGAGGTAGCTAAGGAAAGAATATACTTTTAAAATATTAAAAAAATCACAAGCAAGAAATACTATCTTTAAGCAGGTTGTGCTGTAGATATTTTAAACATCTATCCTAAATTCCTGAAAAGCCACCAATTTTTATTTAAACAAGCAATTCTAGGGTATTTCTTTAAAATTCACATATTAACCTGAAGAGAGTCAGTAAAGTATCAACATTACTGAGTATGAAAAACAAATATGCTAAAACTTTGTAAATTCATGTTAAAACTGTTATGTTTTCAAGGAAACATAATTCAAAAGTACTGTATTTTTAATTTTGGGAAATAACATAAACATGTGTCATACATTTATAAAAAAACCAAACTAAACTATAGTTTAGGCAACACACCTAGACCTTTTTAATTATACATACCTTAGAAGCCTATTATTTGAAGTCAGTTTCCTCTATCAAGTATTTCTAGCTATTAACTTGCTACTATAATAACCATTCATGTATCACATACATTGTGCTGTTGGCTGTCAACATTTTGCAAAGTGAAGCAGAATTTTTGCGTATTTTCAGAAACATGTTGACTTGCCTGCCAGTTTAGGCCAGCAGAACCAATATATGTAGCCCTTCTGTTCAAGGACAAAAGTGCAAGAAAAACAAAAATCTTCCTACCTCTGATACAATCTCTTATTTACTATGAATTTCATTTTAATGTACTAATATAGATAAAAAAGCTGGCTGAGAAATCATCAAAGCTTTAGCTCAGATCTTTAATTCATTTTAAATCACTCAAACAGGACTGATCCAAAGTGAACTAAAGAACCGAGCTGTTATCTGGTAAGGATAAAGAACCTTGTGTCCCTTGGTTCAATTTGAATATTTTTCTACTTGGAACCACTCTTACCAATTTGGGGATAGGACGGGACACAAGGAAGTAAAGAGTTGCTTGTTTTAAAAAAGGATATCACAAAGCAGATGTATGTTGCTACTCACTGCTTTCAATAGTTTATCCCTGATCCAATGCTGCCCTCAACTACATTAATATTCCAAAAAGTTTGTTGCCTTTGCTATATAATAAATTTTGTTTTTATCATGGTATGGGTATAAGCTAGTCAAAGTAAGCAAAGCTTACAGCTACAAAATTGTATTCACATTCAAGATTGTGATTTCATATTGGTTTGCTATGCCTGGGGAGTTAAAGAGATGTACATACTGGTCATCAAAGGCAGTAGCAAAAGATTCTAGTTAACTTGTCAAGTGCTAAACTGTTGACACGCATAGTTTGATCATTTCTTCTTTCTGGCAACATTTATGATTAGACAAAACTTTATCTTTTTCAGCTTATTTACCACACTAAATATAAACTGCAGCTTACTCAGAAACAAAAAACTTGATCATAAGCTAAAAATAAATCGTATCCAGAACTAAGTTATATATGTGCAAAATATTTTATACTCCCTGCCACTGCTACTAAATCTGATAACTTACTTTACATAATACTGAGTCACTAGCACATGATTGATTAATCCCCATTTTATCTCCAATCCCTGAAGAGCCACTAGTAACAAATGTTAGAAAAAATATTATTAGGTTACCTTTTAAAGATGTGAATCAACTACTGAGAAGAATGCAAGATGTGCTTGTTCCTCAAAGCGTACGTTATATATTTTGCAAGAAATGACTCTTCAAGAGAAGACAATAAGGAATGCCAATTTCAAGCAGGAAAAGACCTGGAACTATTAAAATCATATATACCGGTAGTAGTGATTCAAAAAGTCTCCACAACCTACCATATATTTTACAATCAAAAATACTAAAAGTGTTATTTAAAAGGAATAAGCTTAGTTGTCAACTATACTAGGCTTTAAATCCTACTTTACACAGTTGCACTGCTATTTGTACCTAGATTTTCAGAAAATATTTAAAAATTATTTGAAGATACAACCAAAATTGCTAAAAGCCTCTCATGTTTAACAGCAACTAAATTTACTATTTCACACTCATTTATATATTACAAAAAATGGCGTTTCTGAACCTTGGCAACTTTGAATTCTGGGAGTTGACGTTTACGCAGCTTAAAGTTGCCAAGATTAAGATACACAGATATAAAACTTTCAATATTTATGATTTTCAATACAATATGTAATTCATAACTTTCAACATCTCTTGTTGAAACAAAACTTAATTCTGTATTACACTGAGAAAATATTGCATCCTTTAATAAATCATGCCATGCAAGTAAGCATTGTATGATCAAGATTTTTATTAACATTCTCTATATATTGATTGGCTTTTAGCCTAATATTATTAGCAATTCTAAAAATATTTCAAAAAATTATAGGTACAAATGCATATAGTACTATACAAATACCATCAGAATGTAGTGGTTGGACATAAAAAAATAGGCAAATAAATAAATTAGATTTTATCAATTTAAAACTACAAACTAGAAAATACCATAGAAGTAAATCAGAACTCCATCTAAATAAATATGCTTAAAATGGTGACGCCAACTTCTATGCATGACATCCATTTCAAATACAAATTATAATTAGAAGACAATGTGTCATCTATTTAACAATTTGCCAGATATAATCACTTACAAAAAAGTAGCTTTTGTTGTAGTAAAACCAGCTCAGTGTCTTGGGGCACCTTAAATATAACAGATTTGTTAAGGCATAAATTTGATATTAAAATTCATTCTGTTGGATGCTCCTGATGAAACATTAGTTCATAAAAAGTTATGTCATTTATCTGTATTCTTTAAAATGTCTTTAAAAGATTTACTATACTAGATTTGTAACAGAATTAGAATATAGAAACCAAATGGAATGGTCTGCAATTTTTCTATAAGCATACAGTAATTAGCTATATAATTGTATCACATAACTCTTTAGACTACAGATACTTACATATATCCTCTCAATTGGAACTGATGGTTACGGAGAACAAAAATTTAAAGTAGTCGAGAAACACTTGCTGGAGGACCTAACGTGTCTCCTGCAAACTCGCTTCTGACACAAAACTGCTGCTTGCAGACTGTAAAGAGCACACAGCAAGGACTAGACTGTCGAGGTCAGTGCTTGACATAGCAAGGATTAGACTATCTCGAGGTCAGTGCTTGGATTTCAACCTTGCTGATTTTTCTAGAACTCTGCTACTTTGGTCCTTGACAACCGCCTTACTGAGATTAATGAAAATGTCAGCTACTTATTTTCATATTAAATGGAGCAGAGATTTTTATCCAGTCAGAGTTAATACTCTATATGGAAAAAGATTCTCTTTATGCCAAAACACTTTGACACATTAGTAAATGACCTCACAAATATTGATTTTTGACCTTGCGAACTCTAAATTACAACTGCACCACTGTCAATGATGACATTTAACTTAAGTACCATATAGGATATGGCTGCTAACATTCTCAATAACCTGTTGATTAAACATTTATACCATTAAAGAGTTTATCTTGTCTTAGAGATGAATTGTTTCCATTGTAAGCATACCTCCTTTATTTCTAAAATAAGTGGCTTATATTCACATATGTATTGATGATATATGCACAGAGAATCAAACCCAATAAGAAGGAAAAGATATGCTTCCTAATGATACTTCTTTCAGTTCTTGTGGGAGTGACATGCAACCAAGGTAAAATACATTTCCCTTTTTGATGACATATAAGCCTAGTAGGCAGTTTTCAGTCTACTACTGCGGTACATGTAACTTTATTTCCTTTAACCAATCGTTTTTTTAAAAAAGCCAAAACAAGAGTCCAACATGATACCTATGTCAGCAATTAATCTGTAGAAATCTGCCACATTAGCTTTCCCAATTTAAGAGACATAAGAAGAAAAAGGTGTTATGTACAAGGCACTCCACATATTCCCCGTTAAAGCAATACAAAACAAAGCTGCCACACAACCCGAGTTCAGGCAGGCCAATGAATTCAAGCCTTTCAGTTTAAAGTTGGGGGAAAGCCACCTTTTCGGTATTCCTTTAGAGACAATGAACCAAGGCGTGACAAGAGGGGTGTGTCAGTCCAAGAGCTTTAGTACTTTGGAGTTTGGTGTTACCCCATAAACTTTAAGCCTATCAGAAAGTCACAAGGATCTCAATGGCAGAAGAAAAACAGAAAGAGAAAGTGAACCGAAACGCCGGGATTCCCACCCTTGGGGTAGGGAATGAGGCCAGCAGGCATATGGCAATTTGGGGCGACAGCTTTCTCCCCTCTTTCCCCACTCCCACCCCAGGGCTTTGCGGAAACATGAAGCCGGCAAAGGAAGCCCAGGGAAGGGAAGCTTGGGAGGGAGGGAGTGGGGAAGAAGACCCATCCCAAACCCGACGTTTCCTTCCCGCGAAGGCCACCCGAGCAGACGCAGTGCGGAGCTGCCGGCAGAACCAGGCCTAAATCCGGACCCATCGGCCGAGGGCAGCCCCGCCCCCGTGAGGGCCTCGGGTGAGAAAATGGCGGGTGTGGGGGGAAACGGGGAAACGGCGGGCAGAGGAAAAGGGGCCTCAAACTCACCTGTCAAACCCAGAGCTAATAAGGCCCCGGAGGGCCGGAGGAATCTCGCTGGGAAGTCGGACCGGGAATTCTGCTGCTGCTGCCGCCGCTGCTGCTCCCCACCGCCGCCGCCTCCTCCGCCGCCGCCAAGTCCCAGGAAGGGGGTGAGAGAGAGAAAGAGAGAGAGAGCGAGCGGGGAGAGGGGCAGAGGCGGCAGCACCCAGGCGGGGGAGAAGTGGCGGCGGCGGCGGTAGCAGGGAGGAGGAGGAGGGAGAAGCGGCAAGCGGGAGGGGAAGGGCGCGGAGCGGCGGCGGCAGGAGGAGAAGGCAGGGACGGAGGCAGGGGCGGCGGCGGCGGCGGGTCCGAGCCCCGGAACGTTTCGACGCCAAGAAGCAGCGGGGAGAATTCGCTCACATATGAGGGAGAGAGAGAAGAGAGAGAGAACGCCAGGGAGACCCACGAGCCTCTCTTCCGGCTCCCGGCGGAAGTCCCGCCCCCGCCCGAAGAAGATTATTGGTTAATGCCTGAAAGTTTGATACTCGCTTCTTCCCTCGCTCTAATTCGTGCGTACGGCTCTTTCCTTACCCCCACCTCTCAGCTCACGTCCCGGAGGAGAAAGCGCGAGTCTGCGGACAGGGGGGAGGAGATATAGACCGGCCCGCTTCGTGATTGGCTGGAAAGGAAAGCCGTATCTCTCTGCGCGCGCGCGCTCAGAGGAGAAGGAAGGGGGCGCGGCATGATTTTTAAGATGAACGGCACGTGAATCGAAGGGGGAGTGACGTCACCGGCTCTTTCTTGGGATCCGCTTGCACGCCTCTGTGCGCGCGGGGGGAGGGAGGAGGGGAAAGGGGCGGGGAAGTCCCGAGCACGCCGCGACCCCTCCTCTTTCCAAGAGGGCGTTCTAAATGCGTCTGTTATTTTGAAGAAAATTGAGCTCCTTTCGGCTTCCTTAGTAGGGGAGGAGTAAAGGAGAAGCTTGCCAGGAGTGGTTGCTAGTGACGCGTTGTTAGCGAAGGCCGGGAGCGGGGGGGGGCTGTGAGGCGCTGCAACGTAAGGAGGAACAGGAGCCTTGTGGCTCCGTCACTACTGTTTACCTCACAGGGCCGTTGTGTATTTGAAGTTAAAAACACCCCCACCCACCCCAATCTTTCTTCGGTGCCTTGAGTTCTGAAGAGTTTTGAATCCATGTAGCAATAATGTTCCCTTTCAGGTTTTTTTCACTACAGTCTCTACAATTTGTTATTTTACAGAATTCTTACCAGGATGGAAGCATTGGAGTACAGAGTATGCACATATAGATAGTCCACGACTTATAACAGTTCATTTAGTGTCCAAAGTTACAACAGCACTGAAAAAAGTGACTTATGACCGTTTTTTCACAGTTATGACCTTTGAAGTATCCCCATGACCACGTGATCAAAATTCAGATGATTGGCAACTGGTTCATACTTACAACCGTTGCAGCCTCCTGGGGTCATGTGATCTCTTTTTGCAAACTTCGGACAAGCAAAGAAAATGGGGAAGCCTGGTTTACTTAACAACCAGGTTATCAACTGCAGTGATCCACTTAACTTAGCAAAGAAGGTTATAAAATGGGGCAAAATTCAGGTAACAAATGTCTCCCTTTGCAATCTTCTGACAAGCACATTCAATGGGGAAGCCAGATTCACTTAATAACCATGTTACTAACTTAACTGCAGCAATTCACTTAACTATGGCAAGAAAAGTGGTAAAATGCCGCAGAACTTACTTAACAACTATCTGACATAGCAACAGAAACTTTGGACTCAATAGTGATCATAGGTCGAGGACTACCTGTATAGGGGCGAGGTGTTTGTGGGAGGAAACAACATCAGTACTCCAGCATTTCTAAGAACTGCAACAATTCCTTCATTGTCCAGGGAAGGGGAAAATACTGTACCGTAGAGTGACCATAAGCCTCCTAAAAATTGTACATCAGAATCTGGTCCTTGGATTTTATTAGGATTGATTTTGCCTAACCTCAGGTGTGCAACTATATTTGTAGATCATGGTTAAGGTGACCAGACGTCCCGATTTTGGCGGGACAGACCCGCTTTTTAATGCTTTGTCCCGCGTCCCGCCCGCCCTCTAAAAAGTCCCGATTTTTTGAAAGAATGCACGACTAGGGCATTCTTTCAAAAAATCGGCCTGAAAGGGCGGCGTGCGAGATTGGGGGGAGGAGTTAAACTTTCGGCGGGCACGGGTTTGCAAGGGCTCTTCACGGTCTACAAGCCGCCGGGTATGCACTGGAGGGCGGTGAAGAGGCACCTGATGCAGCCCCGCCCTGTCAAAACGGCCGGCGTCGCGGTGGGCGGGGCGGCCCGAGCGAAAGAATTGCATCCAAGAAAGGATTTGAAAGAGGCAACTCGCGGGGCAAAGACGCGAGAGGAGGGGGGTGAGGAAGGAGAGAGAGGGGCGGGTCCTGTCCCCAGAGCTCTTCGGAAGCGGGGCGCAGCGCGGGCAGGAGACACCCGGGGAACTTTCCTCCTCCTCCCCCTTTTCTCCCTGGCTCACACGCTTACAAGTTACTTTTTTTCTCCTCAGCGCGCGCTCTCCCTCCGCCCGGGCTCCAACCTCCCCCCCCACTCCCGCGCGCGCACACCCACCCCCACTCACTTCAGAGGCTCCTCCGTCCGTCCCGTTCCCCCCGCCGCCGCCGCCCTCGCTCCCCACCCCCTCCGCGTGCTCAGCCAGCCAGAGGGCACGGAGAAGGAATTCGAGCACTTCAGGAAGCCGAGCCGGCGGGACTGCGCCGGGTTTCCTAGATGCCTCTCTTTGGCCAGCGAGGACTGCGAAAGCTTCTAGGAAGAAGGGAGGGCGCGTAAAGGCAGCCGGGGGGGGGGGAGATATCCTTGGGAGAGGTTGCTGACAGCTGTTTGAAGGATTGGCGTTCTTTGCCCTCTGCGCATGCGCAGAGGGCAAAACTCATGGCGGCTCCCCTAGAAACCCACCCCCCTGTCAATGGTGTCCCGATTTTTTTTAAAAAAATCTGGTCACCTTAATCATGGTTCATTCTACAGTAAAGGTAAATAATCAAATTAACATAATCACAACAACCAGGTCCCCATATCCTGATAGATGAATGCAAGCAACCCAAAGACAAAATTTAAATTGTCCATTTCATTTATGCTTAGATAAAGACAGCAATGTACATTTTAACTGCAAAGAACATTAATAAAATTTAATTCCCAATTTTCCAAAATCAAAACTTGCAAAGCTGGAAAGTAGAAATCTATGCATTGGCATAGAAATGCATTCATTGTCTGGATTGCTTCCAGAATATTTTTTTTTTCGTAAAACCTAGTTAGATTTTAAAAGCTAAAATGCACAAAGCCCCATCCTCCTTTCCCCACCAAACATCTGTTTTTCTAAGACTGCCCAGGCCTCCTCAAGAGGAGCAATTATCTATTCCTAACAATAGTAGCTATAGGAAAGGAAATTTTCAAGAAACAGTTAAAATTCCGATCTTATTGCAGTGAAGGGGCTTAAAGCTCAACAAATCCTCCAAGGGTATATAACTATAAGGTTCATTTTTCTGGAAAACATTAGGTGGGAATGTAACCTTAACCCTAACCCTAACCTCTATTTTGAGTTAGTTGTGATTCCTAGTATTGTCAGCCACTTTAGAAGTGACTTGCCAGTACCTTCTTTCTAGGACTGAGAGAAAGTAACTGACACAAAGTCCCCAATTGTCTGCTTTATAACAAAGGCAGGACTAAACTAAGTTTCCCAATGTCTAGCTTGGTGCTTTTTTATAACTACCCATGTTTCCCCGAAAATAAGACAGGGTCTTATTTTCTTTTGACCTCTGAAATAAGTGCTAGGCCTTATTTCCCACCCCCCATGTACCGGTATGAGTTGGGGGCAGGGCGAGCAGCCCCTCACGCCAGCTTCCCCGAAGGGTTGCAGCAGGCCATCCCACCATCCAAGAAACAGCTGGTTTGTGGGTGCTGCTCAGGCCACCGACTCCAGCAAGCATGGCTGCTTTTGCAGCTGATTGTGGCCGCAAAAGCAGCAGGACAGGAGGCAAAGCGGTGTGCCCCACGCGCCTCACACCCTCTTTACCTAACGGTGACGGTCACAGCACCATGGAACAGCTGCCTTTTGGGTGCTACTCTGGCCACTGCCTCCAGCAAACAAAATGTTACCGCTACGGAGGTCTCCTTGTGCAATGCTCTGCCGCCACAACTTCGGAGCAAACCTCTGCCTTCCCTGCACAGAATTGCAAGACTGAAGGCTCCGAAGCCAGGGAGGGAGATTTTGGGATGTGCGTCTGTGCAGAGCTCCTCTTTGAAAGGACGATGTGCAGGAAATCCCCCCCCTCACCTGCAGATGTCCTGTCAAAGAGAAGTTTCACCACAACGTTGGTTGCGTTGGGTTGGGCTTTCTTTGCGAGTGGGACGATCTTGGGAGCAAGAGATTTAGGAAGCCTGGGCTGGTGTGGGGTGGTTTCTCCAGTGAAGCATCTGACTCATCCCCAAGGGTGAGTGTCTTGTGGGCTGGCCGGAGAGGGAGCGTCTTCAATGAACTTTGCTCTGTATGTCTCTGTGGGTGGCGGCGGTGGTGTCTCCTCGCAGGGCTCCTTCCAATGTCCCAGATGTGAAGCGACCTCCTGAGCCGTTCCACTGACTCGCCTGACTCACGTCACTTGGCCTCCTGCTGCAGAAGCAGCCGCACCTGAGGAACACTTTTGGGAGACAAGGCAAAGGGGAATAGATTGGCTTTGCCTCGTCCCTTGCCCTCAGTCCCCCTTCGGCTCTCCAAGGGTCTCTCCCAGAACCAAGCGCTGGTGGAGCTCAACAAGAGAAGTGGCCTGCAGGCTTTCAGGAGCAAAGTTTAGGCTGAGAGGAGCCAGGGCAGGGGAAAAGTCGGGAATGAAGGCAAAGGGGAAACAATTGGTCCAGTGCCGCCCCACCGCTCTTCTTTTCTCAGAAATGGAGTCTTGGGAAACGGCAGCCCCAGGCAGGGTTGGTCGGGTGAGTCAGTGGAATGGCTCGTGAGGTCTCAGGATTGCAACGCAATCAGGAATGGAGCCTTTTTTTGTGAACGGCAGGAAAATGGGGAGGGGGATTTTCCTGCCGTTCATCAAAAAGGCTCCATTCCGAGCCTTCAGCATTGCAATCCTGGGATGTGCGTCCTTTTCTCAAGTGACATTTGATCACTTGAAAGGGACAGGCGGCGACCAGAGAGAAGGAACGAGAGGCAGCTCCCTGCCCTTGTTGGCTCAGCTGATCCGCGGGCCCCGCAGGGCCAAGCAGCCATGAGGTGACCAGGGAAAGGAAGGGCTGCCTCCTGTGCTGGCCACGCCCATTACTTCACTAGGGCTTATTTTGGGGGTAGGTTGTATATTAGGCCCACCCCAAAAAATCAGGCTAGGGCTTATTTTCGGGATAGGTTGTATTTTCAGGGAAACGGTATATGGACAAAACCAGAACAAAGGACAAAAGTGCAGTACAAAGTACAGTAATCAACCAGGTTTTGACACACAACATATGTTCACTTCATCTGAATTCACAACAAATGAATGTTTCTGCTTCCAACCTGCAGTTTCTTATTTTGTGCCGCCAAAGCTCCATTTTTAAATCAACTATCATTTTAAAGGCTTTCCAGCAAAATCCATCCAGTCTGAGCAACCAGAATTCATCTGTCAGCTTTTACTGCTGAAACTTTCAAAATTTTCAGAAACTGCTAGGAAATTAAGGTATCTTCCCATTCCCTTGGTGTCTTTGATTGATGAAGCCAGTCTACAACTGGAATTCCAGTACAACCGGATGGCCAACCCAAGATTCTCTTTCAGTCCCATTTTCTTCCTTTTAAAAAAAAAAAACCCACCAGCCTGTTTCTTGGAAACCTTGATGCCAATTGTAAATGTCCTCCAGGGGGCAGTAGCCATGAGAGATATCCAAGAAAAGAATTGCTGAAGGCTAGTGTGATCATCACAAGCTTTATTAACAGTACATAGAAGAATAAACTTGCTGTGTTTCCTGTGACAGACAATTGGTACATATTGCATTCTGCCACGGTACATCCATGGCAAGGGGCTGGTTTGTAAAGGTTTATGACCATCATGCTGAGTATGTGCAAGACAAGTTGTATGAGAAGCTACCTTATCAGCTGATGAAATGCCTTTTCTGTGAACTTAATTATCTTTGGACTTTCTATTATCTCTACATTCATTTGCAGATACAGCCTGTGCCATGCTGCACATCTTACAACCATTTGAAGGGTTGTCCAATGGACCTATCTAAGGGGGTACTTTTGATCCATATTCAAAGTTCTGCCAATTGGGTCATGCAACTGCACTTCAAGTGCTCAGCAACATGACTGTTGGCCGCATCCCACAGTCACGTGATTGCATTTTATGACGGTTTTCCTGAAAACTGGGATTTACTTACAGTTTTGGGCAAAACTGTGCTCATAGTGGGCCATTGATTTGGTCAACAATCATGGCATTTGCTTAATGACGGTCACAAAAATTGTTGTAAAATTGAGTCAATCATGTGACTGACCCACCCTACAACCGTCACGAGTTATGACTGTGATGGGCAGGCTCCATTAGAGCCATAATTTGAGGACTACCTGTGTTATACTTTATGCTAAAATTTTACTATAAATATGGCATTATATCAGCCCGTCCCACTCAGGCAGGCAGGAAAGGTATGTTGTAGACCAAGAGTGCCAAACACAAGGCCCGGGGGGCGGATCCATCCCATGTGGTGCTTAGATCTGGTCCACAGAGCCACCCTGGAAACAGCAAAGGACTGGCCCGCGGTGCCTCTGCCAGTGAAAACGGAGCTTGGGAGGGCCGTACACAGCACTCCTGAGCTCCATTTTTACTGGCAGAGGGTTGCAGGAGACAACCGTTGCAGCCGATAATGGAGTTTGGGAGTCATTTTCGCTGGCACAGTGCTTGGGCACCACAGGCACCCCCAATGTCGAGCTGGCCATGCCCCCCCTGGCGCCCCAACACAAACACAACTCTGATGCAGCCCTCAATGAAATCAAGTCTGACTCCCCTGTATGTAGACCCAATCAGTTAAAGAATTCTGACTGGCAGGATCCAAGAAAAGAGCCTTCTCTGCTGTTGTTCCCATCCTGTGGAAAAGCTCCCACCCTCCCCAAGAAGTGAGGCAGGCATTCACTCTCCTTTTGGGAAGATTTGAAAACTTGCCTCTACAGCCTTACATGGGGAGCCCGGAGGAATACACAACTGTGGACCTGGTTTGTGCCCCAAAAACCTTCCCTTCAGCTTTTAATTATTTTTAAACCAAGTTTCCATCATCCTGGCCTCTTTTTTAAATGTTTAACTTTTATATACTATTTTTATGTTTTAATATTACATTGCATACTGTCCCTCTGTGAGGTGGATGTGGGGTTTCAAAATTTGACAGATAAGTTTGGTTTAGCATGTATAGTTGGATTTGCACAAAATGCTAAGTTATAAAACATGGTTAATGGCAGTGCAGTGGCCCCCAACAATTTCAGCATCAGAAACCAATTCCGTGGAGAGAGGTTTTTTCGTGGACAGGAAGGGCCATCGTTTCGCATGCTGTCTGCATCCTGCAGATGGGGCTTCACTTGTTTGCATGGCCCAGTTTCTGGCATGCTGCAGCCCCGTACAAGTCCACAGACCAGGGGTTGGGGACAATGGTGGCATTCAATTTTTTTACTACAGGTTCTGTGGGCGTGGCTTGCTTGGGATGTGTGGCTTGGTGATCATGTGACTGGGTGGGTGTGGCTTGGTGATCATGTGACTGGGTGGGCATGGCTGGTTGGTCATGTGACTGAATGGGCGTGGCCAATTTGACGTCACTCACGTCAAGGGGTGCCTTGCCTGGCCTTTCCTCGCCTCAAAGGTCTCAAAAAGATGCAATCTCCCTGTCTATTTATTTACTACTACTGAACATCCAAAATATACTATTTAATCTTATGTATATATGCCATATATGTACATACATATTACATAGTGTAGAGCAGTGATGGCTAACCGTTTCCGGACTAAGTATCCAAAGTGTGAGCGCACATGCCCGAATGCACGTGCACACACCCAAACCCCAAAATGCAATGTGCATGTGCCCCCCGCATGCGCCTCACCTCACGCATGTGTGCACATCCCCTGAATGCATCCCACACATGTGCATGCAGCCCCCCGCCCCCCACGCATGCAATCACGGCTCCTCTGCACGCCCCCACCCCCTGTACATGTGCACATGCCCCCCACATGTGCCCTGCCTCCCCACACATGCGCGCACACACCCTGCATGCGTGGCAGAGACCTGAAGACCAGCTGGCTGGTGGGAGGCATGCATACATGTGCAGCGGAGCTGAACTGGGGCGACGGCTCACATGCCATCAGAGAGGGCACTGCATGCCACCTCTGGCATGCGTGCCATAGGTTCGCCATCATGGGTATAGAGTGTGTATAGGCACACAAAAAGATACATTATCTACTATATATATTGCATGTGTATGAACACACACACACACACACACACACACACACATAGAGCAGCTCTTCTAAAACTATACTCATTCAACTTCACTTACTGCATTTGATAAAACACACCCAGAGTCCACTTTCTGCCACAGATTTAACTATAATTTCTGTACATGAGAACATTACACACGCCTTCAAATGTTCTTCCCTAGCTTGCACATGACTGTTAGAGCCAGGAGATGTCATGGATTGAGTAAAATGTGGTGAAACTCATTTAACAACGCTCTTGCTTAGTAACCAAAATTTTGAGCTCAATTGTGGTCATAAGTCAAGGACTATCTCTGCCTTCCTCTGCATGGCAGCCTTGTCCTAGTAAACTCCTTCTCCTTTCTGGCAATTTTCCTCTCTGTTAGAGGCACCAAAATAATCCAGACGATGTAAGGTTTCCTGCTGCAGCAGGAGGTTGGACTAGATGACCTCCGAGATCCCTGCCAGCTATTTCAAAGGGTCTTCTGAAGCCACGTCTAGTGCCAGGTTTGTGGTGCTTCCTTCCTCTTCTTTCTCTCTCTCTCTCTCTCCCTTTCTTCCTCTCCCTTTCTTTCCCCTTTTCCTTCCTTCCTTCCTTCCTTTCTCTTTCTTTCTTCTCTCTCTCTCTCTCTCTCTCTCTCTTTCTTCTCTCTCTCTCTCTCTCTCTCTCTTTCTCTGTCTCTCTCTGTCTCTCTCTGTCTCTGTGTCTGTCTCTCTCTCTCTCTCTCTCTCTCTCTCTCTCTCTCTCTCTCTCTCACACACACACACACACACACACACACACACACACACACACACACACCTGGTCTGGGCACATAGCTCTTCATGATGGAGTCCTTCCCTGGGAGCAAAGCATGGCTTGGACGAACTGATCCAGCAAGCTCCAGAGCAGCGGTGGTGGGAGAAGGAAGAAAGCGAGCAGCGGAAGTGGTGGCTCCGGGAGGGCTGGCAGATGTCCCAGGGCTGCCCATCCGTACCCGCTGGCTAGGCCAGGCTGAAAGCGGCACATCCCCCGTCATGGACTGGATGCAAGCAGCGGGACCTGAGGCGGAGGGGAAGGCAAGCGGGTGGCAGTCGGCCAAAGGCCCCGGGAAAGCTGAGCGCGCCAGGCCCAAAAGGTGAGTGAGCCTCGCCATGTCTCCCCGAGGTGGCTCTTCGGCTGAGCGCAGTGGGTCTCCCTCCCCCACCATCAGCTTCTAGATCGGCCTTACCTTCTAGATCTTCCACGTGCCTCTGCCAGCCTGAATACCATGCCCTTCAGATCCCAACGGAGCCAGCATGTGGCTGCCCGTGAAGTAAGGCTGATAGTGGGTAAGGCCCTTGGGGGAGATGCCATGCTGGAACTGAGACTGCTGCTCTGCTGCAGTGCAGCCCTGGGACATCTGCCCACCCTCCCAGGGCTGCCCATGTGCACCGCAGCGGAGCAGCAGTCTCGGCCCCAGCGGCGGCGGGAGAAGGAAGAAAGCGAGCGGCGGCGGCAGCAGTGCTCAGGGAGAGTGGGCAGATGTCCCACAGATGTCCCGGGGCTGCTGCACATGCACACACACACATCTGCCTGCCCTCCCGGAACGTCACTGCTGCTGCCCCTCTTGACCCCAGCACAGTGGCTGCATCTCCCGTCATGGGCTGGATGTGGGACCCGACCTCGGAAGGTAAGCGGGCATGAGGGAACTCCGGGAAGGCCACATGGAAGGCAGGCAAGCATGGCAGGGCCGCAGGGAAGGGAGTAGGCTGCTAGCTCCGTTCCCCATGGCCCGTGGCCGAGCGGCCCCGACATGCTTGCCTGCCTTCCATGCGGCCTTCCGGGCAGTCCCTGTGGCCAGGCCCACTTGCCTGCCTTTGATCCTGATGGTGAGCTCCAGCCGCAGCAGCAGAAGGAGATCTCCAGAGCAGTGGCAGCAGTGCTCCGGGAGGCCAGCCCTCAGGGCCCTGGGAAAGTGCACAGCAAGGAGTTGCCACTTTGGGTCCTCCCAGTCCGGAAAATGCTGTGGGCGGCAGAGCTTTTCTCTGCTGCCCGCAGCACTTTCCAGATGGGAGTGAAGTTGGACCCAAAGCTAAATTTCGCTGTGCTGCGAAAGATACTTTCCCATTCCCAGCAAGAGCAGCAGGGAAGAGAAGCAGCCGCTGACCTGGAAAGCACATGGAGCTGCTCCTCGGCCCCAGCCATGCGTTTTCAAGCACGGGCTGCTTGGAGTGAAAAGCTGTTGCAATGGCCTGGGCTTGAAAACATATGGCTGGGGCCGAGGAGCAATTCCTTGTGGGTGCTGGCTTGCCTTCCCTTCTACCACCAGCTGTGGGAGGAAGAAGGTAAGGTTGCGAGCCTGGCGGGGATAGTGGGGGGACGCAGCAAGGTAGGCCACAGGCAGCGAGGCCTGGAATGGAGTTGGGCTGGGCCGTGGCAGCGTAACCAGCCACACGAGCCCAGTGGGGATGATGGGGGGGACGCAGCAAGCTTCAGGGGGTGCTAGTGTGACTCGCAGGCTTACCTGTAGGCAGGAGGAGGCAGCTCAGGTGGGGCTCAGGGTAGGCACCCCATGGGAAGGCAGCTTAGGCAGGTAAGCCGCAGAGCAGACTGTGCGCATGCGCGAGTGCCACACAGTGTGCTCTGCCGCCTGGGAGGTGAGGAATGACTGGGTGGGGTGAACGGGCAGGGCGAGCAAGCGGCGACCGGGCGACCAGTTCGGAGGCGTGGCCAGCCAGCAGCAAATACCGGTTCGGCGTGACAGGCCAAATTACAGCTACTGGTTCACCCGAACTGGTGCGACCCCTGATTTATGGAACATAAAGGCTATGCTCATTTGCCACAGTATGCTAATATGAAAGCTGATTTAGTCCATGTAGTACTGTTTCAAATGAAGGAATGATACATTAAGCCCAGCTTTATGATGGTTTAGTGCAATATTGACATACAACTATTATGGATTATAAATATGATTTTGGCTTATATTGTATGAATATACTAAATATTTGTTATATAACAAATATAACAAAATAAACCAGTTGTGATTTATTTACAAAAAATGAGAACCACATAGTAGAGGATTGTTTTTATTTTTGTTCCCATAAGATGCTTTATTTCTTCAACAGCTTTATACTTAGGATTAAACTCAGATTTCCATATTTTGTTTAAAGTCGTCATGATTCCACAGCAAAGCTGGAACTCCATGGGCAATTATTTCAATTTAGTAGAATTGTGACCTCTTTCTGTTAGTCCCAGCGGGCCTGAAGTGAGTAGGAGCTGCATTAACTATGTTTTTATTAGCAAGCCAGTACCACTATGTTCCTCCCCTCCTTTTCCCCTCCATTTCCTAAAAATAAAGTAAAAGAAGGGTTTGTTCTGCTTCGTTGGAGCAAAAGCACAGCACAATAGAAAGCCATTCATCTGCATAAATAGTCGCTGTCCTGTGACATCTTTTTCTATCAAAAATATTCATGGAGTGAGCCTCATTGTTTTTATTAGCAGACTACATGATGAAGCAATGGAAGTGGTATTGAAGTGACATGCAAGCATAAATGATGGGCATGGCTAGGATTTCCTTAAGGCTGTAAACTCATGGCATTATATGACGAATTCCCTTTCCTGTAATTTTAGCCTGGAGATGTATTACTCCTGTACAGGTAGTCCTCGGCTTACAACCACAGTTGAGCCCAACATTTCTGTTGTTAACTGAGACATGTGTTAAGTGAGTTTTGCTTCGTTTTATGACCTTTCTTGTCTTAGTTGTTAAGCGAACCACTGCAGCTGATAAATTAGTAACCCGGTTGTTAAGTGAATCTGACTTCCCCATTGACTTTGCTTGTCAGAAGATCACAAAAGGGGATCATATGACCTTGGGACACAGCAACCATCATAAACATGAACCAGTTGCCCAATTGAATTTTGTTCACATGACCGTAGGGATGCTGCAAACGTTGTAAGTGTGAAAAAAAGGTCATAAGTCACTTTTTTCAGTGGCGTTGTACTTTTGAACTGTCACTAAATGAACGGTGATGTAAATTGATGTCACATAGTGAATATTGTCAGTTGTATGTCTATGTAGAGTGATGCACCCCTATTTAATATTATGGTACATTCCAATATAAGCAGAACACGTGATATGATGTTCTTTGCGCATGTGTGCATTCCTAAACCACCATTTTTTTCTTCTTACTTAGCTCTTGACCTGAACGGTCGTGTTTTCTTAGCAAAGATGTAATTATTCAGGATTTATTGTTTTTGTACTGAAATAAACATTTTCTATTAGATATTTAATCTCGGTTTTATTTCTAACTGTCTGAATTCCAAGTAAAGATCCAACATCGCCTCTGAGATTTTATTCTCACCCCAACAATCGAGGACTATATGTACTGTATGGTTTATCCTTCAGCTGGTTTCATCATTCAGTTCTGAAAATCATACTGTTTTCTCCTATAGCTATTACATTTATGAATTGGTTGGGGAATTCTAGTACATTGAAAGGCAGATTTCAGGCAGTTCTCAACTTATGACCGTAATTGAATTCAGAATTACAGTTGTAATTTGTTCCCATCATTAAGCAGATCATCATGTGACCGACTCAATTTTAGGATTTTTTTTTGTGGTGACCATTAAGCAAATGTACTATGGCACTGGTGGCGAACCTATCGCACGCGTGCCAGAGGTAGAACGCAGAGCCCTTTCTGTGGGCATGAGAGCCGTCGCCCCAGTTCAACTCCATCGCGCACCTTCTGCCGGCCAGCTTGTCTTCGAGTCTCTGCTGCGCATGTGGGGGGTGTGGGGGCCCATGCACGCATGAGCAATGGTGGGGCGCATGCACAGGGGCTGCGCACATTGCATTTTGGGGGGTACAGGCATTGCATTTTGGGGGTGCGGGCGGCGGCCAGCTGCTCTTCTGGGCCCCTGCACAGGGGGTGGGGTGCATGTGCAGGGGCTGCACGCATTGCATTTTGTGTGTGCGGGCAGCAGCCAGCTACTCTTTCAGGTTCCGTCGCACGCATGTGCGGAGGCCAGCTGCTCTCTTCTGAGTTCTGGCGTGCACATGCATACCAAACAGCTGGCCAGCGTGCATGTATGCGTGTGACAAAAGAGCAGCTGGCGACGGTGCATGTGCCCACAGAGAGGGCTCTGTGTGCCACCTCTGGCACATGTGCCATAGGTTCACCATAACGGCTATAGGGTCTCCTGCTTGAGCAGGGGTTTGACTAGAAGACCTCCAAGAGCCCTTACAACCGTATTGTTATATGTTTTGACCTGTGGTTGTAAAGTGAGCATCATGATTGTAAAGTGAATACTGCAATGTGTAAGTGAATGCTGCAGTCATTAAATGAACCCATTGTTGACAATATGCAATTTTTGCTGGATACCATAAGTAAACCCTGGTTTCTGTAAAAAAAAAAGACATAAATTGTGGTGCAAATCACCATAAATGCGGGAAGATTGCCAAGTGCCCCAAAAGCTATCCATATGACCATGAAGGTGCCAATTTGGAATCCAGATTATAAGTACCTTTTGGGGTGGCAGAGAAACTTCAATAGGTTGTTAAGTGACTGATCCTAAGTCAAGGACTACCTATATTAGTAAACATAAATAGTTCTCTGCAACTATGATCATGTGATCAAAATTCAGACGCTTGGTAACTGGCATGTATTTATGACCGTTGCAGTTTCCCGGATCATGTTATTTCCTTTGGTGACTTTCTGGCAAGCAAACTCAGTTGCGAAGCCAGATTCACTTAACAACAGTGATATGAACAACTGCAGTGATTCACTTAACATCTGTGGCAAGAAGGGTTGTAAAACGGGGGCAAAACTCCCTTAACAACTGTCTTGCCTAACCATGGAAGTTTTGGGCTCCGTTGTGGTCATAAGGATTACTTGTCCTGTTTTTCTTCCTTTGGATGGGAGTATTGCCATCTGGCCTGCTTTGAAAGTTGCTTCCTGTCAATGCAAGAAACCAAAAACGTGAGAAACTGCTTTAGAAAACTTTCTTTATTGTTGCTCCTCTTTAGATAGGAATTTTGCTAAACCAAAACACAGATCTGCATAACTGTTAGGGAAGGTCCATCTAGGTCTCTCCCTGCATACCAAAGATTTAATGAGGATCTGCCTCTTTGCTCCTTGGGAAAGCCTCCCTCCCTCCTGCGACTCTGTATTACATTCCATCACATTTCCAAGGACATCAGCAATTTCACAGCTAACACTGCTGTTCCCTTCTAGCGCTAATAAAAACCAGAGCATGCTTATTGATGGTATTAATATCAATGGAGGTATTAGAATTAGAATAACAGAGTTGGAAGGGACCTTGGAGGTCTTCTAGTCCAACCCCCTGCCTAGGCAGGAAACCGTACACCACTTCAGACAAATGGTTATCCAACATCTTCTTAAAAACTTCCAGTGTTGGAGCATTCACAATTTCTGGAGGGAAGTTGTTCCACTGAATGTTCTAAATGTCAGGAAATTTCTCCTTAGTTCTAAGTTGCTTCTCTCCTTGATTAGTTTCCACCCATTACTTCTTGTTCTACCCTCTGGTGCTTTGGAGAATAGTTTGACTCCCTCTTTTTTGTAGCAACCCCTGAGATATTGGAACACTGCTATCATTTAATTACCTTTGCTCTCTCCTTTACAAATTATTGACAAATAGACTACGGGAGAAGAGGAGCGATATAAGGTAAAGTAGAAGGAAGCAACCCCTTACAACCATCTTCCTTACAACCATTTTGCCCCATGACGTCTAAAAGATCTAATGCTCTTTTGAAAAAGTGCTAAAGCCTTGTGCAAAAAAAGTTGGAGTGACAGGTTGCAGCTACCAAAGAAGAGTGTTGGATGATGTAGAAAGCACTTTCTTAATGTACCATGGAGGGTCTCCCCACCCCCCACTTTCCCATTATTGCAGCTTGAAGTGTCCTGTAATCATTGTTTATTAACATATCATTATGATTTTGCCTTTGTTTTATTCTGCCAATTCAGTTGATTCAGGAGGTGGTGTGGGATAGTGTCCTCAGACTCCTGGCATTATGTGAAACGGCTGTCTAGAACCTTTCTCCAGAAGTAAATCAACTTATAAGGAACATCAGTTTATAAGGTCACCTGAAATATGTATTATTCACTTTGACTAAAAAACTAAATAGTTCATGGGTCACATTGGCATATGTGTGGTCTGTTTTAATTCCGTATATGAATTGGAAACTGGCCATTGTGGTTTCGCTAATCTTGGGGGGGGGGGGGGAGGTTAATCAGGTTTAGATCTTCTTAGTTCACTTATTATAGAACTCTTTCCTGGTCTGTGAACTGTGATAAAGATTGATTGATCATAGATCTCTAGACTACATGGGAAATTGTAGAAGACTTTCATATTGTTCCTAAGAAAATTAAATGGATGTGTCCATGAAGGCACCATGACTTGAGGGACTCTCTATTTTAATATGGTTAAATAAATAAATAATGTGGTTTAAAAAACCTGGCGCAATTTGCACTTTTAAAATATTTAGCTTTTCTAAATTAAAACTTAAATATTTTTTTATTGTGAACCATTATTCATATACTTTCCATGAAGTTAGCAATAAATAGTGTCCTTCCTTGATAGGGCCTTTGATTTTTGCACACCGCAAGTGTGCAAAATCCTATGATTTCATATTTATGAGCTAATGTTGGGATTTGATTAACCTGATTCTATCAAAAGCCCTCCCTTGTTGTTTGATGTAGATGCCATCATTTCTATTTTAGAAAATATGTTTCATTTGGATCATGTACCATAACCTGGAGTGAGGCATGTCACAGATCATTCACTTTGCCTTCATTAAGTCCCTTTTTCTTCCTATTCCTGATAGATAAAATTTGAAAGAGACCACTGAGTAAGATGAATAATTGCTGGTCAGCCCAGTTAGGTAACAGCCAACAGGGATCTATTTCCCTAATCGTCTCTGTCTGGCATGCCTCTATATCTCTCTTCAGGACAGTTTTGGACAGCTTCTGTTTTTCCTTCCAGATGTGTTCACCAGCACATCTGGAAAGCAACAGATTGGGAAAGGCAACTGTTGGAAGTAATATTCTTCTGGGTTCAGTTCCAAGTGGGGAAAAAGAACACTGGATTCATGGAAGTTGCTTGGAAAGAAGGTTTTAATGGAGAACAAAGGAACAGGAGCACATGGCATGAGCTCCTGAACAGAAAAGGTGGATCACATGTTTTCAGGTGTTGAGTCCAGAGAAAAGGGCAGGAGAGATGCTGAGTCCCTTGCTTTATACTCTCTTTTGGGCCCCTCCCTAACTGCTTCCTGTTCCTATATAGAAATGCACTCCATTGGCTGCCAGATTCACAGGGCATTCTGGGGCATCTTTTGTGGGCTGTCCTGAATCCCAGGTGCATGGTCGATGGAATCTTACCAGGTCCCATGCGGTGAATGAAAGGGCTTTGGGACTCCCATTATGATTCTTCCTGTAGGTGCTTGTTATGTAAAAATACTGTTTCAGGCTAGGTGGGGGGAATGAGCTGGGCTAGGCCATTCCTTGATGGCCCATTGGCAAGGGTGGGAGGAATGGGTGAGGTGGCACATAAGATGAGTCTTTTGTCTGCTTAGAAGCATGTTTCCAGGGATATTCTACTGTATATAATATTCTGCCTTTTAATATTTCCCGGGGTATTTCACCCTTCCATGAGGGGGTGGGTATTAACTTCCTACACAACCATGCATAGTGCACTCTAAATTTAGATATCCACTTGATGTTATTTTATAATCCCTATTATGTTGGATTATAGTCCTTGCTAGTGGATGATGATAGAATTTGTTCCATGAAGTTTGGGACTCTGAGGAATTCTGGGAGTTGGAGTCCATAGGTCTTAAAAGTTGCCAAGGTTGGAGACCCCCTGCTTTAGAATGTATTCTTGCATATTCCCTGTGTTATTCCTCCTGTTTGGCAGTTTAGTATCAGCCTAAGAAGAAGCTGTCCTGCTGATTGGTTGAAGTGGCAGAGAGAATTACTAGGATGATAAAACTTTCTTCTTTAAAATGACCATGAGAATGGCCATTATTGAATCCACTGCTATCATTGACCCATTCACGAGTGGTGCATCCTATCTTTCTTTATGGGCTTTTGACTTCTTTTCCTGTAACTAGTCTATCAGGGACATTCCCCCCACCCAAAGTAAGGAGCCTTTCTCAGCTCTTGAGTGGCATGCTGTAGCTGCTATCCACTACTTAGTAAAAAAACAGGGGGGGGGAAATGATCTGACATCATTTACTGTGTAGTGTGTGCATCTGAGTCCCTCTTGCCTCTTTATGACTTCCTGGACAAGTCCCTGCAGTTTTCTTGGCAACGTTTTCAAAAGTGGTTTGTCACTGCCTTATTCCTAGGGTTGAGAGAGAGAGAGAGAGCGACTGGCCCAAAATCACCCAGTTGGCTTTGTATATAAGGTAGAACTATATTTCAGTCTCCTAGTTTCAGATACAGTGCTTTTCACTACTATCCCAAACTTGCACTCACATTTAAATTTGCTTGTTAAATATGATTAATTTAATTACCCTTCTCATCTTTCTCATCCTCTCATTTCTCATTCTTTTTCATTTTCTCATCTTTCCTACTGTTATAAGGAAATATCCTTTTAGGTTCAGTTCCAAGTGGGGAAAAAGACACTGGATTCATGAAGGTTGCTTGGAAGGAAGGTTTAATGGTGGACAGGAGCACATGGCAGGAGCCCCTGTACAGAAAAGGTAACTTACATGGTTGTGTGGTGAAGAGAAAAAAGAGAGAGAGATATGCTGAGTTCCTGGTTTTTATAGTGTAAGTTGGGTCCCACCTCTTAGATTTCCTTTTCCTGTATAGAAATGTATCCCATTGGCTCTCAGACCCCCCAGGGGCATGCTGGGGTGGCTCTTGGCTTTTGTCTAATCCAGCTTTGGCTGAAATGAAAGGGCCTTGGGCTAATCCTATTATGGTTTTGTCATGCAAAAGACTTTCAGCCAGGTGAGAGGAATATGTGAGCTTAGCAGGGGTGGGGGTTTCCAAGAGGAGTCTTTTGTTTGTTTAAAAGCATGTTTCCAGATATATTCCACATAATATTTCCTACATTTTAATATCTCCTAGGATATCTCATTTCCTAGGAGAGGGGTGGGTGCTAACTTCCTACAATCCCTCATTTTTTTTTTCAAAACATGTGAGTGCAACACATGTTTTGACACAAGCTTCAAATTGATCAGGTCAGGGAGATTTTATGGGTGCTTTCAATTTTCTCTGATGCAGAGGGGAAGACGTTGAAAGAGGCAGTTGAAAGAGGCAGCAGCAGGATTCCTTCAGTGGCTCCCAAAAGGAGAGCTTTCAACCATGATGGTCAATGGCCAGGGCAAAAGTTCTGGCAATAAATTTACAGTATCCAATTTTCCATGCCAATTATGTTCAGATGTTTGATAACACTTTCGATGAGCTCCCAGACAGGTTTCAAGCAAGCACAGGCCCCACAATATTCCCACAGCCATGGTTTACCTTGAAATCACAGGCTGCCCATTTCCAAGGGATGGTTCTTGAATCTGCCCTAGCTCTTACTTTAGTGCATCTAGGATTTGTGAGTCCAAATTGAAATTAGCCAGTGTGCAATCTAGGCTTTTCCTTTTTTTTTTTTTTTTAGAATGAGCCCTGGGACTCTTACTCCTGAGACCACCAGTGCAAAATATCTTGCTTTACTGGGCAGCAGTCAGGCCTTGGGTTTTCGAAGATCCTTTCTGCTAGCTCTTCAAGTGGGGAAATTGCCTGAGGGGATCTGTCCCCTTCCCCCATGGAATTAGCAGGGAGATATGACTGCCTGGGCTTTAATGCCACAAAGCAGGAGTCAAAACAACAACAACAAAAAAAAACCAGCAAGCTAAAAGCAGCTTTGGGTGGGGGTAGGTGAAAAAGGGATAACCTCAGTCTAATTCTGAATGGCGTGTCTCTGTGTGTTTGTGTATGCAGCTACAAATTTACCTCCCACTAGACAGAAATCTAAAGTGTACAGAACTCACTGTGGCAACCACTCCCAATACAATTCTTACATGAGTACATTAAACTGATTACAATATAGATGAGACAAGAAAGAGAAACGTTACAATGAATTTCAGTGAATGAAGCAAGGAAAGAAAGAAAACAAAGAAAAAAAACTTTACAATGAATTTCTGTGACTGAAGCAAAGAAAGAAAAACTTTACAATGAATTTCTGTGACTGAAGCAAAGAAAGAAAGAAAAACTTTACAATGAAGTTCTGTGACTGAAGCAAAGAAAGAAAACTTTACAATGAAGTCCTGTGACTGAAGCAAAGAAAGAAAACTTTACAATGAAGTCCCCCCCTCCCCCCTAGTCTTTTCAGCTGTCTGCTGGGGATTGAAAATAGATGTTTGGTCTTTATTTGTCCATCTCAGGGTCCTTTCATTCATGTCTGCTGGGTGGCCTTAGGTGTTGGTGGTAAGGCTGGTCAGCCAGGCTTGGAAAGATCTGCTCCACTCTGGTTGCTGTGATGACTAGAGGACTAGATTCAAACCCAATTCTGGCTCAAATGGATGGAATGTCTTTACTGGAGGCAGTTTCTGAGCCCATTTGGTCTGCTTCCATAGGCTTCAGGATCATGTGTGCAGGGCTGAAAGACATAAGAACAGGGTCCCTTCCCCCTTTTGCTGGTAATTCTACCACGAGAGGCATTGTAAAAGGATTAGAGATTTGGGGGGGGGTAGATAGCTTGTAGGCAGGGTTTGAGGAAAACAAACAACACATCAGTATCGCAGTTAAATCAATTATAACAAAATGGAGACATCACCGGGGAAAAAATGAACAGACATTTCCATCTTAGCAGAGAATTGGTATCCATTAAACATCACAGAAGAGCAATATTAAAACTGTTTGCATGTACATACAGTAAATGTGAGAATGGAATTTTCCTGTAAATTAACTTAAAACATTGTCCCTTAAATTTTGGCTTTTCTTAAAAACACCGAGAGGAATAGGAAAATTGAACTCTGTTCCTTGTCCCAGATCAGGTTGGCCAGTCCTAACTGGGCAAAGACATTTTCCTTTCTTTTCAGTGCTTTTAATTTTCTAACAATTTGAAATTCATATCTCTAGGAAACAGAGATATTTTACAGTTGCAATTACCTCGAGTGCGCACAAGACAAGACAAAGACGTACACAGACACAAAAACATGGACAAAGAGGATGACAGGACACACACACAAGTCCTTCCTGCCATAAATCTCAGTTAAAATTAGGGAAGGCACAAGTCTTAACAAACAAACCACGTGGTTACATATAAGAGAGAGAGAAGAAAAGAGAGAAGAAACAACAAACACCTCAACATTTTTCCTTTTCTGTTTTCTTAAGTACCTTTATTTAGCCAAATTGGCTGTTTTGTTTTGTTTTGTTTCTCTGTGTCATCCCTCAGCAAAGCCCATTTTCTACACAAGTTTCCTGCTTTTACTTTTTGCACATTCCTGTCATACAGATACATTCCTGGCGTCCCAGGTTCCAAGCCCACACAAGGGTCTCCGCCACCCACGAACTAGAGCTTCCCATGATCCTTTAAATGTAAGGTTCACTTTGGCTTAGCTAGTGACGCGCTCAACAGTTTCAGAGGCTAAAAAAAACTCTGGGAAGGACTTCCGATTCTCTCGTAGAAGTAAGGCCCCCTTCCTGTAGGGAATCTCTCTAGGTTTATCAGATCCAAAAAGGGGATCTGCGAGGACTAGCCGCCCCTGTACAGCTAGTACTAGGACCTCCACACTCACGGGCTTCACATTTAGAACTGAAAATTCTGGGGTTTGCTTTTGGGATGTGCACATAAAAACGACAACAACAACAACAAAATTTGCTTTCCCACCCTTCAGTCACATACATACACACACACACACACACAGACATTCTTCCTCCTTCCCTAACAGAAGGTCCTGTGCTCTGTAAACGCTAAACAGAACTTACACAAATCAAAACAGAGAAAGAGAAGACATTGACACATAGGCTGGTAGATGAGAAAGAAACTCTATACTACCAAATGAGGATAAACAAAAATAATTCAATATTATGAAAAGCTGTATGAGCAAGAAGTTTCAGAAAAATAAAATTAAAGAATATTTGGAAAAAATGGAATTGCCTAAAGTACCAGAAAAGGACAAAAACTATTAAATGAATGAATATCAATGATGGAATTATCAGAAGCAGATCAAGAGACAAAAGAACAACCAAACACCAGGACCAGGTGGGCCAGTGGCAGAATTTTACAAAGATTTTACATAATGAGGTATTGATTGATGTAAAGGTACCACATTCCTGAATGGGAGCAAATATTACTTTGATTCCAAAATAAGATTCAGATTTAATGCAGATAAAACTATAGGCCCATCTCTTCACTGAATGCTGACTATAAAATATATACTTCAATAATGGCAGCAAACTAAAAGGTTCCTAAATGAATTTATACATTCAGCTCTCTTAAGCTATTTCTAAGAGACAGATTAAAAACAAAATGAGAATGATTTTAAATACATAAAAAAAGGCACAAGAAAAGGATGCTATTGATTTTGATACTGGAAGTGCTAAATATAAATATTATGGCAGACACAGAAATTAAAGGCATGGAAACTTTGAAAACTAATTTTGCACCAAGTGAGAAATAAAATATGTTAATAACCAACCTTACTGACAATTTTGTTGTCCAAAAGGTAGAGAAGAGAACTAGAGGAGATAATTAAGTCCATACTTGACTTAATACTTACAAACAAAGAAGAAGTTGTAGAAGGATTTGAAACTGCATCATTAACATAACAAAAACGATTCAACACAATTGAACACACTAAAGTCTTAGATTTTAAAATAAAGCTGACCTTAATAAACTCAAGAGAAACTTGAGAAAGATTCCTTGGATGAAAGTCTTAAAGGAAAGAAGCAACTCAAGAAGCTTTGTAAACTCTGAAAAAACTTGATTATAAAAGCCAATTGCACAAAAGCAATCAGGAAAAAAAAAAAAACCAGAAATCCAAGAAACACCAGCATGGCTGCACAAAGACCTCACTGACAAATTGAATGAATGAAGGACAGATACAAAAATGGAAACAGGGACACATAACTAAAGCAGAATATCAGCAGATAGCAAGAATCTGTAAAGAAAAATCAGGAAACAAAAGCCTTGAATGAACAACGACTTGCAACAAAGTGAAAGATAATATAAAAGATTCTTCCAATACATAAAAAAAAACAAGAAGAAAAATCAAGGAAACAGTTGGACCACTAAGGAGAGAAGGCAACACAGAGAAAGCCATGAGTTGCTTAACTCATTATTTGCATGTCTTCTTGCAAAAAGAAATGCAACCCAACTAACCAGAAATATAACTGGAAAGGAAAAAATAAAACAGACTGTAAACTAAAGTTAAAATAAGCAAAAACAGTAAGAGAACACCAGGTCCCAGAGTCCTAAAGGAGCTGGTAAATGAAATCTCAGAACCACTGCACATCTTAAAAAAAAAATCTTGGGACACGGGGACCACCTGAGAAACTGGGAAAAAGCTAATGTGGTTCCCATCTTCAAAAAGAAAGAAAAAAACAACAACAACAAAATTCTGAGTCCATGGTTCTAAGGCAAAGAAAAGTAAAATCCTACCCCTAGGTAAGGAAAACCAAAAATATAGATAACTATTATAAATTGGTGCAACAAATTAAAACAGATTTGGAGAAGTGGAAAAGAACCACCATAAAATGAGTATCCTGCAATGGCTAGCAGACAAAACAGGGCTGGGGGGGGGAGAAGGGGGGGGAAGGAAATATCAAAGGATTTAGGAAGATACATTAACTTGGTTAAACAAAAAGCATGATTATTTTTTCCCTAAAATGATTTGTACCCAGACAACACACTATTCAATTGAAATTGGAATTTACATATGCCATAAAGTATAATTAAAAAGCAAAAATTACCCCCCACACACATACACACATGCAAACACACATTTCCCAGTTTTCTATGGTTTAAAGTAAAATTTAGAGGTAGGTACTCACCTTCTTTCCAAGCAGCCCTTGAATCAAAACCCCTTTAAAACCTACTTCCCAATGGCCAAGGCCTAATAAATTTATTTAGGCCAGGATCATTGAAGAGGTTACTTGGAAATCCAGCTGGCTCGCCAATTGTTATAAGGAAATATCCTTTTAGGTTCAGTTCCAAGTGGGGAAAAAGACACTGGATTCATGAAGGTTGCTTGGAAGGAAGGTTTAATGGTGGACAGGAGCACATGGCAGGAGCCCCTGTACAGAAAAGGTAACTTACATGGTTGTGTGGTGAAGAGAAAAAAGAGAGAGAGATATGCTGAGTTCCTGGTTTTTATAGTGTAAGTTGGGTCCCACCTCTTAGATTTCCTTTTCCTGTATAGAAATGTATCCCATTGGCTCTCAGACCCCCCAGGGGCATGCTGGGGTGGCTCTTGGCTTTTGTCTAATCCAGCTTTGGCTGAAATGAAAGGGCCTTGGGCTAATCCTATTATGGTTTTGTCATGCAAAAGACTTTCAGCCAGGTGAGAGGAATATGTGAGCTTAGCAGGGGTGGGGGTTTCCAAGAGGAGTCTTTTGTTTGTTTAAAAGCATGTTTCCAGATATATTCCACATAATATTTCCTACATTTTAATATCTCCTAGGATATCTCATTTCCTAGGAGAGGGGTGGGTGCTAACTTCCTACACTACTATCGTCTCCTATTAGTATCTTATGATTTATTACTTATTTATATTTTATGATTAATGATTGTAACTATGGTTTATGATCTATGACCTATCACTTTGTTGTTTGATTGAGAGTTTATGCACCGGAGACAAATTCCTTGTGTGTCCAATCGCACTTGACCAATAAAGCTATTCTATTCTATTCTATTCTATTCTATTCTATTCTATTCTATTCTATTCTATTCTATTCTATTCTATTCTATTCTATTCTATTCTATTCTATTCTATTCTATTCTATTCCATTCCATTCCATTCCATTCCATTCTATCCCTATCCCTATCCCTATCCCTATCCCTATCCCTATCCTATCCTATCTTAACCTATCCCTACCCTACCCTACCCTACCCTACCCTATCCTATTCCATTCTATCCCTACCCCTACCCCTATCCCTATCCCTACCCCTATCCCTATCCCTATCTCTATCCTATCCTATCTTAACCTATCCCTATCCTACCCTACCCTACCCTATCCTATTCCATTCTATCCCTACCCCTACCCCTACCCCTACCCCTACCCCTACCCCTACCCCTATCCCTATCCCTATCCCACTACTGTTTTCTAGTCTATGACACTAAATATTACAACTTGGAAATTATTTCTAGATTCTCTGAAGGTGTGTGTGTGTGTGTGTGTGTGTGTGTGTGTGTGTGTGTGTGTGTGTAAAAATGGAGGCTACATGAAGCCCTAAGTCTTGTGGTCTGTGGTTGTGGTCTGAGATGGTTTGGGATTGTGTTGAAGTCAAGGCTGTTCATGTAGTCCTTTACTGAGAAATCAAGTACTGGTACTGACCAAAGACAGCATCTCAAATCCTTTATCCAGCCTTCAGGTTTAGATAATAGCATGTATCACATCTTTATTTTTCTCAGTCAATCGTATTTATTCTTCTACCATGGCTTGTGTGCACAGTATGTATCTGAAACATGTTGTTTTAGAGTTTCCTCTCTTAAGCTGATGGCAATAGCTTAAAAACAACAAATTAAGAGTAATTTCCATTGAGGCAGCCAATTCTGGTGGAGTCCAAAGAATGAAATCAATCTCCCATCTCATCACTGTTGATATCAATCAATATTTGTCTTCAGTTCAACTAGCACTGTTGAAAAAAATAAAACTATCTGCAAGAGAGAAATAGAATTTGTCTGAATATTAAAAGGGCATTCATTCCAGAAAAAAATTAGTCATAATGATAAAACAAGATATGATAGAAAAGACAAATGTGAGATTGAAATCTAAACTTGAATTTGGATGTAGAATAGGAGAAAATATTAAATTTTATTTATGGAGATCAAACAAGAAATATGCAGACATCAAATATGTCTCTATGCTAAACAAGTATTTTCATATCAGTCCCAATGGAAACAGATCTATTTTTCCAATTATGTTGGAAGTCATGTCTATACCAGGGTTGTCAAACTCAATTTTATTGATGGCCGCATTGAGGGCCGGTTGTGTTTGACCTCAGGGGCTGGAGTGGGCATGTCCAGGGTGGGCGTGATATCACTCATATCGGGGGTGCCTGTGGTGGGCCGAGAGCTCTGCCAGAGAAAACAGGCTCCTGAGCTCCATTTTCAGCTGCGACAGCATCCTGCACCCCTCTGCCAGTGAAAACGGAGCTTGGTAGTGCGGCCCTCCCGAGCTCCGTTTTTGCTGGCAGAGGGCCAGTCCTTCGCTGTTTCCAGGGCAGCCCTGCGGGCCAGATCTAAGCACCCCATGAGCCAGATCTGGCCCCCGGGCCTTGAGTTTGACACGCCTGGTCTATATCATGTAGATCTTCTTAATGCCATTTGAATCCTGCTTTTCAGCAAATTTAATTATCATAAATATAGGAAATGATTAGGCTAAGTCTCAGGAAGGGGTCAAGTACATCATCAGTCTCAAGCCCCTTCACACCCACAAGAGATCTACGCAAGTCCAGCCCCCATTGGAATTTCATTGATTCTTATCTACCAATGTTCCATTGACTCTTATCTACCACCAATTTGTCTTGGCTATTAGTGGTTCTGATTCTTGTAGAGAGATGGCATGGATTAAACTTGTACTTGGTTCCTGATTTCTTGTGCCTGGCATTAATCTGAACCAGAGGTGGGTTCCTACCAGTTGAGACCGGTTATATAGAACCATTAGTAACTTGGCGGCCTGGGTCGCTGGAACCTGCAGCGATCCAGGCCTGCCACGTCCCTGAGCCAGTTCTCTCGGTGGCGCCATAGGTGCCGCCATCTTGTTTTTTACTTCTGCGCATGTGTGCGCGCGGTGCGTCCCTGAGCGAACCAGCAGTAGAAGAATCCAGAACCCACTCCTGATCTGAACTAACACCAAAATTTTTCATAGAATCCAGAAGACCCACGTCCAGGTGAGTGGGCGGAGCCTCGCGCTGCCACTGCTACCAGTCCTCCGAACCACCCGCAGCCACCGCTACAGGTACGCCCAGACAGGGCCGAACCGGTAGCATTTCACCCCTGCCCAGGATGCTGAAACTGTCACAAATACATACATGCCAATTGACAAATGCCTGAATTTTGATCATGTGACTATGGGAATGCTGCAATTGTTGCAGGAAGGAGGTTTGGTCATAAGTCACTTTTTTCAGTGCCATTGTAATGTTGAATGATCACTAAATGAATGGTTGTAAGTAAAGGACTATCCATATCTTATTCCCTTCTATTTCTACAAAGATGAGGAAAAAGTAATGTTCCTGGTGCTCAGCTGCTATCCAAAGAGGCAAATAATAGTTGAGTGACTATAGATCTCTACAGACTCAAAACACTCATAGTGATTTTGAAAATGTTCAAAATATCCTAGATGTAAGTTGGATACATTTTAAAATGGATATAGAAGAAGTGGCATCCAGAAAGTTTGGCTATTTGGAAATCCTCTGGCATATATGTTCTACTAAGCAAAGATATGTTTATTTAGTTTTGGTGTGCCTATTCATTCCTTAAATTTCAATATTATTATTCGTTCATTCATTCATTCATTCATTCATTCATTCATTCAATTTCAATATTACTCAATATTTACTCAATATTGTGTGAATTCAGTCATTGCAGTGTGTAAATCTTTTCAGGAAACTCCTCAACTTACAACCGTACTTTTAGTGACCATTTGAAGTTACAAAGGCACTGGAAAAAAGTGAAGCAGACTCACTCTTAATAGTCCCCACCCTCCTCAATAGCCCAGAGCAGATGTCAGCACTTAAGAGATAAAGCTAGGTCTATTCATCAGCAAATACCCTCACCCAAGATCCAACAAAGGTAGGATTAGCCCTCAGCCATAATAGGAATTGCCCAAAGCCCCTTCAATGTATCACCCAGCAAGATTCGACCTAAGCCTGGGACACAGACAGCCTACAAAGTTAGCGAAGACTCACGCATAGCCCCCTGGGAGTCTGACAACCAATAGGATACTTTTCTTGCACAGGAACAGGAAGTTCAAAGGCAAGGGCCAAGAGAGGGTATAAATCAGAGGTGGGTTACTGCCGGTACGCTCTTACCTGTTGGTCGCCAGAGAGCCGAAGAAGCTGGTGGCGTTCGCGGCGTGGGGCTTCCCCCGCCCGCTTTCCCCCACCCGTCTGGACGCCGACATTTGCATTATTTTGCCCTCTGCGCATGCGCAAAGCATTCTGCTTGAGCAGAGGGCAAAAGAACGCAAATGGAGGCGTCCAGGCGGGCGGGGGAAAGCGGGCGGGGGAAGCCCCGCGCCGCAAACGCCACCAGCTTCTTTGGCTCTGCGGCAACCAACAGGTAAGAGCGTACCGGCAGGAACCCACCTCTGGTATAAATATCTCTCTCTCTCTCCTCCATGTGGTCAGCTACCCAGAATCCCACGTGCTTGGTGGTTCTGCTTAATCATTAAACCATCCTTCGAAGCATCCTCCATGTTTCCAGTGCCTTTCTCCCCCACTTGGAACTGAATCCAGATGGACATTTCTTCCAACAGCATCATGGAAATTAGGATGTCTGTGCAGAGCACTTAATGCAGAAGTAAGAACTTCATACAACTTCTAAAACTGCCCATTCCTTGTAATCATATCAAAGTAAATGATTTTTGAATTTCATCTGGGATCTTGATGTTCAAAATGTTGGATTACAGATGCTATCACTTAGATTTATCATTAAGTGATAAATTACATTTATGCAACTATTTTGGTAGCAATTTTTCACCGAGGAAATTCGACATTTAGAAAGGGGGCGTTGAGAACAGAGAAGGCGGCTATGTAAAGAGTTAACGTGTTAGTGCAAGTGCAACCACGGAGGACGGAAAAATGACTTGCAGCTAAAAAATTTTGAGGGAAGCAATAAAATACAAAACTGATTGGGGTCATTTGTAGCTGCTGAAACCAACTGACCTCAATCAGCATAGAAGCCCAAGGCTGTAAGTAGATGATCATGCTGGAAACTCAAGGAAAGTAGATGGTTTTCCTTGGGAAGGAAGGCAATCTGACAGAAAGAGAAAGCTTTTCTTAATCTGAGATTTATTTATTACATCGATTTACAGTGAACCCTCGTTTTTCGCTGGGGTTACGTTCCAAAAAGAACCCGTGATAGGCGAAATCCGTGAAGTAGTAACCTTTATTTTTTTTACAATTATTATACAATGAAATACTCCATAATACATTGAAACCAAAGAACAAAACCTTTTTACAGGCCCAAGCATTTGTTTAACAAATAAAAGTACTGTATAAATGTTTTTTTTACAAATAACTACTGTACTGTAAAATAATAATTTTAATCATCAATACGAACTGAAGGCTTCAAATTGCGGAGATCAGCACCGCCCCACCACGACCCGAGTCATTGGATTAGAACGGGAGAAAATGAAAAATGATTATGAAAAAAAATACAAAGTACAGTAGGACAAATAGTGACTCACGTGTATTTCACTGCTCTTGGCAAGCTGTTTTACGTACGTGTATAAACCGCAACGTTATTGACACACAGTTAGAGAAGAAGTGGAGAGACTGTTTAGCCAATCAGAATGCAGAACACAATGCACGATGCAAATCCGTGAAGCAGCGAGACCGTGAAAGGTGAACCGCGATATAGCGAGGGTTCACTGTATATAGCAGTGATGGCGAACCTTTTTTTCCTCAGGTGCCGAAAGTGCATGCGCGCGTGCTATCGCACATGCACAAGTGCCCATACCCATAACTCAATGCCTGGGGAGGGTGAAAACGACCTCCACCACACCCCCAGAGGCCCTCTGAAGGCTGGAAATGGCCCGTTTCTCAACTTCTGGTGGGCCTGGTAGGCCCATTTTTTGCCCTCCCCAGGGTCCAGAGGCTTCCCTGGAGCCTGGGGAGGGCAGAAATGCCCTCCCCCGTCCCCCCGGAGGCCCTCCGGAAACCGAAACGCCCTCCCAGAGCCTCCGTGCGAGCTAAAAATCAGCTGGCCAGCACGCACATGTGCGCTGGAGCTGAGCTAGGCAATGGCTCGCGTGCCGGCAGATATGGCTCCGCGTGCCACCTCCTTCCCCATCTCACCAGTTGGGACTCTGAGCAGCAAACGAATAAAAAAACGAATAAATAACAAAATGCAATAAGTAGCATCGGAAGATAATGGTGCTCCAGGACAATCTAACCAAATTCATACAAAATCGAAAAATCACCTTGGTGGCTCGCCCAACCTCTTCACTCCGTGCCCCAAAGGATCTTCCACGTCTTCAAGGATTTACAAAATGCATGTAGTGTTGGGCTGAACGAATCTCAGGAGACATGATGTTCCACAATTGTGTTTGTTGTGACAAAGAAGGCACGTTTCCAGATGGTATTGTTTAATAGATAGGACCCAGAGGGTGCCCCTCCTGCCAGATCTAGGGAGGAGGGAAATGTTTTCTTTGCTTAATTGCAACCTAGATATACAGAAAGCCCTTGACTTAACAATAGTTTGTTTAGTGACGGTTCAAACTTACAATGGCACTGAAAAAAGTGACTTATGACCGTTTTTCACATGACCATCGCAGTAGTCCCATGATCAAAATTCAAACTCTTGGCAACTGGCTCGTATTTATCACGGTTGCAGTGTCTCTGGGGTCATGTGATCCCCTTTTGCAATCTTTTGACAAGCCAAGCAGAGGTGGGTTCCTGCCGGTTCAGACTGGTTCCATAGAATTTCCCCCTGCTCGCTGAACCGGCAGTGATGGCCGGCTGGACACTCCCCAAACTGGCTCTCTTGGCAGTGCCATAGGTGGCACCATCTTGTTTTTCGCTTCTGCGCATGCGCAAAAACTGTTTTTTTGCTTCTGCGCAAATAACGAACAAATAACAAAATGCAATAAGTAGCATCGGAAGATAATGGTGCTCCAGGACAATCTAACCAAATTCATACAAAATTGAAAAATCACCTTGGTGGTTCGCCCAACCTCTTCACTCCATGCCCCAAAGGATCTTCCACATCTTCAAGGATTTACAAAATGCATGTAGTGTAGTGCTTTTCTCCCTCCTGCTGCTGCGAGAGCTTTGTGGCATGGAGGCTTCTTCCTCCACAGGTCGTGAGGACGGGAGTGGCCACCTCCCAAGGTTTGGGGAGGGAAGCGGGGCACGTTAAAGAAAGGTAAGAGGCAGAGGTGGGTTCCTGCTGGTTTGGACCAGTTCTATAGAACAGGTATTTATTTATTTATTTATTTATTTATTTATTTATTTATTTATTTATTTATTTATTTATTTATTTATTTATTTATTTATTTATTTATTTATTTGATTTATTTATTTATTTATTTATTTATTTATTTATTTATTTATTATCTATCTATCTATCTATCTATCTATCTATCTATCTATCTATCTATCTATCTATCTATTCATATTTTTATGCCGCCCAATTCCCGGAGGAATTTCCCCCCACTCGCCAAACCGGCAGCAATGGCCGGCTGGACAAGTCCCCGAACCAGCTCTCTCGGTGGTGCCATAGGTGCTGCCATTTTGTTTTTCACTTCTGCGCATGCACAGAAGCTATTTTTTAAGGGTTTTTAAGCACTCGCTTTATGACCATTTTGTCATAGTTCTGAAGCAAGACATCACAAGATTGCATTTTGTGGCTTTCTCTGCTGGCTTGGGATTCCAATCACAATTACATGACTGCAATGGTCATAAGTGTGAGGAGTGGTCAAAAGTCATGTTTTTCAGCACCATCGTAACTTTGAATTGTTGCAAAATGAAAGGTTCTAAATTGGGACTGCAGGCAGTCCTCGACTTAGAACCACTCATTTAATGATTGTTTGAAATTACAATACCTGAAAAAGTAATCTACAGCTATCCCAAAGGTGCTTTTTTCAAGAGGCAACTGCACTTTCTTGTTTTTCTTTGAAGACGTTTCACTTCTCATCCAAGAAGCTTCTTCGGCCCTGAGTGGATAGTGGGGAATGGAAGGATTTATATTCCTTGCAGACAGCTGATCATTTGCATCCTTTTAGAGGATCGTGGAAGCACTTGGAGATTTATCTATGTCCTCAGGGTCACCTGAGCAATGCAAATGGTTGTGGAGCCTTCTTGGAACTGCTGAAAGGAATGTGTTGTAGACCGGAGTTAGATGATGTTGTATCCCTCCCCCTCTTTGAGAGAGGGCTGTTCAGTTTTGACATAGATGGCCTGTTTGACCCCTCTTTCAAACCAGCAACCCTTTCTGTTCAAAATGTGGGCTTTGCTGTGGTCTGTGTCTTTTAAATGCAGATGGATTGCTAAATCTAGTGCTGATGTGTTTGTTCTCCTATGTTGTGCCATGAGCTTATGAAGTGGTTGTTTTGTTTCCCCAATGTACAGATCTGCACATGGCCTCAATGACTTTCTAAAAGAATGCAAATGACCAGCTATCTGCAAGGAGTGTAAATCCTTCCATTCCCCACCATCCAGTCAGAACTGAAGAAGCTTCTTGGATGAGAAGCGAAGCATCTGCAAAGAAAAACCAGAACGTCCAGTTGCCTCTTGAAAAAACACCTTTGGGACAACTAGGACCTGGATGACCGAGAATCTCCATAGACAGATAACTTACCACTAGTTCTTTGCACTTCCAACTGTTGCAGCATCCCCATGGTCACGTGAACAAAATTTGGGTGCTGGGCAACTGGCATGTATTTATGATGGTTACATCATCCCAGGGTCATGTGATCACCATTTGTGACTTTCCTAACCAACTTCTAACAAGCAAAATCAATGGGAAAAACTGGATTTGCTTAACAATTGTATGATTCCAATAAAGGAGAATATTTGTAGCTCAGGGTTGACATGAGGGGTCAGTCCTTGGTGCTTTCTGAGCTTGCTTGTTTTCTTGCAGATGTTTCATGACCCAAACCAGGTAACACCATCATTACTAACAGCATCACTAGCACTGATGATGTTACCCAGTTTGGGTAATGAAATGTCTGAAATAAAACAACCAAGCTCAGGGACCACCAAGGGCCCCTCAACTTTGTGATTCACGTAACAACCATGATTCATTTAACACCTATGGCAAAAAAGGTCATAAAATTGGGTGCAGCTCAACAATGCCTTACTTAGCCACTGAAATTCTGGTGGTTGCTAGTTGAGGACTAGCTGTGCTTCATTGACCTGAATTCAGGATGCTTCAGCCTGTGAGGTAATAGACTGATTCCATTAATAACAAGATTTTGGTGTCATTCCTAGAAATGAAGCAATGTCTAAGATTGAAAAAAGTGGGGTTTTTTTTAACAGTACAGGCAGTTATTAACTTCTTGACATTGAAGGTATTCCTCAAGCTAGAGTAGAATAAAGCTGGAAGGGACCTTGGAGGTCTTCTAGTGCAGCCCCCTGCTCAAGCAGAAGACCTTATATCATTTCAGATAAGTGGCTGTCAAGTCTTTTCTTAAAAACCTCCAGTTTTGAAGCACCACAAGGCAAGCTGTTCCACTGGTTAATTGTTCCCACTGTTAGAAAGTTTCTCTTTAGCACTTAGCAATAGCACTTAGACTTATATACCGCTTCATAGTGCTTTACAGCCCTCTCTAAGCGGTTTACAGAGTTCAGCATATTGCCCCCAACAATCTGGGTCCTCATTTAATTCCAGGTTGCTTCTGTCCTGGATTAGTTTCCACGCATTGTTTCTTGTCTTGCCTTCTGGTGCTTTGGAAAATAATTTGACCCCCTCCTCTTTGTGGCAGCCCCTCAAATACTAGAATATTACTATCATGTCACCCCTAGTCCTTCTTTTCTCTGGACTGGACAAACCCTAACTCATTTGCTGTCAATAACTCCATAAATTCCAGCTGGTAGAAATCCATCTTACCAAATCAAACCTAATTTATCTTTTAGCTGAATTATTTCTCACGAAAGGTCCCAGCTGTAGACTGGTTGTTGCATTGTAAGGAGGAAATCATTAAGCATTAAGGAAAAAACAGTGATAGATTAAAAGCAAAAAGTGCCCTTTTTTATCCTGTTGTTTTTGGCTGGTGGCCTTCCCACACTCATTATCTCGTTGTTTTTAGCAGGTGCCTTCCTAGGCTTTTTATCATTTGTTATTACCTACCGATTGGCTCCGAATCTGAGAAATGCTGTTATGTAAATACTTGCCAATGTTTTCCCAGCCTTATGTGGTCCTTTCCCAAACCTCCCGAGTTTCTCACTAGAGTTCTCAGAGAAGGTTCTAAGATACAATAGAAAATTAATTTATGCTTACTGGTTTCTGCTCAGCCCCAGTGATATTTAATTTTTTTAAAAATTCCTGCTGGAGATTTTATATTCTCTTTGCAAAATGAACCATTATGGCTACAAGGGCAAATGGTGAGACTGAGTTCAATAAAGGGAAGGATTAAGACATAACCCTGTATTCTTTCTTGCTTGCCCAATTATTAAATGAGTCTTTGGGCAACTTGTTATTTAAGTGGTCATATCCTGTGCCCATGCTGGCTTAAACTCTTAAGGTTTAAGCCAGCATGGGCTTAAGGTTTAAGACTAAACCAGGTTTAAGACTAAACCAGACTAAAACACTGTGCCAATAACTTTCAAGATACTCAGTCTGAATTACAGACCACCCATTTGCCCTCCTATCTGTCTGTTTCAGGAAAATAATTGCTAATTGCCCTCCACCCCAATAGTCACTTGACGGCACTTCCAGTGGTTGGCAACCCAGCCATATTTATGGCCATTTTATGATGATTTTGCCAAAAACCAGAAGTTACTGTATTTTTCGGAGTATAAGACGCACCCCCCCCCAAAAGTGGGTGGAAATGTCTGTGCGTCTTATACAGCAAATGTTGCCGAAGCCCCGCCCACCTGCTGGCCCCCACACTTCAGCATTTTCACTCTCTGCATGTCATGTTTTCGGCCTCTGCATGCCCCATTTTAGACCTGTTCCAGGATGAGGGGATTGCGACAGCACATCACCGCCGATCGCTGCCTCCGTGCATTGTGTTTTCGGCCTCCGTGTGTTGTGTTTTCGGCCTCTGCATGCCCCACTTTTGGCCTCTGTGCGTTGTGTTTTCGGCCCATTCCAGGTGGCGGGGATTGCCGCTGCCGCCGATCCCCACCGCCTGAAACTGGTCAAAAATGTGATGCGCGGAGGCTAAAAACGGGGCTTGGGGGGGATAAAATGTGATGCACCGCGGCAGCGATCGGCGGCAATGTGCTGTGGTGATCCCTGCAGCCTGGAACAGGTCTAAAACGGAGCATGCGGAGGCCAAAAACGTGACACGTGGAGGCCAAAAATGCGATGCATGGAGGCCAAAAACGTGGTGTGCGGAAGCGGCGAAGGATGATAGCCAGATGAATACCGATGGATGCTGGTAGGCAGAAGCAGAATTCTTTTCTTGTTTTCCTCCCCAAAAACTAATGTGCGTCTTATACTCTGGAGCGTCTTATACTCTGAAAAATATGGTAACTTCTGCTCTTTTGGCAAAACCATGCCACAGTGAACAATGGATTCACCAAATGATCGCAGTGGTCATTTTACAACTGCTGTGTTTGCTTAATAACGGTCACAAAAAACCTAGTCAAATCGGGTTGGTCACATGACTGATCCAATGTCTGACTGTCATGATATACAACAATTATGGGCAGGCTCCATTGTAGTCATATATCAAGGACTATCTGACACTTCCTTTTTCACTGATGCTGAAATCTTATGAATCTAAGAATGTAATTTGCATGGTAGGGGGTTAACAGTCTCTAAAAGAACCCAAAGCTTAATTCAAATGATTTCTGGCAATGATGACATGGTCTACTGATATACCGGTAATCCTCAACCTATGACCACAATTAAGCCCAAAAATTCTGTTGTTAAGTGAGACATTTGTTAAGTGAATTTTGCTCCATTTTTACGACTTTTCTTGCCACAGTTGTTAAGTGAATCGTTGCAGTTGTTAAGTTAGTAACCTGGTTGTTAAATGAATCTGGCTTCCTCATTGACTTTGCTTGTCAGAAGGTCGCAAAAAGGGGATCACGTGATCCTGGACACAGCAACGGTCATAAATATGAACCAGTTGTCAAGCATATGAATTCTGATCAGATTTATTTATTTATTTATTTATTTATTTATTTATTTATTTATTTATTTATTTATTTATTTATTTATTTATTTATTTATTTATTTATTTATTTATTGTTTATTAATAAAATTTCTATGCCGCCCAACTCCCAGGGGACTCTGGATGGCTCACAACAAGTAGAAATACATATTCAAATAAGAAAAAACAATTTAAAAACATATTTAAAATACAATCCATTCACACATACATACATGGGCCGATCTGAAAAGACCTCATCAAAGGGTCATTGGCCCCAGGCCTGCCGGAAAAGCCAGGTCTTAACGGCTTTCCAGAAGGCCAGTAAGGTGGGGTAATATGGATCTCGGGAGGTAGTTGGTTCCAAAGAGTCGGAGCAGCTACAGAGAAGGCCCTCCCCCACGGGCCCGCCAGCCGACATTGTCTGGCGGACGGGACCTGAAGAAGGCCGACCCTGTGTGATCGTACTGGTCATTGGGAGGAATGCGGTAGAAGGCGGTCACGCAGATAAACTAGTCCTGAACCATGTAGGTCTTAGGTGGTCGTGATGCTGCTGCAAAGGTCATAACTGTGAAAAACAGTCATAAGTCACATTTTTCAGTGCTGTTCTCACTTTGAATGGTCACTAAATGAACAGTTGTAAGTCAAGGGCTACCTGTAGTTTGGGGGAAATTGTCCTTTGGGGGGGGTGAGGTGGGAGAGAATATCTCACGGGATTGTATAAATCGAGGAGTGCCATAAAATGAGGACAATAAAGATTAAAAAATACCATTTCATATTTCAAAAATCAAGTTGGAAAATAAATTTAAAATTGCAACACTTTTATAAAAGTCGTTTGCAGAAGAATGAGTCTCCTAAAAAAGAATGAAAAGAAATAAATTTCAGTTCTCAACCTTTTTTTACCTTATCTAAAAATTTTAGTCCTGTAATCATCTGAAGAACACTGCCATTATTTATATTGAAAACCTTAAACAAAAAAATAATACCTATATACAATTAGCCATACTATATCTGTAACATACCAATCCAAGGTCCTTTCTCACAGAAGTGAGGAAAATAATAATAATAATCTTCATCTGTTGTTACAAAGTTTCCCCACTTCCTCCTTTCAATTTAATGAGATTGGGATTGTTGAAAAAATAAAACAATTCTTGCAATTATTATATCTCAATATGTAAAACAAACTGCTATGTGGATCTGTAAATGTGATGTTATTAATTTATTACAGAGCATCAAACTCACTGTTGGTATCTATATTATTAAAACAATCCTTCCAATGCTTAACTCTACTTCTTTAAGTGGAGAGATTTCCCAGTGAATGCTTCTGTCTTTGAACTGTTTTAATAAATGAGTTGAAGGACATGAGTTAATTGGGGTGTTTATAAGGTTATACTGTCAGCTGTAAATGCACTGTCAAGGACCACACTTTATGTAGGTTTATTAGCCTGTTTGTGATTAGTGTTCATTTACATAAAATTTAAAAAAATTAATTAAAAAAATAAAACTTAATGGTGAAAAGAATTAGTTGAACATTTGGCTGATTGGTATATAAATGCTATTGAAATGTAATGACAGTAGCTAGAGTGTTAAAAATTGGCTCAGAGTAACTGAACAAAAGGTAGTTACAGGAAAAATGCATAATAAGTTGATTTTTTTAAACACTTTTATGTTGAACCTTGCAATGGCAACAATCCTTTGAGTTTTAAAAAGGGCTATGAGTCTATTTTGAAGTCTTTACACCCTATAATGGGAGAACTGTGATTCTGCCAAAATGTGCATTAAAAGAACAAGTTATATTGGTATACCATCTTTCTTGAAATACACATCCTGTGCCTCTGGTTTGATCTCACTGGAGATAGAGATCCTAAACTGGCTTAAGGTTGGCCAATCCAATAACACACGGGTGTCAAACACCGCATCACGTTGCCGTCAGGTGACGTTTCGCGGTGTTTTCCCCATTTGCGGACCTGAGATGGGTGTGGCCTGTGCGTGACACATCCTGGCCCACGGGCCTCCAGTTTGACACCCCTGCAATAACACATGAACACACACAAAGCTCAGCTTGCTTAGCACATTCACTGCTTTAAATATGGCTTGTAGAATAAAAAATGATAATGGGGTTCATATCCCCCGGTAGGCCGTATCATAAAGTCGCCACGATGCAAAAAGGATGTTGAGACTCTAGAAAGAGTACAGAGAAGAGCAACAAAGATTAGGGGACTAGAGGCTAAAACATGAAGAATGGTTGCAGGAACTGGGTATGTCTAATTTAATGAAAATAAGGACTAGGGTAAGGTGACCAGACGTCCTGCTTTTGGCGGGACAGTCCCGCTTTTTAATAATTTGTCCCGTGTCCCGCGGCGTTTCAAAAAAGTCCCACTTTTTGAATTTGAATTTGCCCTGCACACTCCTCTGCCTCCTGCCTCGCCTGCTTTCTCCTGCCAGGTGCGGAGGAGGGCAGTGAGAGGGGCAGCGGCGGTCTTGCCTGTTCGTCGCCGCAGAGCCGAAGAAGCTGGTGGCGTTCGCGGCGCGGGGCTTCCCCTGCCCGCTTTCCCCGGCCGCCAGGACACCGCCATTTGCGTTCTTTTGCCCTCTGCGCAAGCAGAACGCTTTGCGCATGCGCAGAGGGCAAAAGAATGCAAATGGTGACGTCCCGGCGGCCGGGGAAAGCGGCCGGAGGAAGCCTCGCGCCGCGAACGCCACCAGCTTCTGCTGCGACGAACAGGCAAGCCTGCACCAGTAGGAACCCACCCCTGGCTGCGATGAAGGGGGGGTGTTTGGGGGGTGGGTGCACAAAGCTGCAGGATAAGAGAGACGGACCCCTCCTGTCTTGCTCCCCTAGAACCTCCCCCCCCCATCAATGGTGTCCCGCTTTACAAATATTAAAATCTATTAATATCTCAGGGGTTGCCACAAAGAAGAGGGAGTCAAACTATTCTCCAAAGCACCTGAGGGCAGGACAAGAAGCAATGGGTGGAAACTAATCAAGGAGAGAAGCAACTTAGAACTAAGGAGAAGTTTCCTGACAGTAAGAGCAATTAATCAGTGGAACAATTTGCCTCCAGAAGTTGTGAATGCTCCAACACTGGAAGTTTTTAAGTCTTTTAAGGAGATGTTGGATAACCATTTGTCTGAAGTGGTGTAGGGTTTCCTGCCTAAGCAGGGGGTTGGACTAGAAGACCTCCAAGGTCCCCTTCCAACTCTGTTATTCTATTCTATTCTAGGTAGGGTTTCCCAAATTGTGAGGCCTATCTCCATTAGGGAGGTGCAGATGTAGTATGGGGGGGGAGGTGTGAAGAACCTTTTAATTATACAGGTAGTCCTTGACTTACAACCATTCGTTTAGTGTCCAAAGTTACAACAGCATTCAAAAAAGTGACTTATGACCATTTTTCACACTTGTGAACATTGCAGCATCCCCATGGTCATGTGATCAAAATTCAGGCACTTGGTAACTAGCATATATTTATGACAGTTGCACTGTCCAGGAATCATTTCATCACCATTTGCAACATTCCCAGCCAACTTCTGACAAGCAAAGTCAATGGGGAAAGCTAGATTTGCTTAATGACCATGGTTCACTTAACAAATGCACTGATTCTCTTAACAACTGCTAAAAAAAGGCCACACAAGGGGGCATAATTCACATAACAACTGCTTTGCTTATCAATGGAAAGTTCAGGCTCAATTGTGGTCGTAAGTCAAGGACTACCTATATTGTTATGATAAATCTGCCTTTCTCAAAGATTCTTTGTATTGTTTTCATTGTTCATTTGTGTTTATTTTGGAGCGAAGTGGCCTTTTTAAGGTGCAAGGGTTCCATTAGGGCTGAAGTTGAGGCCCAGGTTTAACCGAATAACAGCTTTGGAAGTGACCTTGGAGGTCTTCTAAGTCCAACCCCATGCTCAAGCAAATAATTTAATTAATTATTAAATAATTAAGCAGAAATATTTCACAAGAAGAGTCCTTCACTCCTCTGCTCACAACAAAATATCTTATTCCACCAGACTTGAAATACTGGGATTAGACAATTTACAACTACGTTGCCTCCGATCTGATCTAAATGTAGTTCATAAAATCATATACCAAAATGTCCTTCCTGTTAATGACTACTTCAGCTTCAACCGCAACAATACACGAGCACGTAATAGATTCAAACTTAATGTCAATCGTTCCAAACTCTACTGCAGAAAATACGACTTCAGCAACAGAGTGATCAATGCCTGGAATGCACTACCTGAGTCTGTGGTTTCTTCCCCAAACCCCCAAAACTTTAACCTTAGACTGTCTACAGTCGACCTCTCCCTGTTTCTAAGAGGTCTGTAAGGGGCGTGCATAAGCGCACCACTGTGCCTACCGTCCCTGTCCTACTGTCCTATTGTCCTCTTTTATCGTTACTTTTTACTTATGTTTATACAAATTACTACTACCCTATACATGTTTGGCAAATAAATAAATAAATAAATAAATAAATAAATAAATAAATAAATAAATAAATAAATAAATAAATAAATAAATAAATAAATAAATAAATAAATAAATAAATAAAATACCTCTATACCATTTCAGACAAATGGTTGTCCAATCTTTTCTTTAAAACTTCCAGTATTGGAGCATTCACAACTTCTGGAGGCAAGTTGTTCCACTGATTAATTGTTCTAACTGTCAGGAAATTCCTCCTTAGTTCTAGGTTGCTTCTCTCCTCCTTTAGTTTCCACCCATTGCTTCTTGTCCTGCACTTGGATGCTTTGGAGAATAGCTTGACTCCCTCTTCTTTGTGGAACCCCTTGAGATATTGGAGACATGCTATTATGTCTCCCCTAGTCCTTCTTTTCATCAAAGTAGACATACCCAGTTCCAGCAACCGTTCTTTATATGTTTTAGCCTCCAGTCTCCTAATCATCTTTGTTGCTCTTCTCTGCACTATTTCTAGAATGTCAACATCTTTTTTATATCATGGCAAAAAAGTGACGTTTGACCTTATGACCAAAGGTTTGTACTTTAAGGCCAATCTTGGTGCTACCACCAAGCACTATTCTTCAGGGTACCATAGATTTTTTTTTGGGGGGGGGGTTCTCTCTTTCTATGTCTATGTGTTGGAGTTAGAGTCAAATTAGGCATTTTCTGAATTTTTGACACACTGAGCCCAAAAGGGTCGCCAACGCTGGTTTAACCCCTCCATCTTCCTGGCATCTTTCCTCCGTGGCCCTGTTGTTTTGGCTGGACAAGAGTTTGGAATCTGCTTTCCTCAGAGATACCTGATTGGTAATTTTTGAAGCACTTGGCCAGTGTTACAGCTGAAAAGCAGGGCTATTATTCTCCTGGTCCAGAGTGGTTCTTGGATGTGTAAGCCTGGGGGAATGTAATGACACTTTCCCCCTACTGAGGCTGCAGGTTGACTGGAGATTGCACAGCAGTGTGCAGCAGCAGCCAAAAGAGCTAATACAATCCTGGGTTGTATAAACAGAGGCATAGAATCAAGATCACACGAAGTATTAGTACCACTTTATAAAAGCCTAGTAAGACCCCACCTGGAATACTGCAACCAATTTTGGTCACCTTACTACAAAAAGATGTTGAGGGGCTGCCACAAAGAAGAGGCGGTCTAATTATTCTCCAAAGCACCAGAGGGCAGGACAAGAAACAATGGTTGGAAACTAACCAGAGAGAGAAGCAACCTGGAATTAAGGAAAAACTTCCTAACAGTGAGGACAATTATCAGTGGAATAATTTGCCTTGAGAAATCGTGGATGCCCATCACTGGAGGTTTTTAAGAAGAGATTAAGAAGAGATCTGTCTGAAATGATATAGGGATTCCTGTAGGAGCAGGGGGCTGAACTAGAAGACCTCCAAGGTCCTGTCCTATTCTATTCTATTCTATTCTATTCTATTCTATTCTATTCTATTCTATTCTATTCTATTCTATTCTATTCTATTCTTAGCCGAAATCACGAATTAAAAGGGGTTTTTGTATGTTTGCTGCCATCTAGCGGTTGATCACTACACGATCAAGCTGTTTGCCGAATTCCTTGGCCCGAATGTCACGGAGCGGAAAGAAGAAATTGCAGTTCTACATCGAGCCATTGGGCGGCGCACAATCCTTTCAGCCGAAAGTGGCTCTCCACTCTGTGGTAAAAAAAAAAAAAAAAAACACCACACCAAATCTAAGACATATAGAGATACGAAAAATAGGGAAACGCCATCCTGCGAAATCAACGGCTTTCCGCGATTACGGAAGCTGTAGGTTGCGCATTCATTTGCGATCATGGGATGCTTGTCCTCCCCGCCGCCCCCCTCCCCAAACTCTCAATAGTGTCATTTTGCCTATGGCTTAGATTTGGGCCCAGACGTATCTTTCCGGAGAAAAAAAAACTAGTAGAACGTCATGTTGACAGTTCTTTGGCCACGTGACGGGGAAATCGAGAGGAAATCGATGGCACGGAGGGGTACTTCCGGTAGCGGCTCTCGCGAGAACTCCTCTCACCGGAAGTCCCGTTGCCAATCCCGTGCCAATCCACCTTTCCGAACCAGGCCGGGCACCGGGCGATCGCTCTGCCGCCATGGCGCTCTACAACTTCAGGAAGATTATGGTGGTCCCGTCTGCGAAGGTAAGGCCCTCCCCGATCCCGGATCCCTGTTGCCCGGAGACACACGCGATCGCCCCGTCTCTGCTGCCTGGGGAGCCCCACGTGTCTGTGTCAGGGAAAGGACGGAGCTGCTCCGCTTCTGCAAGGGAATCAAATCCTCAGGAGGCTCCGCCGGTTGGAGATCTGCCCTCTGTGGCGAAAGGCGAATGCGGCTTTGGATCCAATCCCCCTCTTAACTCAAGTCGCCTCCATGAGTCCCGCCACCGCATCTGGGCTGGCTCCGATGGGGGCATTGATTGCAGGCGAGAGCATCTCCTTTTTTCTTTCTTCCTTTCTCTTTCTTTCTTTCTTTTTCTCTTTTTTTCCTCCCTCCCTCCCTCCCTTTTCCTTCTTCCTTTTCCTCCACATTCCTCCCTTCCTTGCTTTTCCTCCTTCCCTCCCTCCATTTCTTTTCCTTTTTTCCACCCTTCCTTCCTTTTCCTCTTCCTTCCTACCCTCTTCTTTCCTCCCTTTTCCTCCTTTCTTCTTTTTCCTCCTCCTCCCTCCCTCCCTTCTTTTTCCTCCCTCCTTCCCTGCCTTCCTTTTCCTCCACATTCCTCCCTTCCTTGCTTTTCCTCCTTCCCTCCCTCCATTTCTTTTCCTTTTTTCCATCCATCCTTCCTTTTCCTCTTCCTTCCTACCCTCTTCTTTCCTCCCTTTTCCTCCTTTCTTCTTTTTCCTCCTCCTTCCTCCCTCCCTTCTTTTTCCTCCCTCCTTCCCTGCCTTCCTTTTCCTCCACATTCCTCCCTTCCTTGCTTTTCCTCCTTCCCTCCCTCCATTTCTTTTCCTTTTTTCCATCCTTCCTTCCTTTTCCTCTTCCTTCCTACCCTTTTCTTTCCTCCCTTTTCCTCCTTTCTTCTTTTTCCTCCTCCTCCCTCCCTCCTTCTTTTTCCTACCTCCCTCCCTGCCTTCCTTTTCCTCCACATTCCTTCCTTCCTTGCTTTTCCTCCTTCCCTCCCTCCCTCCGTTCCTTTTCCTTTTTTCCATCCTTCCTTCCTTTTCCTCTTCCTTCCTACCCTTTTCCTCCTTTCTTCCTTTTCCTCCTCCTCCTCCCTCCCTCCCTTCTTTTTCCTCCCTTCTTTTTCCTCCCTCCCTCCCTCCCCTTCCTTTTCCTTTCTTCCTCCTTCTCTCCCACAGCACAGATGGGAGAGGTAGTCCTCGACTTACAACAGTTCATTTAGTGACAGTTCAAAGTTGCAATGGCACTGAAAGAAAGTGACTTATGACCATTTTTCACACTTATAACCGTTGCAGCATCCCCAGGGTCATATGATCAAAATTCAGCAGCTGACTCATATTTATGATGGTTGCAGTGTCCCAGGGTCAGGTGATCACCTTTTTCAACCTTCTGACGACCAAAGTGAATGGGGAAATCAAATTCACTTAACAACCGCGTTACTAAACAACTGCAAAACTTAACAGATGTCTCACTTAGCAACATACATTTTGGGCTCAAAAGTGGTCGTAAGTCGAGGACTACCTGCATTTAGAAAAAGGGAGGGCAGAAGAAGACAAGAAGGAGAAGAAAAGTAGATGTTTTCTGGAGAAGGGCAAGGAAAGCGAGCCAAGCAACAAAAGTTCAATAGCAGAGACAGGAAAGGAAGAGTATTGATGCCTTGAGCTTTAGTGATGGAAAAGACTCACGAGAGTACCATGAGCAAAGAAAATGAATAAGTGGATCACTGGACAAATCAACTCAAAGTTCTCGCTGGAGGCCAAATGATCAAAATAAAGTTATCCTACTTCAGACACATTATGCAAAGACACATTAGCTGTCTGGGGAAGGCCCTAATGAAAGGTAGGAGGAAAGAGAAGAGGAGGACTGACCAGCAGCAAGATGGATGGACTCAGGCATTTAGGTGATGAGTGCACTATTGCAGGGGTCCCCAACCCCAGCTCTGTGGACTGGCAGTCCACAGAGCTGGGCCGCGCAAACAAACAAAGACTCATCTGCGGGATGCAGGCAGTATGTGAAACCATGTTCACTTCAGTCTGTACAAAAATCTGTCTATGGAACTGGTCCCTGATGCCCCAAAGGTTGGGGGCCATTGCACTACTGGAAGACCAGGTCAGGGACAGACCATCATGGAGAAAATCTAGGTGGTTGCTAGTTGAAAATGTCTTGATGGCACATAATCAAATAATCCAGAGACATTAGTAAGAGCATCAAGTGAAGCTGTAGAAAAGAAAAATTGGTGGTCCAAGAACATATCTATCTATCTATCTATCTATCTATCTATCTATCTATCTATCTATCTATCTATCTATCTATCTATCTATCTATCTATCTATCTATCTATCTATCTATCTATCTATCTATCTATCTCTATCGATCATCTATTTATCTATCCGTCCATCCATCCATCCATCTATCTATCATCTATCTATCTCCGATTCATAGTTATTATTTAGAATACCTGTTGTAATGGTTCATGGTTTTCATTTCCTGTCTCAGAGATTGGACAGGATTGGCACACATTTCTCCTCTTTGGGGCTGTCAACATTGTTTCATACCGTTGATAATTACTGTTGCTTCTTCTTCATTTTCATCAGTTGTTATTTCTTTATTTTTCAGGACTTCATTGATTTAACATTGTCCAAGACCCAGCGAAAGACTCCTACAGTCATTCATAAGCATTATCAAATTCACAGAATCCGTCATTTCTACATGAGAAAAGTAAAATATACCCAACAAAATTATCACGACAGGCTTACTCAAATAATTATGGATTTCCCAAAGCTTGATGTAAGTGACTTTTCAACTAAAGCATATGTTCATTACATAAATTTAATTATATCTTCTTTCTTGGAGAAAGCTTGTATACAGGTAGTCCTTGGCTTATAGCAGTTCATGTAGTGACTGTTCAAAGTTACAACGGCACTGAAAAAAGTGACTTGTGACCATTTATCACACTTACAACCATTGCAGCATCCCCATGGTCATGTGATCAAAATTCAGGCGCTTGGCAACTGACTCATTTTTATGACGGTTCCAGTGTCCAGGGGGTCACCTGATAAGCAAAGTCAGATTCACTTAACAACCAGGTTACTAACCTAACAACTGCAATGATTCATTTAACAACTGTGGCAAGAAAGGTCGTAAAATGGGGCAAAACTCACTTAATGAATATCTCACTTAGCAACAGAAATTTTAGGCTCAATTGTCGTAAGTTGAGGACTGCCTGAATTAGAAATATGGGGACTAAGGTAGTGCTAAAACATTTTTGTATTGCTATCAAATAATTAGGAATTGAGCTTGATGAAAAGGAGAAGGAATCTTAAACTTTATGATGGGAGGGTGCGGATAAAATTTCTATAAACAATTCGGTATTTAGTAATCATCAATGGATCTTTTTAAATGGAAATGTTAAAACGCTCTATGGATGCTATTAATTTTTCATTGTACTTAACAAAAGACTGATAGTGGTTGGATTCTGGTATTCTCTGAAAATATAACCACACTTTATACTTACGCTGTTCCCGTGAAAAGAAATAATTAATTTGTCATTCTTGAAACTTGTATATTATTAGATAAATCTGGATTGATCTACTTTTTTAAAAAAACAGCTTCTGTTTCATGCCATATCATAAGTTACTTTTTGAGCTTTTCCTCCAGGGATCAAATTTTCCTTGGGTTCATAGAATTCGCTTTGAATTCCTTTGAATCCTGGCTGAAAGTCGTCAGGGCCAAGCCCTTGAGATCTGGTTATTCTAATGGGCTTGGGGTGGGGAATTGTTATAATAATCGTGCCTATTATAGTAGGTAGGAATGTTTGTTTATTCCTTTGTCTCATGTTGATTATAATTGTCGTACTGTCAACTCTGAAGCGAACCTGGCTGGGGCCATTTTGGAGGCTTTAGGGTTGCCACAATGCGAAGATGGGATAGTGAGGGGGGAGAATAGTTAGATGGGAGTTTTGTAGCCAAAACAAAATAGTTTCCTGTGGGAACCAAGGACCTTTCAACAGGTGGCTGGAGAAGAAGGGGTGAAGTAACCAGGCAACCAGCCAGCACCTTGATTGGACAACGTGACTGACTGTTTGGGGAAAGGGGGGACTTTCACTTTTTAATTAGGTGAAAACCGCGGGAACTTTCAGAGTCTGTATTCACCAGATTGTGCCAATGTGATATCTCCAATAAAACTGTTCTTTGAGGAATCTACCAGCCTCAGAGTTCTGCTTACTCTGGGACTATTACTTGGAACCCTGACACATACTTTTCTTTTGCTTTTTTATATATTGTTTTTAATACTGGAGAAGGTTTTACTCTAAATCGCTACAGATTACCTCCGGACTGGTACTGGGCCATGGCATGCCAGAAACTGGTCTGCGCAAATAAGTCCCACCCATGGGATGCAGACAGCACGTGAAACCACGACCCCTCCAGTCCCTGGAAAAATCTCTCTCCACGGAACCGGTCCCTGGTGCCCAAAAGATTGGGGGCCACTGGATTAGAATGTTAATATATACCTACATAATCTAATTAAAAGTTAAATGGAATTGTGTATGTTTTATTTGATAGGTTGTTTTATCAAATATATTACTGATTGATTCTCTTGTTGTTGTTGATTTCAGGATATTCATCCCTTTTATGCAGATTTGATGAATGTACTCTACGATAAAGATCATTACAAACTAGCTTTGGGGCAAATAAATATTGCCAAAAATCTGATTGACAAGTAAGAGAATTTCACTATGTACATACTTGTTAGGTGTGTTACATTTATATCCTATCTTACTTCTGGAAGCTCACCTGATTGACACGGAGGATTTCCCCAGCCAGTTTATTTTCATAGCAATAAATGTGTGCAGCCGGGAGGGAGAGATTAGCCTGAAGTCACCCAGTAAATTCGGTACTCAATTGGAGATGGGCTTTGACTTTGGCCTCTCAATTTGCAGTTTCAACACGTCATACTAAATAATGATTTGCTGAACTACGACTTGCTGACTAAAAAATAATCGACAATCCTTGTTTACAAACTAAGCAGTGTTTCTCTACCTTAGCAATTTTTGCACATCTTAAAGTTGCTAAGGTTGAGAAACACTGGGTTGTAGGTGGAGAGGGGGGAATGAAATCGAAGTCAAACTATATTTTGATTCACTGTGATAGATGAACTGATAATATTTATATTCTGTTCTAGCTATCATTCTTTGTTCCTTCTCTTCCCCCCCCCCCGCCCTAATAGTGTGATATAAAGTGAAATAAAATTGTAACAAAGTTAAACATTCTCCTAGCTAATAGAATCTAGATTTGATACCTGGTTTTGTGACTTAGTGTTGGCAAAGATTACGTGCGTCTGATGAAATACGGGGATTCCCTCTATCGATGCAAACAGTTGAAACGTGCAGCCTTGGGGCGGATGTGTACCATAATCAAGAGACAAAAGCAGAGCCTGGAATATTTAGAACAAGGTACGTCAAGTGTAGAAAATTACTATTTATTAAACAAATTTATATGGCTGTCCAAGTCCCACATAGGTGACTCTGGCCAGCTTACAACATTTAAAAATTCACCAAGATCCCATCCCATCCCCCCATGGCAGCAACAACACAAATCAACCGCTTGAATTGTCTCCATCTCCATTTATGGTCCCTAAGCTCGCTGAAAAAACCATTTTTAAGGGCTTTGTGCAAAAGCAACAGTGAGGGGCCCAACCAAAGCTTGCGGGGAATGATGTTCCACAGAGAAGAGGCCACCACCAAAAAGGCCCCTTTTCATGGTCCCACCAGATGTAGATCCCTAATCAATGGCTCCAGTGGTTGCTTATGGATGAACAGACCATAACTACAGAGCAGGTGGCTAGATTCTGCGCAGCGGTACTGGGGATTCATTGGAAACACGTGTCTAATCCACCAAAGCTATTTTATACAACAAATGTGGCAAATCGTTTGCACTGCTTATTCCTTTCTCTTTTAAGTATTAAACTGGCTACGGGCCTCACAGTTTATGTATTGTAATTTTGATATAGTTAGACCATGTATAATTGACAGACTGAATTTTATCATAGATTTTATCTGTTATTTATTATTTTATTCTAGAATTTTTAATTGTATATTTACTGAGTGTTTATATTTGCTTTGGTTTCTGGCCTCCTCCCTGTGGAACATCATCCCTGCAGAGATAAGCTCCCACATTGATACTCTCAAGGTCTTAAAGACATGGTTGTGCCAACGGGCCTGGAGACCTCAGTGTGCTATGGACACCATCAAATGGTTTGTCCGATTGTTGTTGCTAGGGGTTTATTTTATTTATTTTATTTTAGAGTTCTTATATGCCGCCCTACTCCCTGGGGACTCAGGGCGGCATACAACATGTCAAGAACCACTAAACAATATAAAAGATTTAATAACAATTTTAAAAAGAATTTATTAAAAAAACATACAACAACCATACATACGTGGGGGAGACCTAAGAAGTGAATTGTCTCATAACCCCGCCTGCAGGAAGAGCCATGTCTTAATGGCTTTTCGGAAGGCCAGCAAGGTGGGGATAATTCGGATCTCTGGGGGTAGTTGGTTCCAGAGAACAGGGGCCCCTACAGAGAAGGCCCTCCCCCTAGGCCCCGCCAGTCGGCATTGTTTGGCTGATGGGACCTTGAGGAGACCCACTCTGTGGGTTGAGGAATTATTTGCTTTTTGTATTGAGTTTTATCCTTTAAGCCGCCCAGCGGTCCTTCAAATACGAAATGGGACAACTGAATGCATTTGAGTGGGTTAATCTAACAGGCCAAGCTGCCAAAGCATAATTTAAAACCATAATGAATGACTGAATATTTAATACCATAATGGCTAAATTCATATGTATCTAAAAATACTTTTGTGTCCTTTTTAAAAAAATTCCAGTGCGACAGCATTTATCACGATTGCCAACCATTGATCCTAACACAAGAACTCTCCTGTTGTGTGGGTACCCCAACGTTGGGAAATCAAGTTTCATAAATAAGGTTTGTGGATATGCCTTGCATCAAAGTCACTAAATTAGAATGTAATAATAAACACTGAGTAAGCACAAGTAATTTCTTAGCACTGTATTATTTATTTATTGTTTGTTTGTTTGTTTGTTTATTTATTATTTTAATTTGTATGCTGCCCAATTCCGCGGGGACTCTGGGCGGCTCACAACATAAAATGGCAGGCTTAGTTAAATTGAGAATGGTCCTGTTGATGTATCATTTCCTAAACTGTGAGAAAATATGTGTTAGTATTTGTTAATAATAGTTTTACATCTTTACCTTTTTATAAGATAGTCTTACAAGATTATAAGAAAATACATCTCCATTTTCCTGTCTTCAGAATTTTTTTTTTAATTCTGTGTCACCCCAGTTTAGAAACATTTATTGTATGTGTTAGGACATTTGTGTGTGTTGGGACATGTGTTGGCACATTTACTGATGGTTGGATTCAGAACAGAAGTTGTTTCATAAATGACACCCCTTTTTGTTTCAGGTAACAAGAGCTGATGTAGATGTGCAGCCATATGCATTTACCACAAAATCTCTGTTTGTGGGACACATGGATTACAAGTATTTGCGTTGGCAGGTAAAAACTATCTCTTAATTAAATCAGTTAATTGTTCCTACTTAAGGGAGTATATATTTTTTCTTTTTGTCTTATAAACCCAGGTTTTGGAATTTTTGCTCAGGCTCTAAATTATTGTTACTATTTACTTGTTACTGATTTTCATATATTCCAGGTGGAAATTTAAAACAGGGTCATAAGTATTTTTGGAGGGAGGGGTCTGCTAGAACTTCATTAAGTGACCAGATGTAAGTTGATAATTACCTGTATTTGTACAGGCAGTCCTCAACTTACAACCACAATTGAGCCTAAAATTTCTGTTGCTAAACGAGACAATTTTTAATTGAATTTTGCCCCATTTTACAACCTTTCTTGCCATAGTTGTTAAGTGAATCTGAGTTCCCCATTGACTTGGCTCGTCAGAAGGTTGCAAAAGGTGATCACATGGCTCCAGGATGCTGCAACCGACATAAATACATGCCAATTGCTAAGCATCTGAAATCTGATCATATAAATGTGGGGATGCAAAGGTCATAAGTGTGAAAAATAGTCATAAGTCACTTTTTTTAGTGCTGTTGTAGCTTCAAATGGTCATTAAATGAACTGTTATAAGTCAAATATTACCTGTATTGTAAATCAGCAGTACCCAACCTTCTGGGTACCAGGTACCGGTTCCATGGAGAGAGGTTTTTCCGTGGACCGGAGGGGGCTGTGGTTTCACGTGATGCCTGCATCCCGCGGATGGGGCTTTGCTCATTTGCACAGCCTAGTTTCTGGCATGCTGCGGCCCGGTGCCGGTTCCCAAACCTGGGGTTGGGGAAGCCTATTGTAAATAACATTATTAATGCCCTACTTTCGTTTGAGATGGTTTCTCGGATGAGGCTCTGTATTCTACCTTGCTCTTGTTTTTGTTTGTTGTACCAGCTCTCTTAATTTTCGTCTGTTTCATTGCAGGTCATAGATACTCCTGGTATTTTGGATCATCCTTTGGAAGACAGAAACACCATCGAGATGCAGGCCATAACTGCACTTGCCCATCTCCGGTCTGCTGTGCTCTATGTCATGGATATATCAGAACAGTGTGGCCATAGCTTGGAAGAACAACTGGCACTTTTTGAGAATATTAAGCCATTATTTGCCAACAAGGTGCCTGGGAGTTTACCCCTTTATGTTTTAAAGCTTCATGTTTTTTTGTTAGAAAATCCAAGCCGACTTATTCAATGTGTGGTTTTCTTTCTCTATCTTATTTTAGCCTCTAATTATTGTAGCCAATAAATGTGATGTTAAAAGGATTTCTGAACTTTCAGAAGAGAATCAGGTGAGTAGTTTTCAGAAGCAATGATTAAACAGACAAAGGCATGCTTATGTCTTGCTTGGCTAGCCTCTTCTACCTTCTCCTCCTCTTCCTCCTCCCCCCTCCTCCCTCCCCTTTCTCCCCCCCCCCTTTTATGGTGGCTTGAGTGCCTCATTCCCAAATCTTTGAGGTCCACACAAGATCTCAGAGATCTGGTGGTCTGCCATACTGGACTCTTAAGATATCCTTATATATTATATTAAAAAAAAAACAGATATAATTTCCATTCGCAATTACTATTGCAGTCTAGGCATCAATCACTCAATATCTACCGTATTTTTCAGAATATGACGCACCTTTTTACCCTCAAAAAGAGGGTGAAAATTTGGATGTGTCTTATACATCGAATAATGTATAAGCCACCCAGCCACCCCCCACCCTTTGGCCTCTGCCTGCCAGCAATTTACCTCTTTGCAGCAAACAGAACAGAAACAGAAGCCTGATTTGCACAAGAAACTAATTAGCAGCCTCCCGACCTACAGCTGACTGAGGCTTGCAAGCCACATGGTAAAATGAAACTAACTACGGTGGCTGTAATGAGACAAAATGCTGGGAGATAAACTGCTGGCAATGTTATACTGCTTAAATTGCAACAAAGTAAGCTACAGCTACTGTAGCCTAGAGGTAGAGCTCTTGCCTCACAATCAGGAGGTTGTGAGTTCTATCCTAGGTAGAGGCAGATTCTGTTAATATGTTATTTTGTAGAGTGTTTGTATGTTTGTAGAGTGTTCAAATTATAAGACTTATTTTTTAAAGACTGCTTTATTATTGTTCTAGACAACTTAACAAAATGAAGAAGCTTTTTAAAATAAATGCTTGATCTGAAGAGGCCCACTGCTATTGTATCTTTTAAATAGGAGAGAATGCTTCCAGAATGCCACATCAATTTTAAAGATCTGTAAAAGTATAATCTGAAATGTCCTGTTTTAGTATTAAGTATTAGTATTAAAAGAAGGCAGCTGAGAAACCCTGACTTAGTCATGTTTGGAGTAGATCTATTTAAATCATTGGGAGGAGTTAGTGTGATTACATTTAAGAAAACTTTCTGGGATTAATATATTGCCATAATGTACATTTCTCCAATTCTTTGCTATTTCTATGGGTCAGGCACACATGCACAGAAATACACAGCAAACAGTGTATATCATCTGTGCTGTTTGCTGTTTGGCAAATTGCTGAGATACAGAGGCCTTTTTTCCTTGTTTTCCTCCCCCAAAACTAAGGTGTGTCTTATACTCCGAAAAATATGGTACTTTCGTCGTTCTAGCCAAGCATTCCCTTCATTGCAACCTTTTTTTACTTTCTATCTTCAGTTCTGGTGCAGCTGATTGATTTTCCCTTTCAGTTTATTTATTTATACTTGGTCTTTATTACTTTACAAATAATTCAAGGTGGTGAACATATACAACACGCCTTCCATTTCCTATTTTCCCCTCCCATTCTTTGCTCATCTCTGCTGATGAGCAAAGTTCATCTTGCAAGCCTGAAATCTACCTACATACTGAAAGATTTATATTTTATAAGGTTAGTGGAATATGAAATAATAACATCCACTCTTAACCTTCCCTAATAATCAGTCTGTTTCAAAATGCATATGCCAAAAGTCATTTTTTTCTCCAACATGGAAATATTGTTCATTAAACTGACATATCAAAAAGTATGTTTATATAACACTTACACCCACAACTTCCTGTATACAAGTAAGTGTGTGCAGTTTTGAGGTTGGTCTGTACTCCAGTACAATCTTTACATTATGTTTCATGTGGTTAAATGTATTATTTGGATACCTTAGGGACGAGAGTGCGTGTAATTAATTTTGCCAAATGCTTTCATTTATCTATCACCTTTCAGAAAATATTTGCTGAATTGGAAGCTGATGGACTTCCTGTGATCGAGACAAGCACTATGACAGAAGAAGGTGTTATTCAGGTTAAAACTGAAGTGAGTGAATGCGTGTATACTAAATATCTACATTGGGTTCAAACCACTTCTGCTTATCCAAGGACTATTTTGCAGCTTGCATTAAAATATTGCATTAGAAAAACGAAAACAATTTTTGCTTGATCTTTGCACTGTCATAAAATCCTCCCGTTAATTAGATGCTGAGTTCTACTTGCTCTCCCTTATTCCAATGTTTGCAGCAGATGCTAATGCCAGTTTTATCCCCTGGTTATGGTTGTTTGGCATTATATTGTTTTTTTTTTAATGACATTGTATGATGTGGGTGGTTGAACTTTCCTATATCTTTATCAGAGGTGGGTTCCTCCTGGTTTGGACCGGTTTGCCCAAACCGGTAGCGACCCGCTGGTGATGTCACAGTGACGTCACAGATCCGGTTCAGTCGGTGCTGGTCCGTGGGCACTGCCATCTTTTTATTTTTGATTTTTTTAAAAAAAAAAATTCGGGGGTTTTCTTCTTCTGCGCATGTGCAGAAGCCGAGCTGGGGGGTTTCTTCTGCGCATGTGCAGAAACTGGGTTTGTAGCACTCACAGTAAGGACTTTACTGTGCAAGGTTTTTCTCTGCACGCAATGGCTGAGAGACGACCCGGAGCTGCCAGTCTCCAGTAAGATGCATGTCTTACGTCCCTCCCGCCCCATCTGCCATCCCCAAATTGCGCCCCACTGCGAAATGCGCATCTCTCCCATCCCCCACCCCACTTTCCTTTTACCTTTATTTAATGCGCCCCGCTTCCTTCCCCAAACCTCAGGAGGCGGCCTCTCCCGTCCTCACGGCCTGTGGAGGAAGAAACCTCTGTGGCCATGCCACAAAGTCCTCGTGGCGGCAGGAGGGGGAAAAGAAAAAGAAAAAGGCTCGGCCTCTGAAGCTTCTCGAGGGAGACGTCCTTGTGTGTGTGTGTGGCAGTGCTGTGAAGAGAGCCAGATGAAGGGAGCCTGGGAAACTACACTGGCTGAGAAGCGATCGGTCGGCACCACCTCTGCCTCTTCCTTCTCTCTGCTAACACAAGTCGGGGAGGAAAAGGCAGTTTTCCTCTCAGAGCAGAGCAAGCCAGCAATCTGCCGGCTGCTTCTAAGGTGCAGTTTACTCGTGAGCACATTTACTCGTGTGTAAATTGCAAATTACAGGCAGCTGGCAGATCACTCTGAGAGGAAAACTGCCTAGATGTTATCTAGTCTGGTAATGAAACATCTGTAAGCAAACATGCAAACTCACAGAGCATCAAGTACCCACAGTTCAACCTTGGGCTTCCATCAATAAGAAACAGCTTGATCTCAAGCCACACCCACAAAATAAGCCACGGCCACAGAACCGGCAGTAAAAAAATTTAGAACCCACCCCTGATCTATATATATAAAAGTCAAATACCACTCACTCATCACGAAATCTCCAGAACTGTAAAGCCTACAAACTTGAAACTTGGCACGTATGTTCCTCTTGGCTTCTGGGTGCTTGCTAAGAAAGGATTTTTTGAAATGACCATCAGATCATTAGTATTTCTTCTACAGTATTATATTAACACGCTCTGATGCTAAGGAGTTAGATGTTCTACTCCCCCTCCCCGCCAGAAAAGAACTCTGTTCCAACTGCCAGTTGCCTTATATTAACACACTCTGATGCTACCCCTTCGCTAAACTGGGCGTGGGCGTGGCCAGCGTGTGAGTTATTCGGCCTGAGGGCTGGGAATTTAGACATTCTACTCCTCCTCCCCACCGGAAAAGAACTCTGTTCCAACTGCCAGTTGCCTTATATTAACACGCTCTGATGCTAAGGAGTTATACATTCTACATACATTTTCAAGCTTTAAGTGTTAATGTATCAAGCCCGATCGTAACTACTCATTGACTTTGATTGGGAGGGGAGAGGGGAGGGAGGGAGAGAGATGTCAAAAGGGTTTTGTGGTTCCCAGTGTTTTTTAACAACCGGTTCTCTGCCCTAATGACCGGCTGGGTAGGCGTGGCTTGGGGGGTCATGCGACTGGTGGAAGTGAGTGACATTGAGTTTGCCCACGCCCAACCAGGTTTTGTGGCTCCCGGTGTTTTATTTTCTGTGGGAAACAGGTCCAAATGGCTCTGAGTGTTTAAGGTTGCAGACCCCTGAACTAGACATACCTAGTTCCTCCAACCGTTCTTCATATGTTTTAGCCTCCGGTCCCTTAATCATCTTTGTTGCTCATTTTCTGCAGTCTTTCTAGAGTCTCTAATGCTTTGCCTAGGTTCAATATTTCTTGAATTAATATTTTGTTTTTATTTTCAGGCTTGTGACAGATTGCTGGCCCATCGTGTTGGCACCAAAATGAAAGGAAACAAAGTGAACGATGTACTGAACAGGCTACATTTAGCTCTTCCAACAAAAAGGGACAACAAGGTGTGTGTGAGAGAAAGAGAGAGATTGTATCTCATTGCCTCTATTGAAAACAAATGTATCCACCAGCTTTTCCAAGTTCGTGCCCTCCAGATATATTTAGACCACATCTGGCAAAATTTCCTGCAAGGCTTTCCAGTTAAATACATATGAAAGGCATTAGGGTATATGCATCTTTTTTGCAGTGGGGGGAAAAAAACAGCAGTGAAGATTTGTCAGCTTACAGACTGAAAGAAAAGGAGGAGGATGTTGTCTTGCTCGGTAACCTAGTACAGCGGTCCCTAAACTTTCTGGCTCTGCAGACTGGTGGGGCAGGGGGTGTAGGAGAGAATGCCCACCTCTTGTGCAAATGGAGCTTCATGTGCTCACTTGCTACTCGTGCGGCCTGGTTCCCAATGGGCCATGGCCCCAGGGTTAGGGACCCATGAATCCAGTACATATATAAAAAGGAACTTCTTCAGTTCACTTTGGGTTTCATTCCTGCCTTTTAGGAAAGGCCCCCTTTTATTCCGGAAGGAGCCTTGATGCGGAAGAAGCTCATGGAAGTCGATGGCTCGAAAAAGAAATTGGTAAGTATTTTACAAAAGAGTTCCACATTTTAGGGGTATGAAAGAAATAATAATTTATCTTATGTTGCACCTCTGTTATTTTTATAAACAATCCAAGGCAGCAAAAATATCTAATATCTCTTTCCTCCTCCTGTTTTCCCCACAGCAGCAACCCTATGAGATAAGTTGGGTTGAGAGAGGGGGGGAGGAGGGGGGGAGAGAGAGAGAAGAAAGAAAGAAAGAAAGAAAGAAAGAAAGAAAGAAAGAAAGAAAGAAAGAAAGAAAGAAAGAATGCCTAAGGCAGGTCTAGAACTCACAGTCTCCTGATGATTGGCCCAAAATCAGTCAGTTGGCTTTCATGCCTAAAGTGGGAACTAGAACTCACAATCTCCCGGTTAGTAGCCTGATGCCATAACCACTAGACCAATTTGTCTGTTCGTGTAACCTTTTTTGTGATTTTTGTGAAATTTATAAGAAACTCTTAACTAATGATGCATCTTTGCTGCAGGAGAAAGACGTGGAAATGGAAATGGGGGATGAATATATATTGGATCTTAAGAGTAAGTCTCAAGTTATCTTTCTGTTTAGAAATGCAACAGTTTTACACAGCAGGTCCCTCTTATCAGATTATTCTTTTTTGGTAAACAGCCAAAGCAGAAACAAATAAAAACACACATACAGGTTATGATAAATCTCATAATTTCTAGGCCTACATTTCCCCCTTGTATTGGTAGGATCCATTTCCTTTTTCATATTCTGTTAAGAATGATACCAGGTTATAGGTAAGAATTACTCCCGACTAGTGGAGAATTCTATTCTATGGGCATTTTAGACCATATATAGTTCAAGCATATATTTCAAATCTATATTTTTATCTAATTTTGATATACTTCAGAATTTAAGCAATGTTGTCTGTTGAAACAAACAAGTTTAAGAGCTCCATTATATATACCGTATTTTTCGGAGTATAGGACGCACCGGAATATAGCATGCACCTAGATTTTAGAGGAGGAAAACAAGGAAAAAAGTATTCTGACCCAAATGGCGTAGTAATATATTATTTAATAAAATACCAGTGTAGCAGAATACTTTTTACAACCATGTACACTTTTTACAAACTTCAAACTTGACAGCTTTAAGACTTGTGGACTTCAACTCCCAGAATTCCTCCTCCAGCCATGCTAGCTCAGGAATGGGAGTTGAAGTCCACAAATCTTAAACCTGTCAAGTTTGAAGTTTGTAAAAAGTGTACATGGTTGTAAAAAGTCTTGCCAAGTTTGAAGACCCTTGCACCCCTAACCCTAACCCAGGAGTCTTCAAACTTGACAGCTTTAAGCCTTGTGGACTTCAACTCCAATTCCTGAGCTAGCATGACTGGAGGAGGAATTCTGGGAGTTGAAGTCCACAAGTTTGAAGACCCTTGCACCCCTTTGGCAAGTTTAAGACTTGTGGACTTCAACTCCCAGAATTCCTCCTCCAGTCATACTAGCTCAGGAATGGGAGTTGAAGTCCACAAAGCTTAAACTTGCCAAGGGGGTGCAAGGGTCTTCAAACTTGTGGACTTCAACTCCCAGAATTTCTCCTCCACTTGGCAACCTTAAAAAAAACCCTTTAAAAAAACCCTTAAAAAAAAGTTCTAACCTGTCGGCTCTCTTCGGATGGCAGCAGCGGCTCCTCAGGTGCCTTGGGAGCAGGCTTCAGGCGGTGGTGGGGGTTTTGGGCAGTAGCAGCGGTGGCAGCTCGCTTCGGGTAGCGGCGGGGACGCCGGCTGGAACAGCGATGGGGGCGGGGATAGCGGCAGCGGCTGGGACAGCGGTGGGGGCGGGGATAGCGGCGGCGGCTGGGACATAGGCTGTGACAGCGGTGGAGGCGGGGACAGCGGCGGCAACTGGGACAGAGGCTGGGACAGCGGCGGCAGCTGGGACAGGCTGGGACAGCGGCAGCGGCTGGGACAGCGGTGGGGGCGGGGACAGCAGTGGCGGCTGGGGACAGCAGTGGGGGTGGGGACAGCGGTGGCGGGGACGGCAGCGGCTCCGGCCGAAAACTTCCGAAGGATGGGGGCTGGTGGGTGAGTAGGGCTACATTCGGTGTATAAGACGCACCCAAATTTTCACCCTCTTTTGGGTAAAAAGGTGCGTCTTATACTCCAAAAAATACGGTAACTTACTTCCAGCATGTAATTTATTACTTTAGGATGGGTTTTTCTTATTAATAAGGCTATCAACTGAATAAAATTGCAGGAGTTTTAGAGTTGCACAAATAAAACTCTTTCATTCCCCCCTCCACCTTAGAATATTGGGATCTGATGAATCCATCTGAAAAATACGATGTGATACCTGAAATCTGGGAAGGTCATAACATAGCTGATTATATTGACCCAGACATCATGAATGTAAGTATTAGACTACTGATGATGAAAAAAAAATACATGTTCTGATATCACACAAGTTTCTTATTTTTCTCTATGGTGTTGTGCAAATGGTTTCAAATTCAAAATTTTCTCTTTCCAGTTCTGCTTTACGCTCAAAATGCATTGTATAATCACTTTGGGACAGTTGTGAGCTCAAACCAGTACAGGTAGTCCTCAACTTAACAACAGCTTGTTTTAGTGACTGTTCAAAGTTACGACGACACTGGAAAAAGTGACCTATGACCATTTCTCACACTTACGACTATTGCAGCATCCCCATGGTCATGTGATCAAAATTCAGAGGCTTGACAACTGACTCATATTTATGACAGTTACAGTGTCTCTGAGTCATGTGGTCACCTTTTGCGACCTTCTGACAAGCAAAGTCAGTGGGGAAGCCAGATTCACTTAACCGTGTTACTAACTTAACAACTGCAGTGATTCACTTAACAATTGTGGCAAGAAATGTCATAAAATGGGGCAATGCACACATAATAAATGTTTTGCTTAGCATCATAAATTTTGGGCCCAATTGTGGTCTATGTTGAGGACTACCCCTATCAAAATTTGAAACAGCTATACAATTCAGTCTAGGCCAAAATCATATTTACCGTATTTTTCGGAGTATAAAACGCACCGGAGTGTAAGACGCACCTTAGTTTTGGGGGAGGAAAACAAGGGAGAAAAATTCTGCCTCTGTCTCCCAGCAATTTGCCTCCCAGCAAACAGCACAGATGATATACACTGTTTGCTGTGTATTTCTGTGCATGTGTGCCTGACCCATAGAAATAGCAAAGAATTGGAGAAATGTACATTATGGCAGTATATTAATGCCAGAAAGTTTTCTTAAATGTAGTCACACTAACTCCTCCCAATTATTTAAATAGATCCTCCAAACATGACTAAGTCAGGGTCTAACTCAGCTGCCTTATCTTAATACTAAAACAGGACACTGTTACATTTCAGACTATACTTTTACAGATGCTGTTAAAATTGATGTGGCTTTCTGGAAGTATAGTTATTCTCTGCTATTTAAAAAAAGATACAATAGCAGTGGGCCTCTTCAGATCAAGCATTTATTTTAAAAAGCTTCATTTTGTTAAGTTGTCTAGAACAATAATAAAGCAGTTTTTAAAAAATAAATCTAATAATTTGAACATTCTATAGGCATTTATAGTTATTTACTTACCTCCTTGCAGCAAACAACAAACAGCCAGTTTCAGCACAGCCTGATTTACACAAGAAAATAAAAATCTGCCTCTACCTCCCAGCAATTTGCCTCCTTGCAGTTTTAGTTTCACTTTAAGTTTTAGCACAAGCAACTAATAGTTTCAGGCTGCAGAGATTGCTGTATCCTATTGCCGCCTGTCTACAGCCTGAATCAGCGGATGGTCGGGAGGTCGTGCTAATCAGGCTCTGCGCTGTTTGCTGCAAGGAGGCAAATTGCTGGGAGGCAGAAGCCAAAGGTTGGGGGTGGCTGGGCGGGGCTACATTCGGTGTATAAGACGCACCCAAATTTTCACCCTCTTTTAGGGGGGGAAAGGTGCGTCTTGTATTCTGAAAAATATAGTAAGTTTTTATTGCAATATAGACAGTCTTTCTATGTGAAATGAAACCCCATCGGCTTTCTAGCTTGGCACAGGAAGTGAGAATTTGTGTGAATTGTCTGAAGGGCAATGGTGGTCTATAAGAAAATACACAATAGAAATCAATTTCTAATCTATTGAGTGTGGCGTCTTTCTAGAAATTGGAACAACTGGAGAAAGAAGAAGAGCTAAAGGAAACAGCTGGAGAATATGATAGTGATTCAGAAAGCGAAGATGAGGAAATGATGGGAATCAGGCAGTTGGCACAACAAATTCGCGAGAAGAAGAAACTGAAGATCCTGGAGTCAAAGGAGAAAGATATACACGGGCCCAGAATGCCTAGAACAGCTAAAAAGGCAAGTATAAAAAATATTTGGGTGAGCATGTGGTGGGATGTGAGCCCGGGTGTCATGGGCAGAAGGAAGTTGGACTGGGAAAGAAATAAGGGACTCCAGTAGATACATGTAGGCCTCGATTTACAACAGTTCATTTAGTGACCGTTCGAAGTTACAAAAGCACTGAAAATAGTGACCTGTGACCATTTTTCACACTTATGACCGTTGCAGTATCCCAACGGTCATGTGATTTACATTCAGATGCTTGACAACTGACTCACACTTATGACGGCTGCAATGTTCAGGAGCCATTTTGTGACCTTCTGAGAAGCAAAGTCAATGGAGAACTCAGATTCGCTTAACAACTAGGTACTAATTTAACAACTCTAGTGATTCACTTAACAAATATGGCAAGAAAAGTTGTAAAATGGGACAAATTTCACTTGACAACATAAATTTTGGGCTCAAAATTGGTTGTAAGTTGAGGCCTACCAGTATCTTTAAGGTTGTCAGGTAGTCCTCAAGTTATGACGATGATAGAACCCACCCCTTTTATTGATTTTACAACCTTTTATGTGCAGTGATCATTAAGTGACGCTTAATGATCATTAACACTTAAGCGAACATTAACATTCTTCGCTATGGTGCAGTTTTACGAAAAACTGGATGTAAGTGCTAGTTTGGGGGAGATTATAAAATACCGTATTTTTTGGAGTATAAGACGCACTTTCCCCCCTAAAAGTGGGTGAAAAATTTGATGTGTCTTATAGACCAAATATGGGTCCCCATACTGTGGGCTCCCGAACTCTCCGCGCATTGTGTTTTCGCTGTCCCCGGCTCCCAGAACACTATAGTGCTCCGCACGGCCCGTTTTTGGGCTCCTGAACCCTCCGTGTTTCGTATTTTTGCCCTCCCTGACCCCCAGAAGCACTCTGCAGGCCAAAAATGTGCACATTTTTGGCAAAAATGGGACGCGCAGAAGGTTCGGGAGGCCAAAAATAGGCCTGTTTTTGGCCTGCAAAGTGCTTCTGGGGGCCAGGGAGGCCGAAAATGGAACGCAAAAAAAAGCTATTTTTTTTCTTGTTTTCTTCCTCTAAATTTAGGTGTGTCATATAATCTGGTGCATCTTATAGTCCAAAAAATATGATCAATGGAACACTGCAAATGTGACCATGTTGCTGGGTTCCAAAGTTTGGTCACGTGAAAATTGAATTTAGGTAGCAAATCTCTTACCAAGTGTAAGTGTAAGTTTAAGTCAAGGACTTCAGTAGAAGGAAGAAAAACCGGGAGACTTTTCAATGGTATTTTCAGCTGTGGCTTGTTTTAAAAAGTGCAGATTTACTTGGGTTGCCTATACAGGCAGCAAAGCAAAAAAAATGGAAAGGAACCTGATGCTGAAGGAAATTGATATAGGTAGTCCTTGACTTACAACAATTTGCCTGTAGTTGCAGTTACAACAGCACTGAAAAAATTGACTTACGAGCGGTTTTGATACGGCATCCCCATAGTCATGTGATCAAAATTCAGGCGCTTGGCAAAGGCAAATATTTATGATAGTTGTCTTGAGGGGTCAAGTGGTCACCATTTGCAACCTTCCCAGCCAGCTTCTGACAATTGGGGAAGCTAGATTTGCTTAATGACAGCATGATTCACTTAACAACTGAGGTAATTCACTTAACACTGTGTTAAAGAAGGTCTTACAGTGGGGGTACTACTCACTCAACAACTGCCTTGCCTAACAGTGGAAATTTTGGGCTCAATTATGTTGGTAACTCAAGGACTTTCTGTCTGGTTATAATAAATCCGCCTTATCCCAAAGTTTCATTGTATTGCTTTCATAGTTCATTTGCATTCATTTTGGTGTTTGAGTTTTTAAAGGAGGTGTGTGCAACATGAAGATTAAGGGTTGGCAAAAGGTTTAGGATCTCCTGGTATAGAATGATGTGTCAATAGCAATAGCACTTAGACTTATATACCGCTTCATAGTGCTTTACAGCCCTCTAAGCGGTTTACAGAGTTCAGCATATTGCCCCCAACAATCTGGGTCCTCATTTTACCGACCTCGGAAGGATGGAAGGCTGAGTCAACCTTGAGCCTAGTGAGATTTGAACAGCTGAATTAGCAGTAGCCTGCAGTGCTGCATTTAACCACTGCGCCACCTTGGTCAATCAAATTGGGTCATTTATTCATTACTATCCCCATTAAAAACATTTAGAGATCTACGTATCACAGACTCAATCTCGTAACAATGAGTAAGTACCGAAACAAGACATTCAAGGCCCTGCTACTCTTTCCCATGGTAATAATAATTGATGAAACTTTTCTGTTGCCTGACTTTCAAATCGCTCCGGGCATATCACAACAATCAAACCAATGACAATAAAATCAATATAAGATAGCAAGTAAACGAAGTGAAGGGTCTTGCTCTTACCTTGTCTCCGGCCTGGGTGAGGAGCCAGATTTTCAGCACTCTTCTGAACAATGGCGGAGAGGGGATTCAGCTCTCAAGGGCAGGGGCGTCAAACTGGATCCCATCGCGGGCCGCATCAGGAGCTTGTTTGCCCTTGGGGGGCCGGGGTGTGCATGGCCTGGTCATCATGGCCAACTGGGTGGGCGTGGCCGGTCCCTCGCTGTCTCCAGGTCAGCCCCATAGGCAAACTCAGTGGCCTATCATGGGCTGGATCTGGCCCGTAGCCATGTGTTTGACACATCTGCTCTAAGGAAAATCTTATTCTGGAGGGCAGGACCGCTACACTTCTGGAGCTCCAAGAGATGGCACTGTTTAATTCAGTGGCAGTGAACCTCTGACATGTGTGAGAGTTGATACACTCCTGTTTATGCCGCTCCTGACGACTGTTCTTGGAAGCGTGAGCTTTGAAAGCGTTTTCATGATTTTGGGACACTGGGGAGGTCGGCTGAGTTTGGGACGTGTTCTTGTGTGGCCTGTGCTCTTGTGCAGCCTCTGGAGCCTCTGAAAAGTATCCGGAGACTTCAGTTGGTGCAAAATGCGGCTGCGCGTGCTGTGGTGGGTGTGCCAAGGTACACCCACGTGACACCGATACTCCGCCAGCTGCATTGGCTGCCCATCGGTCTCCGGGTCCAATTCAAGGTATTGATCACCATCTTTAAAGCCCTTCATGGCTTAGGACCAGGATATCTTCGGGACCGCATTCTGCCTCATACTTCCCTCCGACCGGTTAGGGCCCACAGAGTTGGCCTCCTCCAGGTCCCGTCGGCCAAACAATGTCGGCTGGCGGGCCCCAGGGGGAGAGCCTTCTCTGTGGCTGGCCCCGTGCTCTGGAACCAACTACCCCCAGAGACCCGGACTATCCCCACTCTGCTGGCTTTCCGTAAAGCCATTAAGACATGGCTTTTCCTGCAGGTGGGGGGGACAACTTAATTCCACCTGAGCCTACCCCCCAAGTATGTATGTGTTGAATGGATGTTGCTGTTGTAAATAATTGTTTTATATTTTTGTACTTGTTTTTAAATTTTATGCAATTTCTTTGTTTATTCTTGTATTTCTCCTTGTTGTAAGCCGCCCCGAGTCCCTCGGGAGTTGGGCGGCATATAAGAATAACAAAATAAATAAATAAATAAATAAATAAAATCATGCCAGAATGGGAGCGTGTACTTTCACATGGTTTTCAGAGACTCCGGATGATGTAGAAAATCATTCTCCAAAGCCGCTTCAAGAATAGAGGTCTCTTGTGACCCAGAGCAGCCTTCAGTAGTCCGCAGGAGCATGTTAGCAGAAAGAAAACACCCCCTGAAGGCAAGTAATCTTCAGCAGATTCTGGAGCCTTCAACCTGGAGGGCAATCACACCAAAGTTACAACAGCAGTGAAAAAGTGACTTATGTCTACTTTTCACACTTGCAGCCATTATAGCCTCCCCTTAGTCAACTGGCATATCCTCAATTTATGACCACAATTGAGCCCAAGATTTCTGTTTACACGAGATAGTTAAGTGAGTTTGCCCCATTTTATGACCTATCTTGCCCCAGTTCGCTGCAGTTGTTAAGTGAATCTGGCTTCCCCATTGACTTTGCTTGTCTGAAGGTCGCAAAAGGTGATCATATGACCCCGGGACACTGCAACAGTCATAAATATGAACCAGTTGCCAAGTGTCTAAATTTTGATCACATGACCATGGAGATTCTACAAACAGTAAGTGTGGAAAAAAGATCATAAGTCACTTTTTTCAGTTCGAACGGTCACTAAATGAACTATTGAAAGTTGAGGACTACCTGTATTTATGACAGTTGCACTGTGCTGGAGATAATGTAATCACCATTTATGACTTTTCCCAGCCAGCTTCCAACCAGCAAAGTCAGTGGGGTAAGCCAGATTCATTTAATGACCAATTCACTTAACAATTGCAATGATTCACTTTACTATGGCAAGAAAGGTCACATAACATTCACTTAACAACTGTCTTGCCTAGCAACAGAAATTTTGTACTCAATTGTAGTCTAAGTTGAGGAGTTCCTGTAGTCCCTATAACTCCAGTGTATTTATAGTGACCACTATTCGCTATCCAAGCAATTAAGTACATGATTACTTCACCCAGTTTTCCCTAAAGGTAAAGCTGGTTAAAGATTTCAGTAGGGAGACTACCCTATCTGGAGGCCTACACATTAGGAAAGGTGAACATAAACCACAATTCTTCTCCACTTCAAACATGGTTACCCAAATTCTTCTGCATATCAAAGATGGTTACATCCTATTTTTGAATTCTTTGCAAAATTAAAAATCTTGTTAATTAAAAAGACAGCAAATGTAGAACAACCTCCTACATTTGCTGTCTTTTTTGATTAATAAAATCCTCAATTTTGCAAAGAATTCAAAAATAGGATGTAAACCATGTTCATTTATTCGTTCTTTTTTATCTCACCTTTATTATTTTTACAAATAACTCCAGACAGCAAACAAATCCAACCTACCTTCCTCCTCCTGTTTTCCTCACAATAACTCATGAGATGGGCTGAGAAAGAATGACTGGCCAAAAGTCAACTAGCTGGCTTTCCTGGCTAAGTCAGGGCTTGAAGTTGTGGAAGAACTGAAGAAGCTTCTTGGATGAGAAGTGAAACATTTCCAAGGAAAAAAACCATCTTTGGGATGGTTTTTTTTAGGAAAAGCATATTTGCAACAAGAGGCCATGAGTTCAGGCCCTAACTTAACTAGGAAAGGCAGTTGGGTGACCTTAGCCAGTCATTCCCTGTCAGCTCACCTCACCTGAAAGGGGTTGTTGCTGTGAGGAAAATGAGGAGGAAAATGTGTTGAATATGTTTGCTGCCTTGAGCTATTTGTAAAAACAAAGGTGGGATACAAGTGAATGAATAAATAGAACATCCTCCTACATATGCTATCTTTTTTAAGTAGCAGAATTCTTAATTTTGCTAAGAATTCAAAAACAGGCCATGCAACCATGTTTGAAGTAGTGAAGAATTGTGGCTTATGTTTCTTTCCCTAATTTGCAGGCTTGCACATATGATAATCTTCCTTCTGAAATCTCTAATAAGTTTAACCTTTAGGAAAAACTAGGTTTTCTTGGTTTTTGTCCTGGAAATGTACACAAAAAGCACTGAAGAACTTTTCAGTATAGAAGAACAGAGGTGGAAGGGGCCTTGGAGATCTTCTAGTCCAACCCCTTGACCAGGCAGGAAACCCTATACCATTTCAGACAAAATGTTGTCCAAACTGTTTTCAAGGAAAAAGCCAAGAATGTCCAGTTGCCTTTTGAAAAAGCACCTTTGGGGCAACCATGACTTGGATGATTGAGAATCTGCAGTCATGGTGGTCTCTTGTTTTCTAGCCTGGTGCCTTAACCACTGCACCAAATGTACTCTCAGCTTGCAAGGTTTGTTGCATTGGGATGCATTGCGCGATTTGCATGCTACAGTTCAAAGAATAGCCATTTGGCCCTTTGCCCTGCTGCCCGTGTACCCAAACTTTTAATTGGTAAAATTTCAAAACCACTGTTACTGAGACAGTCTTTTCCAGATGTGGAATAGCAAAAGAGCATTGGAGCTGTTGATTTCTCACCTCAAACAGCTGTGCAGCTCTGCACTCTGCTCTCCCTTGCTTTTGAGAAGTTTAGGGCTGTTCCCTAGGTTCATTATAGTGACACATCTAGAAGATTCAAATTGTAGGAGCCACTGAGCGTGAGAAGGCAGAGTGCCTGAAAATTAGCTACTATCTGGGATATGGTGCCCTGCCCCTTTAAGACCTCACCTTAGCCAGCCCATCTGCCCAATAATGAGCAGCTATAAAAGCAGAGCAGCAAAGAGGCTGCGTGTGGTGGAGTTGATTGTGGAGTCAGCGTGAAGTCACTTCGTTGGTGGATTTAAGGTATTTTGGGTGCGAGTTGTGGTTTCTTTGTTACTCTTACTTTGTGGAAGTAAAGCCACTGGAAGCAGCCTAGAGCTAACAGACAGAAATGCTGTTCTTTAGCTGGAGGGCTTACAACTTGCAGTAGCCTAGTAGTAGTAGACCTGGGAAAGTAGTAGACCTGAGAAGAAACTGAGGAACTACTTAGTGTGTGCTTGTGTGTGGGTTGCTTAAAGGCCAAGGGGGTTGCTTAAAGGCCAAGGAGGGCTCTCTGGGGTTTTGAGGGTCCGCTGGCTTTTGGATATGGATGAAATAACCTGTGAATTTTTTTTACTTCTGGCTTTAGGTTCAGCAGAAAACCCTGGAACAGGAGATGACAAATCTGGGACTTGATGTAACTGGGAACTCTGAGGTAAAATGTTCTCTTTTTTTCATTATTCCCCCCTTCTATATCATTGCTACACCTGTAATTAAACAAAATGTTTACGAAGAGTTTACTCTTTGTAGGTTCTCAGCTGATACAAGAATCTATGTTAATGGAAAACCAGGTTGCAGCAAGGCATCTGATTCACTTTTTAAGGTATCTGATTATGTTCTTTATCTGCAAATATTCAGGTACATTATTTAGCCCAGGGAAGAAGATCCCGCAGTGTCACCCGTAAACGTAAGCGAGAAGATTCTGAACCACCTGCATCTATGCCACTAGCCCGCAGCAGCTCTACCACCCCTCGTGATGTCTCTGGTCTTCGCGATCCTCGGGTATGTCTGTTTTATGAAATTATCAGTTTATTCAGATTATTGCAAGTACATACATTCACTATCAGCCAGGTTATAATGTGCATGTTCAGCTTTGAATAGGGTTTTTTTTTCATGGAAACTGAAGTTCAACACATATGGAGCAATATGTGGCCATGTAATATTTAAATTCATAATGTGTGGAATGTACACCTTTTCACTTGCAAATTTTATTTTTTTATAGATGGTGAAGAAAGCAAAAACCATGATGAAGAATGCTCAAAAGGTGATGAATCAATTGGGCAAGAAAGGCGAGGCGGATAGAACTGTCTTTGACCTTAAGCCCAAACACCTGTTTTCTGGGAAGAGAAAGGCCGGCTCAACCAATCGAAGATAAAGCAACTATTAAGAAAAAAAATAAAAAAATGTCTCTATATTGACACAAATAAATAAATTGCAAGCATTGAAATTTGCCTTGTTTTTCTTTAAAATAGTTCTCTTAACTGTTACTGGTCTAATTTTCAAAACTGCTATCTTGGGTTATTCAATCATGAGATTGAGGAAAGTGGTTTCTTTAAACTGCAACTATAGAGCAACAATTCTGGTTCAGGGGAGTACTTTGGCAAAGAGCCTATTCAAACCATGTCAGACCTTCAGTGGGCTAGGGCCTAACTGGGATAAAAAACATTCTCTCAAACTTAAATTATTAGTATGCAAAGTGGTTCATGCACAGAACAGCTGCTTGGGGTAGATTTATATTGAAATTTTGGTCTGCTATGGAAGGAAAAGACATTTTAACCTGGGTTGTGAAATAAAATACAGCTGTTCTAAAGTAGAAATGGTTTCAAAGGGTGTTAAGAATCCCAAATAAGGGGACTGGCCATGATGTATGTGTATATTTGCAGCAGCAGCTTGACAAAAAAAAAGGCACCGCGAAGTGTGGTGGTAGGAATAGGCTGTTGGAAAGCCATGGTGAGAGTTTGTTCCTGAGGCTAGTGAAATAAAGACACACACACCTAGAACATAAACATCAGCTGAGAGGGTGGGGGAGAAGAGAATGGAAGCAGCTGGGAAGATCAGGGCTGCTGCATTTTAACCATTACATTATCAAGGGATGGGGGAAAAAGGATGGAAAACCATTTTCACTACGCACATCCCTTCTAGTAATAAATAATTGAAAAGGCTACCCTTGCTGTAAGAATCAATTCCATACAATTGGAAATTTCAAAAAGTAAAAGTGATCTATGAGTCAACTTTGGGTAATCCTCTTTATATTACAAAACTGACACCTTAAAATCAGTTCACCTAGAGCTCCCAAAATAGATTACTGAGGCCATGACAAGCCATTTGAAATACGTCCAATGTGTAGTTGTTCATCTCTTCCTTGGAGGATCTGGAAGTGCTACTCAAGCATTTAAAACGTTTGGACTATGGGTGAGTTTAGTCCTCCAGATAGTACAAATAGTAAAATTACCCAATCCTCAAGTCCACAATTACATTTAACAAGCCATTATAAAGAACACAAAAGCATTTATTTTTGACTCTACATGAACTAATCAATAGGAAATTTCAACACCAATCAGAGATTCCATTTTTAAACTTTAATTTTCATGGTTCATAATTGTATTTGCGAAGAATACACCAACACCATTTCCCCCTAGACCACAGGATATGCCTTACAATCTTTCCCTTATTGGTTCTTAATAGCTCAGGTATTTTTCAAGGTTCTGTGAAAAAGTTATTTACATTTAAGATTTCCTTTCTTTTATATCATAGCTTAATTCTTATAGGAGAGACATATTTAGAATCTACAGGTACAGGTATTTTAACATTTCTAGTTTGAAATATCAGGTATCTTTTCTAATGGGGAAAATATCTTACGTGCTAGAATAGCTTACAAGGGAATAGGTTCTTCAAAAGCAAGTAAAATACGGAACAGTGTAAAGTATAAATATGAAAGTGCTAATTACTTGAAATATAAGTAGGTAACTTGAAGGGGGACAGTACAGAAAAACTGCGCTGCTTCAGTAAGACTGGTATAAAATATGAAAGAGCTTTTAGAGTTGACTAGTTCAGGTTTACTTCTTCATTTTACCTACACTTAACAAGACTGGTTAGCTGATGCGTTCCATATTGTACAAACAGATCATTGTGGGAGAGATTGTAATCAAGCCCTAATTACTCCCATGGCATTGTGGCTTGGTGACTATTCAGACTTAACAGTGGTTTTTCATGGAGTGCAAACTTGTTAATGACTTTTTAATACCATGAAATGAAAGGAAAAGAAATATTATTCCAGGAGCAAGCCAGCTATGCAATGTGAGATAAATATCTAACTTCCACTTAAGGGGGCCTATTCCTAATTTCCTATGTTGCAATCAATCTACAAATACATTGCTTCAACAAACAATTTCAGTATGAAAAATTTAAGGTATGATATTTTAGAACAGCCTAATTTGTTACATTCTGTGTATCTTATCATGATCAACATATCTCTTCAAATTATTCAAGTTATCCCACCACTTAAAGAGAAAGGTCTCTGCAATTAGTCTGAACCACGGAGTAATCTTAATTTCATTTCGAGAAGCCTTTTCCAGCAGTTCTCTCAATTCTTCTTGCGTCACGTAACAGTAGCTTTTAATTTCATTGGGATCTGGATCCAGCGTTACATTCTTCTGCACAAAAAGGATGTAATCTATTTCATGTTCTCCCCATGTTCCATTGGATTGGGCTTTGTAGTGAATTCGGGTTAGGTAGAAGAGTTCTTCTGGAATGACCTATAATCAAACATGTTTCAAAAGATTCCATATCTACTTTTTTAAACAGACTCTCTTTCCCATTCCCAGAACATCTCAATAGATATAAAAGCAAGTTATTGTTCCTACTGCAGGAAAAGCAATGGCGTTTTCCTGGTTTCAGGCATTTCATAGCATACTTTATGTAACCAGGGCCCTGGCGAGAACCAAAATGAATTTTTTAATGTTCCTTATCTATCTTCTCTAAATGATGCCTGAGGATTGTGGTATTTTTCTGAACATTATACAGTGATGAAGCAATTGTGCCTGAAACATTGTAGGTTCAAACTATGTTCTGAAAATGGTATTAATAATGAAAATGCATCCTGTTAATAATATTTTTAAATTTTTTATGATTACTCAGCATTCCAGATATGGAGATACAACTAAAGTTTCCTGTCTAATACTATTGGTAAGAAGGAAATGAGGATTGATGGGGTCCCAGCCTGGCCTTCTACTCGGCCAAGCATTACAGATATTTTGTGCACATTTCCAGGACAAAAATAGAAAACACAAAATTGAGTAGCTAATTCTACCCTTGTGCCATTTTGGCAATACTTCCATAGAAGACAATGATAGAGTTTGCTTTGGGAAAAATGGCTGTTGAAAAAAATTCCTAGATCCAAAATTGTTTAGCCACAAAGAAATGTAAACCTGAACAAAGATTCTCTTTATGGCGTTCTAGCTTGACTGGATAATTTTACTCAATTTTCTTTTTTCTTTTTACATCTGGTAATGTGCGTATTGTGACTGTGGTAGTTTAGGATGAATTTGAAAACTGGAAGTTTGGTATAGCTTGGAAGGTATGCTCTCCATCTTGTTCCAAAACACAAATGTTGAGATAAAACACCAGAGCTAATTATGCACACTAGTTTTAAAAAGGGAGACAGTACAAATATGACTTTGCATTAATTGTTCCCTACTCTAGGCTTTTGGGAATATGGCAGGTTATGAGTTTCCAAATAAATATTGTAGGTCTGATTTGTAATTAGACAAATGGGATTGCCAAATAACTAAATGCTATGCAACAACATTTCCCCAAGGAAATAATCGCTCTGAAGAGTGTTTACCTGATCCAGTGGAATTCCTAACTCGGCTTTCAGTCTTCTCTGCGCTGCTCTTCTAATGCCAAGAGCATTATTTTCTTCCAGTTCAAGGGGGGTGCTTAGTGGATGACTGCAACAGGTATTGGTAAAACAGTCTTCCAAAAAGAAATGAAAAGTTTTAATAACATCCTGCAGCATTTTGGACAGCAGAATATCTGAAATGCTGTAGTTTAAAGTTTTCAGATAATACAGATGTCTGCTTTGGAATATTCTGTCCCTCCCCATTGAATGAGCTTTTAATGACAATGACAATCAATTACTGAAGAATCTAGGAATCAGTCGCATTTATCTCCAGATTTAAGCCGAGGATCTCCCCCTTCTCTCTCTCATACCTTTAAAGCCCTGTGTGACAATTTATTTATTTGTGAGACTTATGTACCGCCTCACAGTGCAACCACTCTCTAAGCGGTTTACACCAGTAAGCAATGTATTGCCCCCAACAATCTGGGTCCTCATTTCACCTACCTTGGAAGGATGGAAGGCTGAGTCAACCTTGAGCCGGTGAGATTTGAACCACTGATCTGCGGATCACAGTCAGCTAAAGTGGCCTGCAGTACTGCCCTCTAACCGCTGCGCCACCTCGGCTCTTGACAATGAACTTTTTGCTGCAGGATCCAATCTGTGTCGGTAACCGGGACCAGAGGTATAGTGTGCCAAACTTTTGGATACATACTGGAGCCCATCCTCCAGGAATTTCTCTTTCACCAGAATTCTCTCTCACAGTCTAATGAGACAATGTTCCCTCAAGATGGGTTCCAGCATGAGTCCGAAAACTCAGATTTGTCCTGCTGACTAATCCAGATTGGATCCTGCGACATTATATATATGGCACATGTATATTTGCCTTCGTTTGTGAACTTTTTGCTGCCTGTTTTTCAGCCTCAGATGTTGAAGACACTTGCAGTATTTTGTCTAATCTCAAATTCTTTTGTCAGCTTCAGCCCTCACATTGTTTCCCCAATTATTTGCTTGTTGACAAATATAATCACACTATAAGCAACCTTTCAAGGCTTTGCTTTACCAGAAAATCTCATCCTTTTAACATTTAATAGACGATAGAGCTCAAAATGTATTCAAACTACATCTGCCATACTGTTGTAACGATTCATTATTACATACCTGGAAAAGTGATTTTGGCATCTGATCTCTGTTGCAACAGTAGCATATTCTCTGTGTTGAACAAGAAGACGCTGAAAGCACGATGCAATAATCCTAGCACAGAAAGACAGGCAAATACTGTATAAATATTATACTGCAAAGATAATCCATTTAATGTCTGTTTGTGCTAATTTTAAGACTATAGGTAATGCTCAACTTACAATAGTAATTGGGACTGGAATTTTGGTTGCTAACAAGGCAGCTGTAAAGCAAGCTGTAAAGCAAGATGATTGCTTGGGTGACTGCAATCCCTATTGCCACTTTTAAGTGAATTTTACTGGTCATTAGCTGAGTACCTATCGCAGCCCAATTTTTTCTGAGGTTGCTCCTTCTACAGCCAGAGATGTCCTAGCCCAGGGGTGGGCAAACTATGGTTCTTTGAAGACCTGTGGACTTCAACTCCCAGAATTCCTGAGCCAGCCATGCATTGCTCAGGAGTTGAAGTCCACAGGTCCTCAAAGAGCCATAGTTTGCCCACCCCGGTCCTAGCCTAATTGTCCTCACCAGCCTGCACATCAAGATTCACCTTGCCCATCTTGATCTGCTGCTCCAGATGACCTTTGCTGCTGATGAGTATGCCCAGTTGGGCTGATGGGCCATGAGGTGCTGGCTTCACACAAGGAAAAAGAAAAAAAGCACAAAGCAGCCTTTCCTCCTTCTTTTTCACAGCACAAAGCCAGCATCATAAAGCCCAGAAATGTAGTGCAAAGGGGCATTGTGGCACGTTCTAGCCTCTCTGTTTTTGTTTTTATTTTCATTTTCTTTCAGGACAAACCATCTCCCATGACCCAGCAACAAAACTGGGCATGCCTCATCAGCATTGGCAACAAGAAGACAGCAACCAAGGTCAGCTGAGAGTGACAGAGCTCAAGGGGCCAAGATGGAGGAAGTTACAGCACCCTTGCAGTTGGGCTACTGAGTGCCCAAATTTTATTCATTTGATGGTGCAGGTCAGGGGTGAAATGCTCCCAGTTCGGGCGGGCCAGTCGGTCGTTATAGAGCCAATAGAGCCAATAGGGATCACAGCACGAGGCTTCCCCCACCCGCCTGGACGCCACCATTTGGGTTCTTTTACCCTCTGCGCATGTGCAAAGCGTTCTGTGCATGCACAGAGGGTAAAAGAACCCAAATGGCAGCATCCAGGCGGGTGGGGGAAGCCTCGCGCTGCGATCGCTATCGGCTCTATGACGACCGACGATAGCTTCTAACTTTCTTTTGAGAGCTTTTATCTAAGAAATAAACCTAGATATTTTTATAGCCTTAAGGAGTTGAACTTTAGCCTAAAATGTATTGGCACAAAATAAGTCTACTTCTACTGAAATTAATGGCTTATGTGCTTTTTTTCCTCTCCAAGGAAAATGTCATTATAAGCCATTGATAAATTAGTTCTGAGACTTCTTGCTTACAGAATCTGTAATCAAGCATCTTTTAAATCACTTAGAAGCAAATCCCCACTTGGTTAATTCATTGTCCTTTTATTTAAATAATCTGTTCCTTGTGTCTATTTAATAGCAAGTCACTCCACATTTTTTATTTTTCCTAAAGCATCTACCTAAGACAGTCTTTATTATTTCTCTTCCACTAGAGGTCATGAATTTGCCAAGCCCACATTTGCCAAGGCAAAGTAAAATGTGTGCCCTCTTTTAACTTAAGCCTGCAAGCAATGACAAGAAAGGATAAATGAATTCATGCTTCCTACCGATGCTTAGAAAGAACTTCTGAATTCATATGCAGCTGGTAAAACATATGTAAGTCTAAATGGAATGACAGGCTATGTCAGAGATAAAAGTAATCTGTGAGAAGCTTTTCAGTTCTCTATATCAACATGTTTGTAATGTCTAAAGAACAGTATTAATCCAAACATACTTGATCAACAGCATTTTTCCTTTTCTGACTTTATCTTGATCTATAGCTAAAGGTCAGATATCTGGAGGCAAGAAATGTGGCTCTGTATCATTACAGCGAGTCTTTGACCCAGCTCAGCTAAGCAAGGTCCTCCTTGCCTATTATATACTTTAAATCATATTTTACCTTTGTCAATGTTTTCATTCAGGTGGCAGTTTTTCTTTGTGTCTGAACCAATCCTGTTGTCATTTTCATCTATTAGGATGCACATCTCTGCCAGCAATTGCACTTGCTGCTCATCCAATTCATCTGTATTTATCTCAGGCATGACTGTGTTGTTGATCTCCCTAAAAAAAATACTGAACAGAAACAGCAATTCAGACCACAGCAAAACCTACCACCCGGAACTTGCGATTAGGTGATCCCAATGCAAACATTTTGAGTTAAAGTCAACCAATTGATTGTTCATTTCCACATGAGAATAGACTGAATTCAGATCAGCGGTGGGTTGCTCCCGGTTCTGCGAACTTGTAGCGGTGGGAGGCTCCGCCCACCCACCCGGGACACTTCTGCGCAGAAGCCTCGTGCGCGTGAACTGGTAGCAACGGGTTTTAGAACCCACTGATTCAGATGTGCATAAAACATGCAATATTAAAAAAACAGGATAAACTGGTTTCAGAATGCCTTAACATCTAAAGCAATTCTGTATTTCATTATGGATTGCTAAACAAATCAAGCTTCTTGCATTCTACAAACATTCCTCTATTTTAGTATTCAAACTTTTCAAGAACGTATGGTCTGCTCCAGCAGATATTAAATCACTGTGTCCCTATCCTTGACTTTTTCAGGATTGATTCTAGTATATTTTCTCTTCATGACAATTTCTCTTAAAGCCCCACAACATCTGCTTTGACAACTGCCTCCTTGATAAGCTTTTCAGCACCTGGAAAGAAAGTAAATTTCTTTTTTTAAAAAAAACACAAGATAATGAAAATAAATTTCACGTAGCCACCAGAGCTCCTTGCAGAAAGGTAAGCCAAAAGTGCAATGAATGACTACTTAAACGAAAGTTTCTCCTTCTCATCCAAGAATCTTAATTCAGTTTTGAACTGAAGAAGCTTCTTGGGATGAGAAGTGAAACGTTATCAAAAGGGGAGAAAAAATCCCAAGAAAGTCCAGTTTTGTCTTTTGGAAAAAGCACCTCCGGGACAACTATGACCTGGATGATTGAGAACCTCCAAGAAAAGCTCTCAACTTTGTCTCCACTTAGGTAGATGGATAGCTTTTATTGCGGTCGGAGATCAATTTAAAATACACATAAAAAGGGGGGTAAATTTTACAAATATAGGTAGATCATGTGACAGTACACCATCTACTACCATCTATACCGTCAATACTAGTGATCCTCTGCCGTAGGGGTTACCTGTCTTTTCCTCCGTTTTTTTCAGCCACGACTGCAGCAAAATTTTTTGCCACCTTTGAGGTTATATTAGGGTCTATATCCTGGAGTAGGAAATAAAGGCTGAACAGATCCGGTGAACCAGAGATTCTTTGGGAAATAGGGGAGATGAATCTTGATCTTATGTCCCCACTTATTTTGGGGTGAGGGTGAGGGAGAAGAGGGGAGGAATGGATGAATAATATAGCGTTACTGTCTTTTATTCAGGCTCATCTAATCAGACCAGTCTGCCAGATTCCCATATTCCCCAGCCAGCTGAGTCAAAGACCCATGTTTTTGAGTTAGCAAAGGGAATCGCATCCTGAAAAGCGGATCCAGAGAGGGATCTTTTCAGCTGCTGCGAGAGCAGCGGTACTTCCAGAGCACCTTCCCTCGTTAGAAGCAGCCTACCTCGGGTTCGAGGGTTTTAAGGGGACGGCCGGTTTGCCTTCACAAACGGTTTTGCCGGCAGACCCCCGGCATTAAAACCCCCAAACCCCTCCGATCTCCAATCTTGATCCTTACCGTGCTCCGTTCACCTTCGGGCCCGCGAGAGAGGCAGGCGAGATCCACCTCGTTGCGCGGCGGCTCGACTGACAGAAACAGCCGCCCGCCTGAGATGATAAATGGAGCGGCGCTGCCTTTCCCCCGCCCGCCAGGGACGACGACGACGGCGTCGCCGCCGCCGCCTCCGCCGCCAACTTGCGCGTCGCGCGCCACATCGCCAGGCAACACGCCCCGCGACGCGCGCGGCCAATGGCGACGGCGCCGGGTTCTCGCGTCACCGCGTGGACCGATCGCACCACCGCCCGGAGATGACCGGAGCGCCTGCCAATCATCCGGACGGGAACGCCACTGGCGAACGAGTCTAGGCCGATGGCAGGAGGGGGGCGGGACTTATGGGGAGGCGGGCCATCACATTTGTGGTAGCGGAAGAATGAAAGCGACAAGCTGAGAAGCAGCCAATGGGTGAGAAGAGCGGGCGGATGGATAGGTCGCGGAGCAAATGGGAATAAGGATGTGGACGAGAGATTGGCCAATAGGCGCTTTAGAATGTTCATATGTTGATCAATTTTGGAAATAGGACAGCAGATTGCCAGGGAATGGGAAGCAACCGGACAATTTGGATTATTACAATGATCGTAAATCTCATCTGTAGTTGTGGGGACACTTCAAATAAATCTGGAAAGCTGCTGAAGGCGCACAGAGTACTATAAAATATGTTAACAATAGTCAGCATACATTGAGTTAAGTGTCGATGGAGGCTCTCAGTCATCCAGGTCATGGTTTTTAGATTTATTATTAGAGTTGGAAGGGACCTTGTAGGTCATCTAGTCCAAGCCCCTGCTCAAGCAGGAGTTCCTACACCATTTGAGACAGATGGCAGTCCAGTCTCCTCTTGAAGGTCGCAAGTGTTGGGGCTCTCACAACCTCCGCTGGCAAGCTGTTCCACTGGTTGATCGCTCTCACCGTCAGAAAGTTTCTCCTCACTTCCAGATTGAATCTCTCCTTGGTCAGCTTCCATCCATTATTCCTTGTTTGTCTTTCTGGTGCTATAGAGAACAGCCTGCTCCCCTCCTCTCTGTGGCATCTCCTCAAGTATTGGAACACTGCTATCATGTCACCCCTGGTCCTTCTCTTCGCCAGACTGGCCAAGCTCAGTTCCTGCAACCGCTCTTTGTATGTTTTATTTTCCAGACCCTTTATCATCCTGGTTGCTCTCTTCTGCACTTTCTCTAGGGTTTCAATGTCTTTTTTGTAGTGTGGTGACCAAAATTGGATGCAGTACTCTAGGTGTGGTCTGACCAAGGCTGGTTGTCCCAAAGGTGCTTTTTTCAAGAGGCAACTGGGCTTTCTGGTTTTTCTTTGAGTACGTTTCGCTTCTCATCCAAGAAGCTTCTTCAGAAGGATTTCCGTTCCCCACCATCCAGTCAGAGCTGAAGAAGCTTCTTGGATGAGAAGCGAAACGTACTCAAAGAAAAACCAGAAAGTCCAGTTGCCTCTTGAAAAAAACACCTTTGGGATTTATGACCATTTTTGACACATGACCATTGCAGCATCCCAATAGTCACGTGATTTACATTCAGATGCTTGTCAACTGACTCATTTATGACGGTTGCAGTGTTCAGGAGTCATTTTGCGACCAACTGACAAGCAAAGGCAATGGAGAACCCAGATTCAGTTAACAGCCATGTTACTAATTTAACAACTGCAGTGATTCACTTAACAAATGGGGCAAGGAAAGTCGTAAAGTGGGACAAATTCACTTAACAACATAAATCGAAGCAAAAATAAAAATAAAACTTGAAAGGCAAGAGACATTTTGTAACAAGTGAAATTCTAACAAGGGCATAATTGCAATGATGTATTTGTAAGGTGTTACAGTAGAATCTTGTGGTACAAGAATCTTGGGTTTCATCTAGAACCATGTTAATATTGCAGGAAATACCATGACCGTCACATTATTAAATAGTCCAAATCAGTCCAGTCCAAAGCAGGTCCTTGGTCATAATAGAAATATGTTATTGATTAGCCATTGGGCCATATCAGAACATCAGATACAAAGAACAGAATAATAATAAAACCTTGCATTAAAAAAATAAAAGCATAGCAAACTGTGTTTCTGTAACACACTTACAATTTATTCCAATCAGATCCACATACAATATGCAGTTCTCAGTTATGTTTTATTCAGTTAAAGGGCTGTAGTATATAATTTTGGGATTCTAATTGCACATTCGATATGTTGTTTTAATGTAAGAATTCCACTAGGCTGTTTTTATACCACTAATATTTCCTTTGACCAAAGTGTTTCAATGTCTCGGTTCTCTTAATTTTCTATAATCCAGATAAAAATGTGTGAGGTCTATGGAATTTTTTGGTGGGCGGGGTTGCCACATGACACATGCTGCTTCTATTCCTCTGGTATACAAGCTACCTTCCAATTAGGCTAATTTAGCAGTTAATTAAGCCTTTCCCATTCTTAAAAAAAACTAATTGGGGTTAAATTTTGTTAATAAGTGGATCATCAGGAAATCAGTTTGGTCTATCTAGTAGTTCAGGCACCAGGCTAGAGACCTCACCCGATTCCTAAGAGGTCAGTAAGGGACGTGCATAAGCACACCAGTGTGCCCACCGTCCCTGTCCTAATGTTCCCTCTTATCAGTACCCATCTTATCTATATATACAATGTTATATCTATGTATATTACTAACACGTACTTGACAAAATAAATAAATAAATAAATAAATAAATAAAAATAAATTGGTGCTCTCTGAGCTTGCTTGTTTTCTTACAGATCCAAACTAGGTAACATCCATGCTAGTGAGGAATGCAATTTGCTGTCAGTTTATATTCTGGTAGGCTTGCCCTGTCAGTGTTGGTGGGGGTGATTTTAGAGATTCTTTGGTTGGGCTTGGGTTTGCTTCTTTGGCAGTTTCTTGATTGGAATATTTCTTACTTACCGTATTTTTCAGAGTATAAGACGCACCTTTTTACTCCCCAAAAGAGGGTGAAAATTTGGGTGCGTCTTATACACCGAATGTAGCCCTAACCACCCACCAGCACCCACCCTTCGGACGGAGCCGCTGCCACCGCTGCCGCCACCCCACCCCCACCGCTGTCCCTGTCCCAGCCGCTGCAGCTGTTCCCGCCCCAGTCCCCGCCCCAGCCGCTGTCCCAGCCGCCGCCGCTGTTCCCGCCCCAGCCGCTGTCCCAGCCGCCGCCGCTGTTCCCGCCCCGGCCGCTGTCCCAGCCGCCGCCGCTGTTCCCGCCCCAGTCCCCGCCCCAGCCGCTGTCCCAGCCGCCGCCGCTGTCCCGTCCCAGCCGCCGCAAGCGGAAGGCAAAGCCGAGCCAACAATCCCCGCCTGCGGCAGAGAAGTAGCTGCAAAGGCGGCATCGGAGGGTGCCAAGCTCGGGCAGCGGAACAGGCTCCATGCACGCCTGGGCGATTGAGGAAAAGTGAGTGAAGCAGGAGGTTAAGGGGGCGGTGGAGGGAGCCCGGCTCCACTCACCCACTGAGTTTCAGATCCCCTTCCTGTTCTTGCCTCCGCCGTTGCCGGAGGCAGCCGAGGCGGCGGAATCCGCGGTCCTCATTGCTGGAAGCAGCACCAACAGCAGCAGTGGCATCTTCCCTGCCTCGAGTCAGCCGCTCAAGTGCACCGTCCGCCCACGCCGCACCTGCCTTTGATCGGAGTTCCCGGGAAGGCAGCTGAGCAAATCCCTGCGCGGCACTTTCATGCATGGAAATTGCCCTGGCGCAACCTTCGCCTGCCGTTCGATTCCCGGGCAACTTTCCCAATTGAGCACCTGAGTCCTCCCACCACCACCCCGCCGGCAATACGCATGGGAGGCACGGAGGTGATCTTCTCACCGGGGAGGGGACCAGTAGCAGCTTCAGCAGCTGCGGCTTCCATGGCAAAGGGCACAGCAGTGGCATTTCCAAAAGCAGCCTGGGAAAACCTAAAAACCCGGGCAACTTGTCACTTGCACCCCCTTGGCAAGTTTAAGCCTTGTGGACTTCAACTCCAATTCCTGAGCTAGTATGACTGGAGGAGGAATTCTGGGAGTTGAAGTCCACAAGGCTTAAACTTGCCAAGGGGGTGCAAGGGTCTTTCAAACTTGTGGACTTCAACTCCCAGAATTCCTCCTCCAGTCATGCTAGCTCAGGAATTGGAGTTGAAGTCCACAAGTCTTAACGCTGTCAAGTTTGAAGACCCCTGGGTTAGGGGTTAGGGGTGCAAGGGTCTTCAAACTTGGCAAGACTTTTTACAACCATGTACACTTTTTACAAACTTCAAACTTGACAGCTTTAAGACTTGTGGACTTCAACTCCCATTCCTGAGCTAGCATGACTGGAGGAGGAATTCTGGGAGTTGAAGTCCACAAGTCTTAAAGCTGTCAAGTTTGAAGTTTGTAAAAAGTGTACATGGTTGTAAAAAGTGTACATAGTTGTAAAAAGTATTCTGCTACACTGGTATTTTATTAAATAATATATTACTACACCATTTCGTTCAGAATACTTTTTTCCTTTTTTTCCTCCTCTAAAATCTAGGTGCGTCCTATATTCCGGTGCATCCTATACTCCGAAAAATACGGTAATTGTTGGTCTGAAATTAAAATTGGAGTTATTCCAGGGGTGGGTTCTACTTACCTTCCCCACCGGTTCGCATTGTGACGGAAGTGCACGTTTTGCGTGTATACACTAATATTCCCCCTTTCTCTTATTTTTATTTATTTATTTATTTATTTATTTATTTATTTATTTATTTATTTATTTATTTATTTATTTATTTATTTATTTATTTATTTATTTATTTATTTATTTGTGAGATTTATATACCGCCTCACAGTGCAAGCACTCTCTAAGCGGTTTACACCAGTAAGTATAATGTATATTTATATTGCCCCCAACAATCTGGGTCCTCGGAAGGATGGAAGGCTGAGTCAACCTTGAGCCGGTGAGATTTGAACCGCTGACCTGTGGATCACAGTCAGCTAAAGTGGCCTGCAGTACTGCCTTTAACCGCTGCACCACCTCGGCTCTTGATTCTATCTCTTATTGTAACTTTTAATCATGTTACCCTTTTATTAAAATACGTTTTCTTTCTGTCCTACCTAGAATCATGTCACCTACCTAAAAAAGAAAGGAAAGAGAGAGAAAAAGAAAGGCAAATCAGAACAACAAAAAGGAGAAATCATCTATCCATCATCTCGTCAGTTTCAGTACTTTAATTGCTATGCTTTTTTGACTTGCCTCCCATATTCCTCGCTTGGATCTTTATCTCTGTCTGCATCTACTTATTGGCTATTTAATCTAAGTATTTCTCCCATCTCTACCCTCTTCCACTGCCTAATTTCCAAAATTTCTGCCCAAGCCCTTTCTCCCTTTCAAAAGTATCTTCCTGTGTCTTCAATTCTCTTTTCAACTCTCTTAAAATATTTCCCCCCTGGTTTAATTCATCAATCACTGTTATTTTCATTATTATCTCATTCTTTTCTTCTTCTTTTGTTCGTTGGTTCTTCAGTTCACTCTTTTCTTCCATTCCTTCTGTTGGCTCCTCCCTTTCCTGAGTGTCTTGGTCTTTACTCATCATCCCTCGTATAGTATTTTTCATTTTTTCCATAGTCTCCTTAAATCCTTTCTCCATGATGTCCTTTGTATTTTGAAAAAGCAACGCCATCTCCTTCAAAGTTCCACTCATTTCTTCCTTATAAAGCATCTTATTTTGTTTTTAAAAATTCAACTTTTGTCCAGCAGTCCAAGAACCATTTAATCAGTCCTAAATTGATTAAATTCCCTTCAAGGAGTGCACTAATCACAGTTCTTTATATCCCATAGGTAAACAATCAGTTCTATTTAAATAGTCCCAGAGGTTATCATAAGCCTCTTTATGTCCCCTTTACAGATTCAATCTTCTAGCATAATATTCAGGGATCCCTTTAATTAAATAGCTTCCTTGTTTTCTTATTTTAGTCTTCAGTAGTCATGGGGTAGTTAGGAATAATCCAGTAAATATTTTCAGAGTCCTTCATGTAAGTATTCCCAGACTTGTATATTTTCCTTTCGTCAGCAGGTGGCGCTCTCAACTTAAATTTCAGTATTGCCACTAATCAATCATCATTTTAGTTGTAGATCAATTAAATAGAATTATATAAATGCCTTCTCATTACCATGTCTTCCCAGTTTAAGAGTCCAACTTTCTGTATATTTAAAAAAATATATTATTCTCTCTCTGCATCTGTCCCTTCCGGTCTGGTATTTTTCTCAGATTGCTTAAATGCCACTTTAGCAACTAATTCTGAGCAGATAGTTCTAAATTATTCCTTAGGGTTAGGTTTTAAGCAAAAAGGAATCTTCTCCCCCAGTTCCAGTCACTGTTCACCTATTTCACTCCAGCACCACTCTTAGTTGTTTCACGGTTGTCCCAGCTTCGTGGCAGCCATCTTTAGGCTGCCTCTTCACCTCGCCGTGGCTGAGAGGGAAAAAGAACTCCGGATCAGACAGGAGAGTTGCGACTCTCCGTGACCTCACAGGGCGCCCCTCTTTGCTTCACCACCCCTACAGGGCGGCTTTGTCTCCTTTCGGAGCCCACTGATGGAGGGAACTTGGCACAGGACGGTGGAGACCTGCCCCGCATGTCTGATCTTGCCGTGACGTCAGCCGGAAGTTGATGATACAGACAACTTTTGATATTTACAATTTCGGGCCCACCTCAACCATAATTTTATTTAATTATGTTTTTACATTTCTGAACTGTCCATCTCCCTCAAAGAGGGAATCTTGCTGATGGCAGCTCTGTCCCCAAATATATTTGGGCAACATTAATAGAGGATTTGAACCCCAAAATCAAACACAACCTTCCCATTCATCTTACAGAGTCATTGATGATAACTGAAGTAATCCATATATCCATCTCCTTTTTTCCAGATTAAATTATGATTCTAATATACTTTGTTGTTATTCTGACTTGGCAATGACCAAAATGCTTAGTTGTACAACATGCTGGGCACTTAGAAGACCCTATTAGGCAGGTTGTGTTAACAGCTTCATCAAACCTGACTGAAGAAATACAACCTACCACAAATCCTATTGTGCCTTAGTATGATGCATCAATGAATATGTTTAATATCATGTTCATGCAACATATGACATAGTTTGCATAACTGATTAGCTCAAAATAGTCAAATTAGTTGACTTTGCCAAGCCAAAAAATCCCTTTATGACTTAGAATGCTATATGGATGAGGCTTATAGTTGTACATATTTACAAATTAAATCAAGATTCAGGGGGTGACTTTACCACAGTAGCCAAATTAAGACAGTAGAGAGAGTCTCAGAAAAACCACATCAAAGCTTAACACAGCACACCATTAGTTGAAAAAAACCCTTCCATTAATTTCTTGATATCCCAAATTAATACATGATTTAGTTTAACTGACAAAATATTCCATTTAATTAAGCATTTTAAGGCAATGTTCCAAGGGAGTTTTGCATATCTAGTTTATGGAAAAAAATATTCCAGCCCCAAACAGTTACATTATCTCACAAGCTCTGAAACCTGATTTTGATCCCAGATGTTGATGTATTATTGTTGTCTCTGACCGCTTGTTTTTTTGTTCTTTGCAAGATTATTTCTGCGTAGTTTGTGCAGTTTGAACCTCTAATTAGGGTTGGGAGTGAATTTTATTTTAAAAATTTATTTGACAGGCCAAATTAAACTTTAGGATGAATATCCTGCATTCCTTTCCCCCTCTCCGAAAAAACTGATCAAGGATTTAATTCTAATAACTTTCCTCCCTTCCCAATATTATACTAATATTTACAGATGGGCAGCAAATTGGAAAGAAATTGGCTTTCAAAAGCTGCAGCTTGGAAGCGTGGCCACACCCCTTTCCATCCACCGGCGAGAAAGGTTCCGGTTCTTTCTAATCGAGTGCTTCATGTTAGTATTTCCTTGCTTCTTTTCCTCCAGGGGTGGAGGGTTCAAGAAGGGGATTGGGGCAGCCCTGGTGGGATCAGGTATCTTGCGGGGCAGCCTAGGGGGCGGGGTCCTCACCCTGGCAGAAAGTGAGGGGAGAGAAGAGCCTGATGGAGCTGGAGCTGCAGAAGTGGAGACCGATGTTTACAGCGGGATGAGGTAACCACCCCCTCAGCGAATTCTGTACTGGGGTGACTGCGTGCGTGCCCAGAGAGGGCTCTGAGTGCCACCTCTGGCACGCGTGCCATAGGTTCGCCACCAGGGGCTTAGGGCTTTAGTTGGCTTGTGTACTACGCTGGTTCCATGTAGTAGTCTACCAAGCAGTAGTGCTATTTACCCTGATGTATGCCTGTCACAATGAGAATTATTGCCAGTTGTGCACCTCTACTGTTTCCTAAGGTTATTGTATTTATAATCAAGCAGACATGTGTTATGTTTTACTACGCATGCGTGCATTCCAGGAGTTTGTCAACTCCCACTTTTCTTCTTTTTTTCTTCCTCCATGCCTGCCGAGGCAGTCGTGAATTCATTAGCTGAAAAGATGTAGCTTATTAAGGGTTTATTTTTATTACTTTTGTACTGAAATAAATATTTTGTTAATTAGATTTGAATCTCGGTTTTATTTTCTAAATACGAATGACTTCAAGGGAGCAAGATCCAAGATCGCCTCTGATAGGAAACATTCCTATTCTTGACAATGCCAGTGAGACTTGGTCTGTATACAGGAGACATGCTAGGCAACTGAACCACTTCCACATGACCTGCCTCCGTAGAATTCTGATGATCCAGTGGCAGGATAAGGTGCCAAACACAGAAGTCCTCTCCAGAGCAGGCCTGCCATTAATTCACACCCTGCTGATGAAAGCCCAGACATGCTAGGCAGGCCATGTTGCAAGGATGCCAGACCATCGCATCCCTAAACAGCTCCTCTATGGTGAGCTGTCTAAAGGAAAGCCATCACACAGGAGACAAAGGAAGCGATACAAAGACACGTTGAAAGCCTCCTTCAAGTCCTTCGATATCGACACCACCTCCTGGGAAACTCTGGCACAAGATCGATCAACATGGCACATGTTGAGCCACCAAGGCTGCCAGACATCTGAGGACAGAAGAACAATCATAGCAGAAGCGAGCACTCCGCAAAGCCAGAGCTGCAAATGCTGCGACAATGGTGTCCACACATGTCTGTACAACGTGGCAGAACATTTCGTGCCCGTATAGGCCTTACCAGCCACCTGCGGACACATTGTGGACAGCCCACAACCTGTTAGATGTCAAGGTCCTCTTCGAACCCGTTGGACGAACATCATCATGTAGTTGTAGTAGTCTGTTGGTGAAATATTCATGATATATGGCAGTGTAATTCTCCCTTGGCTAAGAAATGGAGATGAGCACCAGCCCCTAGAGTTGGACACAATTGGACAGGGGAAACCTTTATCTTAAAAGATTCAAAGGATATCTACCACCATAAATATTTCCTATCTAGAAGGCAGGATAAAAAAATGATACTTGTGCAAATGGAACATTTTTTCAGTGAGCTTTTTTATCTATCTCAGGCAACTTTTTAACATGAAAAGTATTATGTATTTTAGATTTTATGTTATTCAGTAAATTAAAACAATTGTCTTCTTTCCCATTTGTTTTACAAAAATACAGGCAGATCTTGACTTATAATCTGTTGTTAAGTGACCAATGTTACAACAGCACTGAAAAAAATGAGTTATGACAGGTGCTTGTACCTAATGACCATCAGAGCATCCCCATGTCCTCTTAATCGTAATTGGGGATCTTGGTAATTAGCATGTATTTATGATGATTTCAGTGTCCGAGAGTTGCGTGATTGCCAGATCTTCCCAGCCAATTTCCCACAAGCAAAATCAATGGGGGAAGCTGGAATCATTTAATGACCATATGATTCATTTAACAACTACAGTGATATGCTTAACAGCCATGGCAAAAAAGGTTGTAAAATTGGGTGCAACTTGGTTTAAAGTTGCCTTGCTTAGCAATGGAAATTCTGGTTTCAATTGTGGTTGTAAGTCGAGGACTACCTGTAGTATGTAAAGTCATTCAAAGCAAATTGGCCTTTTTTAAGGAGAGTTCCTAAAATGTATCATCCTGATACTGGACTGAGCATTGCTGAAGATTAGAACAATACAGGTAGTCCTCAACTTATGACCACAACTGAGCCCAAAATTTATGTTGCTAAGTGAGTTTTGCCCCATTTTATGACTTTTCTTGCCATATTTGTAAAGTGAATCATTACTGTTGTTAAATTAGTAACACATTTGTTATGTGAATCTGGCTTCCTCATTGACTTTGCTTGTCAGAAGGTTGCAAAAGGTGACTACAGTGCCTCGGGACACTGCAACCATCATAAATATGAGTCAGTTGCCATGCATCTGAATCTAAATCATATGACCATGGGAATGTTGCAACGGTTATAAATATGAAAAATGGTCATAAGTCACAGCACTAAAGATAACCACTGAAACTTGATCTGAGAAAATCTATGTCCACACTGAAGCTGGCATTTTCACTTTAACATTGTTTTTTTATTTATTTTTTTAAAATAAATTTTTATTTATAATACAATTTAAAAACATGGACATGACGTAACATTCCAGTGCAAACATTTCCATCGAATTGTTTCTCCTCCTAAATACAGTTCTTTATCTCTCTCTATATATATATCTCAATTTTATATACAATACTAAATCCATTTTTTCCTATTTGCTAACATAAGAGTATATACATTTAAATGCTATGTTGCTAATTCATAATCCCAACAGTCCTCCTCGATTCCCACCAGTAATATAATTTATCCCAGATTTCAAAGTATTCTGATTCATTCTTATCTTTCAATTCCATCATGTTTGTCCATTTCAGCACAAGACAGTATTTTATGCAATCCTCTGAGGGGATTTCTTTGTTCTTCCATTTTTGTGCAAAGGCCAATCTAGCAGCAGTCAGAATATGTAATATTAAGTACAATGTTCCCTTATCATATTTATCTATAGTAATACCCAATAGGAAAAGTTCAGGTTTTAGTTCTATCTTCAACATTAGTATTTCTTCTAACCATTGTTTTATTCTATTGCAAAATTCATGGGCTTTCAGGCATTCCCACATGTGATAATAGGTCCCAGGTATTATTTTGCACTTCCAGCACATTAGCTTTTTTGGAATAACTATATTTACTCATTATACTGAGGCAGATGTACAGTATTTAGTCTGAGATCCCAGGGCTGCTATACTTAGAAACTTCCAAGAACTCCTGTCCAATCATAAGTTTTAATATGAGAAATTAAATAAACGACTGATGATTAATTGTATTCATTACATTTAACTTTATTATAAGAGTAAATAAAATTAAAACTAGCTGAGCATTCTTCCTACACTAATAGGTATGTTTGCCACATCGAGTTTATAAAAATAATAAAGGCGGGATAAAAATAAATAAAATATACATAGAACAACAATTTTTAGAAGCATGCTCGAAAGGATGGTGAATAAAGAAAGGATGCAGTGATATGCTATTAAATTGCAAAACCTTTTTAAAAAAATGTTTTTATTTGGTCAATAGCAAATTGTTGCAAAACAGTTGCAGGATTTGGATAGTCTACAGAAAAAAAGGACTGGGGGTACATCATAGCAGTTTTCCAGTATTTTATTTATTTATTTTATTTATTTATTTTTGTCAAGTACGTGTTGGTAATATACATAGATATAACATTGTTTATATACATAAGATGGGTACTGATAAGAGGGAACATTAGGACAGGGATGCTAGGCACGCTGGTGCACTTATGCACGCCCCTTACTGACCTCTTAGGAATTGGGTGAGGTCAACAGTGGACAGTCTAAAGCAGTGGTTCCCAAACTTTTTCAGTCCACCGCCCCCTTGGTGCTACAAACTCATCCTCACCGCCCCCCAGCCCACCCCCTCAGGTGGGCGTGGCTTAGTGGTCAGGTGACCGGGTGGGCATGGCCAACTTGTAAAATGTGGTGAAACACACCACTCTTGCTTAGCAACCAAAATGTTATGCTCAATTGTGGTCATAATTCTTCCTTCCTTCCTTCCTTCCTTCCTTCCTTCCTTCCTTCCTTCCTTTCTTCTTCCTTTTTCTCTTTCTTTTTCTCTTTCTTTTTCTCTTTCTTTCTTTCTTTCTTTCCTCCCTTCCCCTTCTTTCTTTCTTTTTCTTTCTTTCTGTCTTCCTTCCTTCCTACCATCTTTCTTTCTTCCTTCCTTCCATCTTTCTTTCTTTCTTTCCTTTCTTCTTTCTTTCTTTCTTTCTTTCTTCTTTCTTTCTGTCTTCCTTCCTCCCTCCCTCTCTTTCTTTTTTCTTTCCTTCTTCCCTCCCTTCCCTTCCCTCTTTTCTTTTTGACTGTCTTCCTTCCTTCCTACCATCTTTTTCTTTCTTTCTGTCTACATTCCTACCTACCATCTTTCTTTCTTTTTCTTTCTTTCCTTTTTCTTTGCTACATCCCTCCTTTCCCTTCCCTCCCTCCTTTCTTTTTCTGTCTGTCTTCCTTCCTACCATCTTTTTTCTTTCTTTCTTTCTGTCTTCCTTCCTTCCTACCATCTTTCTTTCCTTTTTCTTTCCTTCTTCCCTCCCTTCCCTCCTTTCTTTTTCTGTCTGTCTTCCTTCCTTCCTACCATCTTTTTCTTTCTTTCTTTGTCTTCCTTCCTACCTACCATCTTTCTTTCTTTCTCTTTCTCTCTCTCTCTCTCTCTCTTTCTTCCTTTCCTTCCTTCCTTCCTTCCTTTTTCTTTCCTTATTTTCTCTCTCTCTCTCTCTCTCTCTCTCTCTCTCTCTCTCTCTCTCTCTCTCTCTCTCTCTCTCTCTCTATATATATATATATATATATATGTGTGTGTGTGTGTGTGTGTGTGTGTGTGTGTGTGTGTGTGTGTGTGTGTGTGTATCGCACACACCGCGGGACTACATTGCCTCCTCTGGGCTCTGCCTATGGCAATTTAAAATGTGCTTCTGTCTGCGAGGAAGAGGGGCATGTTTAAAAAGAGGGGCTGGAGGTGGGTGGGAAATCTATCCCACATTGAGCCACTGGGTGTGTGTGCGTGCATGCGTGGCCGAAAACGTCCAGGTTTGGGAAACTGGGAGGTTTTGAAACCGGTTCCCCCAAACATGGTTTGTATTTGGTTGCAAAAACAAACAAACACACAAGTCATTTTGGTTCCTCGCAAAGGCTGGCTCAACTGGATGACCAAACAGAGCCTGGAAAGGAAAGAAAACTGCAGAAGTGGTCAATGGAGGGGGTGGGTGGGACAGATGCACATGGGGGAGGGTCTTCTCCCCCTCCCCCCACACTGGCACATTCAAGGGGCTTCCTGGAAATACACCCCCTCCCCCGTGGGAAGCGCTGGCACCTTCCGAATTGCCTTCCTTGGCACAGAGGCCGAGTGGAGGGGGGGACTCCTGTACCCAGCAGGCACAGCTAGAAAGCCCCCTCCTCACCTGGTGGTGTGTCGTGCCTGCCTAAATTGCTATCCATCCAGGGGCAGGGGAAGATGGCATCGCAGGGACAAACGAGAGCAGTGTGTTAGGTGGGCAGAGGAGGTGAGGGCGAAGGCCACATCGTGAGACGGGCATGCGGAGAGGTTGCCGGGGGGGCGCAGGAGGCTGGGCACCTGGGATCTTCTGGGGGACGGGGAAGGGGGTGGTACTGTGTGTTTGCAGTGAGGTGGGGGGGAGTTATGATTTTTAGAAGATGAGACACACCTGTACGCACAATGGCCAAGGGGAGGATTTAACTTGGGGTTGTTTGGGAGAGAGAAATAGAGGGAGGGAGGGAGGGAAGAAAGGAAGGAAAGGAAAGGAAAGAGAAAGAGAAAGAAAAGGAAGGAATGAGAGGGAAGGAAATGGAAGGAGGAAGGAAGGGAGGGAGGGAGGAAAGGAGGGAGGGAGGAAAGAAAGTAGGAAGGAAAGAGGGAGGGAAATTAAAGGTGAAAAGGGAAGGGAGGAAGGAAAAGGAAGGGAAGGAGGAAGGAAGGGAAGTAGGAAGGAAAAGGGGGGAAGGAAAGGGAAAGAAGGAAAGTAGGAAGGAAAAGGAGGGGGAAGGAAAGGGAAGGAGGGAAGGAAGGGAAAGAGACAGAAGGAAGGAAGGAAAGGGAAGGGAAGGAACAGAGGAAGGAAAAAGAGGGAAGGGAAGGGAAGTAGGAAGGAAAAAGGGAAGGAAAGGGAGGAAGGAAGGAAAGGAAAGGAAAGGAAAGGAAAGGAAAGGGAGGCAGGCGGCAGAAACTCTGGTGGGCAACTGTTCCCGATCTCCCCCGCCATCGCTGCCCTCTTTCTGGACCGACTTTCTGACCGCGGTGCCTCTTGGCTGAAGGAGCGGAAAAGAGGCAGCTGCGATTTCCCCACAAGGTCTCCCTCCTCCTCCTCCTCCTCCTCCCGCCCCCCACAACCCAACCCCCCCCCAGCCCCTGCCCGCCCCCCCCCAATCCCGTGTCTTACAGGTTTAACAGCTCCGTGTTTCTGTCGGCTAGTCTCTAGGGGAAAAAAATTGCAAAATACAGAAACTCTTCTCGCTGCGAGTTGTTAATTGCTCACCCTCGCGAGAAGAGTTTCTGTATTTTGCAAGCTTTCCAGGGGTCTCCAACCTTGGCAACTTTAAGACTTGTGGACTTCAACTCCCAGAATTCCTCAGCCAGCTTTGCTGGGAGTTGAAGTCCACAAGTCTTAAAGTTGCCAAGGTTGGAGACCAGTGCAAAGAGACCAGACGACAGATACACGGAGCTGTTAAAAGTCCAGTAAGATGACCGTCTCGCGGCCCGCCCAGTCCCCGCCGGGAAAAGAGTGGCGGGAAAAGCGGCAGCGGGCGATTGGGTGGACATGGGTGGCGGCACGGGGACAGGACCGGCGAACCACCTACCGCTCCCCTGGACCCTCTCACCGCCCCCCTGTCGCCACCCTTACCTCTCACCACCCCCCTAAGGGTTCCCACCGCCCCCTGGGGGGCGGTACCGCCCCCTTTGGGAACCACTGGTCTAAAGGTAAAGTTTTGGGGGTTTGGTGATGAAACCACAATGTCAGGTAGTGAGTTCCAGGCATTTACCACTCTGTTGCTAAAGTCGTATTTTCTACAGTCAAGTTTGGAGCGGTTCACTTTGAGTTTGTATCTGTTGTGTGCTCGTTTATTATTGTGGTTGAAGCTGAAGTAGTCGTTGACAGGAAGGACGTTGTAGCAGATAATTTTATGAGCTATGCTTAGGTTGTGCCGAAGGCGACGTAGTTCTAAGCTTTCTAAGCCCAGGATTTCAAGTCTGGTTGCGTAAGGTATTCTGTTGCGAGTAGATGAGTGGAGGACTCTTCTTGTAAAGTATCTCTGGACACTTTCTAATGTATTTATGTCCGATAAGCGGTGTGGGTTCCAGACAGATGAGCTGTATTCGAGGATTGGTCTGGCGAATGTTTTGTATGCTCTGGTTAGTAGTGTGATATTACCGGGGCTGTCACAAAGAATAGGGGGGTCAACTTATTTTCCAAGGCAACCTGGAATCTAGGAGAAACGTTCTAAGAGTGAGGACTATTAATCAGTGGAATGGGTTGCCTTCAGAAGTTGTGGGTGCTCCATAACTGGAGGTTTTTAAGAAGAGACTGGACAGCCACCTGTCTGAAATGGTATAGGATCTCCTGCTTGAGCAGAGGGCTGGACTAGAAGACCTCCAAGATCCCTTCCAACTCTATTCTGATTCAGCCTGCTTTGCACACCCGAAGTCAAGTGAGGATCTGTGGTCGCCTCCCTTTCCCAGCAAAGGCGTCCAGGATGAGCATAAGCCGTGAGAGGCTGGAGGACCCGCCAACCTCACCAGCCTTTCCGCAATGCAAGCGGATCCGGCCCAGAATCCCAGGGTCTTCCATGCCCCGTCTAGGCGCTCACCGCTCAAATCACATGATTACGCTTCGCATTCGCGCTCGTCGTTCCGTTCTCCGTTGCCCATCTCTATGGTGAATGGCGGACTATCGGGCTCTTCCGGAGAAACAGGAAATGACATCAGTTGAGTTCTGGAGCGAGCGGTTTTGATGCAGCTCGCCTCAGGGGTAAAAAAAAAAAAAAAAGCACCCCACAACCAGATCTGCAGCTCGCCCGCCGGCGGCGTCTCCCTCGTAATTTCCCTCCTTATCGATCCTCTTTGCCGGGGTCTTTTCTCCCTCACCGTTTTCGTGCCGCGTTCCTGCCTCCGCCTGTTGGTGATCTCTCCCCGCTCCCGCTCCGGGTTTGGGAGCCGCCCCCTCCGTTTCTCAGCTGGGCTTCAGGTGAGCCTTCGGGGGGAGGGGGGGACCCACCTGCAGATTTTTGCCTTGCCTTCCTCTCCCCTTTTGCGCGGCGTGGGAAAGACTGACAGGCGAGGCTGCTGGTTCTATTTTGGGATGGGGAAGGAGGCAACCTGAGGCGGTGACGGTGCTCTCTCCTTCCTTGGGGAGCCGTTGGACTACAACTCCCATGGGTCTCAGCTTATTTGCCCTCATGCCTTTGTAAGGGCATTGGATTATAGCCCTCCGTCGCTCCGGCCAGTCAGCGCCCCCTTCCCTTCCCCCCTCACGGCTGATTTGGCTAGAGATGATGGAGTTTATATCTCTTAAGCTGGGGATGATTGGACCTGTAGCTTTTACCATATGGCCTTTTTAGCTGGGTGAGGGGGAGATTTGGGAGAACAAATAAATGGGGTTTTGGGGAGCAATTGTTTTTATTAGTGTTCTTCGCTTTGCTGATGATTTGGTACGAATGTTACAACGATTGTTCATTTGAAATTTTCTTTTTCTCTTTACTATCCATGTTTCAGTCTTTTCCATGCCTGTGAGAAGAGATTAGTTTTATAAAGACGTACTTAGGAATTCTTGCCTTATATGAATGTAATATAACTTTAGAGGGAATGAAAAGGGAAAAGGTAATCGACCTGAAGAGAGAGTGTGTGTGTGTTGTGTGTGTGTGTGTATATATGTATGTATGTATGTATATATGTATGTATGTATATGTATGTGTATATGTGTGTGTATAACTTTGAACAGCTAATCTGACAAGAATATATACATACATACACATTAAAAATATATATATAATCAGACTAGCTGTTCGAAGTATATATAGTGTCAGATTAGCTGTTCAAAGTTAAATGAAAGTCTCCTTTCTTCCATTCTTCTAAAGAATATTTTAAAAGTACACACTTGTTATTTGAAGAAGGGTGTTAACTCAAATGCTTGCTCCAAGGCATATACTTTATGAACAATTGAGGCAAGTTAGGAAATTAGTATCGGGCACACTGCCAAGTCATTTTAGCTGGCCTGTGGTATTTTAATGAGCTGATAAAATTACCAAATATATAATCTCTGTAATCAAATGACATCTTTTCATAATTTGAGGATTCATTAGGTAATTGAAGTCTGAATTTTAGCTAGAGCCAGCTTTAAGAAAACATACAGTTTAAATCATGCTTAAAAAAAACCTTTATAGTAATATAAAATTTTGGGACAGTGATAGAACATATGCTCTGTGTGCAGATGCCTCAGATTTTGTTTCTGCATTTTCTGGTAAGATTTAAAAATGTTGTTAAAATGCCAAGTTATGGTACATATTTAAATTAAAAATAATGAGATTACAGTACACATTTAAGTTAAAAAATGTGAGTGCTATGGTTGTTCAATGAAATGTTTGGTTCAGGTTCTTGGACTTTTATGAATTAGAGATGCTGTGAGGAAGCTCGGTGGTTTATTATTTGATTGTGATATTTACTTTAAATATGTATGTTTGACACCCTTATAATGTAAAACTTAATAAGGGATCATAAGAAATAAAGAAAATTTTCCTGTCTTTCATATAAAAATGGATAATGGATAATATGAGATGCATAATTACTTCATAATACTAATTATTTAGCATAATAATTGCTAAGTAAATGCATGTTAACATTTATCTCCCTGCTATTCTTATGTTTACTTGCCCAGATAGAGTTTTATTTTGAACTCCAATGATGGTCAGGATATTGAAAACATTAAAATTAATGAAGAACCTCCTTGTGGACTAATAAATGTAACAGTAAAGACACTGTCCAGATAAATAACTGCAGTTATAATAAGTAATTTGAAGTACAATCTATTTATTAAATGCATTTGTATGAACTGCAGTAAAAAATGACTTAGTGGTTGACATAGAATTTACAATACAGGTAGTCCTTGACTTACGACCACAATTAAGCCCCACATTTTTATTGCTAAGTGAGTCAGTCGTTAAGTTATTTTGCCCCATTTTATGACCTCTCTTGCCATAGTTGTTAAGTGAATCACTGCAATTGTTAAATTAGTAACAGAGTTGTTAAATGAATCTGGCTTCCACATTGATTTTGCTTATCAGAAGGTTGCAAAAGGTGATTACGGTGTCTCCAGGGTCATGCAATCACCTTTTGCGACCTTCTGACAAACAACGACAATGGTGAAGCCAGATATACAACCATGTTACTAATTTAACAACTGCAGTGATTAACTTAACAATGGTAGCAAGAAAGATCATAAAATGGAACAAAACTCACTTAACTTAGCAACAGAAATTTTGGGCTCAATTGTGATCCAGGACTCTTTGTACTGATTGCTCAAGCTTGTGAAGATTAAGATCTTTCATCCTGAAGTAAGAGTGACCTGCTTCTAATTATTTCCTCACTGTTATATTTATTATATTTTGAATAGTGAGATGAAGTAGCATACAAATTAAATACATAAAATAAATATTTCAGTGTGCTTTTTTGGTTTCATAGATAGCAAACATCTAATGCTCCACATGTAAATACTCTTCATTAAGGCTGTCCAAAGCCCTTGACAGTCCTAGCAGAACCACAGTTTGCATGGACATGGAGGCACAGACAGCTGAAGAAAGCTTCCAAGTAACTCTATGAGCCTTGTAAAAGATGTGGGCTACTCTAAGGCCTCCAAGGAAGATGATTTGTTTGATGCTGAGATCCATCACGAAGTATTTCTTATTTATGTTATACTGTACAGCTTTATTTTGTGTAACTTGTGTCCATATGTGGTTCTAGTGGCGTTTTGTTTATAGTGCTGCTCAAAAGCCCATATTCGTTTCTATGGGAGACTGAGGTCCTATAATATGTATAGTGCTTACTTTCAATGCTCGATATTAATATTTCAGCAGTGTGTGACTTGGGTTTTCTGCAACAGTTTCTCCTTTGACTTTGCCAACTGGGTCTCATTCTGGATTAAAGTTCTTTATTGTGAAGCTATTTCATCCTTTTGTTGTTGTGCTGTTGTTTTGGTGCTGACATTTCACTCCTGTAAATGTTCTATTGTGACAGATTTTATAGTGGTTCAGAAATTATGGCCACCGTTAACAGCAAATAAAAGAAATTAGACTGGTGATTGACTGCTATCCTTACTGCAAATCCTATTTTGCCATTAAATATATTTTAAAATATATCTTGCTTTTCTTTCACTTTTGCATTGGTTGTCACTCTCTTCAGTTAATACAACTCAAGTGTATCTTGTCTTTTAGCTGTGTATTGTGGAAGGGAGAGAACTTACTTGAGTAGGCATCATGGATAAATATGTTCAGTGCTATTTACAGTATTTTTTCTTTGCTTAATATAAACTTGTGTATCTGATCTGTCAGTGAATTAAGTACAGTGCCAACTCATTTGTGAGATCACTTTTGGCACAGTGTTTTGAAATGTTATCTTTTATCTGTATTATGACAAATCTATTTAAACACATGAGGACTTTGCTAACTACACATAGATGAAATGTCATATAAACATTTGTAAAATAAACATTAGTGTTCTTCAAATGTGCTTGAATTGCCTTTCCACGAGATAAAGCTTCTAAACCAATATTATTAAATAGGCAATAGAGTCAATGTTAAAAAGCCTTGTAAAAAAAGTTGTGGTAATTCACTGTTTGCTTTTTTTTCTGCCTAGAAAGATAGGAATTCGGATTTCTAGAAGAGAAAAATTAAGTTGGAACTCTGCACCTAGCAGTCCAGATTGTAATTGTACCCACATTTTGTGATTACTTTAAAAGTTGGTGACTCATTTGTTACAGAAATTTAACTACGGTATGTGGAGGGTCTAATTTCTTAGTGATTGTTTATTTAAATTATTAAAAAATTCCTTGAGCATTTACTTAATGTCAGTTAAAGTCATGGTCAATTTATTAGACAACAAGTAGAATGTTTAGAAACAAACAAAAAGTCCATTGCTTAACTAATCTGAAATGTTTAGTAAAATGTTGCCACACTTTGGTGTGCTGATTGGCATTTTGCAACTGTCATATGGTTGTAACTAAATTAGTGTTGTGTCATTGACTACAGTGTGCTATATTTATTTTTGCCTAAAGTTGCAGTAGCTTTGAAATAGCTTACTTGGAAGTAGTTTACAAATAAGTGAAAATTAGAGCCAAATTTTCATGAAATGGTAGAACTGTATCTGGACTACAGTATTTCAGATACCAGGAGAGGGTTCCTATTGCTGACTACAGCTAGACAGAAAAAAGCTGCTGTCCATACCTTTCATATTTCATGCAAAATCATTTTGAGTTCTATTAGTATATCTTGATCTCTACCCTTCCCACTTCTTTATATAGTAGCTTTAAGTCAAGACTGACTTTTAATCACTATATAGACAAGTCCATGCAGTTTCCTTGAGAAATATTGGAAAATGATTTGCTGTTGTCTTTTTCCTTTGTTGAGAAACAAAGGAGCTTTCTGTGCTCACTATTTTTAAAGTGATCTTTTCCCACGAAAGCTCCCATAAACCAGAATGGGATGTTGGCTAGGAATTCAGGGATTCAAAAATCTTTTAGGCACCATACGGAAAAGGAAGCTCTATAACTTCCAATGCATTCAGGAGAGAGAAAAATATTGCCAAACAACTGATTATTTGATTACCAGAAATCAGTTTTATTGTAGAATCTTTGGCAAATTGTTGAAGAACTAGTTTATCTAGATCAATTTGCAAAGCCTCATTCTTTTTCAGAGTATGCAATTGTATTCAACATTTTCCACTTTTTAGACCAACCGGCTGAGGAATTCTGGCAGTTGAAATCCACATATCTTAAAGTTTCTGAGGTTGAGAAATACTGGCTTAGACCATAAAAGGGGTTGATTTTTTTTAAAGGTCCAGAAGACTCTCCAAAGGTCTTCTGCTTTTGCTGCAGAGAGTAGCTCAGCTTCCCTCTGAAAATCTTGTTATCTTTCATATTGTGTTAAGGATGCAACATTTTAAAAAGCAAATTGCAGCCTTTTATTCCAGCATGTCTTTTGAAAATGTAATTTTATAATAATTTTGTTTGAAATTTAGGTCCAAAATCACAGTTTGAAACAGAAAAGAATAGAAATCTTGTCTCGGTTTGCATATTCATTCTACTACTTTTTATGTAATTTTCATAAACAAGAAAGAAAGGAAGCAGGCTGCTTTAGTCATCCTTTCCGTGTTCTGACACTTCTGTTAACAAAGATAGTCTGTTAGCTTTCAGATCAGATATGCCAGTGGAATTCCCCCTCCCTCTTTTCATTACATAACACATTCCCACTGTTAAACCCCCCTGATAAGCAAGATTATGAGAATACCAGCTATTTCTGTGTTAGGTAATTTTAAGAGGAAAACCTTAGAGCACCATTGCTAGAGCTTTAAGCTTGATCTTTCTTGTTTTTTCATAGAACATTTAAAGCCAATTGATTATACTTGACCTGAATGTAGAAAGCATTAATCAAGAAATGATATATAATTATCAATTGTTTATTTTGTTATTGTGTAGAATACTTTCCTAGTTTATGCGTAAAATTTATCAATATGTGAATTATTTAAAATGAATGATTTTCTATCATGCATCCCCACCACCTAGGAGTGCTCTGCATGCTTCCCAAACCCTCTGCATGCCTTGTTTTTGCAAAAAAAAAAAAAAAAAAAAAAAAAAAAACCCAGAGCAAAAAAACAGGCTTTTTTCTGCAAAAACTGCAGTGTTTTTGCAAAAACTGGAGTGTTTTTGCCTTTTAATTATCCCATCTAGCATGACTGGAGGAGGAATTCTGGGAGTTGAAGTCCACTAGTCTTAAAGCTGTCAAGTTTGAAGACCCCTGGATTAGGGGTTAGGGGTGCAAGGGTCTTCAAATTTGGCAAGTTTAAGACTTGTGGACTTCAACTCCCATTCCTGAGCTAGCATGACTGGAGGAGGAATTCTGGGAGTTGAAGTCCACTAGTCTTAAAGCTGTCAAGTTTGAAGTTTGTAAAAAGTGTACATGGTTGTAAAAAGTATTCTGCTACACTGGTATTTTATTAAATAATATATTACTACACCATTTGGTTCAGAATACTTTTTCCCTTGTTTTCTTCCTCTAAAATCTAGGTGCGTTTTATATTCTGGTACGTCTTATACTCTGAAAAATACGGTAATGCTAAATCAGAATGTCTGTGTCATTTGGGGTGTGGTGTGTGTGGAGTCTCATCTGATAATGCTAGAAAGTTATTTTATTTACTTTATTTGTATTCTGCCATTCTTAAAGACTTCGCAAAACTAAAAAAGAACTAAACTAAATCTAAAGAAGAACCTCTCAATAAAAAAGTACTATATTTTTCGGAGTATAAGACGCACCGGAGTATAAGATGCACTTTAGTTTTGGGGGAGGAAAACAAGGAAAAAAGGCCTCTGCCTCCAAGCAATTTGCCAAACAGCAAACAGCACAGATGATATACATTGTTTGCTGTGTATTTCTGTGCATGTGTGCCTGACCCATAGAAATAGCAAAGAATTGGAGAAATGTACATTATGCCAGAAAGTTTTCTTAAATGTAGTCACACTAACTCCTCCCAATTATTTAAATAGATCTACTCCAACATAAGTCAGGATTTAACTCTAATACTAAACAGGACACTGTTACATTTCAGACTATACTTGTACAGAGCTGTTAAAATTAATTAAAACTTCTGGAAGTATACATTATTCTCTATTATTTAAAAGAAGATACAATAGCACTGGACCTCTTCAGAGCAAGCATTTATTTTAAAAAGCTTCTTTATTTTGTTAAGTTGTCTAGAGGTCTCCAACCTTGGCAACTTTAAGACTTGTGGACTTCAACTCCCAGAATTCCACAGCCAGCAAAGCTAACAAAGCTGGCTGTGGAATTCTGGGAGTTGAAGTCTTAAAATTGCCAAGGTTGGAGACACCTGGCTAGAACAATAATAAAGCAGTCTTTAAAAAATAAGTCTAATAATTTGAACATTCTACAGACATTTATAGTTATTCACTTACCCCCTTGCATCCAGCAGAAAATAAAAATCTGCGTGTCTCTCTCAGCTATTTGCTTCTTTGCAGCTAGTTTCACTTTCATTTTCCCAGTGGCAAACCTAATCAGCTGTAGGTCCGGAAGCTGCTAGTGACTTGCTTGGCTTTACAGGCTCTTCCCTCTTTGCTGCAAACAGGTAAATTGCTGGAAGACAGAGGCCAAAGGGTGGGGGTGGCTGGGTGGGTGGGGCTGCATTCAATGTGTAAGACGCACCCAAGTTTTCACCCTATTTTTTGGGGTAAAATGGTGCGTCTTATACTCCGAAAAATATGGTAATAAACCCAACCAAGAAGAAAAATTGAAGAAAACCCTATCCAATATCACTAGGGACAAAAATAAATCTAAGTCAGGTATTTGCTAATAGATGTCAATATCCATAACTTCCTTGTGTGATAGATGGAAAATACAGCTCTTATTGGTGCTTCTGAAGCTCAGCTGGCAATCAGATCTCCATAGAGAAGGCGTTCCAAAGCATAGGGCAGGGATAAAAGAGGCCCATTTCCTAGGTCCTATTAGATGACATTTTTGAAAAGACTAGGGAATTGAGTCTATTTTTAATCTGATTGGATGGCCAGATGAAGAAGGGAAAATGTCCTATATATAACCATGTCCAAGGCATAGAGGGTCTTAAAAGTGACAAAAACATATTGAATTGCATCCAAAACCTAACTGGCAATGCAGCTTCCAAAACAATGTTGGGGGGGGGGGGGGAGAGGCGTTTGTCACCTGAATATAATAGGAAACAGCTATTGCCATCCTGAGTGCCACAATTAAGGATAGCACTCTGCAGAGTGCATTACTGCAATTCAAACGAGAAGTACCTAGAACATTTCATTACTTTGAACAAGGCTTCCCAGTGTAGCTGGAACAAGCCTTCCAAATGTAGTGGAAAAGCTCTCCTGGCTATAGTTGCCATCTAGTTTTTAAACTGGAACCGTACATTCAAGAAGACTCCCATATTTGTAGATTATCTCTGAGCAGATGAGTACAACTATATTCAGAGTTAAAGATGGTATTGGACTTATTTTGCTTATAAACTCAACGCCATTGCTTTCTTTCTATCTAGAGCTAGCAGGCCTCTAGGTACTGGGTTAGCATGTCACCTGTTTGGCCCAGATCTGGTACCAGCCATGCTCCCAGGAGAGAGTAAGGTGTTATCTATTAAGATTTTGTGGGCATCTATAGACATTACTCCACACAAAATGATTTATCTGGTTATTGGTGGAGCAGGTCTCTCGATGTGGTTCACATACATCCAAAACAGAGGTGGAATTCAGCAGGTTCTGACCAGTTCTGGAGAACCAGTAGCGGAGTTTTTGAGTAGTTCGGAGAACCGGTAAATACCACCTCTGACTGTCCTCGCTCCCATCTATTCTCTTCCTCCCGAGTCCCAGCTGATTGGGAGGGAATGGGGATTTTGCAGTAACCTTCCCCTGGAGTGGGGAGGAAATGTAGATTTTGCAGTTTCCTTCCCCTGCCAAGCCTACCAAGCCACACCATGCCCACCAAGCCACGCTCACAGAACTGGTAATAAAAAAAATTGAATCCCACCACTGATCCAAAAGTTGCCTCTATATACTCAAATTTGTTGTTCCTACTTCATGGTAATATTTTAGGAAAATAGTTGCAGGTGACAAAAGGAAACATAGTCTGGGTTCTTGAAAGAAGAATTCTGGTTGCATTGTGCTATTGGGTAATTAAAAAAACCCCCTTGTTTGCGTGAGTCAATGTCATTCAAATGAACATAAATATTTTAATCTCTCTTGCCATATCAGACATGGTATATATTTTGAGGGAGCAATAGTGGAATGAAGATATAAATCTGGTTAAAGCTTCATAGTAAAGTGTTTTATACAACTGCATCTAGTAGAGCCAGTGGGGTAGAGCAATAGAAGTTTTCGATAAATCAAGGTTTTACTTCAGCCACATAAACACCCTTTGGAATAGGTACTTCCTCAGCCCAATTTACCTCAGGATAATTTTTGTTTGTGGGAAATAGGAGGAAAAGAGGGGAGAATATGTTTTCCTTGAGGAAAAGTTGAGAGAGATCTTTAAAAAGAAAACAATATACTGGGAAGGTTGCTGAAACAGAGAAGCCTTCTTAGCAGGAATAGTCTTGCCACCTTTCCCTTCCCGTTTGCATTTGCTCAACAATCATAAAAACCAAAATATGCCTTTGGGAAATTCTGCCAAAAGCCATTGTAACACGCTTTGCCTGCAGCAGTGTCATGAAAGGGTAGGATTGCAGTAATGTCTCCTATGTCCTTTGACATGATTGTGTCACTTGGGCAGACTATTGCTAAGTATTTCTTCTCTGCCTGCTAGAATTTCCTACCCTAAATTCATGTCAAAATATGATGAGTTTAGATTAGATCTTATATATGTAATGATTTCATGTGGCACTTTGATTTAACCATGTTGTGTTGCGATTGTATAGAGTTGTATAGCCTTACAGATGTCTTTTGGCAGGCATCATTGTTGAGGTGGCCTGAGCAAGCGGAGATTCTGGTGGGCCACAATTCCCTGTGAGAGAGGCTTAACTTTGAGACTTGCAAACTGACTTGTTGCAAGCTTTCAATCCACCAAGAGAGAGATAGACCTTAAACAGGTAGTCCTCAACTAATGACCACAATTGAGCCTAAAATTTCTGTTGCTAAGTGATTTCTTGCCACGTGTTAAGTGAATCATTGCAGTTCTTAAGATAGTAACATGCTTGTTAACAGAATCTGGCTTCCCCATTGACTTTGCTTGCCTGAAGTTGGCAAAAGGTGATCACATGACCCTGGCACACTGCAGTTATCATAAATATGAGTCAGTTGCCAAGCATCTGAATTTTGATCACGTGATCACGAGGATGCTGCAGCAGTCATAAGTGTGGAAAGGAGTCATAAGTCATTTTTTCCAGTGCCATTGTAAGTTTGAAAAGTCACTAAACGAACTATTGTAAGTCAAGGACTACCTGTATTCATGCAAAAATACTGAAAATTCAAAGGGATTCACAAACTCTTAGCCATTACTGTCTAACGAAAAATAACTCCATTGATATTAATATAAATGAATATAGGATGGCAGCCTGAAAAATAGTATAAACTATATCTAGAGCTATTTATACATGAAGCTTTTTCTGCTTTGTCTTCGTGATGTGTTAATTTGTGAAATAATCTACATTGTTGCATCCAGTGATGTTCTTGATTTTTGTATATATTATTGATATTTATGCATCTGATGCATGATAATTGGTGATAGGATGTTAATATTGTGAAACACAAGTGATAAGCTGTTAGCACTTTGTGAGTAAATAATTTTCATCTGGTTCTCAAAATGGATGGTTTTTTAAAAATTCTTATGCCTGGTCTGTTTCTCTTCTAATATTTAAGCTTCACAGTATCTGTCTAAATCTGACTATAAGATTATTGGTAGTCCTCAACTTACAACCAATCGCTTAGTGACCATTCAGAGACACTTAATTGGTCAATTCAAAGTTGCGTCCATCTCCCTCCCTAGTTACATGATCACATTATGACTCTCGGCAAGTGGCTCGCATTTATGGCCGTTTGTAGCATCCCATAGTTATGTGACCACAATTTAAGACTTTCTTGTCGGAAACTGATGTTTACTTTTGGTTTCCAGGAAAATACCTTTTTTTTTTTTTTTTTTTCTCAAAAAAGTTTTATTAGTACAAACTTACATAAGTGGTAACAAAATATTAAATCCAAAGTACAAACATTTTTATTTCCCCCCCCCAGACCCACCCCCTTCCCTCCCCACCTCCCCCCCCCGGACTTCCCAGAGATAATACAGGGCATAATAATAAGTTTAAATTGTTAATAAAAAGAAAAAGGAAAAAGGAAAAAAAGAACACTATTTTTAAAAAAACTTCAACTCCATACTATACAGTACTAATATATCGCATTTGTATACAATAGTAAAGATACAAAAAAGAGAGAGAAAAAAAAGAAAGAAAATAAAAAAAAAGAAAGAAAGAAAGAGAAAACTCTTTAACACTACAAACAAACAAACCTCCTACCTCCTCCCTTCAGTCCTCTATCTTATACAAGGTAAGTGTTACATAAGTAATAACTAAATATAAAATACACAAATCTTAAACTAATATTATTGACATTAGAAATAACCTCTAAGATAAAACTTAACTAAATGTTACATAAGTAATCATCAAATATTAAATTTCATCATGATATTAATAAGATAATATTATTCTAAATTAATTCGCTAACTTCAATAAACAAAAAAAAGAAAATAAAAGAAGAATAAACAATAAACAAATCTTCAACAAACTATATATATCTAATATTATCAACATTAAAAATAACCTCAAAATTATATAAAACTTAACTAAATATTGCATAAGTAATCATTAGATAGGGAAAAGATAAAATACAATCATATTAGTCTCTATCCATCCAATATATTTCAACATCACATTGTTTTGTATCTTGATAGTTCATCTTTTAATAATTCAATAAATTCAAATTTGTCAAGTCGTCTCCCGTCTGCTCCCAAACCTCCATCTCCTCTTCCCCAGCTATCTGATTCAGGCACTCCTTTTGGATTTTTGAGTCTATTTCTTTTTGATCCATCGAAGGTGGCTTCCCCTCCTCCTCCTCTTTTATTTTCATACACCCTTCTTCTGGAATCTTGGATATATCAGCCTTTAGAACATTGACATAAAATTCAGTAGCTTTTTTTATCGTGTTGAGCCGGTATCTTTTTCCAGAAAATTTCACTGTTACTCCAACTGGTGCTTCCCATTTATATTGTAAATTTAATCTCTTAAATTCATCAATCAAAAAAGTATAGCTTTTCCTGGCTTTAAGCATTTTAGAGGGGATTTCTTTCCAAATCTTTAGTTCCTGACCATTCACCATAAGATTATTGTTAAACGTTGCTTGTATATTTTAGTCAAAACAGTCTTTCCAAACTTTGAAGCCATTGGTGTTTCAAAAGAGTACAAAAAAGAAAGAAAGCCAGTTGCCTGATTAAAGTTCTTTCCAGTTTAAAAATCAGATAGTCTTTTATTATTGAAAATATTTCTATTATAACTTTAATCCAGAGTTAGGAGACAGAGAAAGAAAAAACCATTTTTCCAAGTTAAAAGTTTCCATAAGAGAGAGAGAAAGAAAAAAAAAAAAAAAAGCCTCTGGGGAAACGAAAGTCACTTTCACTTCTCAATCGCCATATTGTTACTCTGTTTCCTTTGTTCCCTTGCCGAAGTGAAAGCTTACCCAGGAGTTGAAAAAAAAAGGAAAAAAAGAGGTTTCAGTACTTGCCCATCTCACGCCTGTTTCTCTCTGTCTGCTTCTATAGTTTAAATGTAGTTATAAATCCCATTTTTGAAGCAGCGGCTGGTCACTCCATCTAGCTCTGCAAAAGGCAGAGGTTTCCGGATCTTCGGAGCTGGAGACAGGCTACATGGGGAGCTCTCCCTTCGCGCCCTGCCAGATGGCTCCTAAGGCGCTGGGGGGGCTCTACCCCTCCTGTCAGGCTCTCATCTCTCCCCTTTGCCCGGGGAAGAGATTTTAAAGCCGCCAGACAGCTGTTCTGGCGGCTTTTAACAAAGATCGGAAAGGCATCCAACGAGGGATGTCTGCGATGAAGCGCTCCAAAACCGGAAGTCGAAAATACCTTTTTTTTGACGTGGAATTGAGAAGTATTAAAAGAAAACAGGACGTTCTAATGTTGTAAGATAGGAGTTGACTACATACCTCAAGGCTAGAGGTTTGTGTGTACAGAGTTAATATACAGAAAGAAGGAAATGCAAATCTCTGACAGTAACTGTCACTAATCCTGGTTTAACGATACAACTATAATTGCTGTCACTAAGTGATGCAGTCACTTAATGACCACTTCATTTAGTGATGGAACTTCCTATTCTGATTAAGATAATTAAGCAAGGCCTACCTGTAAAAAGAAATAACTGTTGCTATTTTTTAAAACAATAAATTTTATTCAAAGTTTTAAAGACAGTGTAAAAAGTGACACAAACTAACCGACACAAGCTAATAAAAAAAGAAAAAGAACAAAAAATGAAAAAAATCTATGAGATAGAAAGAAACTTCCGATTTCTTCTGCAGCAAATATAAGTATTACAACATTATCTTTTATTATGATTACAACAACCTCCTTTCTATTCATTTTTTCTAATCATCAAAATCACACACCATAAGTGCATTTTTTCTTGTTTCATGCTGTAAGGAAGTTAATTTAGCTATCAAGGAAAGTTGCTGCATAAATGTTAGTTACTTTTTAGGGTTTCTAAGAAAGAGCTGTTAATTATTGCAGCCAAAACTAATTGAATTTGAGATAGGTAAAGAGATGGAAAATGGTCTTTGCTTAATAGGGTCATCTATAGTGTTGGATTCAAATAGGGTGCAGTACACTTGACACTGCAAAAATGTCACACAGTTTGATGGTTTAAGGGAGCCAAATTGTTCATGCATGAGGGATAGAGGTTGAAGTGTTCTGTCAGGTAATTTAGATAGTTTAATCGAAATTCATTTATGGAATTAAATTTTAAGATGCATAACAGTGACTTAATAGAGGAAAGTATTACAGCATTAATAAATCTATTTCATAGTACCAGTAGGATTAATTGCTGAAAACTTTTGGGGAAGTTTATCTCTGCAGTAGAGTCTATGGTCATGAAATTTGACATAGAACAGATTTTATTAATGACTATATTTACTAAATTGTTGCAGTTTAGAATAAGGGATCAGTACAGTTTTTGAATCTAAATAATTTGCTTGTCACTTGTCATTCGGGCATCATGCTCCTAGGCTCCAGACTTCAAATTTGTGTTGTGGAATTGTATATAAATGTGGATTTCTTAGAAGCACTTTTGATTTTTTCATAGGGTTTGCATTTGGAAAATAGTTATAATTCAAAGAGATTTTTGTATTTATGGAATGGCAAATAATATTAAAAGGTCTGTAGTAAGATTTTTCACTGTCTCATTGCTCATTTCCATAACATCTTACCACAATGATATATTTTAGTAGGATTAAATGTTATCCTTACATTTGCTACTTAGAAAATAATTTCTTACATAGATCAAATTATAATATTTAATACTTGGCTTTAGTTTATCTTTGCAGCTATTGGAAAGTGATTGTTTTGAAGTAATGCCCACAGAAAGTGGAAGCTGTGCCACTGCTCGCCAAGCCAAGCAGAAACGAAAATCTCACAGTCTTTCTATACGAAGAACCAACAGCTCTGAACAAGAGAGGTCAGGATTGCAGAGAGAGATGCTGGAAGGCCAGGTAAACTGGATGGAAAGAGGGAGCTTGATTTCACTGCTATCTGATCAAAATAGATTAATATCCTGATAAAATCACTTAATTCCCCAATTTTGTATTCTCCGCCACGTCCTAAAACAAACTTAAAATCCAATGTCAAAGCAAGGTTGAAATTTCCTGTTCAAATGTAGGGAAAATACTTCTAATACTTGGATATACTGTGTCTCTGGGTTTCTTCACTTACTATCATCATAATGTCCAAGAGCCTTTGAGTGTACAGGTAGTCCTCGACTTCTGACCACAATTGAGCCCAAAGTTTTTGTTGCTGAGTGAGACATTTGTTAAGTGAGTTTTGCCCTATTTTAGGACCTTTCTTCCCCCCATTGTTAAATGAATCACTGCAGTTGTTAAATTAGTCAGATGGTTGTTAAGTGAATCTGGCTTCCCCGTTGACTTTGCTTGTCAGAAGGTTGCTAAAGGGAGTCACATCACCCCAGGACATTGCAACGGTCATAAATATGAGTCTGTTCGCAAGCATTTGAGTTTTGATCACGTGACCATGGGGATGCTGTAACCATCATAAATGTGAAAAACATCACAAGTCCCTTTTTCCAGTGCTGTTGTAACTTCAAACAGTCACTAAATGAAGAGTTGTACATCGAGGACTACCTGTATGTAATTCATTTTCTGGCTGTAGTATGAATTCAATCTAACAGATAGATAACACATCCTGAAGTCTGATTCAGTTCAGTTCTGTAGATGTGAACTGCTTTGTTTTGAGAGATGGCTATTAACTCAGTCTTTTATTTTTTGCCCTTCAATGTATATGATGCTTCAACATACATAGCATTTTCCTGCAAATTTGCTTTAGGGAAGTTTATTTGAACATTTACATTTCAAACATCATTTTAAAAATTAAGTCATTATCTTTCACAGTTTTGAATTGACAGCAAAATATGCAACCAAACTCTGTAAAATCTTGTGTTTGCTATAGGATTGAACTAAGGGATACCGATTTGCTCATCTTGTTATAACTGGTATGTTATGGATTATTGTGAGCCACAGTGGTGCAGTGATTAAAATGTAGTACTGCAGGCTACTTCTGCTGACTGCCGGCTGACTGCAATTTGGCAGTTGGAATCTCACCAGGCTCAAGGTTGACTCAGCCTTCCATCCTTCCGAGGTGGGTAAAATGAGGACCCAGATTATTGGGGGAAATATGCTGACTCTGTAAACCACTTAGAGATGGCTGTAAAGCACTGTAAAGTGGTATACAAGTCTAAGGGCTATTGCTATTGCTATTGAACTGAAGGCGAAATAGTTGAGGCCCTGCCAAGGTTGTTAGTTGTTAGACTGCCTTTGTGCACCATTATTTATTTAAAATTTCAAAGTTTTAAAAGAAGTAAACTATCAGATGTGAACAACCAGACCCTTACATGTAGAGTTCAACTAGCAACTTTATTGTTCTATGCCTATTTGACAGGAATCTCCGCAGACTGGCAGCTTTCACCTGAGAAAGACTAGATAAGGCTCAAAGACATTCAAAGCTGGGAGGTCAGAACTTGCCCTCTTGTGCTTATGTAATAGCCAGACTAATTTCTCGTTTGAGCCCTTCTCCAAGTGGGATGGTTACTCACCAACAGTAACTTAACCATTATGTGATATTAAAGGCAGAACCTACTGTTGTAAACATGAGAAATTTGCCACTTTTGAGTCATATGAATTGTTCTCTTTTGTCTGAAATGGAATATTGGAATATGAGTTCCGCGGGAATTGGGCGGCCTATAAGAATGATTAATAAATAAATAAATATTTCATTATGGTATATAAAATATATTTCTGCTCCTTTGTAGATTTACTGAAATCTTTGTGTGTGTGTGTGTGTGTGTGTGTGTGTGTGTGTGTGTGTGTGTGTATCCTTAATAAGGCTTTGTTTATAGACCCATAATTCACATAATTGCCCTTTCTTCAAGCATAACTTTGTACAGGTCCATTATGTGGAAAAAGTATGGTTTGAGAAAAAGTGGATAGAAGGATGGGTTGAAATCTGTGCTTTGGGATAATGGAAATAGGAGGCTTTGCATAAAGAGCCAGTTACACAAAAAGAACAAACCCCCCTGGAAAATTCTGCCTTAACCGTGATATTTTTGTTTCTCCTAGGATTCAAAGCTACCATCATCCATTAGAAATACACTTCTGGAACTTTTTGGTCAAATAGAAAGAGAATTTGAGAACCTCTACATTGAGAATCTTGAATGTGAGTTTATGTTTGTGCAATTTTGGGGGGAAATGTTAAATTGGAATAAGATGCTGATGAAAGATACTAGATGTAAGACTGTAATTCTGGATCTCCATTCCCAATCAATATCATGTGAACTCTGAATGGTTAATTAAAATGTCCAGGTTATCTGAAATAAAAGCCTACATACTTATTTGAGATCTCTAATACTAATGCTGATTAATCCCAGAATAGATAGTTTGGTGCACATTGGCTCATTTATCCTAAAATTCCCATAATCCTGTTCATTGAGTATTTTAGTTGTAATTGATGTCCGTAACCTAATATTTAATTGCATATACATTTGATTCTTCTTATTTCAAGGCATACTGGAATGATCATTCAGATATGTTAGCTTTTATGTTTGCACTGTAATGCTAATTCTTTTTTTTAAAAAAAATCTACACTGACTTTTGCATTCCAATGAGCAATGATTATTAGTCTCTGCTTTAAATAGTAACTATATTTTGCTTTTGTAAAAGTACAGTTAAGAGATAGCATAGAAAAGGTAATAAGAGATGAGGAATACTTTATTTCTCAAATAAGTCATCTATGAAATTCTCATTTGCCTTCAGGAACGTATGGAAAAGAGAACATTCTACTCTGTATTATCTTAGGATGCAATTCACTATTGTCCATTGGTAGAAAGTTTGAAGGGGAAGCTTGTTTCCATGTTTTAACTTTCTCAGGAACCCTGTGTGATTTGATTTCCAGCCTTGGGGAAGACCCTGTCAATATTCATCCAGACATTGATTTCCCCTTCCGGTATTCTCTTGGCTTGGGAGTGAAGATCAGAGACCAAGGCTCTTGGGGGCCAGTGTGTATAGCCTATTTCCCCTTCCCTTGGTCTTAGAATGCCTGGGGGATCATACTATTTTGTGTGTGTATGTGTGTTATGTAAATAGGAACTGAAAATATATCTACTGTACAAACATCCTGGTAAATTTGTAAATCCTCTAGTTGAGGAGCTACAGAGGCTCTTATTCATTACTTGTGTTCATTAATATAACTTTCTGTTTGCAGATATCCAGACTGGATGCTGGATATGTTGTGTTTATTGTTTCCAGTTTGGAGAGGAATTACATACAGAAACAAGTTATTTGGCAAGCAGTGGCTTCCTGAATCCGGAAGGGAGATACCAAACTTTTCCTTCCTCAATTTTCATTTAGTTTTACTGATGGATATTTTGCATCAACATGAATTTCTTAGAAGCAGTTATTTTTAGAATTAAGATCAATTGTCAGAGTTTTATTCTAGATTTGGAGAGTTAATTACTTTCATATGTGTTTTTTATAATTGTGGCACACAAAGAAACACAAAAGATTATGAAATTATGATCCTGCACATAATGGCCTTTGAGATAAGGGTTATGTGGTAATTTAAAAATTGTGATTAATGATTCTTCTTTGCATTGACATTAATTTTTGTGCTACTGATAGTACGCAGAGAGATTGATACACTTAATGAACGCTTAGCAGCTGAAGGCCAAACGATTGATGGAGCAGAATTGAGCAAGGGGCAGCTGAAAACAAAAGGTAAGAAGAGAGTTGAGAAAAATACTCCTCTCTTAGTTGGTTTTTCATAATTTAGGATGACAACCAGTTAGAAGGATGTTAACAATCAAGTAAGGTAATCCAATGTGTTTTAAAACAAACTTCCTTTAAATGTATTTGTTTCAACAGCCAGCCATAGTACCAGTCAGCTGTCTCAGAAATTAAAGACTACTTACAAGGCATCAACTAGCAAGGTATGAAACATATCAAGCCTTTTATTGAACTATAGTGTACTTATTAGTTTAGTTTTACTTACTTTTTATTTCTGTCTTCATGAGGTTGAACTTTTGAAGTAGATGCCATCCCGATGTAGTCCCATCTCATATTGCAGAGATTAGTGGGAGAGGTTTTGGGAGACTATGATCAACATTAACCATGGAGTTGCCATTTGATCTTGTCCTTTAGTTATAATTCAGTAAATAAATGATTAAGAAAAGAAAATAGAAAATAGAGTGACAAAATGAATTTATAGTAAATGTCAAAAGCTTTTTTATAAGATGCAAAGAAAACAAAGTTATTATTTTTATTGTGAGAAATTCTTTAGCAGTTAATTATAACATGGGACACTTCAATTGTTAAATTCATTTTGTTCATTAGTTCATAGTCATTTTAATCTGTCCTTTTCTAAAAATTGGGTTGCATCTGATTGTAACTGTCATTAATTTGCTTGATACTTAGAATTATCAAGCATGTATCAGCTGTAAAATGTTTACTAAATTACTTAACTACCTGCAAGTAATTTACATTTATGCAGGAGAGAAGGTTATGTAGTAGTATTTCCTTTCATACTTGGAAATTATCCAAACACTATAAACAGATCCAAAGTTGTATCCACTAAATATGTTAGGATACAGAACTTTTTAAAGAATTTGGTAGATGTGCTTCCAAATACATCTGGAAAACTCCATATTGGGAAAATATAGCAAGGGGAAGGTGTTTTGGGTGTTTTGATCAATTTTTAATTTGGTAGTTTTGGTGCAGAATTTGTAGTATCGTTAAATATTCTGTTTTCATTAGATCAAATAAACAGCTATATTTTTTTTGTTATTATGCTGCCAGATTCAACATAAATTACTCCTGGCAACTTTACAATGTAAAAACAGAGTAGAACGTATAAAAGCTAATATACAAAGTTTAAACACACATTTCCTGCAAGTATTTTTTCTTTTCTTTTTTTACAAAAATTAAAATTGTTTCTGTCTGACAATCAGTTGTGCACACATTGGTTATTTTTAATAGAAAACATCTTTATCCTTTGCCTTTTTGCAGTATTACTGTCATTATGCACTTAAAGGAATGAAATTCATTTTTTCTCTATTAATGTTTTCTTTAATCTATTAAAAAGTAGAGTCTTCAGTTTCTAGAACACATATAAGTATGTATATTGTGTATTGTAAATTTGCTGTTCTTTGAAAGCAAGTGCTGAATGCCTATCTTTTCTTACTTGCTATGTAGCGCTCAAATTCTTTCCCAGGGAGATCAGGTGGACCTCGCAAATTCACCGTGGGAAGCTGGGAAATATGGGGTGGCGACTCCTGGGTAACTGCTTTGCTTCCCAGTGTGCCAATTTGCATGCCCAGCTAAACAGTAGTGAGTGGTGGAACATACAGAATCTCATTTCAACCAGTTTTTCTTCATGGATATTATATTTATCAATTGGTGCTTTACCTGGAAGATTTTCTACTGGTCATGTTTAATTATTGCATATGGATATCAATTGTTAACAGAATGTTTCCTGTTTCCTGTTTCTATTGTTATCAATCTCTGAGATTGGGTAGGCTACAGTTTTTATTACGACAGGCATAGTCTATGCCTTGGCACAGTATTTGCACATTACATCTGCCTTTTTTGTTACTATAATGTCAGTTCAGTTTTGATTTTAAAAGTACTTTGTTAAAAACACTTGATTAAAAAAAAGGTCAGTGAATAATGAAAACATAAATAAAATTATAACCCTTCCTAAAACTGCATGCAGGCAGAATAGCAGTACTATCAAAAGTAAGGTGACCAGACGTCCCGATTTTGGCGGGACAGACCCGCTTTTTCATCATTTGTCCCGCGTCCCGCCCGTCCTCTAAAAAGTCCCGATTTTTTGAAAGAATGCACGACTAGGGCATTCTTTCAAAAAATTGGCCTGAAAGGCAGCAGGCCTCTCAGCTCAGGCCGGCCGTGGGCGGCGTTGGCGGCGGGCGGGCATCCCGCGTTGTTGACTCCTCCGGTGGCGGCTGGAAGCTGGGGGGAGGGGGAAGGGAGGCTGCTCCTCCTCTCCTTCCCCCGCCCCATCCCTAGCCCCGCCCTCGGAGGCGCCGCTGCTGTTGGGAGGGGTGAGGGACGAGGAGCCGTCGCCGCTTTGAGTTTACGAGCGGCGCAAACAGCCCTTCCTCGTCCCCCTCCCCTTTCTTCCCCCCGTTGCCTCGCTGCCGCGGTTGCCCTGGGGCCGGGCGGGCGACCGGGAGACCGCGGGGCTTGGATGCTTGGAGCAGGTAAGCTGCCGGCTGCCTCCTTTCCCCGTCTCCTGCCTCCCGTTCGTTGCTTGCCAGCCCGGCCGAAGGGAAGGCGGGAGGCGAGGAAAGGCCTCCCGAAAGGGAGCCCGCCTCCCTTTCGGGAGGCCTTTCCTCGCCTCCCGCCTTCCCTTCGGCCGGGCTGGCAAGCAACGAACGGGAGGCGGGAGACGGGGAAAGGAGGCAGCCGGCAGCTTACCTGTCGCGAGCTGCAGGCATCCAAGTGCCCTCCCGCCTCCCCCCCTCTCCCCCCCACCTCACCTGGACGCCGACATTTGCTGTTTTGCCCTCTGCGCATGCGCAGCGTTCTACGCATGCGCAGAGGGCAAAACAAATGGCGCCCAGGCGCCCCCCCCGTCCCGCTTAAAAATAAAAAAATCTGGTCACTTTGATCAAAAGACAAAAATATGACTTAACCAGAAGCTCAGGTAGGAATGGAATAGTAAGGAATGTCTTGAGCAGATTCCCAAATCTTGGAGGATCCAGTACATGTTAAAATTGAACAGGGTGGAGTTCAATAAATAAACATTTATTTTCAATATATACATTATATATCTTGCTATCTGAGTGCTTAAGTTATCTTAAGTAAAGATAATGCACTGTCTGTACATATCATAGTCCTTTGGTGAAGAAATGCTCACATTTGTTTGCCGCCAATGGCCTGATCTGTATTACAAGCTTTGATGGTGGCAAAGAGTTTCCATTATGCACTTTGTGGCTCCTCTCTAAGTCTATTTCTTTAACAAGTCATAATATAAATCTATAAATTGTCTGAACTGTTCATAAAAGAGAATGAGCTTCCTTTAAGGTTTCAGAAATAGGAATATTTCAACAATCTTTTGCTGTAGTATGGTGAAAATGTTTAAAATAATGCTTTGTAGTAGTTGTAGCATTTGTTGATTGCTGTAAGATTAATAATGATAAAACCTTCCACATTAACCAAATTCATAAAACATAAGAATAAAATGTGTGGGCTGGGAATCTAAGAATTTCATAACTAATTATAGGTGCTTTGTGAGGTTTTCAGGAACAATAATTCCTTCCCTGGAACACAATATGGCAAACGGTATTTAAAACTGATTGGCATCTGTAAAGGTTGGTTAAACGTAATTTCTGAACACACTATTTTCTGTGATCCCCAAATCTTGCTGCTGAATCCCAGAGGTGAATATCTCATAAATATGCACATTTCTTTAAACTAAAAAAAATGAAATGAGAAATATGTTTGGAAATTAACAAGAAAACCTGAAAACATTGGCTTTAACCATGCTGAGTTATACTCTTGGGCAGGGGTCTTCAAACTTGGCAACTTTAAGACTTGTGAACTTCAACTTCCAGAATTTTCCAGCCAGCAGTGGCTGGAGAATTCTGGGAGTTGAAGTCCACAAGTCTTAAAGTTGCCAAGTTTGAAGACCACTGCTCTTGGAGATTTCACTATCTCAAAATAAATAATGATAATGAAAAATCCAACCTTCAGTTACCAAGAGGTTGCCTGTTCTTCTTCTTGCAAGTTCCTTGAATGAGGTTTTTGACATTTTGGGACTATAAATATGTCTTCCTTTAAGCACCGTGTCTTATGGTTGTGATCAAAATACACATGAATCATTGAATGAAAGCCCAGGTAATTGTTACAGGAGTCTACAGTACAAATTCCTCTTGCATTAACTTGCCAGAATGAAATTGTGAGCAGGATGATTATTATAAGAAAGTATGGTGAATTTGCATTTGAAAACTTTGAGCATTTGAAGAGGGAACTCTCTCATTTGCTAGCCAGGAAACAGTCTTATTTTGTCTTCTGCTGTGCACAGTAGCATATATACTGCTCTTAGAATGTGTTTACTTTGTTGAGGTTAGTCAACGGAATGTGTAACTGGTTGAACAACATCTCCTTGACCTTACTATTACATTATTAGGCTTCCTTAGGAACACTTATATTTATAAGTCACATTTTTCAAAGGAGAAACACACCCATTTTGTATATATAAAAGCTAAGAATTGAAATGGAAATTTTAATAGTAGTTGTTTAGTGTGCATATTAGCATGATTCCCTGGCTCGGCTTGCTGAACATAACTTGGTGACCATTGCACTGGGACCATGGCTGGCCCCTTTATTCACATTTTGAAGTAGAGCAGAAAGTTTTGATGTTGTCCCATTGCTGTTTGTGATAAATGAAAGGACACTTCTATTATTGTTTTAAAAGTAAAAGGAAACTCAAAATATGAAATGGCATTAAATATGATATTTTAAGGGAAGAGGGGAAAACAATGTGGCCCCTGAAAATTAAACCAGTCAATTACAGGGGTATAGAAGATTTTCTGAGGAAACTAAAACAGTTTGGTAATTCATTTTATTCCTCACCATGTCTTATTAAGACTGATAAGGTATGTGAGAACTGTTGTGATAATATATTCTACTGTTCCACTACTCTTACATAACTCCATTTTGTTTGAAGATGTGTATTAAATTTCAATTGAATTTTAATACTGCCTTGACAGTTTTATGCTTAATGCTACACTATGGTTCAAATACTAATCCCTTCCTAGTTCTGCAAGAATTAACCTGTTCCTTTTGCAATGCATCTGTAGTAATTATTGCTTATACTGGCTTGGAAACAATTCTTCTCATTAACAACTAAATTATAGTTCCATCTAGGTCTCATTTCATTATTGTAAAGATAAATAAAGAGGTAAAAGCTGAACATTATATTGTTGCAGCTTTTTCTAGTCCTTAAATTTATTTTTTTTCCTCCTGAAATTTTAATTGAACACACACACACACACTGAACATTCCTAAGAATATTTTCAATAACAAAATTTGATAGATGTTTTGCTGTTTGATGATCAGATAATACCTTTTAAAATTTAATTATTAATTTAATCTCATTTTGGTTTAATGAGGCTTTTGTTTTTTTTAAAAAAACTATGTAGTTGATTCTCATTTCTAGACTGATTTTAGAATTTTTACATCTTTTTAAAATAAAAATTGCCTATAGTACATACCTAATCATTAACTGTGGCAAAGGTATCCAATTGTAATCTTCCACTGCTATTGAAATACTCTTGGAATTCTATATTTCACAATTACATGAATATTTTGTCATATTAGACAGCCACATACCTCAGTTTACCATGAAGTCTGCTAGATCCAGTTTAGTGATACTTAAAATAGAGCCATTAAAATTAGTACAACAAAAATGAGTTATGACCCATTGGTTTTTATATTATTCCCTTACTCCAATGCTTGGCGAAAAGCCTCAAGAAGTTTTACCTATATTTCAGACTATAGACTTTATGCTCAAATTGGGCGTGCATAAGCGCACCATCGTGCCTACCGTCCCTGTCCTATTGTCCTATTGTCCAAATTTACCTATACCTACTTTGCTTTTGTTTATGTTTATACCATACCTGTTATCTTGTACACATTTTGACAAATAAAACAAATAAAAAAATAAAATGGCATAAAGCTAGTATGAAAATTTGACAATGGCCTTGAGAAGGCAGAACAGTTTAGTGTTGAAGAAATCAATTGGATCCCTCCCCCCTCCTTATTTTTATATTAACTGTAACATTGTATGGTAGCAAAATTTGTCATAAATTCTGAGTGAATAGAAATACATTTATCTTCCAGAACTTTGAATGGATATGCCAAGATATGATACAATGGGGATAGTGGTACAATTCAGCACAGATGTTGTGGCATGGATTTTCAGAGGGCGCACTATTTCATATTTCATAACTAACACAGCTTTTTGCAATCCTGGAAAGCAATCTATGCTCCCTGTCCCTGTCCAGCAAGTCTTCACTGATTACCCTTATCTAGCCATTCTTCCCAACTATAGCATAAGCAACAATTTCCGCAGTGATTTCTTGATGCCTACACAAATAGGTCCAAATATTTTATATAGAGAGAGTACCTACTGATAGTACAGTACTGGGTTGCAGCTGATCCAGAATTTGGTCCAGCAGCTTGAGTAAATGTGGTTGACATGCTGCAAATTTTAGCATAAATCATATAAATGACATAGCAAAGTTCTTATATGATTTCTATCCAACACTAAATGATGAAGATGTATATCTGATATAAAGGTTAGCTTTAGTCCCAATCTGCTTATCTGGACTGGAGAACATTACAAATCAGGGTCAAAAAGAAGAAAATATTTTCTATGGAATAAAACTGATGCTGTTGCTTGTTAACATGCAAAGACAAAGGCAGCCATTGAAAGACCAAGGGTAGAACTAGTTTTCTCCACTCTGTTGTGGATGGAAAAAGACTTTGACCACTCTGCACCTTTTTCTGATAAGGGAAGTTGAGTGGCTGAAATGAGAAACTCTTTCACGTCCTCCAGAGGTGGCTATACCTGATGTAGGGTGTCCTGAGTCTCTTGTCTTCCTCAAACCATTTTGGCAGTTGCTCCTGTTAGGGCAGAGTAGGACTCTTGGGAACAGTGAGGAATCTGAGGGTGAGATCTTGTTTGAGGCCCTACTGACTGGGGGGTTCTTCATTCCTATTTATTATGCTACTGCATCACTCATGGAACCCTCTTTCTACCCATTAAAGACAGTGCAATTATTGCACAAAAATACTTCGGATGGCCACATTAGTGTAGCTCACATTAGCTTAGTTTGCTCCAGCCAGGAAATATTACTGATTTACTTCTTCCAGTCCAGTGACCCAGCACTTACCTAATCCAGTAAACTGATAGTCTTGCACTGCTAATCCTTGCACACAGGCTGTATCACTTAAGCGTGTTAACCGCTGCTTGCTTGTCCATTTTTTTTAAAAAATATAGCAGTTGAGAGTGTTTTCTTCTGTTACAATTATTTATCTAAAGATAGTAAAATAAGTCATTCTTGCTTTCATGTTTCTCTTATTATTTTAAAATTTTGATTATATTATTTCTGTACTGCTCCCTAAAAAGAACATTTCATTGTCATACAAAAGGAATTGGTCTGAACTTCCAAGTTAATATGAATACCACTTCATATGGCTCTGAGCTTTGAATTTTTACGCATCTTTTTCATTCTTCCCTCCTAACCCCTTTGAGCTAGCTCTGTTTAATAAGTTGGCTTGTATGGCGCATACAACATATTATAGAAGAAAAAGAGAAGTGCTCTGCAGATTATACCCACTTGTATTATCATAAGATATGAAAAAAATATCGGAAGAGTTGTATGCTTTTATGATATCTTAAAAAGATTCAATCTGGCCAAATTCGTCTGTTGTATCTACATAGAACAGCATCCTAGCTTCATTCAGGACAAATTTGGTCCCAGAGAATATGCTAAAGCTTATGCATCCGTTGATTTGGCTACAGTGCAGTGCTTCAATGGTTCTTACGTTGTGTGTTGCAAGAGTTTGGGGGTAATTTCTCTACCTATCAGATACCTGCCTTTTGTCTCCTTAGATAGTCTCCAGTTTCAAAACAACAACATCCAGAGCAATATGTCAGCTAGTGAAAGAGTATATTGGTCATCGAGATGGCATTTGGGATGTCAGTGTCACAAAAACTCAACCTGTGGTGCTTGGGACAGCATCAGCTGGTAATAATCTTATCTATTGTTTCAGCCACAGATTATATTTTGTATTCTAATGATTAGATTAGAACAGATTATGGTCTAGGTTTCATTCCCAGATTATCTATCTATCTATCTATCTATCTATCTATCTATCTATCTATCTATCTATCTATCTATCTATCTATCTATCTATCTATCTATCTATCTATCTCCATCCATCCATCCATCCATCCATCCATCCATCCATCCATCTATCTATCATTTTAATTCCTCAATTCTTTTTTAAAATTCTCACAGATCATACTGCTTTGCTGTGGAGCATAGAGACAGGAAAGTGTCTTGTCAAATATGTTGGACATGCTGGATCAGGTAAGAATAAATAACTATTGGTGAATAAGAATCATGAGGGAAAATTATCTATTATAATGGCATATGTATTGAGTAAGTGAATTTGACTCTTCTCGGAATTTGTGTGCAGTAGGAGTTTGGGTGGAGAATTTAAGAACCTCTTTGTGGGAGCCTGCAGGACCTTATCCATTCTTTGCACCCTTTGGATGTCCCATTTTAGTAAGCATGAAAAATAAGTAGTTTGCTACCTTTTGGATGTGAGAGTTATTAAGAAGATAAGATCTATCTTAAAAAAAATCTTCATCATCACATTACAAAGCTAGATAGTAGAATTCTGTCATGTATCATTTCAGACAGAAGGGAATTACCAATTTTTAAAATATTCATGTAAAAAATCTTATTGTTCCAAACAGAAGGGAAAATAATAGGTTTTAAAATATATGTAAAAAGCTTATTAATAGATATCTAGTGCAATGATGATTCCCTAATGTACTCAATCCCACAGCAAGTTCTTGTCCGATGTTCTTATACATGGAATCATTCCCCCAGGAACCTATATTACAGTATTTATGGAGTAGCTCTTCATGGATCGGATAAACTATTCCTTCTGTTGAGAGATTTTGTTCAGTGGTGCCATATGAAGTCGGTTTTTCTCTCAGTTGTTATGTTTCTATTTTGATACTATAAATTCCCTCGTCCAAAAATAGCTTTATTCTTGATTTTCTTTAAACCTTGCTTTTCCTGTATAATAGGATAAGTAGAGAGATGAAGTTCAAACTGGAAAATTAGATATTCTTCTAAATTTGTTCTTCTAACATATGTTTGTTTTTTTTCTTTAATGCAGTAAATTCCATAAAGTTTCATCCAACAGAACAGGTGTCTCTTACAGGTATGTAAATGGTGTTTTCCCTGCCAAATTATGTTCACTCAATACTTGAGAAAAAAAATGTACCTCCTAATTTATTTCAGATTAAGTGGGAATAGGTTTATAGTGCACCTGGGATTTTGGTATTGTGGAAAATCCATTCAAGGTTCTTTCAGTGAACGAGAGGAGAACGAGTTCGTTCTTTCTACTCAATATTTATATTTCCAGATGGGAAAAGCCTGCAGGACGGCTTTAAAGACTAGGCTATGTGTACATTGTAATAATTTAAGAGGGCTTATATATTAGAAAAGAAAGCAATTAAGAAAGAGGAAAGATCACTTATACATATTGCTTGTTTCCACCCCTCTCCTGCTTCGGAGAATTAAAATCAAAATAGCTGTTCACAGAATGATAATTTTGTTCTACAGCTTCAGGAGATCAGACAGCTCATATTTGGAGATATATGGTGCAGTTGCCCACCCCTCAACCTGCCACAGACTGCAATGTAAGTTATGATTTCTAGTATGACTTTTGGGATTCTTAAAGTAGTGTTTATCTCTGCAGGTGGAAATTAGTATTGGAGAAAATGCATCCCCCCAATTTCATTCATATCAGGGGGTATGAAACTCACAGGGGGTGTCAAACTCGCCCACAGGCCGGATGCATCATGCGCTGGTCACGCCCACCCCTGGTTTAGCGAAGGGGGAAAAAGTCATACATTACATGATGATAACATGACACCACGAGTTTGACACCCCTGATTTATATCATTGGTTGAATGCCTTATTTAACAAATAGTGGTCTGGCAACATACGGGCCATAAAGATCTGAAATCATGACTAACCTAGCATCAGTGGATACTAACTAATATGTGGCACTTCATAAAATTATGAAATCACACTTTTAGTATTTACAGAAATTATATTGTTTCTTGGGAGAGCTGACCTCATCAATTTCCTTGAAACACTGCTAGATTTGCCAATTGTCATTCAAATGTAGAGCATGACTATAGGGTGGCTTGTAAAATAATCAATCAAAGCTTTATAAATGTTTTAAAGGAAATCTCCTTGGGATTATTTAGAAAAATAGTGTTTTCATCCATGTACAGTACTTCAGATGTCCCAAAGGACCAAAATAGTTTAGAATCTGAAGAATAGGAACCAAGGTGGCGCAGTGGTTAAAAGCAGCACTGCAACCTACTTCAGCTGACTGCTAGTTCAGCAATTCAGCTGTTCAAATCTCACCAGGCTCAAGGTTGACTCAGCCTTCCATCCTTCTGAGGTCAGTAAAATGAGGAGCCAGATTGTTGGGGGCAATATGCTGAACTCTGTAAACCGCTTAGAGAGGGCTGTAAAGCACTATGAAGCGGTATATAAGTCTAAGTGCTATTGCTATTGCTAATAGCACCTTGATAGCAAATAATAGGTACATGAATTAGCATTTTGTTTGCAAAATTCATCCAATTAACATTCCTTTCTGTTTTCTGTTCCCCAAGTACTTATACACACTATTCTCAATTAAATTTACGTCTCTTTAGAGTCTTCAACAGTTTGTTTTTCCGTGTCTCATATTATTCCAAGCACTTCAAGCTCTTCTTTTTCTCTTTAGAGACCTTTGTGTTTTCCAGAGATATTTTTGATGTCAAGAATTAATGTGGCAAATTTCATGCAAATTAAATATTTTCAAAAATTAACAGCAAATGTCCGGTGAAGATGAAGTTGAGTTCTCTGATAAAGATGAACCTGATGGAGATGGAGATGCCTCAAGTGATTGTCCCACCATCCGAGTTCCTTTGACTTCCCTAAAAAGCCATCAGGGTGTTGTCATAGCAGCTGATTGGCTGGTTGGAGGGAAGCAAGCAGTGACCGCTTCATGGGACAGGGCAGCCAACTTGTATGATGTAGAGACATCTGAACTTGTGCACTCTCTGACAGGTATCTTCTTGGGGGGGGGGAGTTTTATCTCCATCTCCCCCCCCCCACTTATTGGCTGGTTGTTGGTTGTTGGGCCTCTACTTTTCTGTAATGCAAACTTTTCATTGAGAGCAACCAAAGACTGAATCCCACCATTTTTGACAGTTGGGAACTTCCAAGATGTTATATGTCATTTTGCCGGTTCTTTGAAGTCAGTCATTCTTCTTATCTTGGATACTTGGGAAACCATATAATCTGAACAAGAAAACTTCAAAGAGAAAAATACTACATTTTCAAGGCTTTACATATTTATTAGGTATTTCTTTTCTTCAAGTTTTAATAACTTCCCTTGTACAGTCTCAGCAGGTGGTAGCATTGGGCTGCCTTTTGTTGCAGATGGAAAGCTAAGCAGGGTCAGATCTGGTTGTCATTTGTATGGACCACCACCAGGAAACCCTAAGAATATAAACTCTCAGTGTGTGTGTGTGTGTGTGTGTGTGTGTATTATATGAGGCTACATGAAATAGCAATGGTAACTTCACTGTTTTATTTACATGTATTGTAAATTTATTTAAATTTTTGAATGGATTTTTCTTACAAAGCAGGAATAAAAATTGCCATTAATTTTGTACAATGTTGTCCTTCTATAGTTGCTACATAATCTTAGTGCACTCTGGCTTTATCATTACAGGGAGCAATTTAATTTTTCTCTTCACTAGATGTAAAAGTGCAAAAATATCTGCCTGATTAAAAAAAGATTCTGGGTAATTGTCCTTGCTAAAATTTGGCTCAGTAAAAGAATACAGTGAAATTTCAACACACTTTATACTTTGTTTTAGTATTAATGAAGTAAAGTACAGTTGATGCCAACATTTTTGTTTGTAGAGAAGTTGGATGTTTTCAATTCATGCTCCAAATCAAGCAGTTTCAAAAATGTTTTTAACAAGTTTTAGCAATATCTATTTTAGCAATTGGTTTTCTGAGGATTGGTGATGGGATGAAATTGTTAGGGTTGTTTTTGCTCCTTGAAGTGTAGAGTTATCGAGGTAGTTTTCTTGTTCAGATTATAAGGTTTCCAAATATTCTTCTACTGTAGGTAGCTTTCCTAAACCAGGAATGGAAAAAATGATGTGCCTAAATTACAATTTCCAGCATCTTTTACTATTAACTATACTTCCTCAGTTGCTGGAAGTTCAGCCCTTATCATCTAGAACAGAGATTGGTAACCTTTCGGTCTACCAACTACACTTAATGTTGAAGTATGTGCTAGATAAGCTATTAATACAACTTGCAGAACAGATTTTTTTTCATTTCAGGGTCGGGAAGTGTAATTTATTTTTTGGGAAAAAAAGCGAATTAACCTTTTCTAGATCCAAATATTCCTGCTTTCCAGCACCCTGCCCCAAACCGAAGTTTGCCCCAAAAATGAGTTAGCATAATTGGAAAAATCCAGACACCGGGAGAAAAAAGTGTATAAGCACATTAAGATATTTGAAGGCTTCATAGCCATAGCTCTAATCCTAAACTATTCCTTGTTTTCAGGCCTTGACATGATAGATAGAGCTAATGTGTTTCTTTATCATTTTCTGATAGTTTATTGGTAGATCATATGATTGCAACTGGAGATCCTGAAAGAAAAATGGATTAACTGATAACACAGATGTTGCAACATTATGATTCTGTAATCCTAAAATAAAACAAAGACTAATTACTGTACTTTATAGTAGACTTGCTATAAGTTATATAGTTATATGTCACTATAACTTTATAAGCAGTAGTTTTAGCAGCCCCAAATTAAACTGCATAGAACTGGAAACTAGTTTAATATTAGCGTCTGAAAATTTCTTGTTATGGAGGCAAATTTGGTAGCTGGTCTAATATGCCAAAACGCTTTTGTGATTGTCACAGATATGTAAATATCTACAGATAGCAGGCTGCATTATGTGTTTCTGAAAGCATAAGTGGTTTTCATATAGGTACTCGACATTTGTTTTACAGAATATCCGTCATGTCCATAAGTCACGTCAATACAAGAGTGACAGAAGTTTGTTCCCTTACATTTTTAAAATGTCTGTATTTAGATGAAATGTGGAATTCAATCCACATTATTCCAATAGGGAACAAGTAAGATTGGGACAGAATTTTAATCTTTAATCATAAGTTTTCCCAAGACCATTTTTGTAACCATCGGAGCATAATTGTTTCTCTGATGTTCTTCATCCCCAATTTTTGTGAGCAGATCCGGCCATAATGTTTTGCTTTGTGGTTTTAGGACATGACCAAGAACTTACACACTGTTGCACTCACCCCACCCAGCGCCTTGTGGTAACTTCATCGCGTGACACAACCTTCCGTCTGTGGGATTTCAGAGACCCTTCTATTCACTCTGTGAATGTCTTTCAAGGCCATACAGAGTAAGTGACAGATTTGTCCTAGATTTTTTTTTTTTAACGTGGGAATTGTATTCGGCTACTGATATGGGAAAAGTTTTCTATCTGAATTTTTCATGCTAAATGTAATTAGTCTAAGTCTTCTTTTTCCTGTTTTGTGGCCTAATTAAAGCTTTAATAAATGCTGAGGAAAAGTAAGTTACATCCAATTCAATCATGAAAGGTTGCATACATTTTCAGTTATTTCCTCTTAAAATATCATGTCTGCGTATATTTATTAGACTTTGATCAGCAAATAAACAGAGAGAAATGGGGATGGAATTAAATAAACAGGAATCTGGATTAAATGTTGCTTTGTGTTTTATCATGGAATGTGCCGCTTATGACTGTTTCAACATTCTTTTCTGCATGTGGAGCTCCTTTTAGTTATTCAGTAATCTTTTTATCGTATATTTTGATATATTTTTATTCATCCTGATTCATGGGCATTTGTTTACCTGTTTGCCTCTGTACATCTTAGCAATTTACTTTTATAGATAAAATACTTGATACCAATTATACTAATTAATATAATTAATATTAATCCTACGGGAGTTGGGCGGCAAATAAAAATGACTAAATAAATAAATAAATAAATACTTCAATACTTAAATCAATTTTGTGTCAAAAAGATCAAGAATCTTTCATTTTTACTGTAGTGATCTATTCATTTTTACTGTAATGATCTATTTGTATGCTGCTTTCTGTTGATAGAAATCATGAAGGGTTGATGTCAGTTCTGTTATCTTTGGCAATGCCATGAAGCCAAACATGTGAATGGTTACTTTTCTTAATGGCATGTTTCTTGTTCAAGGAGTTTTTGTCTTGAAGCAAATGCAGAAGCTCCTATTCAGTTATTAATTTTTTCTCCTAGGAAGTCTGGGGGAGTATTTTCAGTTTCTTTATGGAAAAGAATTCAAGGTCAAGTAATAACTTGGCTATTGGAATTCAAATGTGATAAAGAACATAGATTTCCCTTTTTAATGTCTCTAGCACTGCATTGAAATCTGCATTTGCTGATTATAGTTAGTTGTATTGATTTTATAAAACAATTTCTTTTAAAATCCTGGAACTTAATTTTTAAATGGCAAAGAATGCTTATTGATTTGAAAGACCTAGAGGAGATCATATTAATCTACTGGTTTTATTTGTAGAGAACGTGTGTCTAGAAAGGCTGGATTAAGATGTCCCCTTTGATACATGTGGAAGACATTGTACAGCTATTATTCTTATGAAAAGGGAAAGATCAAATCTTTCTAGATGCTTTGTTGTTAGAATTGCATGTTCTTTCCTTGAACAAGTGGTCAATTGCCAAGACACTGAGCATATTTTTAAATCACAAGTTGTAAATTTAAAGCTGAAATGTAGTAAAATCCACAAACATTTTTGGTGGCAATTGATTTCCCCCCCAGCAGATGGCGCCTTAATCCTGTTTTGGAACTCAAAATAAGAAATACTTTTTTCTATGTTTATTGTTTCTGTGAGGAATGCCATGCTTAATCATTGGCTTTGTTGAGTTTTTTTTTAAAGTTTTATGAGCATATTTCAGTAGGAGTTTGCGTTGATTTAAAGTTATGTCTTCTAGGGGAAAAAAAAACCAGCAATGAGAAATAAGCACATTTTCTTCTGTGGGATGTGGTGACTTTATATCAGATGGTGATGGTAATGAACTTTCATGTGATATTAATTGAATATACATAGTACTCAGAATTAATTTGCTCTAATAAAGCTGTTGTGTAGACTTAATGATACAGTGTTGCTTTGCAACCAGAGGTGTCAGCTTCAATTGTAGCATCATTAGGGAGCTTGGAAAAAGTGCACCACAGCCAGTGACTACAGTCAGGGTTCTACTGGATGGGCCCTTGGCCTAGAGATAGTCCTTACAACTACAATTCAGGCCAGAATTTCTGTTGCGAAGAAAGATGGTTGTTAAGTGAGTCATATACCAATTGTAATATTTTTTTTGCCACGGTTGTAAAGTGAATCACACTGCAATTGTTAAGTGAATCCTGAGGTAGTTAAGCAAGTCGAGATTCCCCCCCATTGACTTTTCTTGTTAGAAGCCAGCTGGGAAGATCGCAAATGGTGATCACATGACCCTGGGACACTGCAACCGTCATAAATACATGCTGGGTGCCTAACGTGCAAGTTTTTATCACATTGACCCCAGATATGCCATGGCGGTTGTAAATGGAGAGATTGGTTGTAAGTCACTTTTTAAAATGCTGTTGGAACTTGAAATGGTCACTAAGTGAATGGTTGTAAGTACAGAATTATCTGTAATTCAATATCAATTTTTCAGTTGTTATTTTGAGCAAGCATTTTGGAGAAGAGGAAGGCATCTGGTCAGAGGGGCAGAAAGGTGAGACTTGGATAGGTCAAAGAATTTCATATGAAGATTAAGGACACTTATGTGCAAAAACAGAAGAACTATGCTGGAAAAGACCAAAGAGCTATTCAACTCAGCTGTTTTTTTTCTTAGAAGCTAATAGGTAGAGATTGTACCACTATTAGGACATGGGTTGAATAATGCTGCCCCACTGATGTTTCTGGTAACTGATATTGTGGAATTTATGGTTATAATAACTGGTAGCTACTAGTAGCCATACTTTCCATCAGTCTATCCAATATCCATTTTAATTATTATAATTGCTTCAAATTCCACTTCTGTCGACTTTGAATGTCTGAAGGATTAAACTCAGGCACTGGCTGATTCTTTCTTTTTTCACAGATTAATTTTATCTGGCACAGGATTTTATTTCTCCTTTTTATGACTGTTTTTTATTTAAAATAGCTTGAGTGCATTGTTGTCATTGTCAATGGACCTGAGGATAATTCAGTGTTTGTTAGATTGTGGATCATTATATATTAAAGGTGACATATCATAATAATTTCAGAAAAAAAACCTTAGAGGAAGTATTCTGAGGCAGGACTTGTAGAAATCAGAACTTGATGCTTCTGAACAGGGAATTTCATATGTAAATGGAAGGAAATATTTCCAAACTCATTTCTAATCCAAAGATATGATACTGGTGTCCTCATTTTCTATTTTTATTTCAGAGAACTGAATTGTAACTTTTAAGTAACTGAAATTAAATTTGCAAAAATAATGACTTGACTGGCTTCAGTCACTTCTTTTTGAAAAAGGTCTATATTATGTAACCTCAAATTAATGAAGACTTCCAGATGAGAGAAAGAAACAGCTACCTTAAAATGATAGATACTAATCGAAAAACGAAGGGATAATTGGAGTTAAAATATATTGCTGAAAAGATAGTAAACCTTTCCTATACTGAATATTGTCATATGTTAGCAAGCTCCCAGTTTTTCTAAATATCTCAGCATCAGTATCGATGTCTATTTAGATTTTTTTTAATTGTTTAAAAATACTGACTTTTTTGCTCTACCATCTTGAATTAGTATTCAAGCTAATACTAATTAGCTTAGAAGAAGAAGCTTCGATTTTGTTGGTGGTAGTTTTGTTTTTTATCCCCTCTTAAAGCCACACCAGTGGTTAACTTTGTATGCAGGATACTGGTGTTCTTTGTATGATATGTACATGTTATAAATATTCCTAATGAATCTTGAGAGTGTTGAAAACAGCAGTACTATTGCTGCATAATATAGTTCTTAAAAATAAATATTACATGTATCTGAGAAACGCATTATCTAGTGTTTGTCATCTGCAAATGTTGCACCATGTAAAAAGCCCACAATATTTTAAGGGAATTATATTCTTGACTGGAAAATCCAAGCATTCATGGCTTCTGATACTATACATGTATGTATAGAAATGAATGATTAAATGAATCAAGGTCCCCCCCCCCAAATTTCCCCCTTTTTAACTTTCAATATTTTATTCTTGTTTTAACTTCCTCCTACTGGAGTGTAATATTTATATGGTTTTTATGTTTTAATTGTACACCACCTAGAGTGAGATGGGCAGGCTCCAAATTGGATAAATAAATAGATAAAACATATAAGTTAGAATCTATTTTCCACTGCTTCCTGGAAGTTGGCCCTTTTATTAAAAAAAGGTATCTGTGTATGTGTGTTTAAAAAAAACTCTTAACTCTGTCTAAAATGTCATGCTGTGTGAGTGAAATGGACACCACAGTGTTAATTTTTTTCCAAAGCTGTTCCAAGCCGCACTCTGCATCACCATTTCATGGTCCAGCATTTTCTGCCTCATATTTTCTGCCCCCACCTCCTCCTACCCAGCCCCAGTGTGAAATTTCAGCAGATTGTTATGCAAAACAGTTTTGTGTCTCTGTGTGACTGGGGAGACAGCTGTTAGTCCTAATGAGGAGTGCTAGCATTACAGTCTTTCTGTTGATTGAGACCCACAGAGGGAGCAGGATATTCCAGTTCAGGCAGTGGTGTGTGGTGAGAGAATGCCACTCTGTCAGCTGGAAGTACATGCTCTGGTGCTTCCTACGACAAGATAAATGAGTTTTGCTGGGGTTTGGCAGAGTCTGAAGTTTTTCCGGAGATTGGTAGTAGCACACCAAACTCCCTTTGGGGAACCCACCATATCAGGGTGTCTTATGAATAATATCTCTTTGCCAACTTTTTTTTATGCCCAAAGATACCTGTCATCCATTGTTGAGTTATTAAAAGCCTAATGCCTTTTAGCGTACCATTAACATAGAACCTAATGATCTCTTGTTGACATTTTTCATTAATTTAGTTGAAGAGATGTTAACCACAGTTTTAAGTTGGCTACAGCTGCATAAGAATCCAGCATCCATTGAGAGAAAAATAGGGGGGGGAACGTTGAACGACCTTCGCTTCCATACTTCGTTAAACTTTTCAGATTCAAGTGCACTTTGAACAGTATTTTTTATCATTAAAGCTCCAAAGAAGTGGCAAATGCATTAACTGAATACTCTATTTAACCTCCTGCTTTCCATTAACTTTGTGTTTACACCTCAATTTGGTGGATAAGTTAAAAGTGCTGGCCTCACTCCTGTATTGTTTGTCACTGGAGCAATTATGTAATAGCCTCATGTCAAAGCTGCAAATTATAGTAGTTGAAAGTTGCATTAAATTGGAACACAAACCCACAATACATTTTTTAAAAATTTAATACCAGGCGCTCTCAGTGCTGTGCTGTGAAGTATCATTTCTGGAGGATTTAAATTTGCAGGCTTTGCTTAATTGAATGTGGTCATTATGGGATTGTTTCAGATGCGTTTATGTAGTTGATAAATGATCCATGAGAATTTTTCATGCTTTGTGAAATAAATGCACTTATTGATAAAATTGTATGATCCCCCCTTTATCTGTTTATCAATCTACCTATCGAAGTGGGAAGATAGCAGAATTTTAAAAATAAGCAAGTATGTTTTAGGGTAAGCTTCTGTAGGCAGATGCCTACTTCATTTGATGCATGAATTGGAGAATATTGAAGATATTAGTGAAATAGTGTGATAACCCTACATTGCAAATTCATATGCACATTTGAAATAAAATAATGTTCTAGTTATCAACAATATTTTTAAACCATCTCAATTGTGGGCAGCATGAAAGAATCAACCAGCTGTATGGAGAATCAGCTTTTTCTTGCTCCTGAACGTTTTATATGATACATAAGTTTATGTATAATACTAAATTATACATAGTAATAATAATATAGTTAATAAATCAATCTTGGTCTCAATTCCTGTCAAAAGAACTTGTGTCACATCTGTTATTAGATTGGAAGTAATCTTTAAAATGTCACAAGAGCCGTGGTTTCTTGCAATAGATTAATAAACTATTCTTTTTTTAAAAAGAGCTTTCTTCCAAGAGCTTGCTAGCTGGGGATATTGATGAAAATTTTTATGAAAAATATTTGGAAAGGTGGTAATGACCTTAGGTTTTAATCTCTCCCTCCCCAGCTGAAATATTTATAAATGACAATTCACCAACATTTAGAATAAGAGCATTGTGAGCCAATATTTTATGATAAGCATAAAATATGAGTGTTTCAGTTTTTTTAAAAATAGTTTTGGGGTAGCCATATCCTTTCGTAGACTGCCAGAAAAAAAAATACGGAATGCATGATCTCCTAATTATTGGGTATGTTTGCCATCTTTAGTTATTTATAAAAATAATAAAGGCAGAACATATATACACATTTAAAATCTTTTGCAAAAGGCAAAGAGCATTCTGTAATACAATTTTATTTTATTTGCATAGCATTGGCATAAGCAAGTTTCCATGTATTTCTGCATATTTCAATATAATTGATTTAAATTGAGATATGATGCATGTCACTTAGTTATCAGAAAGACTGTTGCTGGTTTATCTGTTTGATCTCCTGCTTTGTTATCCTCTTGCATGGATTTGCATTTGAGGGTCCTTTTGCAGATTCCTGTTCTTTCTTCCAACATGTTTTATCTTGAAACAATCTTGGATTCACCCCTTCAGAAAGAGCACCATTCTCTGAAAAATATAATTCATGGCTGCTCTATATTCTGCCAGTATTTTTCAGAGCTTTGTCTTGTATGAACAAATTTTTATTTTTTTATTTTTTTTCTACAGCCAGTGTAAAATAGTAGTTAAGGTGCTGGACTGGAGGTGAGAGACCCAAGTCCTGGTTCTCACTTGGATACGAGGTCAGTTAGATGACTTTGGGCTAGTTCCTCTCTCAACGGGGGAATAATGGTCTACGAACCTCACTGGACCTCATGATAGATTACAGTCTGTAATTCTCAATGGTGGATTGTTCATGATGGAGAATGAATAGCCTCTGTGTGGGAGTGCGTGTATATGTGTATAATAAAAAATAAAGGCTATTCACTGCCACATGCTGTTAAATTAAATGCTATCTAATTGCAGTTTCGGTTGGTTTAATGCTTTGTATTGATCTCAGTCAGAGGGCTTAATGGTTAATTTTCCCTTGCATAACCTCTCTGTCATCTGCCCTATGTCAGTTTTTCTTTTGCCACTGTTTGTGTTTTCTTTCAAGAAATATTGAAGTAGTTTGATCATTGCTTCCTATTTTAGAGTTCCTTAATTTTGATAAAATTTTGATATTTCTATTTGCCATTTCCACCATTTGGTCATATGTCTAATTTCCATTTACAATATGCATTTTTAAAATTTACTTTATCCTTCAGGTTCCTTCTCTGATTTTTAAGGTTTGGCCTCAACTCATTTAGGGCTTCAAAGGCTGAACTTAGAATTTTAAACAGAGCCAAAATATTAATTGGATGATTGTGCACCTGCTGTACATGACTGGAGGAAAATAATCCATATTTTGTTCATTTAACTTTTCCAAATACACTCCCTAAGCGAGATAATTGCTAAAGTTCCATGGATCCAGAGATAACTTAGACTGCATCTCTGGGAAAGGCTGTAGTTGGTAATCATAAGATATCCCTCAGCATCTGAAAAAATTGGTAGATCCAGGGTCACTTTCATATTGTCTCTTAAGATTATTTGCTTGGGTTGAATTTCAGTTTATTTCCCCTGACTTGTTCCTAATTTGTAAAGTTTACTGCCTCTCTTGGATCCCCAGATGTGAGCCAAATGTAATACACATATTAATGTTTTGGGGTTTTTAAATAGAAATTTTCTTGGATTAGTTGCTTATTTTAGCTGTATTATTGTTTGTCAGCTACTCGGAGTCCTTTGGTGTTTGGAGTAGCCTTGAAATGCCATTAAATACCCATACATTTCATTCCAAAGCTTGAAGAACAATTTAATTCTATGTTAAAAACAGCATGAGATAGAATTCACATTTTGTAGAATGGAACGGTAACTTCCTTTAATAAAATGAGAGCAATAACCAAACAAATAGTTGAATTCACACCAAATTTATCCATATTATTTGTGCTTAATGGAAGGTACGAAAGGTTTCAAAACAAGAACCATATTATTTTCCTGTTTTTAGCAGCAAAGGCTCTGATTTATTTATTTATTTATTTATTATTTATTAGTTGCATTTGTATGCCTCCCACTCCACAGAGACTCTGGGCAGCTCACAACAATAAAATTCACATGCAACAACAAATATAAAAAAACAACATTAAAAACAGCAGATATTAAAACATTTAAAAACATTAAAAACCACAATTTAAAAACCCATACAATAAATCATTCATGGGGCCAAGAGTAATCGATGTTGTATTAAAATCATTGGCCCCAGGCCTGTCGACAAAGCCATGTTTTTACTGCTGGCAGGGTGGGAATAATGTGGATCTTGGGGGGTAGTATATTCCAGAGAGCCGGTGCTGCCACAGAGAAGGCCCTCGTTTGTGGGCCCGCCAGCCGGCATTGTTTGGCTGATGGGACCACCAGCAGACCAACTCTGTGGGCTCTAATCGGTCTTAGAGAGGTATGTTGGAGAAGGCGGTCTCGGAGGTAAACTGGTCCTAAGCCATGTAGGGCTTTAAAGGTAATCATCAACACCTTGAATTGCGCTCGGAGACCTATAGGCAGCCAGTGCAGTTCGCGAATGATGGGTGAACATGGGTGTATCTAGGGACACCCATCACCACATGCGCCGCCGCATTCTACACTAGCTCAGTCTCCGAACGTTCTTCAAGGGTAGCCTCAAGAGTGCGTTGCAATAGTCAAGACATGAGGTAACAAGGGCGTGAGTGACTGTAAGTAGTGCCTCCCGGTCCAAGAAAGGATATTTACCATTGGAAATATCTGGATCATCTTGCTTGGGAAAAAAATGATTGGATAAGGTTTATTCTTTTGCCCTGCTTGAGAGGTCTCCAATAACATCCACCAACTTAAAAAACAAAATGGGAAGTCATTATTGACAGGATTTTATCTGTTTTATAAAGGACAAAATGGCTTCCATAAGGATGTATGAAAAATTTAAATGGCCTGCAGTAAGAATGTAAAAGCTGTTGTGTGTGATATAATGTGTAGAAACTTAATGTCATTGCTTTGAAATGGTCAGCCATAAAAATAGCTTAAATAAATAAATGAATATTGTAAAAATCAAATAAAATATGAATAACCATGGACACATGTACATGCACAGACACATGGTAGTCTCCCAGTGCTTTTTAAGGCAACCTTTCCAAAAAGGAGCACAATATTTTATTGCTATAATCATTGCATTAAGCATCAACTTAAACCTTTTTTTTTGCAAAGTCTAGGAGAGATTTGCGTGTTTACCCAGTACCAAAAGGACCACATTGGGGTTGAGGGGAAGAGCAGTTAGAGAATTGCAGCCACAGATTAGAAGAGAAGATTTAAAAGAACAAAGAAGTGGTTGGGTTTAATTTTGTAGAACTAGGTAGCTTTTCAACCATTAGTTATTGTGCACAAATAGTGGTATTGCTGTCCAAATCTTTTAAGAATCCCCAGTAAGCGGTGGAAGTGAGATAGTCACTTAGAGAGAAGGTACATCTGTGTACAATCTCTGGTCAGTCCCCAATACCAGAAGTCTTCAGGATCTTTTAAAGAAGAGCTGGGAAATCTGCTTGGAGGTTACCTCAGCCGGTCAAAGCACATAAAACAGGGCTTTTCCCATACCAGAAAAATGAAGAAACACCGTGAGACGAAGAAATAGGAAGATACTAGAATGTGCAGAAATGGATAGACTTACATTGAAAATTAAACAGAAAGAAGACACAGAATATTATCAAACATGGAATTTATTTTACCAGTGGTTAGGAAAAAAAGGGGTGGAGATTAAGAATGTAATCTGTATTGTTAAGCAAATTAAATATCCAGACAACACAATGTTGTATATAGCACTAACAAATGTAAACAATAGAAAATTTATAAAATTTATAAAACGAAAACAAAAACCAGGGCTGTTCCCAAGTCCCTTTTATATGATCACAGCACTGCTTTGGCAGTGAAGGTATTTCCAATACGCTGTGTTGGATTTTCCTTTCTCTGTGGGGGGCACATAGTGTTTTCAGAGCTTGGTTGTTTTCTTGCGGACGTTTCATTACCCAAATACATAACCTCATCAGTGCTTGATGATGCAGTGCTGTTTATATACAAGTGGCCTGTCCTGTCATTGTTGGCGAAGTGTTCTTGGTAGTTCCTTGATTAGGCTGTTTGATTGGCTCTCTGAGTTGGTAGTTCCTTGATTGAGGTATTGTTTACTGTTATTGGGTAATGAAATGTCTGGAAGGAAACAACTATCTTTGGAGAACCCCAGGGACCCCTTGGGGCTCCTTGCAGTTCAACTCTGAGCTGCAAGTATTCTCTTTTATTTATATTTTTGTGCTCCAGTGAACACTTAGAGCAGCTCAGTTTTGTAAAAAGTTGATTTCCTGTACATATCTTTTAATGCAACCGACAGTGCAACTTTGGGGTGTAGATTAGGATGTAAATGCAGAGAAGTGGAAGGAATAAAATCATTCTCCTTTTAAGGCACAAGTTCAAAAGACATTTGAATGGTTGCTTGAAAGTAACAAGCTTTTAAGAACTTAACTAGATGAATAATTGTAATGCATGATGAAGGAATCAAATCAATTGTCGCCTTGCCAAAGAGCGGCACCCTTTGCTAGCATGAATATATCAGTACCTAATGCATATATTTTGGGAGATTCAGTATTGTCCTTGCTCTGAATGTATGGTAATTTTGGAGATCTTCCTGGTACCAGGGGCCATTTGTAATTGCTTATTCCCCCACGCCAGTTCAGACACAGAGGCTTACATAATTGGGCTCTGAAGGCCTCTAGTTCATGCCACATAATTATCCTGACCAGCTCAGTGGCACTCTGATGCAGCATTTAAAAACTTCATACCACTGACACGATGGTATTTGGATCTAATTAGACTTTAATTTGATGTCAATTTAAATTAAGAGGCCTTGCACATACTAGCCCATTGTGACTTGGGTAATACTAATCTCAATCAGTAGGCTGAATACAACATTAAAGTCAGATTCTCACAGTACAATAGAAGTGACAGGAGCAACTTGACACTTTAAATTAAAATTACTAAATTCCAAGCAATTGATGTGTGTGACCCCCAAGCTATAACAGGATAGGTCATAAAATGCGATCCATAGAAATTGAGCTGAGGAGCAGACTGTAATGAACCAGGGAAGGAAACCAGAGTGCTTTGTTAGCAGGCTGTGTAGGTGGGAGCAAGCAAGAAGCTTTGCAGTGAAAGAAATAATTTGATGAATGGATGTTTCCCATGTTTCTTCAAAACAGCCTGAAAAATCATGGCAACCAAGCTTTGCCCATTAGGGCAAAAGGATGAAAGAAATAACTTAAAACCCCAGTTATTATCTTTTCAGATGCAACGGTTAATGCATTTCTGGTTACTGAAATTAAACATTTTTATTCCCTGTAATTAAAATGTGGCAGATATTTTCTTTCATGTTTTAATTTTAAATAGATCAGCATCACAACAAAAATAGAGTGTCCTGTAGCCTTTCTGTATAGGAAAGACTATACATAATATGTGTATGTGATTTGGCATGCAGTTACAAAATTATATCCTTTCTTTTGTGTGAAAAAAGCTATTACTTTGGCATGTCTTATTATGTTAAAAGTATTAAACTACTTGCCTGGTAAGGGTTCATAATTGAACCCAGAGTCCAGCAGCTAGCTTTGTGTTTCCATGTCGATAATCTTTCTTGCGGTTTCTCAAAATAGTGAGGACGGTACTGTAGATTTAAAATTATCACTGAATTCTCAGTAACATGGTTAACTGTGGCTCTAACTTCTTCCTTTCAAGCACTGTGACTTCAGCTGTTTTCACTGTGGGAGACAATGTGGTTTCAGGTAGCGATGATCGTACTGTGAAAGTTTGGGACTTGAAAAATATGAGATCACCCATTGCCACTATTCGCACAGACTCTGCAGTAAACAGGTAAGCCATACTTCATTTAATCCAGTAGGCATTTGTTTAACAAAAAAGTGATGCTCAGATCACAGCATAATTTAAGATTTAGTAGAAAATAGTAGAAAACAGCTACATTTTTCTTAATTCCTTCCTGAAATGCATTGTTGAGGTGCCGTGTCTTTGGCATCATTGTTTGAAACATAGCATTCTAGTGTGGCAGCTAAGGACTGACTTCATCTAATCAGTTGTGGTATTTTGTAACTATGGTTGCTGTTCTAGCCTCTTCTGTATAAGGGAATTATGAATGATGAAGAGTACGAATACTGTATAATTGAGAAGGGAAGGTAATATGGATTTGCAGTTTGAAAGGCTGTTTTGGGATTGATATCCCATCTTTCTTCAAAACAGCCTGAAAAAAAAAACATGGCAACGAAGCTTTGTCTATTAGGGCAAAGCCTTTTGGACCATTTTTGCAGTAAAAGCAGACCAGGCTCTTAAATTAATGCAAATTGATTACTTTTTTTTAGTATTGGGGGCTGGAATGTTTGTGTTCTGCATGTTCATTGCCTTAGGATCCCTCACATTTTGTTGATTTGAAGAATTTAAATGCAAAGGATCTATTTACACTAGTGTTTTCTCAACCTTGGAACTTTAAGATGGATGGATTCTGGAAGTTAAAATCCACTCATCTTAAAGTTGCCAAGGTTGAGGAACCATGGACTACGCAGCTAAAGTACTTCAGATGAATTGATGCAACTTTTCTATTCATGATTTTAGTTGAGATCCCTAGGGCTCATTCCATTAAGTACTAACTCCAGAGAGGGTTTTCTTTCCTGAGGGAATCAGGATCGACTTTGTATAAGTGTGAGCTTCAGAGGGGTTTTTTTTTTGTCTTTAGCAAAAGACTGTGGGGGTGCATCTGGTGATGTCTTTGTGAATGTCTATGATACCATCAGCGCCAAAAACAAACCATTTTTTTTGTAGAAAATAAAATTATATTTGTGGCAACTGTGTGTAGCATGAAATTCCAATTAAATCACTTTCAGTGGCCTTGAACTACTGTCAATTCCTGGCAGCTGTCTAATTTTTTTTTATCTCCTCTGCACAGGATTAATGTTTGTGTCGGCCAAAAAATCATTGCCCTTCCACATGACAACCGACAGGTTAGATTATTTGACATGTCTGGAGTGCGATTAGCACGTCTTCCTCGCAGCAACAGACAGGTAGCAGAATTTTAGCTATTTCTTTAACATCTCTCTCATTCTCCCCTTAAGTTGTTTTTCTGCATGTTACAAAATATATATTATTTAGTTGAAACATAGCATGTTGTTGCAGAAAATCCAGTTGCCATTAAACTAAAAACACTTATACTCCTTTCCTACACAGATAGACCTTGACGTACAACCCTAATTGAGCCCATAATTATTGTTGACATTATTGCCGTCATAATTTGAGGCATCATTTACAACTATTTTTTACAATGGTCATTAAGTGAGTGCTACAGTCATTAAGCAAACACTGCATTTAAGTGAATCCATTTTTCCTAATGGCCGATTTTGCCAGAAACTGGAAGTAAACATTTTTGGGAACACACACAAAAAAATTGCAAATTGTGTGGTCATGTAACTGCAGGACACTGCAAACGGTCGTAAGGTGAGCCGGTTGCTAGGTGCCCAAAATATAATCATGTGACTGCCCAAGTGTATATGTGGCGGTTGTAACTTCAAATGTAGTTCATAAGTAATTCTTGAGGGGGAGGGCATCATCTTTTAAAATGGGTTTTAGGCAACTGCCGTGTTTCCCTGAAAATAAGACCCAGTCTTATATTTTTTTGAAATAAGCGCTTGGCCTTACTGCCATGAACTCAAAAGCCCGATTGGGCTTATTATCAGGAGATGTCTTATTTTGGGGGAAACAGGGTAGTTATATGTCAAGGACTACCTATAGCATATATTAATTGGTATCTTGCAAACTAAAAATCACTGGGTTGAGACTCAGTTTGGACATACCGTATTTTTCAGAGTATAGGACGCACCGGAATATAGGATGCACCTAGATTTTAGAGGAGGCAAACAAGGAAAAAAGTATTCTGAACCAAATGGTGTAGTAATATATTATTTAATAAAATACCAGTGTAGCAGAATAATTTTTACAACCATGTATACTTTTTACAACCATGTATACTTTTTACAACCATGTATACTTTTTACAACTATGTACACTTTTTACAAACTTCAAACTTGACAGCTTTAAGACTTGTGGACTTCAACTCCCAGAATTCCTCCTCCAGGCATGCTAGGTCAGGAATGGGAGTTGAAGTCCACAAGTCTTAAACTTGCCAGGTTTGAAGACCCTTGCATCCCTAACCCCTAACTCAGGGGTCTTCAAACTTGGAAGTTGGTCTTCAAAGCTGTGGGCTCGCTTTGGGCAGCAGCGGCGGCGGTGGCTCCTTAGCTGCCTCAGGAGCAGGCTTCGGCCAGCAACGGCGGCAGGGGCTTTCCTGTGGACCGGTGGCGGCAGCGGCGGTGGCGGCTTTCCCTTGGTCCGGTGGCATCAGCAGCGAATGGCTGAGGCAGGCATTGGTGGCGGGCAGTGGCAGTGGGCATTGGTGGCGAGCAGCGGCAGGCGGTGGCGGGCAGCGGCGGTGGGCATCGGTGGGCGGCGGCGGTGGCGGCGGTGGTGGGCAGCGGCGATGAGTGGCGGCAGGCAGCGGTGGCGGGCAGCGGCAGTGTGCATCGGTGGCGGGTGGCGGCAGGCGGCGGCGGGTAGCTTTGGCGGGCAGCAGCGGCGGCGGCTTTGATTGGCAGTTGGAACAGTCTCATGGAATACCGCCAATCAGCTGTCTGTTGCCACCCATTGTCGCTGTTGACGCCATTGCCACCATTGCCACCATCACACCAACTCCTTCCCCATCCCCCTAATGCAACATCCGGAGTATAAGACGCACCCAGTTTTTGACCCTCTTTTTGGTGGTAAAAAGGTGCGTCTTATACTCTGAAAAATACGGTAATTCTAAATGGCCTCAGGTTTTAAAGCAGTGGTGGGGAACAATGATGCAAAGTGGACAAGACTGTGTCATATACGTGGACAAGATTGAGATTTTTGGTTTTTTTCCTTGAAAGCTTGTAAGGGTTTTCTTTAAGTTTGATTGGCATGGTTTAAAGTATGGACACTATGGACTTAAGCTTCAGCCTGTTGGCTATTCCTTGCCTCAAAAGGGCTGGAAATTGTGCTACGGCTATGCAGTAGTATTAGTCAGTTAGAGATCTTAGATTAAGGAAATAGGATTCAGAGATTGCTCATTCATATTGTACGCTCTCAAACTTAACAAATGTAAGAGGCGTAGACTTCATTTCCCAGAATTCCTCAGCCAGCCATTTCCTCAGCCAGCCATACCATAAGGATCACTGTATGACAAATCCCTTGTCCCAGATGACAAGTAGTAGACCAGCTACCTGAGTCCTCTTCAGTGAAGCTTTTTGATATGTTTCCTCTGCCATCATCATCAGAATGATGCTCCTGGTGATAGAACAGGTTGGAACTATCTCATTACAGAGATGCAGTTGAAAGTAAATCTGATTTCTTCCAGAGTCAGGTGAAGCTGTTTTTATTTAATAAGTTGCTTAGGTGCAATAGAGACTGGCATTGCCCTGTTACTTTTTTCCCCAGTTCCTATTTTTAATGTACTGAGATCTTAAATAAGGCAGTAACTACTTGAAATGCTTTGTGGTTTGTGAAAAACCCTACTTTGTGCCATTAAAAAAAATAAAAGGCTTTGATTCTGTTTTCGTTAGGCTTGCAAGTATATGAGGTTGTTTATATGATGTTTTTTTCTTATGTTTATATTCAGCTTTGTGTTGAAACTCAGGTGGTTTATATGAGGTCACCTATATTTTTATTCTCACCACAACCCTGTCAGATAGATTGGACTGAAAGGTGATGATTGGTCCAAAGTCTCCTTGAGAAGTTGAGAACCTGATTCTCCTTAGTCTTAGTCTAACATTTCAATTGTTTATATTGCTTGCCATTGTATAAAACTGTTAAAACATTGAATTTGGACTAAGTTGGTCAATTGAGTGAAGTCATTGTAATAGCCAAACTATCTCTCTCACAAAAGGATTTTTTTCAAGGCTCTTTAACATAGTACGTTGGAATTTAACTTGTGGTTTGTAAAAAAAAATCTAATTCGATATATAGGTTTTTGAATATATCACTACTTCATATGCTTTTACATCTAAAAAGCACAGTGTATTAAATCTGACCTACAGTGTTCATTTTTAGAACTGTGGTTATAATACACTAGGTTGAGGAAGGATGCTATACATTTTTAATTATGCTGCGGACATTCTGTATGCATAGAGTTCAGCCCAAACAAGATCTTTAATGTTTATTTCAACATACAGGTAATCCTCGACTTACAACAGCAAATTTCTGTTGCTAAGCAAGATAGTTGTTAAATGAATTTTGCCCCACTTTATGACCTTTCTTGCCATAGTTGTTAAGTGAATCACTGCAGTTGTTAAATTAGTGACATGGTTGTTAAGTGAATCTGGCTTCCCCCTTGACTTGGCTTGTCAGAAGGTTGCAAAAAGTGATCACATGACCCTGAGACACTTCAACCGTCATAAATATGAGTCAGTTGCCAAGCTTCTGAATTTTTATCACATGACCATGGGGATGCTGCAATGGTCCTAAGGGTGAAAAATGGTCACAAGTCATTTTTTTCCAGTGCCATTGTAACTTTGAACGGTCATTAAATGAACTGTTGTAAGTTGAGGACTACCTGTATTGGCTTCATTTGCTTAGTAAATTACTGGAACTTAAAAAAAATATTCAAAGAGCTTAACTTTCACTGAATCCATATGTGTTTTCTATTTTTCTTTGTTTTAATGCTGTATATTAAAAAAAACCTGAACAATTATGTTTTCAAAATTTCTGGGTGACTACTTCTACTCAGATTTCCAAACCGAGACTCCATGATCCTGGAGCCCTTGTAAAATACATGCCAGTTGCCAAATGCTCAAATTTTGTTATTATGTGATTGTGGGGTACCAGTTGCAGGTCACTTTTTTCAGTGCTTCAAATTGTTGCTAACGAGCCATCTGTATGGCCTAACAAGAGAGGGGGAAAAAAGAACCAAGCAAAATCTAATACTGTTATTTTTGTTCTCCCAGGGTCATAGAAGAATGGTTTGCTGTTCAGCATGGAGTGAAGATCATCCAATATGCAACCTCTTCACTTGTGGATTTGATCGCCAGGCTATTGGATGGAACATCAACATCCCTGCTTTGCTTCAGGAAAAATGAGAAGTTCTCCTCATGTTTCCCCAGTTTTATTGCCACAGACTTTGTGCAGACTTTCCTGTAAGCTGCAGTCAGTTTAAAAGGCGCACTTTGAAAAGGGCGGTGGGTGGAATTGCAAATATTGTTACTGCATTGTGCACAGTTGCATGAAAGAAAAAAAATGTGACCTTTTCAAAGAAGTTAGGCCAATATTTCTGAACTGTGGCAACATTAAAGTGTGTGAATTTCAACTCTCAGAATTCCCCAGCCAGCATAGCTAGCTGGGGAATTCTGGGAATTGAAGTCCACACATTTTAAAGTAGCCAAGGTTAAGAAACATTGAATTAGATTCTTGTGTATGAACTTTTTTTATCTTGATGTCCACTGGTGTTTAGAAGGACACTTAGCTTTCCTATGGAGCATACATGTTTGCAGTTTACTCATTCTAGTTGAATGTTAGGGCATTAAGTTCAGCTTAAATATGAATTATATGTACTTCTCATGAAAAATATATAGTTCACCTTTCCCCTATCACATTACACATTTGCCCTGTGGATAAAAGAGAATATAAAGTTACTCTTTAAGATGAAGGAGGGAGCAGTTTGCTACAATGTGTAGCTGAGCTTTTCTTGCATCTATACACAGTGTGATCTGAAGACTCAAATATAGTATTAATTTCAACTCTTAGTATAGCTTAGTTACTGAATTAAAAACAAGGTTCAGGGAAGAAAACTATAAATATCTTTATATATCAGATATAAAATGTTGGATTGCCATATTGGGAATGAATACTCCTGTACATTTCAAGACCTATTTAAATTATTACACTCCTGGTCTGAGAAACCACTTTCTGTGTCAGATTCTCACATAAGGCAAATGACAATATTTTACAATCATGCAAATCTGAATAAGTTCTTAAAGCACTTTAGTTTAGATATAAACCCCAAATGTCCAGTTACATTTCCTGGAGAATGTGAGACTTGTATCTAAGAAGGATTTTCCTTACTAGGTTTTTGTGAATATTTTAAAGCTGGTGAGTAAATCTTGTTATTTTACTTGTTTTTATTTTTTTAAAAATACACCGATGTTTTAATGTAAATTGACATAATTCTCTTTGAGCCAAGGACAACACAAGGCTATGTCCAAGCATTCTGCCATATGAGGGGCGTTGCTTCTCTCCCTTCCCTCTCTCACTTACTGAACATTCTTGGAAAGAAGAATTTTATGGGATTGGTTGCTTGCATTACCTATTTTAAACTAAATTTTAAACTAAATTACCAAAGATTGCCAAATTTTAAACTAAATTTTAAACTAAAATTGGAACAAGTTTAATAAAACTTTACCATGCTGAAAAAATCAGCTTAAGAAAAATATAGTCCCTGCTCAACACAGTTCTCTAGTTCTTCCTTAAATTTCACACCAGCACATGGTAAGTGGGCATTAACCTACTTACATTGTGCTGCCAGATTTGCATATTTAATTCATATTTGCAAGAGCATTTGGTAGCCACCAGTTGGAAGAAAAGTCTGAAAGTTGTACTTGAAGTTCTTTCACAGATGAATGCAGAAAATTCTCTTTACTGTCCATTATTGTCTCCAGAGTGGCATGCAAATTGCTTAACAAAGAGTTTAAAATTAATTTCTATAAATCAGAGATGTAGAAAGTAAAGCTTGGTGGTGGTGGGGCTTCATATAGCTTGCCCAGATCTGCTTTGTGGCCCAACAGAGCTCTTTTTTGAGTAAATGGTAAAAAAGAATTGTGCCCATTTAATGGTGTTTGAAGCAGAAAATGGTATCTTAATCCTTGCAGATGTTTGAAAACATTTATTCCATCTCTTTAAGCTTTGTGATTACCTCCCATACAAGCTGCATTTTTAAAAAGTTGGCTTTGACATGCTATATTAACCTACATGTGGCTCTCAATTTCAAGTCCTGCGGTAGAGCATAGTGAGTTGTTATTGCTTCAATTACCCCATTTTTCTTTGGCCAAGGTTGTCTTCTGCAAAGTATGAATGTCAGAGGCAGATCTACCTAGAGAACAAATAGGATGGTAGTCAAGGACACCATTTATGAGGTAACTGAAATCCTAGAAACAAGTGGAGATATAAAATGATAGAATTTCTGTGTGGTTATAAGGTGATCTCAGAAGAGGGTTTAATTATGAAGTGTATAGAATTTTAACGTTGCAGGTAAGGGGTTAATAATTGAGGTTTATGATGATTATCAAATGTAGATTGTTAAGCAGATAATGATCTACAAGAGCAAGACTTATATGAGCTATTAATAGCTTTGTTGTGCATTTTGTTAGTAGTAGTAATAATAGTACTATTTTACAGTGTTTGCAATGCAATCTCAGTCTTGCCAGATGGAGTGTCTGGAGTGGAAACCTGCAGTGAGAGAAACAACCATATCATTTCGCCCTCTTGACTGTTTTTGGCTTTTGCACTGATGTTAGGACAAACCACCACCACAAAACATACATATGGGGTTATGTTGACAATGACTTCTTGAACTCATATATACTTTGAGAGCAAGTTCCCTTAGTTGCTTGGCCTTGCGAAATCCCATTAGGGAAATCTGGTTTCATTCTGGTTTTATTGTATGGCAGTAGTATGAGTAAAGCAATAAAGCTTTTTAAACATTTTTAAAAAAGGAAAGGAGTCCCTGCGGATTTTACTCTGCTAGCTATTGCTGACTATAGGAGGTGGAGTTCATCTCTATATCAAGGCCATTGAGCCAGCGCTGTCCGAAGACATTTCTGCAGTCATGTGGCCAGCATGACATCACAGAGCGCTATAGTATGAGTACATACCATTTTTTAATAGAGTTATAACCCTGCCCGCTATAGTATGAGTACATACCATTTTTTAATAGAGTTATAACCCTGCCCACTCAGTAATGTCACATCTGCATTCCCTCCAGAAATGCTGTAACATCTTATTGTCTGCTCCAGAAATGCTTGTCTGTATCGATTCGGGATGGGGTGGGGTTGTTGATTGATAGCTGTTGACTATGATGCTATTGTCCCATCTCCGGAAGTACTTCTGATTGGTGCAGAAAGTCTTGATTGACAGGCTGAGCACATGATATCCCAGTCCCATCATCATCACAATCATCACTTTTTATCAATAGAAAAAACGCAGATAAACTCCTCCCTGCCACATATGCATAAGATTGTCTTCACTTGAGATGTATCTAATTCAGTGTGCAAACTTTGTGGCCTCTCTGATAGTGCATCATTGTCATCATCATCATTGGTAAACTGAAAAAAAAAACCCATGCTGTAGATCTGTAGACTCTTCATCACTTGAGATGTATGTCCTGTCCTAGTCTACCTGCATGTGCGCCCCCCCTCCCAGGACTTCATTTAAACACCATGAGTCCTAATGTCATTCCCCAAATCATTTTTTCAATAAGCCTGCCTGCAAATGGCTCTGCAAAAAGCAGAGTCCACAAATTCAGCACGAGGACAACAAACCAAATACAAAGTCCACAGTCAAGCCACAAGTCATAAAGTTCCAAATCCAGGCGCAAATCCAAAGGCACGATATCCACAAATCCAAGGTCCAAGTCCAGAATCAACTCACAAAATCCAAAGTCCAAGCACAGGGTCAAGAAACAGATCATGAATTCACAAAGTCAGAGCACATGCATGGCAGGGAATCAAATGGACAGGTTTCTTCAACATTGCTTTGCTCCATGCGCTGGGCTAAGTAGCTGCCAGCTGGTGCAATTCATTACAATTGGTGCGACACTCGGTCGCTGTCAGACGTTGTTCATGGCATGGTCAAATGTCATTAGTCCAAGACACCATTGGAACATTCATATTTCCATCACCTGTAGTGCCTGCTCATTCTTTGCTGTCACTGGCCAGCACCCTGATCCATAGAGGGCAACTGGGCGCACTACCATTCTATAAATCTTTTGACTTGAGGTGTATGGTCATCCAATGATCACACAAGATTGCAGTTGCTTGGGGCCACTTCCTCCAGCCGGCATTGACATGGGTGCAGATATCAGAAAGCTATTGCTGCATATGAGGGAGCCAAGGAATAGCTCCACTTTCTTCAGGTCTCCACCACCAACTGGTTCCATCAGTTTGGGGGCCACATTCTATATGTTCTATATATTCCATTTTCTTGATGTTCAGTTGAAATCCAAATTCGCTGAGCTGTTCATTCCATTGCTGCGTTTGCTCTTCGAAGTCTTCACTTTCATTTGCCAAGAAGACATCATTGGTATAGAAGAGCGAACATGGATGGGATGATTGGAGGTCAAACATCACAGTGACTATGCAAAGAATTAATACTAGGGGCAAAAGCGCCGATCCTTGATGTACTCCGATATTGATGGCCAAGGAAGGTGATGTTCCCACTGCACATCGGACCATGCTAATGATGCTACGGTGGTGGAGTTGAATCCACCAGACATAGGCTTCAGAGGCATTGTGGGATTGTAGGATATGCCAAATGAGTTTGTGTGGGATGCGATCAAAGGCCTTTTCTAGGTCAAGGAATGCCATGTGGATGTGCTTGGTATTCTTTTTTTTTGTTCATTTTTTTGAAGACAAATTTCATGTCGTCTTCGTAAAATGCAAAAATATAAAGGAAATGGTATCCTTGCACCGCATGGAATAAGATAAATAAAAAGCCACAAAAGGAAGGAAGGACCCCCTGTAGAGAGAAAGCAGCTGGCATTCATCGTGGGGATGGGGGTGTTTCTGTTCCCCCCACCCAGCCCCTGGGCTGTGAAGGGCCCAGGCCCTGCTCTTACACCTGCCCCCTTCTCCCCTTTACACAGGAGCAACCGAGAGAAGCAGGAAGCACCCTGGGGCCCCTGAAGGCTGGGGGAGAGGCTGGCACCCTGTGGTACAGCAGCAGCAGCACTTTGGGCACGAAAATGGATGTGCTTGGTATTCTCACGGTGCTTCTCCAAAAGCAACCAAGCAGTGGGAATGGTATCCATTGTTCCACTCCCTTTCACAAAGGCACATTGGTTTGGAGTAATGGAGAATGCAGAGCCTGGCATCGATAACCAGTTCGATTAAAATATTTTCATAGTGTGGCACAAGAGCTGGAATGGCCAATAATTCGAGCATTTGTTCACATCAACCTTGCCCTTCCAAATTGGCACTGTAGTACTAGTTGCCCAAGCTCCCGGGATTGCTCCCTCATTGATTAAAGTGGGTAGCAAAAGTCGTGGCACCTTGGCTGCTGAGGATCTTCTACACTCCATCTGGAATGTTGTCGGAGTTGGTTTCCTTCCCATTCTTCCTTTTCATTGCATTTTTGACTTCCCTGATGGTAATTAGTAGCACAGGTCCAGAGACCAGATTGGCACTTTGGATTGAAGGGTGGTCAAATTCCTCATTCCTAATTTTGGAGAAGTAATTGCTCCATTGGTGGAAGATGGCAGGCGGGTCTCGAAAGAGTCGATGGTCCTCATCCTTTATGTACTTGACTTGGCCAATGTCCTGAGTGGCTTGATGACGTGCATTGGCCAAGCGGTAGATTTTATTTTCTCCTTCAGGCATGTCCAACTTTTATCATATATGTAGTCGAAATAAGTAGCCTTGGCTGTTGCTACTGCTCTCTTGGCAGCTGATTTTTGCACTTTGTCATGCTGGAGATTTTTATCGGTGTGGGACTGGAACCACACTTTTAATAGCCTCTTCTCCTTCACAGCTATTTGCACTTCTTCATTCCTCCACCAAATTTGTTTATCGATGGCTCATTTCCCTGGCTTCGTGAAATTTGTGAAATTCAGCATTGGAAATTCAGCAAACAACTGATCACCAATTTAAAGAAACACGAATAGTAGTCCTGTCTCAGAATCGTTACATAGTACATAGAATTTATTGACAGTTGGGTGAATAAGGAAATCTTCCTTACATTTTTATTATTTGGAAATCAGTTCACATCAATATACCTAATGATTTAGCTTTCTAAAAACCTACACATCGCACACGAAGCTTCATTTGTCTGAGCAGTGGGTGCTAGTGCTGGCGTGTGAAGCTCCATGTGTGTGAGTGGTGGTGCGCCCGCCACTTGTACGGAATCATCCCCTCTCCCCCTTCTGCTAGTCCGCCAAGCCAGAAAGGTTGAGGGCTACTGTTCTACTTGATAACTCCATTTAAAAATGATATGTACTCATACTCCTTACAGCCCTTAGCTAATGCATGATTTTACCTACCGGTAATTTGGGGGTTGGTTTGGGAAGGTAAGAATGGATTTTATTGGCACATGATTTTAAAGATTTTAATGGACTAGGCACATGATTTTAAAGATTTTAAAATAAAATAGAGGTGCATGAGATTGTCACTAGCTGCTATTGGCTAAAGGACCAACTTTTCACAATGGAGAAAGCTTGTTCTTTCCTAAGCCATAACATGGCTAGTTTTTGAGGAGCAAGCTAGTTGCTCAGCTGCTGCAATATCTCAAAGTTTTAATGGAGGTAAAAGAGCCGCCAAGGGCTGAAGCATTACTGACAAACATGGTTAATGGTCATACATTTCAAATTTTACGATCTCCACCTCGAATGTTTTTAGCAACTATTGTGTGAGGGTATTTTAATTATGTCATATATTTTACTAGGAGGGGAAGTAATTGTTGCATATTTTCAATTTGGAGACCTCATTTTAGAGAAGATGGTTGTATACTGGGCAAATCATAAAATGCAATGTTTGTCTGTCTTTTTCTCTATGTATACATGTTCTTTAAAGAGTGCACGTTATTTTTTTGAAGATTAAAAAAATGTAATTTTCAGAATCTAAAGAATCTTATTTTGATGCTTAAGATTTTGAAAACCAGCTTCTCTGAGGAAAATATCTTATGATGTATTTCAATGTAGAACCACTGTGTGATTTTTTTGTTTATATTTGTTTACTGATATTTGGTGATTGTGTTTTTCAGATGTTCAGTGTTTGTCCTTGTTGCAATCTGAAATGCCATTAAAATATTCAGCAGTTTCTGAATTTGCATTTTTAATAAGCTCCAAATGACATGATTTACAAAAGTTCTGTTCTGCTCTCCCAATATCCTGCCTTAAAAGAGTTTTCTCTATTTATTTCAATCTTACTGGAATTTCTTCTGCTATTAAAGAGAAAACCTAGATTGTAGAGAGTGACAGGAATATTACAGAAAGCAATAGCCATGGGTATTGTTATCCCTTCTGTGTTATAACACCTGTGACTATGAAATGCATGGTGTCATCAACCTGATTTTGACAAGGTTTGCTTCGTTAATTGGCTTTTGGCTCAAGACTGGAAAAACAGCCGTGTCATGCCACTCATATTTCTACATGTATTTTAAAATAGTATTTTTCATTAAAACGTTCACAAAAATAAAAGATAATTCAAACTAAAACTAAAAAGACATACTAAAAAGAAAAATAGAAAGAGGGAATAGAAGGTATTAAAAATACGGAAAACAACTTTCTATCTCATCACAAGGCTAAACAGTTTCACTATCTCTTCACCTCTTAATTATCAAATTTAAAACTCATTATCCCATAAGTCAACTCTTAATTACAGGCAAGTCCAATAAATAACATCTTTTTCAGTCCAGACATCAACAAAAAGTCCAAACAGATCCCTAATATAATCATATTCTTTAACAAATTTAAAATTTCATCATTCCATATCTCAATTCTTAACTCTAAGCAAATCCAGCAGACATTTTTTTCAGTTGTCAGAAAGTCTAGAAAGCCCCCCTTCAAATAACACATCCTATTTTAACTCTGATCAAATAAGCCAACTTTATGTTCCTTCTTTTTACATTAAACAATCTTGCTGTTTAATTCCATTCGGATGATCATACTTGTCTTGAATTTCTTCAGAATTTTAAAAAGTGTCTTTTATAAGTCGAGTAAGAGGAATTTTTTCCAATTACCCTCTTGAATTGGTATTTTTATTTCCTTCTTACTTTTTAAAGCCTTATCTGATTTTTTTCTATAGCTAGTAATAAATTCTTGTTAATGTTATTCTTCATAATCATGCCAGATAGATTTTGTTTAATCCCCCCCCCCCTGAAAAACATCTTCTGGTGTAACTGCTTCTGAAAACTGGGTGTTCACAAAAACACACAATATAGCTGACCTTGTTGATTCTGAGTCCTGTTGCTATTCCTCAACAATATCTCTGAATGCTGTTATAAGATGCTTATCTGGCAATGTTGACAACAAGGAAAATAAGTCTTTTCCTCCATCTTTCCCTTGAAAATTTATTCTTTCAAATAAGTTCAAAATCTTAATATTCAAAATCAAATATTCCAACTTTTTCTAAGCTCTTAATGTGTTTAAAACTTTTTATAGCCAATTTTTTCCCCCTTTTGCTGTTTATTTTGAATTTTTAAAGTTTATAAAGATACAATTTCAACAAGATACAACAAGAGCCATGGTGGCACAATGGTTAGAATGCAGTACTTGCAGGCTAATTCACTGTTCACTCCAGGAGTTCGATTCTGATTGACTCAAGGTTGACTCAACCTTCAATCCTTCCAAGGTTGGTAAAATGAGGACCCAGATTTTGGAGGCAATATGCTGACTCTGTAATCTGCTTAGTGCTTAAAGCACTGTGAAGTGATATATAAGTCTAAGTGGTATTGCTATTGCTATTGCTATTTCATTTATGTTAAATCCTTCATTTGTTTACTCAGCTAGTGTTTCCATTTTGAAGGTGTCTAACTTCTCCAAAGCAATTAATAGGCAATTTCCAAAGGTAGTTAGCAAAAAAAGTATGAACCAAGTAAAGGCTCTGATTTGCTGAAACAACAATAGCAAATTCCCTCATTTCCTGGTTCTTCCACCCTCGAGCAGGGGCCACCAACCTTTTGGACCTCAGGGACCACTAAATTCATAATTTTAAATCCTGCAGATCACTAATATGAATTTTTAAAAAGATAAATAGTATTTAGTGCAATATAAAAAATGTAAATAATTTTTCTGCGGACCATCAAAATTTTCTCAAGGACCACCAGTAGTCCGCGGACCACTGGTTTGTGACCGCTGCTCTGGAGGTTTCTGCCTTGCAGTCTCCTTGTGAGGAATAACTGTATGGAATGTAACGCAGATAATCTCGTCTCCTCTTTCTCCAGAGAAAGGCGAAGTAGCCTTTGTACTTGTCAGCTTCTTGTTCTTTAGCCACAATCCACAAAACACAGAATCAACTTCAGTCTACCATTTCTTCTCTGGAAGCTCTCATACTTCTGTATCTAGGTATTACGGAGAAGAATTAGAGAATAAAATACAGATACAGTAGTCCTCGACTTACGACCACAATTGAGCCCACAATTTATGTTGCTAAGTGAGTTTTGCGCCATTTTATGACTTTTCTTGCCACATTTGTTAAGTGAGTCACTGCAGTTGTTAAAATTAGTAACATGGTCGTTAAGTGAATCTGGCTTCCCCGTTGAGTTTGCTTGTCAGAAGGTCCCAAAAAGGGATCATATGATCCAGGGACACTGTGGTTGTCATAAATATGAACCATCTGTCAAGCATTTTGTATCCTGGGGATACTGCAATGGTCATAAGAGAAAATTTTTATTTTATTTATTCTATTTATTGAATTTATATTGCCACCTATTTGCCCATGGCAACTCAAGGCGGCTTACAGAATATAAAACCAAATTTAAAACAATAAAACTAATAAAAAGAAACAAGTTAATATAGTATAATATAATAAAATCACCCCCCCCCCTTCCCTGGCGACAGCAGATCACACGAGCCATCCATCCCGCTCTGGGTTCCTCAGGCCTGCTTGCAGAACCAGGTCTTCAGCGCCTTCCGGAAGAGTATTAAGAGAGGGGGCAGTTCTAATCTCTGAGGGAATGATGTTCCAGAGAGAGGGAGCCACCACGGATAAGACCTTTCTTCTGGGTCTCACCAGGTGTATCTCCCTTCGGGGATGGGACCCACAGCATTCCCTGCCTCTAGTCAGTGTCATTCCCTGGTCATAGTTCACTTTTTTCAGTGCCATTGTAACTGAATGGTCACCAAGTGAACTGTTTATTTATTTATTTATTTATTTATTTATTTATTTATTTTGTGAGATTTATATACCGCCTCACAGTGCAAGCATTCTCTAAGCGGTTTACACCAGTAAGCAATGTTTTTTTATATTGCCCCCAACAATCTGGGTCCTCATTTTACCTACCTCGGAAGGATGGAAGGCTGAGTCAACCTTGAGCCGGTGAGATTTGAACCGCTGACCTGACCGGATCACAGTCAGCTAAAGTGACCTGCAGTACTGCCTCTAACCGCTGCGCCACCTTGGCTCCACCTCCTGTTGTAAGTCAAGGACTAGCTGTAGTCCTCAAGCATGACCCTCCCCATCATGATCGTAAGGGGGTCACCCACATGACCGATCCGATCTTAGGACTTTTTTTTCCAGCTATCATTAAACAAAAGTCATGGACATTAAGTGAACCATTAAAGTGGTTCATTACTGGCTTGTTTTGCCTAAAATCAGAAGTAAATGCCTGGTTTGGGCAAAACTGTCATAAAATACAGTCAAAACAACTGTTGGACATTGTAAACGGTCTCAAATGTTGCCTGGTTGCCAAGCACCCGAAATGCAATCACATGATCATGAGATGGTGGTCACGGCGGCTGTCGGAACTTTGAATCTAGGTTGTAATTACTCCCAAGGAAGTCCCTTGTAACTTCAAATAGTTGCTAAGTGACTGGCCGTAAGGGGACATCTACTTGTAATTGAATGCCATCTTTGGAAACCTCCTTCTGTTTAATATCTGATTACGGCTTCAGCCATGGATAGCAGGAAAAAAGGCCAACCTAGGTGTTGAAAGTGCTCTTCTCTGTGTTGCAAACTGTTCCTTGCACTCTGGGGTGTAAAACGTTAAAATTGCCTTTGACAAGTATTTCTGTACGCTTCCATTTCTCTCTATATTCTGTGCAAACAAATCTTTAATTGCATCTTGCTACATAGGTTATGAACATCTTCCATGTAGTTTGTTTCCCCTGTGTTACATGAAATTGATTTTTCTAACGTAAAGAAATGAGTCAAAGCATAGATTCAGTGCAATTTATTTTGATACAACAGTCCTTAGAGTATCACGAAACACTTAAATTACGGATATCGCTTACAATGAGCCAAAGCCAGGACTGACAACTGATCCGAAAGTTGTCGCATTCATGTAAAAATGAAATGTTAGGATTGCTATGGAAACATATTGCATAGTTAAACATCCTTTTGTAGAGGTTTTTTTTTGGGGGGGAAGAGGATACAATTGTCATCAGTAACATATTGGAGGCCTTATGCTTTGGGTTTTTCAAGCAGCACAAGTGAGGTTTGGCATAACAAGTTACTTGAATTGAACATTTCAGTGGAATTCTTGCCAGTAGAAAAATGGGGCTGGAAACTGAACAAATTACACCATATTGTTCCTCTCTGCTTCTATTTAAGACTTGTACTTAATTGTGAAAAAGCATTGACTTCTATTTGTTACAGTAAAAAGATTTGCATACAGGACTAGCTGCCACGATTTCTAGAAAAGTATGAAAATGAGGACAAATCTTGTAGCACCTTTTCTAACTAAGACATTTTATTAAAAGGCAGGAGGTTTCTAAAGCTCCTTTGCCATATGCAGTAGGTTTCCATAGCAATCCTAACTCTTCATTTTTATATGAAAGCAACACGCTTTTGATCACTTTTTGCAGCTTAAAAAGCATATGCCTTCTAATGAAATGTGTTAGTCGGAAAAGGTGCTATTGGATTCCTGATTTTTTTGTTACTGTAGACTAACACGGTTCTCCTCCTACATAGTATTTCATGAGGGGCCAAACCAGCATAAATTTATCCAAATCCACACTATTTGCATATTTTAGCCGGATGCTAAAAATAACATTTTAAACTACAAATTTACATTTTAATATGGAATATCCATAATGGTGCTATTTGCATATGGGATATACCGTATTTTTCGGAGTATAAGACGCACCGAAGTATAAGACGCACCTTAGTTTTGGGGGAGGAAAACAAGGAAAAAAGGCCTCTGCCTCCAAGCAATTTGCCAAACAGCAAACAGCAAACAGCACAGATGATATTCACTGTTTGCTGTGTATTTCTGTGCATGTGTGCCTGACCCATAGAAATAGCAAAGAATTGGAGAAATGTACATTATGCCAGAAAGTTTTCTTAAATGTAGTCACACTAACTGCTCCCAATTATTTAAATAGATCTACTCCAAGGTAACTAAACTCTAATACTAAACAGGATACTGTTACATTTCAGACTATACTTGTACAGAGCTGTTAAAATTAATTAAAATTTCTGGAAGTATACATTATTCTCTATAATTTAAAAGAAGATACAATAGCACTGGGCCTCTTCAGAGCAAGCATTTATTTTAAAAAGCTTTTATATTTTGTTAAGTTGTCTAGATTTACAGGAATCTCCAACCTTGGCAACTTTAAGACTTGTGGACTTCAACTCCCAGAATTCCACAGCCAGCAAAGCTAACAAAGCTGGCTGTGGAACTCTGGGAGTTAAAGTCCACAAGTCTTAAAATTGCCCCTGGCTCTAGAACAATAATAAAACAGTCTTTAAAAAATAAGTCTAATAATTTGAACATTCTACAGACATTTATAGTTATTCACTTACTCCCTTCCATCCAGTTCAGCAAAAAACAAAAATCTGTGTGTCTCTCCCAGCTATTTGCCTTTGCAGTTTCAGTTTCACTTTCATTTTCCCATGTGGCAAATCAGCTGTAGATCGGGAAGTGCTAGTGACTTGCTTGACTTCATAGGCTCTTCCCTCTTTGCTGCAAACAGGTAAATTGCTGGAAGACAGAGGCCAAAGGGTGGGGGTGGCTGGCTGGCTGGGGCTATATTCGTTGTATAAGACGCACCCAAGTTTTCACCCTCTTTTGGGGGGTAAAAAGGTGCGTCTTATACTCTGAAAAATACGGTATCTATGTGAAATCAATAGCTTGGCCTTCAATTAGAAAATAACGTACAGTCCCCAATAACATGATGTGTTTTGTCCTGCGGAAATTCTAATATCTTACAGGTTTTATTCAAATGCTATCCACTCCTACAGTTTTCCCTTTATCCAAGCCCAAGAAAATGAAATAATTGTAATGGTTCTAAGCTCAGAGATCCAATACTACACAGTTTTTAATCCAACAAATGTTGGAATCAAATGCACAATCTAAAAAACAATAATCAAGGCTCAATGCAGTATTTATTCATTCACACTGAAGAAATTCCTTTCAGAAAACAACGGGAGGGATTCCTACAGACAAAAGGATGCATTCATATTTATACATTTCAGGGAAGGAGGAAAAAAATAATATACATTAATAGATGATGTACACAAATATTCATAATTACTTCCCTGCCCTTCTACTGTTTATGTCTTCAAGAATGAGTTACTGTCTTAATAAAAATAACATATCAGTTGCCATAGAAGTTTTGACAAAGCGTATTGAGAACTAAGAACTTCAAAATAGCTACAATTAGCAGACACTCCTTCTGTGTTTCTATCTTGCTAAAATGCTATCACTCCTCAAAGAATTTGTTTTCCTCAAGAGGAAAGGCTTATGAAAGTTTTACACACTGTAGGGTGACTCCTTTAAAGTTCTGTTTGCGTATAATCACACCTTTTAGGCTGGTTGGGTGGGTTTCCACCAGATTGCTGCTGGAAAAATATGTCTTACTTATCTGTTGCAGGTGGAGAATCAAAACACCATATTTATGGCATATGCTGAAATTAATAGACAGTAACCCAACTGAGTTTTGGGAAGATGAGTTCCAATAAACTCGCAATCCCAAAGATGAGAAGCCACCCAGGTGGGCAGAAGGCCAGAAGGTGATCTAAGATTTATTTAGAATTCTATAAGGGAGCTGCAAGATTCTTTGATGGATGGGAATATTATGATCTGTTGATACCCTGAAGAAATTTAGCAGCAGGGAAGAGGAGAAATTTACAGAAGGAAGCTCAATGAGAGTCCAGTTTCTCTTACTTTGTGTGTTCAGTACACAAGATAACTGAGTACTGAGCATAAAAGGTATGTCAGGACAATCCCAATCCAACAATTATTTATCAGGGCATGCAGAATTGATTTTTGTGTTTTGAATGAAGCACAAAGATCAGAAAATAAGACTTGCTGCTCAAGGCTCATGTGGTCTTGATAGATTTGCTGTATTACATTTATTGTTGTACTAGGAAAAAAAACCTTTTTAAACAAATATTTAAAACAGAAACATTGTCTTAGATTTGTTGAGTACTTAAACTAGTAGTGGATATGATTTTCTCTCCATCTTTATGAGTGTTTATATTTCAATTCAGGATTGTCTCATTTTCAACAAATACAGGGAATCAAAGTCAGGTAGGAGGCTTTTAGCCATGCTAGCTGTGGATGATGGGATCTGTAATATAAATACATCTGGAGAGTATTGGAAAAAACTTCCATAACAACAATGATCCGGGAGAATCACATCTTGCCATGCTCAAGTCTTCTGCATGTACAGTAATTGCAGAGTGGCCTTAATATAACTTCTGTGTATAACCCAATTACATAAATGCCAAGAAAACCCAAAAAAGTATTTCCCTTCTTTCTTTTTCATGTTAGAGTTATCTGAGAATCAGATTTAAGCAGAATATTGGTTCATTACTCTGAATCATACCTTTGTGCAGTTCTATACTATATAAGATAAGCACAATCTCACTACTCCAACATTTTAATCTTTCTTTACCTGTTCTGGAGGTGCTTTTTCTAGCTTTCAAGGTGTTGCAAGGTCTACAGAGTGTTGCAAGGTCTACAGAGATCAAAAATTTCAGAATTGGGTCAACCATATTTGCATATGAGCTATGCCTGGTTAAATGTGTTACCCAATAATTCCTTTTGTAATAGTTTTATGGCATAAGAAGGTTTGCTGTCTGGCATCTTTCAAGGTTTACTACTACTACTACTACTACTACTACTACTACTACTACTACTACTACTACTACTAATAATAATAATAATAATAACAACAACAACAACAACAACAACAACAACAACAACAACAACAACAACAAAGTTGGAAGGGACCTTGGAGGTCTTCTAGTCCAACCCCCTGCTTAGGCAGGAAACCCTACACTACTTCAGACAAATGGTTATCCAACATCTTCTTAAAAACTTCCAGTGTTGGAGTATTCACAACTTCTGGAGGCAAGCTGTTCCACGGATTAATTCATACATTGAAGGTTAGTGACTTATTTCTATGTCTTCAAATACATTTTGAAGTTTGCAGGGCCCCCTCCCTGTTCTTTACAAAACCCTGACTTTCTTGGCCCAAACTAATTTGACTATATGAAGTGAAATTCCTTGTTTTTAATCCATTCAGATTTTGCTTCATCTGCCACTCTAAAGCTATGCAAAATTGTGCTCATCTCAGTAACTGCTGATGCAACCTCAATCTATATCTTAATAAATGATGATGTTATCTCCCATTGAGAAGTAGAGCTTCTGAAGGTGCCAAACAAAACCATAATATTGTTCTTTTTCCCCCCAGAGAAAAGAAATAATGGTTAAAGGGATGGGAAGCCATGGAAAGCTTACAGATGAAAGGTCTCCACTTGGGTCTTGTTCTCACCCTCCCCTCAGCCCCACCCTTAAAATCCTAGGAATGAGTGAGGACAATTTGGCATCTCTTTAATGCAGATATCTACTTACCATATCTTTATGCCATTTTAGCTGTTGGATTTGCCCTCTTTTGTGGAAGACTCTTAACAAACCATACAGTAGTTTGTTCTCCCTACTTTCAAATGGTTCCCTATAAACAATGAGTGAAATGCTATTAAAAGTAATTTAAATCTTCTTCCTTATTTATAAACAGCAAAGTCTGGATTAAAGTTATCTCATCAGGATAAGCATAAGGAAGGATTCAGCTAGCACCATCTTCTTTTCAAGGAAATTACAGATGGCTGTTTAGGGCTAATCCCATACTTCCCAAGTAGCATAAATAAAAAAAAGGCAGCAATTGCATCTGCTTTACATAATCTGGTTTTCTCATTGCACTATACATTAACATGGTTTGTTTGGCTTTGGTTTTGTATGATGCAGGAATTCAGCCATTGTGCTTTATGATTATAAGCTACAGTTTAACACAATGTCTGGAAAGGCAGTTGCAGAATGCTCGTTCATCTACCAAGAGTGTCAAACTGGCGGCCTGCGGGCTGGATGCGTCACACACAGGCCACGCCCACCCCAGCTCTGCGAATGGGGAAAACTTCATGAAACGTCACATGACCGTGGGTTTGACACCCGTGATCTAGTCCATTAATGTCTCCTCTCATTGGTGGTGATTCCAGCACCTCAGCAGAGCTTCTGCCAATTTTGTTTCCATAATAAACAAGAAAACCCATTTCTTCTCAAATAAGTGAGGTCTCTTTTAAAGCAAAGGCTGTAATGGAATGTGCACCTGTGGGAGCAATAGGAAAGAGTTTGGCAAATTAGAGCTTTTCCAGAAAAAGACCCGGATTAAGAAACTCTGCAATCCTGAGTTGGGGTATGGTTAGGGGGAAGAGATTCAGGGCAGCCATACCCTAGAATCTCAGGATATACCGTGTTTCCCCGAAAACAAGACCCTGTCTTATATATTTTTGAACCCTGAAATAAGCGCTTGGCCTTATTGCCATGCACTCAAAAGCCCGATTGGGCTTATTATCAGGAGATGTCTTATTTTGGGGGAAACAGAGTATCTAGTAGTTTAAAGGATTATAACTTTAGTTTGGCAAGCTTCTATTCATTAGGTGTAAGTAAATAAAAGGATAGGAATCCACTGGATCTAGCTGTCTTGTTCCTGGGCTTGGGTCTGGCAGAGACTGCCCTGGATTCAGGGAATTGGCTCCTCTGAGGCCTCCTAGCAAGATCCTTCAAGATCTTTTATAAGTCATTTTAAAATCATATATATATATATATTTGTAGACTTTGGTTAGAAAACACTAGACACTTTCAACAGAACCTCAGGCCCAATTCCCATGGGCGACATTCTAATGATCTTTCTCCTCCTTGATGGCTGATAAGAAACTATTAGGCATCCGACCTCTAATTGTTAACAATTAATTACTATAGTCATTAAAGAAACAACCACTACAGAGATAAGGAAACAGCATCCCCCAGGTACAAGAAGAATAATTCTCAGCTCGAGCTAATAGAATATGTCTGTCCTGCATTTTATTGAAAACGTAGTAGTTTTTCCCCTTTCACATACACTCTGAATGAATGGGCAGTCTTAGAAATGCAGGACACATGATACAAACCCTCTGCCTCCCCACCCCTTGCAAAATACCCCAAAGCCAGAATCCCAAAATACAGAGTGGGAGATATTCCATCCTTCTGTCCCAGACCTTTCCTTCTTTTCACTGCTCCTCTTTGGCCACCCCACCACCCATCCTACATCAGTTGCTGGCCTCTGTCTCTGGAGCGGTGGGGGGCGGGGAGCAGTCTGACTCTCTTGCAGCCCCAATCCTGGTTAGCTGCAGGAGTGATTTCTGGGCTGACTAGAACATTTCAGCAAGGAAAGCTACTGGTTTTTCATTTTTACCTCTTCCTTCCTTATTAATTATTTCCCCCTCTTGTTCCAGGGAGAAAGATAAAGCACCAATTGTTTCAAAGCCCCTCCTGTTCCTCTTCTTTCTCCCATTGTGTGTGTCCTGCATTTATATGTTTCTGACACCCGAGTTTCATTTCTTCCATAGGACAAACTCCATTGCAGCTGGCTATCCTTAATTCTGTTCTTAGACTCTGCATAGCCTTTCCCATGGTCTCATTTTCTTTCTCTCAATTCTTCGTCACTCTCAGTAGAGTTCCTGCTATAGACCCTGATTCTTTTGCACCAAAGATTTAATTTCTTACCAATCCCATCCTATTTTTACTTCAATACAACTCTCCCCTGTATAATTGCAGACTCTTATCTCCCATCAGCTTCTGAAAGCACAGCCAATGGTCCGGGTTGATGGCAATTGTGAGTTCCCCACTCTTGCTTTGATTGTAGGTGACAAGCCATTGGTGGTGCAGTGGTTAGAATGCAGTACTGCAGGCTACTTCTGCTGCCTGCCGGCTGCCTGCAGTTTGGCAGTTCAATTCTCACCTGCTCAAGGTTGATTCAGCCTTCCATCCTTCCAAGGTCAGTAAAATGAGGACCAGATTGTTGGGGGCAATATGCTGACTCTGTAAACCGCTTAGAGAGGGCTGTAAAGCACTGTGAAGTGGCATATAAGTCTAAGTGCTGTTGCTGTTGCTTCCAGGATTTTATTCTGTAAGGTGACACTAAATTCTAGATAGCAATAGCAGCAATTAGGCTTATATACTGCTCCATAGCAGTTTACAGCACCCTCTGGATGGTTTACAATGTCAGCATCTTGCCCCCAACAATCTGGGTCCTCATTTTACCGACCTCAGAAGGATGGAAGGCTGAGTCAACCTTGAACCCATCAGTATCAAACTACAGGCTGTGGGCAGAGTTTGCATGCAGTACTGATCTTTAACCACTGTGCCACCACTAGATCCTTTTTGGAAGGCAAGCACATGGCCAAATATCTCCATAACATTCTTAATTTATAGCCTGTCTAAACCAACATTCTTATTTCCAGAAAGAACTGTAGGGAAGGCAAGAATCATTGGGCATTGTCTTATGCTTTCTGACGAATACATAGTATTGTGCTTACTTGTTTAACCATGATTTATTGACTTAACTACAGTTGGGGAGATTCACATATTCACTAATTTACTAACAATGTACATAACATTCAGTTACATCATGCCAATCACTGAATCATTATTTTTTTATTGGATTTTTGTGCTACCCATTTTCATTAATACAGTGACTCGGGGCAATTTACAATATAATGCAAAAATTAAAAATTAAAAACAATATGTGGGCAGCCTGGGGGAGAGAATTTTATGCTGTCTTTATCCTGTCATCCACCCCCAATGTAGTGGCCTCTAGTCAGAGCCCCAGGCCAGGTGGGTGATGGCCCAGGGCATGGCACAGAGATAACACAAACAGCTGGTAGTTCAAACCGGCCCTTTTAGTGCTCCAAATCTTCCCCAAACAAACCTCAAACAGCCTCTGGTTGCAATTAGTCCAGCCCAGCGCTGTTTGAACCAAGGCTCCATGGCAATAAATCCCAAATTTATTTAGGAGAACAAGAACAAGCAAGGAGTTCAGGGAGCAAAAGATCCAGATGATCAGTCCAGAACGCCACACAGGAATGCAAGGATTCTTGACAAGTTCAAACATTGACACACAACACTCCAGGAACTCAGCGTTTGTTCCCGACAAATGCCCCTCCCTACAGCGTCTCCTTATGTCTCATTTCCCAGGTGTGCCTGGTGAAGCTGGGCGGGGCACTGAGTGGCCTCCTCAGTCTGAGCTGATCCCGCCTCCTCTGCACTCTCCAAACCCTTGCATCAGAAGTGGGTGGTTCATGCTCCTCGGCTGAGCTCTGTTCCTCCCTGCCTGCAGGCCTTGCTAATTCCGAACAGCCTTGCCTGGATTGACTCTGCCCTTCCCCAGTTTCCTCCAAGACCCACGGAGCTGCTCTCTCACTCGCTTTCAGTACTTGTTCCAGCTCATCTTCTGCCACAAAGTCAGACTCCGATGGGGGCATGACAAGGTAGAACCAGGTTTTTAGGATCTTTCACAAGGCCAGAAATATTGGGGTGGATCTCACCTCTGACAGGAAAATATTCCAGAGGGTGGGGGCCACAGCAGAAAAAGCTCTTCTGGATTCTGCCATCTGAAATTCCAACCGGATCCGAAATAGGCCTTTTTCACTGGGATGAGTCAGATGGGTTGGTCCCCATTGAGTATGGTAGTTCCTCAGATTCCCTGGAATTATACCATAGAATCACATGATTCATAGTCCCAGCCATACAGATGTTTGCAATGTAGCCCAGTATTGTTTATGTCAGGGGTCCCAAACTGCCGGGTTGCGACCCGGTGCCCTATCTGTTTGGAACGGGGGCGCAGAAGTGGTGGACGAGTGTGCGCAAAACTGCATTTGTGAAAGAGGTGCACACGTGTGGAAAACCATCCCCTCTTCTACCACTGTCGCCAATGCCACTTCCGCTGGTCCACCAAGCCAGAAAGGTTGGATATTGCTGGTTTACGTGATTTACCAGAGGTTGCAAGTTGGATTTTTTTAAACTTGCGCAACTCTGCTCACAGCCCAACAATTTAAGAAGCTCATTATGTACACTCCATGGCTTTATTACTAAGTTTTTGACCCTAAACAGAAAACAGAACAATTATAAGGCCACAGAAGAATTTAAAAGAAATTTTAGCTCCCATCATCTAATTCTGAATCTGATTTCCATCACAGTGGGATGAATTAGGAGAACCATCTCTTGCTGATGCCACCTGTTCTTATCATGAAACCATGGGAAATCTACCATGGCTGCTCATCTCCCCTCTGGAATAACAAATCCGTTGGCGGGTCTATGCTGCAAAGTTGACACAACATCTGTCCGTGCTGTGCCTGCCTATGGAATCAGTCAACCATCAGTCCCGAGTGTTTTTTCTGTGTTTCTCTTCAACAAATTCATCCTTGGAAATGCAATTGCAAGAGTAATTGAACCCCTCTGGAGCAAATTGCTCCTGGGCTCCAGATCAGCACCAGGATTTGGAGATGGAACCTCATTCCCATCATAGAAATGACCCCCAAAATGATATTGTCCTGCTATCGGACACCTCCCTCCAGTTAATTCTAAGGCATGTTTTCTTTCTGCAAGATGTTTGATCATAGAGCCCATGATGTCCCTTATAATACGTTATAAATTACTATCAGAGCATCTATTTCTATGACAAAACCAACAGCACTGACAGGCTGATAATGTATAGACTCACAGCATGAGATTGAATTAAAGGTGGAAATAAAAACCCAGATCTCAGTGGGGGTCCATGTTCAACACACATAAAAACAAGACAAACTTCAATCACACCATTGTAGCTGCTATCTTGACTTTTTTTATTACTCATTCTCTGCGGACTTCCTTGCCATATTTCAAACCGCGTATCCTTCATCGGTTTCCTGAATATGAATTTCACCTTTCATAGTCCTTTGCCTAATGCCATGTTGATTAGGAACTGTGGGAGCTGCTGTTTCAAACTTCTGGAGAATGCCAAGTTGGAGAAGATGGATTTGGTGAAAAACTTCATAGGATGAAACTCTGGAGAAAAGCAAGTGATCTAAATTACTTCCTCTTCTCTCCCCCCACTCTCTCTTCCCCCCGCATCTCTCTTTGCATGTAAAGGTTGTCTTGCTTTTTAAGTCTGAACAATGGTTCAGTGAAAGCGATTAGTGTAGATTTTTTAAAAAAATTCAAATTCAAATTTACATGTAGTCTTCCAGTTGTGACCACAATTGAGCCCAAAATTCCTGTTGCAAAATGAGACAGTTGTTAAGTGAGTTTTACCCCATTTTATGACCTTTCTTGTCACAGTTGTTAAGTGAATCACTGCAATTGATAAGTTAGTAAACATGGTTGTTAAGTGAATCTGTCTTCCCCACTGACTGCTTGTCAGAAGATCACAAAAGATCACAAAAATGACCTCGGGTTTTTGCATTTCATTGATTATTTGCATATTGCATTGGTTATTTGTTCATAAATATGAACAGTTGCCAAGCATCTGAATTTTGATCACGTGACTGGTGATGCTGCAATGGTCGTGTGAAAACAGTCACAAGTCACTTTTTTCAGTGATGTAGCTTCAGATGATCACTAAATGAATGGTTGTATGTCGAGGACTATCTGTACTAAATTTCAAAAATATATAAAATGTAAAATAACAACTTTTGAACCTCAGTCTGCTGTCTTTTTATTGACTTAAATGAACTTTATTATTTAAATCTCTGGAGCTCCCACCTGCCCTGTTCTCCTAGGTCAGGGGTCAGCAACCTTAAACACTCAAAGAGCCAGAAAGGTCCTTACCGGAAGCCCCCTGTTCAATTCTGGAGCCGACCGGAAGTCCGGTTCCCCCACCATATAGTCTCCTCCTAGCGCGGCATCCTTTTTCCTCTACCTGTCCTAACCGAAAGCCCTATCAATTGTGGAGCTGACGACAGGGAGCCACAGCAGAGGGATGAAAGAGTCACATGCGGCTCCAGAGCCACGGGTTGCCGACCCCTGTCCTAGGTGAAATCCCTGAAGGGAGGTATAAGTTAGGATAATGAGCTGAGGTAGTGCAGCGGTTAGAGGCAGTACTGCAGGCCACTTTAGCTGACTGTGATCAGCAGTTCAGCTGTTCAAATCTCACCGGCTCAAGGTTGACTCAGCCTTCCATCCTTCCGAGGTAGGTAAAATGAGGACCCAGATTGTTGGGGGCAATATAAATATACATTGCTTACTGGTGTAAACCGCTTAGAGCAGTGTTTCCCAACCTTGGCAACTTGAAGATGTCTGGACTTCAACTTTCAGAATTCCCCAGCCAGCGAATGCTGGCTGGGGAATTCTGGGAGTTGAAGTCCAGACATCTTCAAGTTGCCAAGGTTGGGAAACACTGGCTTAGAGAGTGCTTGCACTGTGAGGTGGTATATAAATCTCACTAATAAATAAATAATAAATAAATAAATAAATAAATAAATTTCTACAGATAGTCCTCGACTTAACAATAGTTCATTTAGTGACCCTTCAAAGTTACAACATCATTGAAAAAACTGACCTATGACCCCTTTTCACACTACTAATTTTTGCAGCATCCCCATTGGTGATCAAAATTCAGACATCTCGCAACTGATTCATATTTATAATCTTTGCAGTGTCCTGCGGGTCATGTGACCACCTTTTGTGTCTCTGACAAGCAAAGTCAATGGGGAAGCCAGATTCACTTAACAACCGTGATACTAACTTAACGACTAGAGTGATTCACCTAACAATTGTGGCAAGAAAGATTTTAAAACGGGGCAATACTCACTTAACAAATGTCTCACTTAGCAACATAAATTTTGGTCGTAACTCGAGAACTACCTGTATAGGGAGAGTAGGTTTATACATACATTTAACTATATGTACATATGTGAACATACCTGTTCACTCTTCTGCTGCTATTTGCTTTCTGCCATCATTGTATGCGTACCTCTTCCCTATATTGTCATGTCTAAAATGTTTCCATTACTCTCAAATTTGTTTGTTTGTTTATAAAATATATTGGCTGCCCATCTTACCATTGTAACTGTTTCATCCCTGCTAGAAACGATTGATTTCTTCATAGCAATAGCAATGGCACTTAAACTTATATACTGCTTCACAGTGCTTTACAGCCCTCTCTAAGCGGTTTTACAGAGCCAGCCTTTTGCCCCCAACAATCTAGGTCCTCATTTTACCCACCTCAGAAGGATGAAAGACTGAGTCAATCTTGACCCTGATGAAAATCGAACTGCTGGCAGTCAGCAGAATTAGCCTGCAATACTGCCTTCTAACCACTGCACCACCACGGCTCTTATGTTTTATGTTAAGATCTTGACTCAACTGGGTGGCTCAGTCAAGCTTCATGTAACTTTTTTGTATGGAAAGAAGTGATATTGTCCCCTTCTGTGTCTCAATATACTTGAGATTTCCTTGGGTCTACCTCTGAAGTATTAACTTGATCTGAACTTGCTTGGTTTTTTTTTCAGGATTAGCCAATGTCGACAAAGGGTTACCATTTGTTTTGAACTGCAGGTATGTTTTGCTGTCAAACATTTTATTTCTTCATTTTTTGGTGTCAAAACCAGAAAAAAATAAACCTAGAGCCAACTCCCCCCACTATTTTTTGTTAAAAACGCAGGAAAATACATTCATGGTTTTACTTTCCACAAGAGGGCAGGGCAGGATGAAGGAAACTAAAAAGAAAACTCTGGATGGCTGTATGTGTTCTTTTAAAAATATATATATACCAAGATTATTTGACTAATAGGATAAAATGAGCCAGTTTGGGATTTTTGTGCCTTTCAGGCATTAGAAGAAAAGATATTTGCTTAGTCCGGGCAGATTGTTGCCATAAAAATAAGCCTTCATGAAATCTTAAGTTTAAAGAAGAATGAGGCTGACTTTTTGTAAGATTTCATTCAAGCAAAACAGGGGTGGGTTGCTCACTTACCTTGCTGCCAGAGCCATGCGCGCGCATCTCCATGCTTCGGGGGGGCGCATCTCCATGCTTTGGGGGCACGTGCGCTTGCTATGCGCGCCCCCCCTTATGCAATTCTGCTTCTGCACATGCGCGAAAGCAAAATCGTGCCAAAATCTTGCAAGGGGGCGCACGGGCGAGAGAGATTTTTGCGCGATTTTGCTTCCGCGCATGCGCGGAGGCAAAATCTCACCGAAATCTCGCACACGTGCATGTCCACTCACGAGATTTCGGCGTGATTTTGCTTACGCGCATGCGCAGAAGCAAAATCGCCTGAAAATCACGGGAAAAAAATGGCGACGTGCCGGGTGGACCGGCAGAGAGGGCTCCGGAGCTGTTGCAAAATCCGCTGCTCCCTATCGGAGCTGTGTACTGGGCAGCTCCGGCAGGAACCCACCTCTGAAGCAAAACTCTCTAAAGACCTACCAAAAGGGAAAAAGTGGAACAATAAATGAAATTAGCTGAAAAAAAAAATAACAGATTGCCTAGATTTTGGACCTCAGACCCTGAAAGGCCTATCTGATCGTTGGAGTAAATTTATACACAGTCGTACTTCAAATTGCAAAGCTGAAAATGGCAACCATATAGCCAACCAAAACTAGCATTCCTTTTACAGGTAATTCTCAATTTTAAAACCGAAGTTGGGACTACAATTTTCATTGCAAAGCAAGCCAGTTGTAAAGTAAGTTGCATCTGATCTTACAAGCTTTTTTTGGTCCCTGTTGTTAAAAGAATCGCCGGGGTTCTTAAAGTCACTTACGTGATCCTTAAGCAAATTTAACTTCTCCCATTGATTTTGCTGGTCAGAAGCTGGCTAGAATGGTCACAAATCTGACCTTGGGGCAACTGCGACCATTGTAAATACATGCCAGTTGCCAAGCGCCTGAATTTTGATCACGTGACTATGGGGATGCTGCAGTGGTCATAAGTGTAAGAACTGGTCACAAATAAATTTTCTCAGCGCTGTTGTAAATTTGAATGGTTGTAAGTTGAGGACTACCTGTGTGAATTCCTCTGAGATGGCCACTAACTTAGTGTCCCCAAAGTTGGCGAAACAAAACAGTTTGTCTTCTCCTTCCCAGTTTTTAACTTGGAAAGTTTAAAGGGCTTTTCAATGGAATCTTGCCCTTTAACCCCCAAAGGAAATGTTTAGCCCAATTTATTAGGAGTTGACATTTTTAAGCAGCCTATTGGATTTCTAAAACCTTCGCCAGGTTTGAAGTACTCATTTCAGCTGTCTATTCTCTGCAAAGTTGCAGAAATGGAAGTGTCCCCAAAATTTAGATTTATTATTAGAGTTGGAAGGGACCTTGTAGGTCATCTAGTCCAACCCCCTGCTCAAGCAGGAGTTCCTACACCCTTTGAGACAGATGGCAGTCCTGCCTCTCCTTGAAGGTCGCAAGTGTTGGGGCTCTCACAACCTCAGCTGGCAAGCTGTTCCACTGGTTGATCGCTCTCACCGTCAGAAAGTTTCTCCTCACTTCGAGGTTGAATCTCTCCTTGATGAGCTTCCATCCATTATTCCTTGTTTGGCTTTCTGGTGCCAAAGCTAGGAGATGTGGGTGCAGGTTAGTTGCCTCTTTCATAGGCAGAAATATTCACTGCGTTTCTGTTTATCTAAGCTACCATTTCTGTATTCGATGATTGTTGATTTTCACCAGCTAAATGCCTGCTGTCTCGAAGAAGCCTCTACATAAATTTGTGCTTGAAAAACAAACTGACATTTGACAAATGATTATATGTTTAATCCTAACTATTTGCATCTAGAAATGATCTGGAAAATCTCGGAAGAAGATTGTGGTTTTTAAATTCAGGCCTCTAATCCTATTTTATTGCCTAGCATTTGTAAATTGGGGTTAATGACATCTTGAGGAGTGGTTTGGGCAAACACAATAATGCAAGCAATAAAGGAAGCTTTAATAAAAACCAAAGGATTCCCAGGGAATAGTTTTTATCATCCATCTTCTGCCACCTCCAGTTTAATTCTTTCTGTGAGTAATTGGACCATGACACAAGACGAAGTCTCAGAACGCCAAGCTTCAATTAAGAGCAAATGTACAGAAAAGCTAAAAAAAAAAAAAAAACCCACCACCAGGCTATTCTCCTGAAGAGGCAATGATGTGGTTTCAAAGGATTTTAGAAATTATACTTTTTTACCCAGTGGCTTTCATCTGGATATCTAAGGCACAAATAGAAGGCTGCAAAACAGCCTTAGCAATCCCAACCTAAGGGGTCAGCAGGCTGTGAGATAGACTGATTTCACTTGATTGGTTAGTCTTCTTCTTCTTCTTCTTCTTCTTCTTCTTCTTCTTCTTCTTCTTCTTCTTCTTCTTCTTCTTCTTCTTCTTCTTCTTCTTCTTCTTCTTCTTCTTCTTCTTCTTCTTCCTTCTTCTTCCTCCTCCTCCTCCTCCTCCTAGTGCAGTGATGGCTAACCTTTTTGTTGTTGCGTGCCAGAACCCATAATATAATGCGTACGTGACACCCACATGCTCCCCCCGCGTATGCACGCATGACCCCCTGTGCTCCCCTCTGTGGATGCGCGGCGGGGTGGGATTCAAAAATCCGGAACTTCCGGGAGGCCCGTTTTCACACTCTCCAGGCTCCGGAGATATTTGTCGAGCCTCCGGGAGGGCCTCCCCTGGGTTCCAGAGGCCCTCCAGAGGCTGGAAACAGGCCCATTTCCAAACTTCCGGAACTTCCGGGAGGCCCATTTTTCGCCCTACCCAGGCTCCGGAGGCTTTTTTCGAGCCTCCGGGAGGGCGAAAATGGGCCCATTTCCAGACTTCCGGAACTTCCGGGAGGCCCACCTCCCTGCAGCCTCCTGGGACCAAAAATGGGCCAGGGGCGCTACTCCCCCCCGCACCGCATGCATGTGTGCACTCCCTCAAGAAGGGAGATGCCCGATATCCAACGGAGCATTTGCATTTCCATGGCATGGAGATAGTTTTCGGTTCCTGTTGTTGCTGCCCAGCAAGGGTGAGAAATGTCTGAAGCCGAAGATGCGGAGGAAAGGGCTACCATGCAGGGGTCAGCAGACTGCAAGATAGATTGATTTCACTTGGTTGGTTAGTGTATTCCATGAATGTTTGCTATTGATTGAAGCAGTTTTATCACGGTAAGCATTTGTTTGGGTAAGCATTAAACTGGGTTAAATGTAAGCTCTTTGCTGTTTAATGTGGGCTTCTGCCTTTGGTTGCTGGATATCCTGTTTGGATCTACTGGCAAAGAGGGAAAACTCCATGCCTTGAAATGGTTTCTTTTATGGATCGGTGTTACATCCTCCAGGCATCTTTTAAACTGAGGGGTCCTTGGTGGTCTCTGAGCTTGCTTGTTTCTCTTGCAGACGTTTCATTACCCTAACTAGGTAACATCATCAAAATGGTTTAAACTGATTTTGCATTCATGATTGAATGCACTGATGGAAAGAAAGAAAAATTCAGTGCCTACGTCATTGAAGTTCTGCCTCCCTTTTTATTTGTGTTGCTTGACGGTCTCACACACCATCTTGAATTTTTAAGTGTCTTGTGGATGCCTCTATGCATCATGACTTTTAAGTCAGCTTGCATACAGGTGATCCTCAACTTATAACTGCAATTGAAGCAGGAGGTGGTCATTAAGTGAGCCATGCCTGATTTATTACTTTCTTGGGTTGTTAAGCGAATCACTGCTGTTGTTAAGCGAATCATGTGGTTAATAAGCAAATCCAGCTTGCCTCATTGACTTTGTTTGTCAGAAGCTGGTTGAAGTTAACAAAAGGCAATTGTGTGACCTGAACATATTGTTGTTATACATACATGTTGGCTGACAAGGGTCAAAATTTTGATAAAATGGCTTCAGGAATGCTGCAACGATCGTAAAGTGGGAGGACTGGTTGTAAGTCACTTTTTTTTAGGACTGGCATAATCTTGAATAGACATTCAACAGATGGTCATAAGTCGAGGACTACCTGTACCTCAGTATACTTGGAATTAGTCCTATTTTTTGCAGCATGATTAACCTAATCAACAACTAACCCAATCAGATCTCCAGAATAGTGGTTCCAGCAGCACACAATTGTAATCTATGGGTCAGAGGTCACCAGGTGTGGGATGCAGAATCTTGACTTAAAATGTTTTTGGGGATTTGAGCAATGAGTACTGGCAGTGCTTCATTACATTATATTACAGCATTCATTATATTCATAACAGCAGGAAGCATGACTTGGCCAATTGGTGAATGAAAGTCCTGTTATATAATGTTATTAGCTGCCAAGAGTTACCTTGCGGTGTGACGGGATAGGAATTTATTCCTACCGAGGCGATGTATGGATCTTGTTCCTTTGAAGTCATTCTTACTTAGAAAATAAAACTGAGATTTAATTCTAATTAACAAAATATTTATTTCAGTATAAAAGTAACAAAACATAAACCTTAATAAGCTACATTGTTCCAGCTAAGAATTCACATCTGCCTCGGGCGAGGTTTGCAGGAGAAGAAGAGAAAGGAGGAGACAAAACTCCTGGAATGCACACATGCGCAGTAATACATATCACATGTCTGCTTGATTAGAAAATACAGTAGATCTAGAAATATAGTAGAGAAGCTCAACTGGCAATATATTCACATCGTGACATGGTGAGCTGACTGGCAGAAAGAAAGAAAGGAAGGAAGGAAGGAAGGAAGGAAGGAAGGAAGGAAGGAAGGAAGGAAGGAAGGAAGGAAGGAAAGAAGGAAGAGAAAGAAGAGAAGAGAAAGAAAGAAAGAAAGAAAGAAAGAGAAAGGAGGGAGGAAAAGAAAGAAAGGAAGGAAGAAAGAAAAATAAAGAAAGAAAGAAAGAATGAATGAATGAAAGAAAGAAAGAGGCTGACGTTTCAATACTTCTTTTTCCTCTAATTCTTTTTCTTTGGGGGCTAGGTAAGCCATGTTTCCACAATGTGATGGACCTCATGAAGTTAGCTCAGGACAACATAAGACCGGGACTCTTGATGTTCCCAAAGTATACTAATGTTGTTCCAGTTAAGTATCTTTGAGAGTAGAGCTATCATAGTATCTACTGTACACTTCTATGGAGAATAACTGTGACAGAATGTAGTGAGGTGGATTCTAAAGAATGCATTCCAGAGGAACAATAGACAACTCAGTCCAGATATTACATGTAAGGGAAAGAGGGTGCAGACAGAACCTCCCTAATACTTCACATATTGTAGACACATATAATAGAGTGCTCAGTCTGGCAAGATTTTGTCTGTGGGGTGAAACAATAAAGAATTCTGCTTGGAAGAGTTGTCCTGTGTCCTCCTTGGATTTAGGCCTGACAATATCTTGTAGACTTGTTCATGTCTGTTGGGTTTGTGGATGCAAGAGTTCCTACAAGAAGGAGCAGATTATGAATTGTGATGCAAATATGACAACTCTTAAGACTTAAAAGTATATAAGGGCAGGATTTGTATCACATATTTATCACACATGGACCATCATTTTGTCACACTCTTAATGTGCTGCAGGTACCAGTGACAAGGGGCCTTTTCTGTGGTGTTTCATCTTTATGGAATACTGTCTATGTGTGTGTGTGTGTGTGTGTGTGTGTGTGTGTTTGTGTGTGTGTGTGTGTGCATGTGTCTTTGTGTGTGTGTATGTGTGTGTGCATGTGTCTTTATGTGTGCATACAGGTCTGGATGCACCAGCCTATTTTTCATTTTATTTTGGATCTAAATACTCTTGTTATTCTTATAAATATTTAAGTGCTTGTTAGGTTTACTGTTTTAAAATTGTTCACCACATTTTAAGAGAGTTTTGTATCTTTCATCCCAGTTGTATTTCTGAATTTCTTACTAGTAGATGATTTTGGAACCTCATCATTATTGTTCTATGAAGCAAAATGTGTTTCTGCCATCCAGCTGAGTTTCTGGAGGGACCCAGCAGATTACAAGTGGGTTGGTGCCCTTAGTAGAAAAGGTTTCTCCTTAAGTCATTTTCCTCTTCCATGGCAAGATCAAAATGGTGGCCACTTATCTTTCATAGTCAGAGTCCAACTGGACTGTCAGCTGAGTCTGACTTTAATACTGGTTTTGGGAAGTATTTTATATCAATTTTGGGGGCAATAGATTACTCTAACAGGTGCAGGTCAGGTCTCTTACCCTAGGATCTCTCTTTATTAAGGAAGTTGTTGTCTTCAGGATCCATATTTTATCCTACTACAAGGTAGAGTCAGCCTCTCTAATAAATTAAAGGCAGTACAAGACCAAAAACTCTATAGCTCAAGACAGGCATGTTGAGGTGAGCGGTAACTCTGACACCTACTTGCTGTGCTGTAAAATATTTGCTTGTTCACAAGGCTGCTTCCAGCCAATGTCCAAGAAAATGTCTAGCAAGAGCAAGGAACGGTGGAGAAAATAAGAGGTGAACACCGTGAAGGTTACAAAGGTGATTGTGAGCTTCCAGGAACAGCTGGCAATTAATTTCCGCTATAGAGACCTTCACACTGTTGGCAACTGCATGCAGCCTGCTTTGCCCTTCAAGTCTTCCTATAGTTCTTCATATTGACTCAAGCAACCCGTTCTGTCTGAGCACCCATGCCTTTTCCTTCTCAGCCAGAAACTGTAAAGTGCAGTCCGGTCTTCTCCAGTCTGTTGTTCTTGTAGGAAGTTAGTACCTACCCCCCTCCTGGAGAATATTAGATTTCCCTGGCTAAGAAATGGAGAAACATGTTTTAGGCAGGAAACAGACTCACTCCTAGTAGCCCCCACCTTTGTCAATGGGCAGTCTATTCTACATAAGAAGCATCTACAGCAGTGGTTCTCAACCTTCCTAATGCAGCGACTCTTTAATACAGTTTCTCATGTTGTAGTGACCCCCAACCGTAAAATAATAAAATTATTAGGAAACTCGGGGGTGGGTTCTAACTTACCTCGCTGCCGGTTCGCTTCCTCCTGCACTATGTGGCTGCGCCTCGTGGGCGCGCGTGCACTTTGTGCATGCATGCATGCACAGTGCTGATTTTAAAAAAAAATTGCAAAAAAAGAGCAGAAAACAAGATGGCGACTCATGCGCAGTGTCGGAAATTTGGCTTTTGCACATGCTCAGAAGTTCCCATGGAACAGGGTTTTTTTTGCAGTAGTCTATATGCATGTGGGTGGACTACCTGGAGATGGATAGAGGAGCGGATAGAAAATATGTGTTTTCCGATGGTCTTAGGCGACCCCTGTGAAAGGGTCATTCGACCCTCAAAGGGATCGCGACCCTTAGGTTGAGAACCACTGATCTACAGGAAGAACCATAATAGGAATCTCAAAGCCATCTCACCTGAGAAGATTACATCAGGCAAGCCTGGTGGGAGACAGGCAAAAGCCTACAAAGTTAGCTAAGACCCCCGCCCCCTGGGAGTCCGACAGCCAATGGGATAAACATCTTACACAGGAACAGGAAACTCTTAAGGTGGGGCCTAACAGAGGGTATAAAACTCAGGGACTCTCAGCAACTCCCTTCTTTTCTTCTTCAACATCTTCGAGGCATGTGATCCCCCTTTCCCCAGGACCTCAAACCATGTGGTCCTTCAGTCCACCATTAAACCATCTTTCCAAACAGCCTCCATGCTTCCAGTGTCTTTTCCCCACTTGGAACTGAACCCAGAAGGACATTTCTTCCAACAGTCGCAAAAGACATGACCCTGGGACATTGCAACTGTCATAAATATAAACCAATTGCGAAGTGTCTGAATTTTGATCACATTGACCTTGGGGACGCTTCAACAGTCATGTGAAAAACGGCTGTAAGTCACTTTTATCAGTGCCATTTGAACAGTCACTTAAGGGAATGGTTGTAACTCAAGGACCACCTATGATGATGAAGTTGTGAATCGATATGTGGGAATGACCTTGAAAGACAGGATGGAAAGCTGCAGATGGGACAATTTGCATGTAAAAGATTTCTCAACCTACAAAAGGAGAGGGCTTGAAGAACTTCAGAAGAGAATCTCTCTAGCTTTCTGGAGAGTAAAAGGAGAAGACGGGAGAAATACTGTTAGTCTTGCAAGATTCTGTTAATGTAACCTTACAATAAACATAGAGCTGGTACTTATATATAGGTATATATGAGCCAGCAGTGTGCTACAGCTGCCGAAAAAGCCAACACAGTTCTAGGCTGCATAAACAGAGGGATAGAATCAAGATCACGTGAAGTGTTAATACCACTTTATAATGCCTTGGTAAGGCTACACATGGAATACTACATCCAGTTTTGGTCACCACGATGTAAAAAGGATGTTGAGACTCTAGAAAGAGTGCAGAGAAGAGCAACACAGATGATTCGGTGACTGGAGGATAAAACATATGAAGAACGGATGCAGGAACTTGGTGTGTCTAGTTTAATGAAAAGAAGGACTAGAGGAGACATGATAGCAGTGTTCCAATATCTCAGGGGTTGCCACAAAGAAGAGGGAGTCAAACTATTCTCCAATGCATCCGAGTGCAGGACAAGAAGCAATGGGTGGAAACTAATCAAGGAGAGAAGCAACCTAGAACTAAGGAGAAATTTCCTGACAGTTAGAAAAATTAACCAGTGGAACAGCTTGCCTCCAGAAGTTGTGAATGCTCCAACACTGGAAGTTTTTAAGAAGAGATTGGACAACCATTTGTCTGAAATGGTATAGGGTTTCCTGCCTGACCTCCAAGGTCTATTCCTATTCCTATTCCTATTCCTATTCCTATTCCTATTCCTATTCCTATTCCTATTCCTATTCCTATTCCTTTCCATTACATTACATTCTGGTCCCTGTGCTTCGAATCTGCACTACCCCACAGGGCTAACAAAGCATTGGAGTGATGCTAAAAGATGCAGGTTCTAATCTTCCCTCAGCCATTTGGGCCAGTCCCCTCTCTCAGGTTAACCCACCTAACAGACTTGTTGGGGGACAAAGCCACTGGCACCCTGAAGAATAGTGGAATAGAAACCTAATAAAATAAATAAAAAGCTCCAAGCTTTTTATTTTTTATTTAAATTATCTTCAATAATTTCTAGTGCTATGGAAGTCTCAGTATGTGACATTGCCAACTGGTGGAGTGTATGAGATCCAGGAGGCACTTTGAAATGATCTTCTTGAGATAGGTGTTATTTTTCTTCATACTTTTCCATATTATTTCTTTTGGATTTCTTTTCATTGGAGTGAATGCTATTTTTTAAAAAAGCAGGGGATGGTCTGCGCTGTTATGCATTTTCAGAAATATGAAAAATGGAATTGCAGAATGTAAATAGAAAAGTTGGGTTTATATTTTGAGTGTAGGCATTTGTAGCTATAGAGCAGGGGTATCAAATTCATGTCATCATGGCGTCGTCACGTGATTTATCAGGACTTCCCCCCCCTTCGCTAAACCGGGTGTGGGCATGGCCAGCGTGGGACGCATCTGGCCCGCAGGCTGTGAGTTTGACAGCCCTGCTATAGAGCAAACTTACCTTGGAACTCAATTAACTGTGCTTTATTGTGTTCCTTTAAGCATGTTGTTAACCACAACATCATCCACCCCAAAAATCAAGACAATGCCCCTCCAAAAGAGGCAGATCTTTCATCATACTTTCATGGCTGTCACCATGACTTTTTTGCATTCCTCCCCCACGCCCTGTAGATGCTTCTGATGATTTATTAAATTTTGTTTGAAAAACAATTAAATTTTAATTGCTTGAGGGTGGATGAGAATTCAAGCCCGAATCTGCTGCATGTTCAATTATCTGCTTTCCTGACAGTGCAAGAATCAAGTGGCTTTGCTTCACCGAAGCCTCTCTTAAATGAACAGTTGGATTTTGGGTTTCCTCTGACTTCAAGGCCTTCCGTCACTCACAATGCTGCCAGCTAAATGCTGTTCTCCGAACAACACTTGGAGCTTGACAGCGGGCTTCCACCTTCGTGCAGGTGCAAAAATCCAACAAGTACGTAAAAATCAAGGAAGTCAAATTCATATTCAGCCCCAAAGAACTCCAAGCAGTTACCTGGCCTGAAGTGCATACTTTCACCTGGATTCCCACTGTTATTGCATCACCTTGATGTAACCATAAGTCTGAAAGAGAGCTGTGGAAGATGATCCATTTGTATTCATTGGAGAGAGAGGGGGGGGAGGGAGGGAGAGACAGAGACAGAGAGGGAGATAGTGACAGAAAGAAAGACACACACAGAGAAAGACAGAGACAGAGAGAGAAAGAGAAAGAGACAGAGAAAGACAGAGGGAGAGAGAGATAGAGAGACAGAGAGGGAATGGGACAGAGAGAGACACACAGAGAGAAAGACAGAAAGAAAGACACACAGAGAAAGACAGAGAGTGAGAGAAAGACAGAGAAAGAGAGAGGGAGAGGGAGGGAGAGAGAGAGACAGTGAGAAAGAGAGACACAGAGGGAGGGAGACAGAGAGACAGAGACAGAGGAAGAGGAAGGGCGAGAGAGAGAGAGAGAGAGAGAGAGAGAGAGAAAGAGAGACACAGAGAGAGACACACAGAGAAAGAGAGACACACAGAGAGGGAGACAGACAGAGACAGAGAGAGACAAAGACAGAAAGAAAGATACAGAAAGAGAAAGACACAGAAGAGAGAGAGAGAGAGAGAGAGAGAGAGAGAGAGAGAGAGAGAGAGAGAGAGAGAGAGAAAGACAGAGGGAGAGGGAGAGGGAGATAGAGATAGAGAGAGATAGAGAGACAGAGACAGAGACAGAGAGGGAGGGGGACAGAGAGACACACAGAGAGAAAGACAGAAAGAAAGACACACAGAGAAAGACAGAGAGTGAGAGAAAGACAGAGAAAGAGAGAGGGAGAGGGAGGGAGAGGGAGAGAGAGAGACAGTGAGAAAGAGAGACACAGAGGGAGGGAGACAGAGAGACAGAGACAGAGGAAGAGGAAGGGCGAGAGAGAGAGAGAGAGAAAGAAAGAAAGAAAAAGAGAGACACAGAGAGAGACACACAGAGAAAGAGAGACACACAGAGAGGGAGACAGACAGAGACAGAGAGAGACAAAGACAGAAAGAAAGACACAGAAAGAGAAAGACACAGAAGAGAGAGAGAGAGAGAGAGAGAGAGAGAGAGAGAGAGAGAGAGAGAGAGAGAGGGACAGAGACAGACAGAGACAGAGAGAAAGACAGAGGGAGAGGGAGAGGCAGATAGAGATAGAGAGAGATAGAGAGACAGAGACAGAGAGGGAGGGGGACAGAGAGAGACACACAGAGAGAAAGACAGAAAGAAAGACACACAGAAAGACAGAGAGAGTGAGAGAAAGACAGAGAAAGAGACAGGGAGAGGGAGAGGGAGGGAGAGAGAGAGACAGTGAGAAAGAGAGACACAGAGGGAGGGAGACAGAGAGACAGAGACAGAAGAAGAGGAAGGGGAGAGAGAGAGAGAAAGAAAGAAAGAGAGAGAGACACACACACACAGAGAGAGAGAGACACACAGAGAGGGAGACAGAGAGAGAGAAAGACAGAAAGAAAGACACAGAGAGAGAAAGAGAGACACACAGAGAGGGAGACACAGAGAGAGAAAGACAGAAAGAAAGACACAGAGAGAGAAAGATTCAAAGAGAGAGAGGGAGAGACAGAGGGAGAGGGAGAGACAGGGAGAGGGAGAGGGAGAGGGAGAGATAGATAGAGATAGATAGATAGAGATAGAGAGACAGAGAGGGAGGGGGACAGAGAGAGACACACAGAGAAAGACAGAAAGAAAGACACACAGAGAAAGACAGAGAGAGGGAGAGAAATACAGAGAAAGAGAGAGAGAGAGGGAGAGAGAGAGAGAGAGAGTGAGAAAGAGAAACACAGGGAGGGAGACAGAGAGACAGAGGAAGAGGAAGGGGGAGAGAGAGACAGAGAGAGAGAAAGAAAGAAAAAGAAAGAGAGAGAGACAGAGAGAGAGACACACACACAGAGAAAGAGAGACACACAGAGAGGGAGACGGACAGAGACAGAGAGAGAGAAAGACAGAAAGAAAGACACAGAGAGAGAAAGATTGAGAGAGAGAGAGAAAGAGAGAGAGACAGAGAGCAGTTTCTTTTGTAGGTTGAGATCCCTCATACCTAATATGATTCTGTCCTTCATCATCTTTATGAATTCCCACTTGGATGCGATCTCCCGGAGGTTGGCTACGAAGTTGTTAATGTTTTTGCCTTTGCGCTGGTGCCAATGACATAACTCATTTCTGCTGACCATCGGAGGGGATGAAGGCATGTAGTGCTCTTTTAGTGTGGTCTGCAAGGTTGTCCATGAGATGGACTGGATGTCTGCTGGTGCCACCAAGGTCTGTGCCATTTTGTATATTTTTGGCCCACAGTAGGCCAGGAAAAGAGCCCTCTTCTTGTTGTTGGGTAGATCTTGGAAGTTGTTCGCTTCTAGGAACATTCGGAAACAGCTCATGTATGTTTGCCATTCTTCAGTCTTCGGATCGAAGATCACTGGAGCTGGAGAGGGTTGAGTAGCCATCCTCAAGTTTGGCCAGAGCAGGTCGGTGCTTGCTTCTAAGATGGCTGTGGATGCCACGAGGTGCCTTTGTCCAGTTGTCCTTCTTCAACCATCTTTGTCGCCAGTGTTAGATTTGTGCGGGAATGAAGAGATGAGATGTAGGAACAGTTCAGCACCTTTATTTCTCCTTACCTCAGTGTAATGCGAACTCTGGCAGGCTCCAGGGTAGCCACTTTTAAGGGCTTCCTTGAAGCTTGCTGGCCACTGACAGCAGTTCATTTCTCCCGCCGCTTGATCTGCCAATCAGCGGCGGCCATGCAAATCCGTACTCTGTACGGCAGTACATAACAGAAAGACACACAGAGAAAAAGACAGACAGACAGAGAGAGAGAGAGAGAGAGAGAGAGAGAGAGAGAGAGAGAGAGGAGGGAGGGAGGGAGGGAGGGAGGGAGGGAGAGGGAGAGGGAGAGGGAGAGGGAGAGGAGAGAAACACACACATAGAAAGAGAGAAACAGAGAGAGAGAAAGAGAAAGAGAGACACAGATTAAAGACTCAGAGAGAGAAAGAGACAGAGAGAAAGACAGAGAGAGACAGAGAGAAAGAGAGAGAGAGGGAGAGGGAGGGAGGGAGAGAGAAAGAGAGAGAGAGAGAGAAAGAGAGACACACAGAGAGGGAGACAGAGAGAGACAGAGACAGAGAGAAAGACAGAAAGAGAGAAAAACTCAGAGAGGGAGAGGGAGAGATATAGACAGACACACACACAGAGAGAAAGACAGAGAGAGACAGAGAGAGGGAGACAGAAAGAAAGAAAGACACACAGAGAGAAAGACTCAGTGAGAGAGAGAGAGAGGGAGGGAGAGGGAGAGGGAGAGAGAGAAAGAGAGACACAGAGACAACAGAGAGGGAGACACACAGAGAGAGGGAGAGGGAGAGAGAGAGAGAGAGACAGACACACAGAGAGAGGGAGACAGAGAGAGACAGAGACAAAGACAGAAAGAAAGAGACACAGAGAGATAGACTCAGAGAGAGAGAGAAAGACACAGAGCGGGAGGGAGAGGGAGAGAGGGAGAGAGTGAGAGATGCACAGAGAGAGGGGGACAGAGAGACAGAGACACAGAGACAGAGACACAGAGAAAGACAGAAAGACAAAGAAAGACACACAGAGAGAAAGACTCAGAAATAGAGAGACAGAGAGAAAGAGAGACACAGAGAGGGAGATAGAGAGAGAGACAGAGACAGAGAGAAAGAGAAACACAGAGAGGGAGACAGAGAGAGACAGAGAGAAAGAGAGACACAGAGAGGGAGACAGAGAGAGACAGAGAGAAAGACAGAAAGAAAGAGACACAGAGAGAAAGACTCAGAGAGACAGAGAGGGAGAGGAAGAGGGAGGTGGGAGAGAGAAAGAGACAGAGAAAGAGAAAGAGAGACAGAGAAAGACACAGAGAGGGAGTGACAGAGGGAGAGAGAGAGACAGAGACAGAGACAGAGACAGAGAGAGGGAGGGAAACAGGGAGGGAGGGAGAGAGAGAGAGAGAGAAAGAGAGAGAGAGAGAGAGAGAGAGAGAGAGAGAGAGAGAGAGAGAGAGAGAGACAGACAGACAGACAGACAGACAGAAAGAAAGAAAGAAAGAAAGAAAGAAAGAAAGAAAGAAAGAAAGAAAGAAAGAAAGACACCCAGAGAGAAAGACACAGGGTGAGCCCCCCCCCCCAGAAGCCGGTGATGAAAACATTGCTCATTTAAATGACAGTGTACAACCTTAAATCTCCCTTGGTGATTTCCAATTTTATTAGGGTTGTGTCCCAATCTTGGTGAAGTGTCTGAATCTGAAGGGGAAAGAGGGTACTTTGGTGAACTTGAATTCCCTCGAAGGGGGATATCTGGCTCAAAAACTTCCATCTCCCAGTTTCAGAATTCCTCCTTCGAAATGTGACTCCAGAGATTGGTACCTTAACGTGATTTTAGCAACAGCACCCTTTCTACTTTGGAGTTCACTAAATGTGCTTGCAGCTTGACAGTTCACCGGCGCAAGTGATGAAATAATGTATGCTTTTAGGAGGTGGCATTGGGGAGGGCACAACCTTTGAAAGAGCCAAATGGAAACTGTTGGATTCAGGGAGTTGATAAAAAGGAACATCCGCGGCCCTGAATGAGGGATTTAATTACCTGGAAGCCGGCACAAATAGGTTATTCATGCAGAACCATTTCAGCCCAGGGAAGTCAGCAATTCTTAATCCCCATTCTCTGAAACTGCATTAGTTATCTCACAGAGCCTCCGGCCGACAAGTTTTGCACATTGGTGGACCGCAAGCTTTTATTGGCAGCTTCACAGGTGCTAATAAATGTAGCATCCTTACCTTTTAAAGAAGATGGCTTTTTGTACTCCTGACGTGGGGGGAACATCTGCCATTTGTTCGGGTGGTGGAAACTTCTAATGGATGTGCCTTGGCCATTCAAGAAGTAGTGATGGTTTGGGCCTCCTGCTTAACCTGGCAACCACCTTTCCACAATATGGAACACGCTTGGTATTAACCTTGGTTTGTGACCTATATAGTTATGGACCAGTGCTTTATGGTATAGTTAAGGCAACCATTTAGACCAGGGGTGTCAAACTCAAGGTCCACAGGCCGGATCCAGCCCGCAGGGCCGCCCTGGAAACAATGAAGCTTGCGGTGCCTCTGCCAGGGAAAACGGAGCTCTGTTTTTGCTGGCAGAGGGCTGCAGGAGCCTGTCACAGCCAAAAATGGAGCTTGAGACAATGGATCCCCCCAGCCCCACCCGGGTCACCACAGGTGCCCCTGACACGAGCCACGCCCACCCCAGCCATGCCTCCCCGGCCCTCCAAGGTCAAACATAACCCTGATGTGGCCCTCAATGAAATTGAGTTTGACACTCCTGATTTAGACTATTACACACAGACACACACAAACAGACACACATACACAGACACACACCAAATGTTAGATGCAGAAATGGCCACAGAGGCAATAAAAAGAAGACAAGCAATGGGTGTGCCTGTTTTATGCTATCCAAAGTATATGAGGTGAATGTCACCATCTTTATTCTTACTGTATGTATTTTATATGCTGTTTATGTTGTACTGTATATTGCATGGTATTTATTTTTCCTATGTTTATTCCCAACCGTGGATGTTTTAGCTTGTATCGCTTTTTTGTAAGCAGCCAAAGTCTTTTTGGGTTAAGGTGGTACAGAAATGTGTTTAAGGATTACATATATAATGGACAAAGCTTCAATCACATCATATCTTGGCTTTTTTGACCATTCACTACAGACAGCCCTGGTTAGATGGTCAGAAGTACAAATTGATGATGGGGTAAATGAGTCTCCCTAACATGGACTACTCTACATCATCAATAACTATCATCAATCCATGCTTTTCAGACACATAGACCTGGGCACATTAAACAAAGAGCTGAAAATTGGCAGTACAATGATATTTCTTAGAGGTATAATTTTTGGAGGGTTTTATTTTATTATTTAAAACAAAACAAAACAAAACAAAACAAAACAAAACAAAACAAAACAAAACAAAACAAAACAAAACAAAACAAAACCATATAAAGAATGATCAATTAGACTTGCCCCTCAGCTAATGCAATATTGGCTTTGACTTTAATAAATAATGAAAATATCAAATAATTTCTATTGTTCTTCCTTCCATGATGCCATCACATCACTGCTATACAAGAGTCCAGTTACAACAATTGTTTAGTGATAGTTTGAAATTGTAACAGCATTGGAAAAAATGACGTGACCATTTCCCACACTTACAACCATTGCAGCATCCTCATGCTCACATGGTCAAAATTCACATGTATGTTGCAATGTCCCAGCATCATGTGATCAACTTTTGTGACCTTCTGATAAGCGAAGTCAATGTGGAAGCCAGATTCACATAACAATCACATTACTAATTTAACAACTGCAGTGATTCATTTAACAACTGTAGCAAGAAAAGTTGTAAAATGGCGCAAAGTTCACTTAACAAATGTCTTACTTAGCAACAGAAATTTTGGCCTCAATTGTGGTTGTAAATTGAGGACTACTTGTATAGAGAGTGAGAAAAATGATCTTGCTGGATTTAAGACAGAATTGTTATCTTGGTAAGGGGTTGATTTTTTTAAAGTCCAAAGCAATGAAATAATATTCAGAAACACTGACGCATAAGGAAAAGAAGGAAGTACGGAAAAATCAAAGTTGCAGATTCTGTTATAGCCAATCTCAATAAAATTGCTTTAGCCTTACTATAGTTGATTTCCTCATTTGGTCAGCCTAGTAAGGCTGTTAGAGGCTTGTAGAGACCAATATTTTATATTCCTGAGAAATATTGCAAACAACCCCCCCACCCCCCAGTCAAAATGTTGTTTGTCCTTGTGTTATGAAATACAAATAAACTTGGAGGAACTTTAGAATTCTGTGAGCTTTCATGAGAAATTAATGTAGTGTTTCTTAATCATTGCAACTTGCTGGCTAGGGAATTCTGGGAGCTGAGTCCCACATGCTTAAAGCTAGGGAATTCTGGGAGTTGAAGTCCACATGTCTTAAAGCTGGAGAATTTTGGAAGTTGAAGTCCACATGTTTTAAAAGCACCAAGAAACACTGAGCTTAGCTGAAGAAAGGTTCACTAGATTGCAGCCATATTTCTGTCACTAGAAATGGGGGCTGAGAATTTTGCTGGGGGCTGAGAATTTTGTTAGGGGCTGAAAATTTTGTTCTGTGGCTGAAAAAGCATAAAAATCCCTGGATTGGATAAGAATAGTAGATCCCAGAAAGAAAGCTACTGAGTACATGAGCTGTCAGATCTATTTTGTTTGTGACTTAATGCCTCAGAACCAGTGTAATAGACTCTTGGCACCCCTAAATCTCCCCGTGTCCCATGAATTTTTCATTTGTGCCAACCATTAACTATACTTTCCAGGTTCTTTCTTTTTTAAATTTTCAAGGCTGTCTGACTCCATTGCATCTCTTGGGGAGAAAGAAAGCAATTTGATGGATCTGAATTCCCTTGAAAGGGGAAAAGTGTTAACTGATTCTTGGAAAAAGACCCAAGTTTTAACTACTTTTGTGTCCAAGGTCAGGGCAGAAGGCCAACACATTTCTGGAGAGAAGTTGTTCCAGAAGGCAAGTGCTGTGACATAGAAGGCACCAGAATGTGCTCTCTGCATCACAATTAATGTGGCAATACACACGCACCAATGCAAGTCAGCAGGTGTGGTTGCCTGCCTGTCTGTAAAGGGCCATTCAGATAGAAATCTGGTGTTTGTCTTTCAAGAAATGAGAATTAGAAACACAGAACTCATCCGTATGTTCTATCCAAATGTCTTGTTTGGCTATTTTCCTTAACTTCCTTTAAAAGAAAAGGAAAGGAAGGAGAGAGGAAAAAAACCAAATGAAATAAGGAATTGCAATTGCTGTGCAGCCATGCTGAGGAAAAACAGTATGCTTTGGCCCTCCAACAAACAGAAGGCAGCAGCATCTTGGTGTGATGAGCAAAGAGGAAATTTAATTTAAAGAGGCCACTTGGGTTGGGTGGCTTAACTTCATGCCTGAGGGAAGTAGGAAAGTCCTAGATGAAAGCCTGCTTGTAGGAAAGGACTAAGAATGCCCTTGTTGGAGGGTGGATCATAAGGTCTTTTCCCTTCTCTGCTGTAGCTTTTTAAGCATTTCTATCTCTCCCAAGGCATTAAAAGCAGTGATGGGTTGCCGCCGGTTCGGACCGGTTCTATAGAACAGGTAGTGGAAATTTCCCACTGCTCGCCGAACCGGCAGCGATGACCAACGGTCCATGCCCCAGAACCGGTCCTCCGGTCACCACGGATTGCCAAAAAACCCTCTGTGCATGTGCAAAGGCTTCTGCGCATGCACACAGGGTCATTTCTGTGAAGGGACGCATGCAAAACGTGCACTTCCATCATGATGCGAACCGGCAGGGAAGGTAAGTAGAACCCACCCCTGATTAAAACGTCTTTCTAGCCAGGTGATGTGTATGAATCTAAGATGGCATGACCGGCTCAGAACTGGAGAAACCCTCAGAAGAATCAGAGAACACAGATGGTCCTTGACTTATGACCACCATTAGGACCAGAAATCCATTGCTAGGCATGGTGGTTGATAAATGAGTGGCAGCTGATTTTCTGACCTTTTTTGTTATTGCCACAATTGTTAAGTGATCCACTGCAGTTGTTAACAGCTTGCCTTCAGAAATAGTGGGTGCTCCACCACTGGAGGCTTTTAGAAGAGACTTGGATAGTCATTTGTCTGGAATGGTACATTGTCTCCTGCTTGAGCAGAGGTTGGACTAGAAGATCTCCAACTCTATTCTTCTGACTCATGCAGTCCTTAAGTGAATCCAGCTTTCCCCCATTGACTATGCTTGGTGCAAGCTGGCTGGGAAAGTTGCAAATGGTGCTCACATGATCCCAGGATGCTGCAAAACCATCATAAATACATGCCGGTTACCCAAATTTTGGTCACATGATTGTGGGGATGCTACAATGGTAATACATGTGAGGTCCAGTAGTAAGTCACTTTTTTCAATGCTTTGTAATTTTGAAAAGTCACTAAATGAATGGTTAAAAATCAAAGACTACTATATCAGTTACCTGCTGAGATTACCCTCAAAGGGGTCATAGGTCTGGAAGCACCAGACCACCATGAATGGTCCAGTTTTCACTCCAAACCTACCACTCTCCTCTGGTTGGCAATCTGTCCACAATTGTGGCATCCTTCACGTCTCCCCCCCCCACTAACATCAAGGTAACTACCCAAAATTCAACCATAAGGTAGAAATCTGGGCAGCAACCTTGTTAGTCAATTGCTTGCTTGGACGTTAGCCACTGCTGAAGCAACATTTTCTGTTTTTATATTCAATGCCAAGCCTAAAGAGATACTTGTGACTTAATTTGTATGACAAGGACAGAAGGGCAGCTTGAGAAGATACAACCTTGACCTGTCGAAACAATCTAGACCAGGGGGGTCAAACTCAATTTCATTGAGGGCCACATCAGGGTTGTGTTTGAACTTGGGGGGCCAGGGTGGTGTGGTCAGCTAGACATCACTTGTGTTGGGGGCGCCTGTGTTGCCTGAGCACTCTGCCAGTGAAAACAGGCTCCCGAGCTCCGTTTTCAGTTGCGATGGCTCCCTGCAACCCTCTGCCAACGAAAGCGGAGTTCCATTTTCACTGGCAGAGGCACCATGGGCCGGTCCTTTGCTGTTTCCAGGACGGCCCCGCAGGCCAGATCTAAGCACCCCATGTTTGATACCCCTGATCTAGACTGTATAAATGAAGGAGATTTAAATTGCCTCTCTCCAAATCGAAAAAGAGCAATTCTCCCTAGTAGGTGGAGCTAGCATCCAGGCATGGGTTGACCTCGTCTGTTCAGCCTATCAGGACTGAGTCTGTGAAAGTTGAAATGCTTCGCCTCTGTGGCCAGAATCCCCAGCTTTGACTCAGTCCTCAGTCTGGACAGACATGTCAAGATTTTCTCCCGTCCTGGATCAATCTTCTAGCTGTAAGTGTTCCCCAGCTGATCCTTGCCCTAGAGCAGTCTTACTGGGAGTGGGGGGGGGGGACAAGAGCTTCGGCTCTCCTTGCTTTTTCCAATCCAGATCGTGGCATTGACTTCCAGGGGGGGTTCCCTTAGTCTGCCACAGGAGGGATCGCACTCCGTTGTTTTGATCCGTGTAATAGTGGACCGGTGTACTAATTCCACCACTTAAATATCATCCTGGCAGTTGAGAGCTTTTGTGCTCTTGCACCGTTTGAATTTGTGCTCGGGAGGACGGAACTGCAGGTGAGCCATTCCAGTTGCCATTTTGGAAGCCGCAATATCACCGAACAGCTGAAGAAAGGTTCACTAGATTGCAGCCATATTTCTGTCACTAGAAATGGGGGCTGAGAATTTTGCTGGGGGCTGAGAACCGCTTCTCTGCTGCCTTGAGTTGGGAATTGGGTGCATATTCTTTCCAATACCCTATCCCTTCTGAGCTCCTGCCTCTCTGTAGCCTTGGAGCTACCGGTCCTGTGGCCACTCTCCCTGCTGCTTGAGGAGTCCTGGGCCCTGGACTTGGAGTGGGAATGACCCCTCAACTTGGAGTCCCTCTTCTCCTTGTCAGAGCCAGAACGCCCCATGTTACACTGCTGGGCAATTAAATCAGCCACTTCCACAGCAATAGCACTGCCTAGATGTGCAGAAAATACCGGCACTAGAACAATTAATGAGGATCTTGAGGAGAGAGCCACACCACACTGCTTCTCTGTGACCAGAAGAACTGAGTCACCCAAAATGGCCGACGGGAGGAAAAGAACGTAGCTTCTCCGTAGCTCAGTGCAAGTAGCTGTAGCTGCCCAAGCAAGAAACTAAAGGAATCCTTCGCTGCCGCTCGAAGAGAAACAGATTTTTAAGAAAAAACGGAGCCAAGCTCCTGCAGCGATCCCTCGCTGTGGAAAAAAAAAACCTTTGCCCTGATCAGCTGCTAGTTGCAAGATTCGGTTTCCCTGGGATCGACCTATTCACCTCTCCGGAGAACACCCAACTGCAGAGGTTCTTCTCCTGTTTTCAGACTCCGGGATGGAGGGAGTTGACGCTCTACACTGCACCTGGCCTCCAGGGCTCCTGTACGTGTTTCCTCTGCTTCCACTGATCTCCAGAGTCATCAGGAAGCTGCTTGAGGAGAGGGCGGAAGTCCTGCTCTTGGCACCGCATTGGCCCCAGAGGCCATGGTTTGCAGACCTGATGGTGTTATCTGTTCAGAGGCCCTGGAGGATTCCGCATTGTGAAGGCACTCTCAGCCAGGGTCCATTAGTCCATCCAGATTTCCACTGGTTCCAACTGACTGCCTGGAGATTGAGCGGTGCACTTTGAGACAGAGCAAATTATCAGACAGGGTCATCAAGACTATGTTAGCTTCTCGCAGGCCCTCGACACAACGCATTTATGCTGCCACCTGGAAGGCCTTCTGTAGGTGGTACTCTGCATCGGGCTGAGCCCCTCTGCAGCCATCCATTCTGCATATTCTGGAATTTCTGCAGGAGGGCTTGAACAAAGGGGCTGTCTACGAATACTCGTAGGTTGCGGCTCTCTCATCAGTTTTGAGTTGTGGGTCTCTGGAATCTCTCTTTCAACATCCTTCAATTTGTCATTTCCTCAGGGTGCCTCCAATGTCTGCCCTCCTCTGGTCCATCGGTATCCTACCTGGAACCTTTCTAAGGTCCTTAATTGTTAACCAGTCCCCCAAAGAACTGCTGCAGTCATCCAGCCTGCAGTATCTGACTTATAAAGTGGTGTTTTTAGTGGCCATTGCATCCGCTTGATGGATTTACGAACTGGCAGCTCTGTCAGTTCGCCAGGACCTTTGCATGTTTCACGCAGATAGGGTCCTGTTACGTTTGGAGCCCTCCTTCATACCAAAAATTAACTCATGGATTCACAGGGCCCAGAAATTGATATTGCCTAATTTTTGTCCCGACCCATCCCATCCTCTGGAACGTTGGTGGCACATGTTGGATGTCTGGAGGGCCCTCTGCATCTATCTTAAGCACACTGGGACTCTGAGGCTTACGGAGGCCATGTTCATTTCATTTCAACCTAACTCTCTAGGTTCCAGGGTTTCTCCTTCGACTATTGGCTGCTGGATAAGAGGGACAATTGCTAAAGCCTATGATCTGCAGGCGCTTCCCAGGCCTGGGCGTGTTACTGCCCACTCTACACGGAGTGTGGCTATCTTGGTGGCTTGGTCTATGCAGGCTTCGATTGAGGAGGTGTGCCGGGTGGCCACCTGGACTACTCCATCTCCTTTCATCCAACATTACAAGATCAATGTCTTTGCATCGGCAGAGGTGGCATTCGGTCGCAGGGGCCTGCAGAAAGTTTGTATGGGGGAGGACTCTTCAGACCAGTCTTGGTCCTGCCCATTGGACTGCCCAGCTTGGGTATGTCCCATGCCTGGATGCTAGCTCCACTTACAAGGGAGAAGGGGTGTTGGTCTTACCTGATACGCCTCTTCTCATAGGGTGGAGCTAGCATCTAGCCCATCCCTTACACTGACTGGTCCTTGAGTGTTTCAGGTGCACTGATGCTGCTGACACGTTGAATCTGTTATTCGTCTTTGCCAAAGCTAGGGATTCTGGCCAAAGAGGCAAATCATTTCAACTTTCACAGACTCAGTCCTGATAGGCTGAACAGACGAGGTCAACCCATGCCTGAATGCTAGCTCCACCCTACAAGAAGAGGCATATCAGGTAAGACCAATGCCCCTTCTTTAAACATGGTACATCAACGGGTAAAAATCAACTTTATAGATATGCATTTTATCATCTTGCTTATAAAAACATAAAGGGAAACGTGTGCAAAATCTTCCTGAAGAGATGTTTTACTATACTTGCAACAATGTTTAACAAGTTAGTTACTCTGCCTATAAAAATATTTATTTACATGATTTTAAATTGTGGATTCTTTATTATTATACTGTTATTTATTAAAGGCTCAGGAAATGACTGCTCACAGTAATGTTATCTTGGAATTCTTGTAAGCACAGCCTCAAGTCATCCATGGTTCGGGATGAGAACATTTGCTTGCCTATAGCCTTTCAACTGGAACTCTCCAAAACAAGCAGTCCAAGCAACCTATTGGGGCAGCAATAATCTCCTGAGTTAATTTGTCTATCAGATTTGACCTAGGTGTCATAAACTCATAGGTCTTGCACATAATTACAATGCAAAATTATTTAATCCTGCTGCATTTTTCAGGAATAATATTGTTCCAGTAGTAATGCTGAATCAGCTGGCAAGTCTAGAATTAATCATCAAAAAGTCTAGAATGGAGCAAAATACTTCTTGCACATGCGCCCAACTTTGTAATTGCCAGCTAAAGCTATCCCCTTTCAAGTTGTGTCCGACTCCAGGGCATGGTGCTCCAGAGGTGGGATTCAACAGGTTCTGACCAGTTCTGGAGAACCGGTAGCAGAAATTTTGAGTAGTTCAGAGAACTGGTAAATACCTCTGAGTGGCCCCGCCCCATCTATTCTCTGCCTTCCGAGTCCCAGCTAATCGGGAGGAAATGTTGGATTTTGCAGTAACCTTCCCCTGGAGTGGGGTGGGAATGGAGATTTTACAGTATCCTTCCCCTGCCATGCTCACCAAGCCACACCCACCAAGCCACGCCCACAGAACTGGTAGTAATTTTTTTTAATCCCACCACTCTCAGGTGCTCATTTCCGTTTCCTAGCAGAGGCAGCCAGGGTTGTTCAAAGATGTTTCCATGGTCATGTTGCCAGCATGACTTTATGCTGAGGTTCATGGAATGTTGTTACTTTCTCACCAAAGTGGTACCTATTTATCTATTTGCATTTGCATGCTTTTGAACTGCTAGGTGGACAGGAACTGGGGCAAGTAAAGGGAGCTCACCCCATCACTCAGCGCTAGAGTCTTGAACCCAGGCTGTCAGCTTTTCAACTGCCAAGCTCAGTGACTTTAACTGCTGAGCCATTATGGCCCCTGTTGTAATTGCTAAGCAATTTTAAAGCAAGGTGTCTTAAGTTATAGAGGGAACTGTTTTGATAGGCTGCTTGGCTATTGTTTAGCCAACAGAAATCATGTCTTTTGCCTTCTGAAGAGAAGAGGGGATCTTTAACAAATGTACACTTCCACTGTACATGCCCACACAAGTGCAAATATGCTAGCCATGTTCAAGCAAGCTAGATGGAGCAATAAGAGGAAGCTCTGGCTGGTGTTATAGGAGCAAGAGTTTCAGTTGTGTTTACAGTTTTCTGTTTTTGACTAGTCAGTAGATTCAAAATAAAACAACATACCTAACCCCTGGAACATGCAAAGTTGCTAGTTTTCACAGCTTATCAAGATGTTGTACTGATATGGTACTGGTATTATCTTTTTGTGTGTTTTTTAAAGCCTTATAAATATAATTTTAAAAAACAATGCTGTTCATGCAGGATTAAAAAGCATCTATTTCAATAGGAGACATGGTAGGTCATGAATTTCTTCAGGAAAGTATACATGTGTGATAGTTGTAAGATCAAGCTGCAAATTTGATACTTGGAAATCTGTTGGTAATCCATGTCAGTTATGCAAATGAAAGATAATTGGCCCTCTGTCTTATGATCAAATTGCAACTCCCACTCTCTTCTAGTACAGATGTTGTTACTAGTTGGGTAATGAAACATCTGCAAAAAACAACAACGAAGCTTAGAGAGCATCAAGGACCCCACAGAACAGATTGTCACATTTCATTTACCCTAGAATATAGCCTCTGCTCTTAGAGCAGCGTGGTGGCCTAGAGGCAAAGTGCCTCCCACTTGGAAGGTTGAGAAGTTTAATCCTAGGCAGTGACAGATATTTCTCTGCAAAGAGAAAAATTTCTGCTGTTAACTCTGGGTAGGCATCAGGAAGGGCATCCAGCCAGTAAATGCTCAGCTCCATAAAAGTCGCCCCAACTCCATCCCAATTAAAAGGGATTACAGAGTAATAAAAAGAAAAAAAGCGCCTTCTCTTAATCCCCCTCCATGATGGCTACATTCATATGGCACCTGTATATGTATAGTATATCTGATACTATAATCATGTGCATGGACTTTTTCTGTGAACAGTGCTATGTCAGGCTTCACCTCCATCACCATAAAACTAGGAGCCTCACAGGCAGTGATTCAAAACACAACTCTAGTTATTACAACAACTAGAAAAACCACTGGTGCAGAAATTTACTTGCTGCAGAATGTAAGATGGAGAATTTCTTTCTTCAATCAGTAGAGCATAATAAGTTGAGAACTTCTCACTTTTTGGTGAGGGTTAGAAGCTGGTATTTGTAAAGTGTTATTCCAATGGACTATCTATTTTCAAGCTTTTTGCTATTCACCTTACTGTTCTAGATCTTATTGCTAACTAATGAATTATGGTCATCCATAGTGAATTGCCCCAAATTATGAAAAAAAAATGGTTCCTTTTTCTGGCTTGTTATGAAGATAGAAGCACTAAACCTAGGGTACTTATTCTTTTGAGTGGTGAGTATACCTGAGATTTTCAAAAAACTGCTATGAACATTCTCACAAAAGGGCAGCTGTCAGGGACAAGGGCGGTCCCAAACATCCATTTTTGCAAATTCATAGAATCAAAGCAGTGGTGAATTTTTTTTTACTACCGGTTCTGTGGACATGGCTTGGTGGGCGTGGTGTGGCTTGGTGGGTGTGGCTTGGTGGACGTGGCAGGGGAAGGGTACTGCAAAATCTCCATTCCCACCTCACTCCAGGGGAAGGATACTGCAAAATCCCCATTCCCTCCCCACTCCTGGGGGAAGAATATTGCAAAATCTCCATTCCCACCCCACTCTGTGGCCAGTCATAGGTGGAATTTGCCGGTTCTCTGAACTACTCAAAATTTCCGCTACCGGTTCTCCAGAACCTGTTAGAACCTGCTGGATTTCACCCCTGAATCAAAGGGCTGACTAATTAAGTCACCAGCTGTCCGCTCCTTGCTTCATGCAGGAATCTGAATGGTGGCACCCCAAATTTAATGAACAAACCTCACTACTGCTAGTTCTACCAGTGTCAAGCAGATTTTAGTGCAAGGATATTTCTTCTCTTACATCAATCAGAAACTGTTTAGTTTATATGTTCTTCCTATCACTCTCTATTACCCCATTTTACTTTTATCTTTTTCATGTGCAGGTAGAGCTATTACTGAACAAAAGACTGGGACGTATTTTTTTCTGTCATTTCTATTTTGTAATCCTGCTTTTAAGATGGTCATCAGATGCCATCCTTGAAAGAGCAGTGGGGTTTAAAGTGGCTGTTTCGCTTTAGCAATGTAGCATGTTGCCTTTCTTTTGATTATCTGTTTAAATTAAACATGTTTAAAGAAAAACCAGGTAGGATGAGGCACCTGGGGCTGGGTGCCAAAGCAGCAGGCAGAGATTGGGCCCACCAGAACTAAGTTGGAGATCTGAAGACCAAAATAAGCCATAAACCAAATAGTGTCCTTAGAAGAGCGCTCAGATCAACTTCCGGCGGTGACATCAGCGCGAACTGGAACAAAGAAACAGGGCTCCTTTTCCAAAGTTCCCTTCTCCCAGCCTGGAAACCTTAAATAGGCACTATCAGCCCCGGAGAGGCAGATAGAAAAAAGGGGAAACTCCAAGGACCTCAGGGAGAAAGGCAATCCCCCCAAAGGTTCAGGAGAAACCTCTTGATTCCGGCTGGGAAGAAACCAGCCATTTTGGCAGGTTCAAAGTGCTGAGAGTCGAGGAGCAGGAAGCGAAGATTAAATCAACATAAAGCGTTGGTGTGAGAAGAGACCCCAAAAAAGGAGGTACAAATATTGGATTGAGTGGTGGAGCTGAATCGGTGTGACTCTAAAGTTTGAGGCAGAGTGATTGCCTGACAGCGGCGGCGATCGGGGGGAGAAAGGAGCGGAAAAAAGAGTTAGAAGTGACAGCACAAGGAAACAAAGTAGCGAATAAGAAGAGAAAAGAAACTTCAATCGGATATCTTCAGTGAATAGGTGGATTGGTGATTACAACTTTTATTTATTCTGTCAATGATACTTATAAAATCTTTCAAAGTTTTTCTCTAGAGGAATTTAAGAGCTGATCTGTTGGAGTGAATAAGCATTTTGATTGAATGGCGATCTGGCGGTGCAGCGGATTTATAGACTGAGCATACAGATAGAGACGGAAAAAAATAGAAGTGGTTACTTGATAAGTGATAACTATATAAGTTTGATCTTTTAGTAGAAGAAATAAACTTTTGAAATTGGAGAGAACTGAAGGACTGTTACAATTCGATGACTTTAAAATTCTAGAAATTGGAAAAGTAAAAGAGCAGCAGTGCTACAAAGATGATGCAAGACTGAAGGAAGATTGCAGATAGAGTGAAGAAAGATACACAATTCTTCTAAGTGACAATGAACAATAAATAGTATATAAGAATATAAGAATAAGAGAAAGGGGCGATTGTGAAAGCTGAAATCTATAATATTTACAATATTTAAGATAGAAGAACTGGATAATGATATAGTTGATTATTCTTGATTGAAAATTTGATAGGTGGATATATATATATATTATTTTTTGAGTAATATAAGGGTATAAATTATATAAAGGGATATACATTTATAAATATAAGGGGATTTAATTATATATATTTAAGATATTTATGCTGATAGTTGTTCCTAGAATATCATATGTGTTATATCCTAAGTAGAAAAATAAGAAATATAGAACTGTAAAATAATATACATATTTTGAGATTAGTTAATTAATAGATCTATTTATATGGGTATTTATACTGGTGTTAACAAGACTATTATAGACATAAAGTTAATAGCTAAGATACTGTATGACATTTTGGAATAATATACTTAGATTAGGAAAAATGACAAGCACTACAACAACAACAACTGTTAGGTAAGAAGCCTGTTCAAAATCCCACATCAACACCATCCTCATCAGCACAACAACGCTCTATAGAAAATATGCTTGGATTGGAGAAAGCAGGTTCAGCATTTAACATACAGAGTATTCAGGCCATACTACAAATGACTAGAACACAAGAGTCCATTGCTAATAACCATGAGGAGATAAAAAAGAAACCATGAAGAGCTAAAAAGTAATATAAATGAAATGAAAGTAGACATTAAAAATATGGACGACAAAATAGGAAATATACAGCAAAATATTCTTGAAAATTAAAAAAGTGGAGACCAAAATAGAGCAAGTAGATAAAAAATGGAGTCAATGGAACAAAAATATATGACAATTAATAGAGAGTTAGAACAATCAAGTGTGTTTCTGGAGATAGAAAAAGCGTCCTTTTTTTTTAAAGGTTTCAAAACATCATGGAGGATAAAGAGGAAGAGCTAGGGGAAGTTATGTCAGAAATATTGGCTGTGGCATTACAAATAGATAAACAGGATATATGAAAGGATATTGATGAAATATATAGAGTACATACAAACTATGCATGTAGGCATAAATTACAAAAGGAAGTACACATATATTTTACTAAGAAAGGGTTAAGAGATGAAATATATAAAAAAATGAAAGAAGAGATGATATTATATAAAGGAAGGGAAATAATAACATTAAAACAAATACCAAGACGGGTGAAAGAATTATCCAAAGAAAGAATTATCAATTCTTAATCTCTCAGCTAAATAAGGAAAATGTGCAGTTCCGATGGTTAATACCAGAAGGTATTTTAATTACCTGGCAAGAGAAAAAATTTCGAATAGATACACTAGACAAAGGGAGAGAGTTTTTTGAACACCACTTTGGAATTGAAGAAGAGCAAGAGTATAGGGAAGAGTCTGAAAATAGGAGTCCGGAGGAGAGTCAAGAAGAGAAAGAGGGAGAACAAGAAGAAAGGAGAGAACAGGAAAAAGAACGAATAGTAAAGGAAGGAACAAGAGAAAAAGTACAAAGAGAAACAAGATATACTAGGAGATTAAGAATGACTAATAAGTAAATGAGGAAATGAAAGAAGAGATAAAAATAGTTTTAATAAATATAAATAAATAAATATAAAATATAAATATAAATGGGTTAAATTCACCAATCAAAAGAAAGTAGGTATTTACAAAATTGGATATGGATATTACAAATTTGCAGGAGGTACATATTATGAAACATCAAAGTAAATTATTAGAGCAATCAAGATTAGGTCAATTATATATACCTTATTATAACAAAAAGAGAGAAAAAGCAGATAATAATAATAATAATAATAATAATAATAATAATAATAATAATAATAATAATAATAATAATAATAATAATAATAATAATAATAATAAAATCAAAACAAATGTATACAGACAAGGAGGGAAGAATCTTATTGACTGAAACAGAAACAGAACAAAAGAAAATATTATTGGTCTCAATATACGAACCCAAATGACAATTAAAGGGAATTTTATAGAAAGATACATAATGTAATTAGGGAAATGGAATATGAACACATATGTTTGATCGGTGATTTTAATGTAATTATAGAAATGGGGAAAGATTATAAAGTGATAAACTGAATACTATAAAATATGGAAAAAAGGGTACGAGTGGCTAGAAAAGAAGGCTAAAAGATAAGAGAATAAATTGAAAGAAGATGGTATTGGAGTCAAAAGGTAGAAAAAAAAGAAATGTAAAATGGAAAGGATATAGAAGGAATGGTAGAAATAGAGTACATTAATATTATGATGGATAAAAATTGATTTATGAATAATATGTATAATATGTATAAAAAAAATGAAAAATGGAGGGGGAGATATTGTACAAGAAAAAATGTTTTTAACAATGCAAAAATGTGGATAAGAAGGAAATTGTATAAATTTCTGTCTGTGTTTGTCTAAAAAATGTCTAATAAAAATTATTAAAAAGAAGAAGAAGACCCACTCAGATCATGCTATGCAGTATGAGACATTTCTTAGTGAGGAAGCAATTTCCTTGAAAAGGAACGGAAGAATGAAAAAGTGCATCCGTGTGGTCTCTGAAACCATCAATCTTCATCCATTTTTATGACAATGACTAAAATTAGTCCAATTTTTCTTTTTACCCATGTGAAGGTGATTAAAAACAGAGCAAACTCATTTCTCTGTCTCTCTTGCTCCCTTCTCTTGCCCTTCCCTGCCAAGAATGATTGTTTTATTTGATTTTAGTTTGAAGCAAATTTGTACCAAGGTCTTTAAGGGGAAAGTTGAACGTTTCCTTGGACAGAGTTCACTGCTGTTGTACAATTGGATTTTACTTCTGGCTACTCACTCCAGGTGTATGTGCTGCTTAGGATAAAATTGTACTAATAAAGGAAACTCAGCTAAACCACACTATTATTTAAATAAAGGGAAACAAACTTCTACTAACTTGGTCTGGGATTTAAAACTAATATCTTTTCTAATTACAAACACAATCCCTTTAAAAGAGGATGCATTGAAAGTAGTGTGGAATGCCAGTTTGGAAGGAATTTTTTAATGGTCAGGAGCAGGGGTGGGTTCCTCCCGGTTCGGACCAGATCATCCAAACCAGTAGCAACCTGCTTGTGACGTCACTGTCGGTGCTGTTCCGTGCGCGCCACCATCTTTTTTTTGGATTTCCCCCCTTTCGCAGCTTGAAAAAGGGCCCTCCCACCCGCCAGCAGGTGAAGTCTGACCTTTATTTCTTCGCCTGAAGCACAGCTGATGAGCTCCTCAGCTATATTTCGGGCTAATTCCTGCTTTTGAGCAAGCGTGGAAGCCAAATCGCGCGAGGGAATGCGCAAAACGTCATGATGCGAACTGGTGGTGAAGGTAAGTGGAGCCCACCCCTGGTCAGGAGTCTCTCAACCCTTCTCTTCTTGTAGTTTTTTTCCCCATTCCAAAGCAGAACTATTGAAATCAATGGACAACCATACCACCAGGCATTGGGAACCCAAGAGATGGTGCATGTATCTGCCTAGACCTTCTCTTTGCTTGCTTCTCTTGCTTCTCTTATTCCTACTTGTTGTGTGCTGGAGAGGAGAAAAACCCACAAGGACACTCTGGTTGCTGGGCTAGTTATGTTCTTTTTGACAGACAAAGGAGAAATGTCCATGGAGGCACAGAGTAGCAGGGGCCAGATAAGAGGGGTGGCCCCGCAGCAAGCTAGGTAGACCCTTATTGGTTGCTGACATCCTTTAGGCTCCTCCTACTTGCAAATTAGAATCTTTGCATAGAAGATTGTTTTGCATTTTCTCATGAAAATGACCCTTTCCCTGCTGAATCACTTTGATCCGGCTTCAGCTTGTCTCAGTGATAGGTTGGTACCATGACATTCTGAGGCTACGTACTCAAAAAAATGATGCATAGGCAATTCTTATGGTGTCTTTTATATTCTAACCTAATTCAATATTTGGCAGTGGATGGCACTCAGTCATTAGTCATTGGAGGACCCTAAAGTCCACCAAGCAAATAAACAAGGAAGGAAAATCTTGGTGTTGGTCAGAGGCTGTATGGATGAGACCATTGAATCATAATTTCCCCACTTGTCTGCACCACCTGTGGCTTCCCACAGCTAGGACATCATGAGATCTTTTCACAGCAGTCCTATTATCATTCCTAAGATTCCCCCTCTGGTGAAATTCAGAGAAACCCATCCAATCTGTGGAAATTTTCTATTTCAAAGAGACATTTATATGCAATTTTGATATTTAAAAAAACATTTTGCAAAGAGAGGAAAGGAAAACCAGCAAACAAACAGATTGTTTTCTAGGCATTTTATTCACTTATAACAGAAACATTCACTTATCAGGTATCACTGAAGTGCAATTTACAGAATTTAGCAGCAAATTCACACTTGGAAATTGTTCTTTTTGTTTGTACAAATCTTACAAATGTACATCCATTCGTACCATATTGCCATTCATCCATGCTCACTATATACACTGTCTTCTCTTTGAATTCCTAGTGCAGCGCCATTCTCTCCTGTGTTCGAAATGTGGATGTACAATTGGGAAGAAGTGTCATTACAAAATGTTGGGCTATTGCATGAGCTTTGCACTTTGAACTCAAATTCTGAAAGGACAAAACCAACATTTTCAGGGTTTTCCATGGAATTATCCAATACTCTCCATGGTCAAGTTAACAGTGTAAGAAACCTCTGCCATAATTCTTGTTTTCTTTGTTGAGTCTATATTGTCTTTAACTGGTGGATTGGGTGAACTGGTCACTCCTAAAACAACAAAAGTGCTTGTATAAGCAAAGAGTAAGGTAAAAACATCATCATCATCATCATCATCATCATCATCATCATCATCATCATCATCATCATCATCCAGAGCTCTTTGATAGACAACATATTTGCTAAGTAGTAGGTAGTATTAAAGGTTCCCCAAAGAACCATCATCATTACTCTGACAACAATGATTAGGAGTTTAAGAAAATGGTTCAAAAGTTCTATGGGAATCTGGGTAATTAAGTAGCAAGCATGGAGTTTGTGCTGAACCAAGATTTCAGAGTACAAAATGAACAGCCTTATTGGTCCTCAGGCCTCACGTAAGGCAGTTCACAAAACTTCCGATGGAAGTTAGCAAGAAATTCTCTTGCATGAATGAGATCTGGGGTTATAGCCAGTTTGCGAGAACGGAAGGGGCAGAGGCATAGCTCTGTATGCAGTGGGGCACAGGAAATGCCACATATGATTGGGTTTCTGTGAAACTCCACAAGTTTGTTTCATATATGGAAGAGGAATGCTGTACTGATATGGAAATTCTAAGAAAGCATTACATATTTTTTCAACTATAAAGATAACTTCGGAAAAACCACCCTGTTAGTAAAATGGCACTTTAATGTGATCTTTTAGCAGCTTTGGCCCACATACTGAAACACAAAACCAAGTTGCAGGGATGTTATTATTACATTTTATCTAACTTTCCTCCAAAGGTTACCTTCTCATTTAGGATTCATGCATCCGTTCTCATTTTAATCTTACAACAACCCATGAGGTAGGTTCCACTGAGCTATTGTGACAAACTCACAGTCTCCCAGGTAGAGTTTTTAGTGAGAGGGCAATCTTTTCTAAGCAGCCACCCCACATACAATGGGAGCTTTTTATGTGCTTGAGTCTCATGGGGAAAAAAAAGGATAATGTGATGGTTTGGACCTCATAAGACTGTATGAGATTGATCAAAAGCATCCTGTATTTGGAAAGTTAATAAGTTAACAAAAATGTCTATTTTTATAGCAGAGAAAATTGAGGAGTGGGGGAAATAGACAATCAATCAATCAATCAATCAATCAATCAATCAATCAATCAATCAATCAATCAATCAGAATAGAGCTGGAAGGGAAAATAGCTCCAAGCATCCAAATACGTTCTGAACCTGGGAGTTTTTGAAAACAGGCTCTTCATGAAGAGATTTCATGCAATCTTATCTCCCATTTGAGTAAGGAGCATTCAAGCCGATAGAGTTTACTTCCAAACAAACATAGATGAGGTTGCACATGGATGAGTAGAGGACAACAAATATGAAATTCTATTCGTTTCAGCAAAATTTAGAGGAACTTAACTTTCACTGGAATTTTCCTGGAACTATTCTCTCCTTTCTCCAATTCTTTGGGATTTATGAGTATTTTTGGAAATTTGAGAAAGTGTCTCTGTGGGTGCTCTCACAAGATGGCCATTAGGAAGATAGTCAATCATTAAACATCCTTTTATAAAAGCAAATTGTCAAGATGCTTTCTGCCATTCCTTTTCACAGGATGTTCCCCAACACACCCCAACTTTTGGGCATATGTCCACCCAGAGTGTTGACATTTTTAATATTCTGAGACTATGTACAAGAATCTTAGGGAACTCAAAGGCTTTCTTGGAACTAAATGTAATTCTGGAACTAGTGCTTCCCTTTGCTTGATGAGAGTCTTTATACTTTTAGGAAACTTGAAAGTATGTCTTCTTTTTCAAGTTGGACGGAAGCAAAAAGTATGGTGAGCTACCATGGAGATGTCCATGGGGAACCTCGCTCAAGGTCTAGTGGAAAATCTCAGTTTCAAAATTAAGCACTTGTTTTCATCACAAAGTCTTTTTTATTCCAAACTTGTTGAATTTGTATTTTCTACTATCTCTACTCTAAATAGGGGTGGGTTTTTTTTTTTGGTAGTTAACATGGAATGTATTATTTTTTCAAGACATTTCTGCAAGGGGAGTGTTCCTTTTGTAAATCTAATTAAAATTTCTAGTTTATCACAATAATTGTATTTGTACAGACACTATAGCTACATGTTGTAATTTATCACCTAAAAATCATTAAAATACAGCAGCTAGTCCTATCCTGTGACATTAATAAACAAATGTATTTACTCAGTATGGCTCTCAAGACCTTATATACAGAGCATCTAACTTTATCTGCAGAAAACAGGTAGCATCAAGGGAGTTCTAGGGGAGAGCTCTCATGCAACAAGTGCGAGAATGAACTCTGCTCTTGTGTATGAGATGTAAGTCGGTTGGATAGCTCTAAGAAGATATACCAAGACAGATCAGGAACAGCACGTTCATATATACACAGTTCATGAAAACTAAAAGTTAGAAACAATAACGCTACACCCGCACATCCTGTCATGTGGAACAACAACAACAACAACAAAAAAGAACTACCATTTGGGTAGAGACTAATTCTGGAGGTGCTTAGATTTTCTATAACTTCTTGGGCATTCTAAATAACATCTACATCAGGTGAATATCATACCAATCACTTAAGTTATCACCAGTCCAACCTGATGATGCTGGACTACACAGTGTTAAATGAACCTGACGTTTGAAGTCCAACACATTTGAAGAACACCCAAATTGGAAAGGTGAATTAGGTTTTTTTTTCCATTTCGCAACAATGCTCTAAACATGTACCTTGATCGAGGGCAGCAACGGAGGACTGTTTAGCATATTTAAAAATAATGCCAGGATTCGGACCTCAATCACTCAAGGAGAAAGTTGGATGGTGAAAGAAATGTTAGGCCTTTGGTTGGCACAACTGTGCTAACTAGGAAACTGAGGAAGCCTTGTTCATAGGATATTGTGCTGGTTGAGGCTGCCTTCAAGTCTACTACCATGTTTCCCCGAAAATAAGACCCTGTCTTATATTTTCTGGAACCCTGAAATAAGTGCTTGGCCTTATTGCCATGCACTCAAAAGCCTGATTGGGCTTATTATCAGGGGATGTCTTATTTTGGGGGAAACAGGGTAGATATTAGAAAACTGATCATAGCTATGAAGTAGAGTGATCTTATCAAGGTTAGGAATTGTGCTTCTAAAGAATCTGTAATGTCTAGATGGGCCTCAAATTATCCCTCATTTAGAATCTAGGCCAACAGATTTGTGGACAAACATGATAGAGGAGACTCACCCTGCATCTTCGGTCCACATAAATTAGAGAACTTTCATACCATGCTTGATAGACAAAAGAATATGAGCAAACCAGCGGAGGGTTCCAGTTATTTTCGAGCATGCGCAGAAGTGAACTCACGTTCCATCGGCGATTTCACTTCCGCGCATGCTTAGGATGACATTACAAGCTGAAACACAGCTGAGGAGCTTTTCAGCTGTGCTTCGGAGGAAGAATAAAGGTCAGTATTAAAACAAGGGCGGGTAGGAGGGTTTTTTCCACCAGCTCAGGATACGGAGAAGCCGGAAAAAAGCACCTAAAAATGACATCATCGCCGGGCTTCTACCGGTGCGGCGTCCCGCACAGCACTGATAGGAACCCACCACTGGAGCAAACCATGTAAGAATTAGCATTCTATTTGGAGCTCTTCTAATATCAATATATGCCAATTCCTCCCTCAGAAAAATGTTCCAATTCACACTATGTTGACATTAGAATATTTTAAACATACAATTGAATTGCTTTCCATTGGCATTTGTGCAATACTGACATTCTTCTCCAATTTCAGATTTTTGAGCTGGCTGGTCCTAGACCAGATTGCAGTAAGGATTTCAGAAGATCCAAATGCTAAGGATTGTGCAAAGACAAAAGGGGTGCTGTTGCTTACAAGCTATACTGAGTTTGAGACCCCTAATTAACATCTTTTTTATTCTGCACATGAGTTGCAAGCGGATAAATGAAATGTAATGCAGCTTGAATTTAATATGGTATGTGCATCTGGGAGGTCTGCTGTAATGTGCTTTCAACCAACTTAAAGTGTGCAGTCATTTCTTGCAACAACGGGGCCCGTCTGCGTCTCTTTTAACTAGAGTGCAAAAAATAAAAAGTGGTTTCTGAGAAGCATGCAGCCCAATGTCCATCTGGTGCAGGATGTGATGCCTTTGTCCCAGAATTGCACCCCTACCAAACTCCTTGTAGTCCTCTCGTTTTTCCCAGCCCTCTATAACCCTGCTATGTCTTTTACCAATTCTTTTGGTAACTCCTCAAGTTCCTCTCAGTCTGAGTTTTCAGATTCATTGCCTGTCCTCTCTTTCATTCTTCTTCTTGTTGTGTCTTCTACAATGTTTTCAATTTACAGCAGGGGTCTCCAAGCTTGGCATCTTTAAGATTTGTGAACTTCAACTCTCAGAATTCCCTAGCCAGCACAAGTCTTAACGTTGCCAAGTTTGGAGATCTCTGATTTATAGAAACTTAACACTCACTTCCTTCTTCTCAGAACTACAGTTGCCTCCCATGATTTGGAACCCAGAGGAAAAGCAACCCAGAGGAAAAGCATGTCCATTTGACAGTGGCAGGCAGGCTGCTCTGTAGCTATGTTCAGTATGCCTAACTAGAGACCTTCAAAATGGCAGCTGATGGTTATCACATGCTGTATATTTGTTGAGTGCAATCAGCTGCATAATAGACTCTTCGTATGTCAAGAACAGGATAGCCATGATCTGGGGTCAATCAATCTTGGAACCATTATTTCTTAAATGCAAGGTAAAGACATGCAAGCTTTTCCTTGCTTCTTTCTGAAATATTATGCTCCCTGCAGCGAACACACAGAAACTTTTAATCTAAACTTTGGCCAATATCTTGCTTTTCTATTCCCCTGATTTTGATGTACTGAGCAGATTTTTCTAAAGCTCTGGGGTGCCACTGTGTAGGCTTGAACTCCGGCCTCTTTCTTCGCTCTCACACCCATACAGAGAAACACAGACACATAACTTTCTATGTTTCAGTGTATGCTAATTCCTGCATGTGTTTGTAACCTAGAAAAAAAAATCTCTCGTCCTCCTATTATAATTATTGCACTAATGGTGAAGAGGAACACCAGAGGGCTGATGGCTTTGTTTGTTTTTCAGCCAGACGCAACTTGCAACCTGCTGTTGCCTGAAATACAGGTGCTGCTTAGATAATTACAGCAATGTGCTACAAACAAGGAACAAACAGTGAAGGTCGTTTTTGTAACCTGGGCTTGTACATCCTTGAGAAGGGATGGGTATGTAAAAGCAGTTTCCTAAAGGTTCAGTGCATTAACCAGAATGTATCTCATATCTAATACATTTAGATACAAGGTTCTGACTTGGGTTGAACGTGGTCTCACATGACGCCTCTCCGGCTCCCATAGAGTATTTCTCTTCCCTCCAGTCCTTTCAATGTGGTCATGTTACTAAGATGCCAAATGATTCACACCACGAGTAGAAATTGATCTTGCTCTGGGGGTTTTTTCACCCAAGTGCCCAAGCCTGCCTTCTGAAATGCTCTGAACAGCTGCTGTTTGGCAGACTGATAGACATGTGCCACCAACTTGGCCTCGCTGTACACTGATGGCACTTCTCCATGGCTTGATATCGGTGTGCTCAGCTGCAGGGGGAAGAGAAGGGAGGGGAAAAATTCAGATGCTAACGAACAAAGAGCTGAAGCATCGTTCCCTTTTGTAGCTTTGAATCACCATTTCATCTGCCTCTCTTAAACTACAAAGAAATTGTGAGCTTTACACGTAACAGTATTCAGGGGAAAAATATTTGAGAAGATCCGCGTCTCACTGCACAGACGATGCCAGACTACCATCTTCATACAAAAGGGGATTTTGGAGAGCTCAACCAACCAATATTGTACATCATTTGGATGAATGCCCAGAGCGCTATGTGTGTAAATTCTACCAGTTAATTCACATTCCTCTTTTGGACAGATTTTTTTTTGAAGCATTGTAAAGCCCATGACAAAGAATAGCCATTGGAATGCGTTGGTTCTTTCCAAATGGACACTCCATTCTTCTAAATGACTCCATTTTGCTCATTTGGAAGGAACCAGAGTGTTTTGAAGGCCACGTTCATTTGTCATTTGGGAAAGAGAAACAAAATCGGAAAGGCTGCCATGTTCAGTGGCATGAATAATCCAATATGTTCCTAATAACAACCAACAAGGTATTGCTCATTTAAAAAAAAATCATAGCATTTCCAAATTCATAGTCATAGAAATGAAACTTCACTTTATCTGAAATTTGTTGATGCTTTATTTAAAAGTCAATCATCTCTCTAAATTTCTTTTTTTTATTCAAAAAGTTTTATTAGTACAAAGTACAAACATTTTTTTATTTTTCTCCCCCCTACCCCCCTAACCCTAACCCACCCCCTCCCCCCCTCCCCCCGGACTTCCCAGAGAGAATACAGGACATAATATCAATAAAATAAATTTAAATTAAATTAAAAATTCTTTTGATTTCCACCTTATTTTTTAAAACTTCAACTCCCAATTGTACCCTAATAAAAATTCATTCCTCCTTCTTTCAATCTTCTACCCTACACAACATTTCTTCCCAGTTAAATAACACTTAAATGAATATTACATAAGTAATAATTAAATATTTAAAAAAACCCTTAAACTTATCATAAAGTTAACCACTATGTAAATAACATATATTACTATATATCAGATTGTTGACTTCAAAAAAATTCTAAATCTCTAAAAAATATTATTATTATTATTATTATTATTATTATTATTATTATTATTATTATTATTATTATTATTATTATTATTATTATTATTATTATTATTATTATTATTATTATTATTATTATTATTATTATTATTATTATTATTATTATTATTATTATTATTATTATTATTATTATTATTATTATTAATAATAATAATAATAATAATAATATATATATAGAGAGAGAGAGAGAGAAAGAGAGAAAGCAAAGAAAAAAAAGAGAAATACAGCCTATCTTATAAATTCAACACTAACTCCAAACTTTGAATAAGCCTTCCTCTCAAACAAATTTTTTGATCTAATTAAGATATTTTATAACTTAGTAATTTTAAATAAAAATTCCAAATCTTTCTCAAAATTAAATAAAACTTAGATGAATATTACACAAGTGATAACTAAATATTAAATACAAAAATCTTAAGCTTCACGTCTCTCTAAATTTCTAGGTGAGAAGGGGAGGAATAGAATTCCTCTCCCCATTCTCCTTTTTTGTTATTTTGTGAAATTTCTGATGTTACTCGGGTTCCCAACATACAGCTAAACAAGAATTTGAACTGTTTTGTAGACTAGCAGGCAGAAATAAAATTTCAAAGTAAAGAAGTACAGAAGTAAAGACCACACTGTGGAAGTCTTATTTCTTATGGGTGGTACACATGTAAAAAGCCAAGGTGGAAATGTTACCAAAAACCATACAATCGCTCCATATATATCTAGAAGTACAAAGATATTTTGAGCAGAAGGGGACAAAAAAAGGGCATGGCCTTTATAATTAATAGACTGCAACTTTGCGATATACAATAGGGGAGAAACTACTGACTTAGATGCTTTTAGAAGCATTAGAGAAAGGCTTATCCTAGGCTTCCATCCTAAATGTCCTGCTAACATTTTTAAAGAGAATATATCTCTAGCCATATTTGGAAAAAACAGCCATAAATTAGGCTGCCTATATTAGATTTCTTTGATTCACAGTTAGAACAAATAATCAATGGAATGACTTGCCTCCAGAAGTTGTGGGTGCTCCAACAATGGAGGTTTTTAAGAAGAGATTGGACATTTGGGCTTTTAAGAGGGCTTTCCTCTTGAGCAGAAATGGAAGGATTTATATTCCTTGCAGACAGCTGGTCATTTGCATTCTTTTAGTGAGTTGTTGAGGCCACCTGGACATATATCTGCTTCATCAAGGTCCTGATGACACAGATAAACCTCCAAGTGGCCTTAAGAACTCACTAAAAAGAATGCAAACGACCAGCTGTCTGCAAGGAGTATAAAACCTTCCATTCACCACCATCCAGTCAGAGCTGAAGAAGCTTCTTGGATGAAAAGCGAAATGTCTTCAAAGAAAAACCAGAAAGTTTAGTTGCCTCTTGAAAAAAGCACCTTTGGGACAACCATGACCTGGATGACCGAGAATCTCACTAGACTTGACTCTCACATTTGTGGTCCATGACATTTGGGCAAGAAATGTCAATGCTAAAATACTGAATCTCCTAGGATAAAGATTTGCAGTTGATGACTGTGAGAAGAATATAATATAATATATATAAGAGCCGAGGTGGCGCAGTGGTTAGAGGCAGGTACTGCAGGCCACTTTAGCTGACATTGATCCGCAGGTCAGCGGTTCAAATCTCACCAGCTCAAGGTTGACTCAGCCTTCCATCCTTCCGAGGTAGGTAAAATGAGGACCCAGATTGTTGGGGGCAATATAAATATACATTGCTTACTGGTGTAAACCGCTTAGAGAGTGCTTGCACTGTGAGGTGGTATATAAATCTCAATAAATAAATAAATAAATAAATAAATAAATAAATAAATAAATAAATAAATAAATAAATAAATAAATAAATAAATAAATAAATAAATAAATAAATAAATAAATAAATAAATAAATAAATAAATAAATAAGAAGCAGGGAAGATATCCTGTATCACCCAAACGACCCAGTATTTTCACCAATGCAACTCACACTTACCTTTCCATAAAGCTTTGCCCACTGAGTGTAAAACATGTGCTTGCAGAGTCGTGAACAACTCCCACAGTTTCTTTTCCCTGTTGTGGCATTAATAAGTTCTAAGTCTGCTGTGCCTGCTATCCAATTCATGCTGAAAGCAGGAGATTTCCCAGCCCGTCTCCTTTCAGCGTTACTCACTCCTGTCAAAGGGGAAGCATAGAACATCAAGCATTAAAAGCAGTAGGTTTGAAAAATAAGGAAACGGAGCTTCCATTTTATTGGGAAATAAGCTATATTTCCATACCTATATATACATCAATATATTTTTATCCCTTGGCTGGAATCTGCTTGGATCAATATATGCTTTTAAGAAGTGTTCAATTAATGTTGCCAAAATGTAATTAAGATTCCTGTTTTCATGTATACATTTTGACAGCCTTTGTACATATAACATCACTGTCTTGACAATGGCTGCTTTCTACGAGTGTTTCATATGGAGAAAATTCTAAACTGGGGCACATTAAAAATAAAGATAGCAGGTATTGGTTCCATGGGATGGGTGGATTCCAAATTTTGTAACAGAATAATATATGTAATGGGATCAACCAACATGACACACAAATGGACAATCAGATTTTTTTCGCTATGAAAAGTAATAGACAAAGCTATTTTGGTTGCCAAAGATTTTATGAGACTTTTTATATTTTCACTTTTTATTATTTTATACTCTAATAGCCCAAATAAAGCTGTTAATCATTTTATTCTTAAAAATGATTTTAAAGTAGGGCAAATGCTTAAACTTTGTTTTTTAATTTTTACCCAACAGCATTCAAATCAGTCTTGGAGGCATCACTGATGACAGATTCTTAATAATTTTAACCTTGGTTTAATAAAATTAGCAAAGAAATAAATAGCAAAAGAAAAAAAAACCCAGGATAAAATATATGATTTCTTGTTATTATGCTATTTATTTATTTATTTATTTATTTATTTATTTATTTATTTATTTATTTATTTATTTATTTATTTATTTATTTATTTATTTATTTATTTATTTATTTATTTATTTATTTATTTATTTATTTATTTATTTATTTAAATAGATTTGTATACCGCCCAACTCCCAGGGGACTCTGCTACACTACAGATACTACATAGGACTTTGTGAATGATGCAAAGGCAGTTCAAACTGTTTGCTCTGGAAAATTAATCCAATTGTCAATGTACATCAATCTGGAAATTCAGTTCAATTCAATTTCTTCAGACTGAATCAATGAAACGGTTAGATTAGACTTGAATTTCAGAATCAATTTGGCACAAATTGTTTCTGTGCATGGATAGAAGCACCCAAAATCATCCATATCAATTCAAAACATCCAATTTGATGATACAAATTAAGTATCTAAGTCGATTCAGAAAGCCAATTTGATCTGGAGATTGAACTGACATGACTTTAAATCAAGTCTCCAAATTAAATATCTGGGTAGCTGAATAGATAAAGCAGCTTTGATATATATGGGGATTAAATGAATTACAGGTACTGAAACATTATATGAATTTGCATTAGTTAGAGGCAACTGGAAAATACACTTGAAATGGTCGCTTATTAAAGATTTATTAAAAATCCTCTGTATTTCTGAGCTTCTATACCAGAAGGAACACATTTCCTTAGCTAAGTGGCAATATCCTAAGTGACTGTGTACATATGAATCAAAATGAAAATATAATTGAGTTATTATTTCACGCTGAACTTGTAATCACATTTATGTCATATTAATAGCAATCTCCATTTCTTCACTATGATAACTGATCAGTTCGTATCTTAGGGGGAATATGCTATAAAGCAAATGTCGTTCTTACACCATGGTGCTATTTAAATACATCCATCTGACAACTGTTGCACATAGATCTCACTGTATGACTTGACATGAATGTGTCAGCCTCTGTCAGAATGATGATCTAACTTAGTGGATAGTGTGCCAACCTATGACAATATGTGCAAGATAAGGCCTGCCTAGGATAAAGCCATAAGTAACAGAACAAACATAGATGTAGCAATCTAATGATCAGAAGAAAATAAAGCATTTGGTTGAATTAATGGCTTTTGTATTCAGGCACTACCAAGGATTTCAGAAGATAAAAGCTAAGCACAAATGGCCCCCAGATACTTCCTATCAAGAGATCAACATTTCTGTTAGAAAATAAAAAGAAATGAAAGCGGAGAGAAGTTAAAGTCTGGATGTTAATAAATATATTTGCTGAGCAGAGATTGCAGCATTTTTATCCCTTGTCTTCCAAAAGCATATTTTTTGTGTGTGAAAGAAGATTTAGGGAACTTGGAGAAATTAAATAGGAAAGCACTGTAGCAAAGTACTAACTCTAAGCTGTAGTATCAACCTCTAATCCACTTCCTGAGGAGAAAATAATTGGTTTTAAATCTGGGAGACCTTTGCATCCCATCCATTTTTAACTCCATTGTATGTCCTTGGTTGGTAGGTCCCCATCTCTAACCCTGGCCTTACATTTTTGAAGTGTGAGCAATTAAAAAAAAAATTCCTCAGAGGGCTGGAAAATACAACGGATTCTTTGCAAATTGAAAATGCAATTGAAAATGATAACTTGTTGGAATGAACTGGAATGAGTCTTTAATGTATTATCAGAATGGATTACACATTGTTAATAGAGAGGACAAAAGAGAACACAAACCGGGAATTATTAATTAATAAGGAAGGCCATCTAGCTCATGGGAGTTATTTTCTGGTCTTACTCTCCGGGTACTAATTGGTGGATCAAGACTCTTGTTCTCCTACTTTAGGTCCTTTACCTTAAAAAAAATCCAAAACATTTAAACATCTTGGGGGAGAAAAATTGACTCCCTCAGAACGGGTTTGCAATTTAGGTGTTCTCCTAGACCCACAGCTAAAATTGGAGCAACATCTTTGAGCTGTGTCTAGGGGAGCTTTTGCACAGGTTTGTCTTGTGCACCAATTGCGACCCTACTTGGAGAGGGAGGCTTTGCTCACAGTCACTCATGCCCTTGTCACCTCACGGCTAGACTACTGTAATGCACTCTACATGGGGCTACCCTCAAAAAGCATCCGGAGACTGCAATTGGTACAGAATGCCGCTGCACGAGGTGCGGTGGGTGTGCCCAGATACACCCACGTAACACCTATTCTCCGCCAGCTGCATTGGTTGCCTATTAGTCTCCGGTCGCAATTTAAGGTGTTGGTTTTGACCTTTAAAGCCCTACATGGCTCAGGACCAGGTTACCTCCAGGACTGCATCCTACCACATACCTCCCTACGACCAGTGAGGTCCCACAGAATTGGCCTCCTCCAGGTCTCATCAGCCAAACAATGTCGGCTGGCGGGTCCTAGGGGGGGAGACTTCTCTGTGGGAGCCCCATCTCTCTGGAACCAACTTCCACCAGAGATCTGGACTATCCTCACTCTACTGGCTTTCCATAAAGCTGTGAAAACATGGCTCTTCTGGCAGGCGGGGTGAAGAAGAGTGGATTCCCCCAAGTATGTTTTTTAAATGGAATGAATTGTTTTAAAATTATTATATTGTATTGTTCTTATTTCTGTTGTATACCTCCCTGAGTCCTACGGGATTGGGCGGCCCATAAGAACTTTTAATTAATTAAATTAAATTAAATTAAATTAAAGGCCTAAATTTCTCCTGCCCAATTAGAGCAAACACTACCATGCAGGAAATGCTCAAAGATCAGTACACTCAACAAATCTGGGACAGCACTAGAAAAAACCTCTTCTGTTGAAATAATAGAACATCAAAATCCAAGCAGACAACACTGGGTGAGGTTGGCCCAATGGTTTGACTCATTATTACCATATTTTTCGGAGTATAAGACGCACCGGAGTATAAGACGCACCTTAGTTTTTGGGGAGGAAAATAGGGGAAAAAATCTGCCTACCAGGTATTCATCTGGCTAGCATCCTTAGTCTGGTCAGCTTCAGTACATTATTTTATCCCCTGGTTAGGGCTTTAAAAAACATTATTTGGAGCTAGTAGCAATGAAAAAAAGCCTGCAAAGACTTAGGGCTGGAAAAAACCACCTTCTGAGGGAGTAGCAATGAAAAAGACTGCAAGCCGGGAAGATCATTAGCACCTCGTTAGGGCTGAAAAAAAAGCTTCAAAAAAGCTACATTCAGAGTATAAGACGCACCCAAATATTCAGCCTCTTTTAGGGGGGGGGGAAAGGTGCGTCTTATACTCCGAAAAATACGGTATATCATAACATAGCAATGGAAGTACCGTATTTTTCGGAGTATAAGACACACCTTTTTACCCTCAAAAAGAAGGTGAAAATTTGGGTGCATGTTATACACCGAATGTAGCCCCACCCAGCCACCCCCACCCTTTGGCCTCTGCCTGCCAGCAATTTACCTCTTTGCAGTAAACAGGGCAAAGCCTTATTAGCACACTAAGAGATTACTTGCCTTCCGACCTACAGCTGACAGGCTTGCAAGTCACATGGTAAAATGAAACTAACTACGGTGGCTGTAATGAGACAAAATGCTGGGAGATAAACTGCTGGCAATGTTACACTGCTGAAATTGCAAGGAACTAAGCTACAGCTGCTATAGCCTAGAGGTAGAGCTCTTGCCTCACAGTCAGGAGGTTGTGAGTTCTATCCTAGGTAGAGGCAGATTCTGTTAATATGTTGTTTTGTTAAATGTTTGTAGAGTGTTCAAATTATTAGATTTATTTTTTAAAGACTGCTTTATTATTGTTCTAGACAACTTAACAAAATGAAGAAGCTTTTTAAAATAATTTTTTCTCTGAAGAGGCCCAATGCTATTGTATCTTCTTTTAAATAGCAGAAAGCCTTCCAGAAAGCCACATCAATTTTAAAGATCTGTAAAAGTATAATCTGAAATGTCCTGTTTTAGTATTATGTCTTAGTATTAAAATAAGGCAGCTGAATTAAACCCTGACTTAGTCATGTTTGGAGTAGATCTATTTAAATAATTGGGAGGAGTTAGTGTGATTACATTTAAGAAAACTTTCTGGGATTAATATACTGCCATAATGTACATTTCTCCAATTCTTTGCTATTTCTATGGGTCAAGCACACATGCACAGAAATACACAGCAAACAGTGTACATCATCTGTGCTGTTTGCTGTTTGGCAAATTACTGGGAGGCAGAGGCCTTTTTTCCTTGTTTTCCTCCCCCAAAATTAAGGTGCGTCTTATACTTCGGTGCGTCTTATACTCCGAAAAATACGGTATATTTGTTTCATGAACTAGGGTGATTAACTTTTTCCAAATAAATTCACATTTTTCTTCAGAGTAAGTTTACAGAGGTTATGTCAGTGATAGACAGACTATAGCCAAAAGTAGCTGTTACTTCCTCCCATCCCTGTTTCTGACATCCATCTGCTCTGTTTTTTCTCCTGAAGATACTTTCTACAAGAAGAAAATTCTACAAGATGAATGAATTTTACATCATTGTAAGGCTACATGAACAGAATCTTACAAGTCTGAAAGTACAAATCTCTCACCATCCCTTTTTACTAGTTGATAAGTTTGGGAGGATGCTTTCTAAATTTCTTTCTCTGCCCATTAGTCAGTTGTGAGCCTTTTTTATTTGATCATTCCTAAGTCAGCATCTCCTCCCTCCTTTTCCAAGATCATTCTCACATTCTATTACAGTTTCTGAATCACATTCTCTTGCCACACCGCATACTAAAAAAAGAAATAATACAAATGGATGAAGACTTTCAAATGGGATGAGAACTGGTGATTACAGGTTGCCAATCCCATTGTTTGTTGTATTACAAAGATGTCTTAGTTGTGTAAATTAAAATGAGCACCATACTTTCTTTCTTTGTGAGGATCATGATGAAAAGAGATGAGCTCAATGCTTACAGCATGATCATCTGCAGGCAACAGTTTTCATTTGATCAGTTCCACCTGAGCTACAATCCTCCACTAACTGAGAGCTTAGAACTCCCCACAAGGCTGCATAAGGAAGATTATTCCTAAATGGGGCTAATATTGCATTATGTGCTCATGATTCCTACAAGAAGCAAACAATAATAGAAAGAGCAAGGAAACATGCATACAGCAATCTAAGGATGTGGGAAAGATGAAAATTCTAGGCAGAATCCACCATTTTTAGCTGCACTCCAGTTTTGACACTGACTAAATCTCCTACATGGAAGCATCCTTAATTCTACCCCTTGTCCATCTGGCATATGCATGACGTTGCAGTCTTCAATGGCTTGACACGGTCTTGCTTCTTCAATTAATTTCTATTTCATACAATATTGCACTTACCCCTTTAAGATGATGTGCTTAACCACAGAACTGAATGCTGAATAGGTTTAAATCTGCTCTTAAGTAAATTTTATGATCCAAGGCTCTAGTTTGGCTTTAATACTTAATTGGTGCTTTAAGTTCTTTGGCTAAGAACAGGTGTGTGTGTGTATGTGTGTGTGTGTGTGTGTGTGTGTGTGTGTGTGTTTGTGTATTTGTCTGTCTGTCTGTCTGTCTGTCTATCTATCTTCTAATCTCTTGAAGAATAATGGAAAATTTCTTTATTGGATAAAGATTGTATCTAACTCTAAAGCCTTTCTAGTCATCCAATGATGTGTTTAACAATGGTTAATGGTGCAAGCCATTTAAAAAAAACTAGTATGCATTAATCATAGAACAAACTGCTATAAAGGTCCAATTCATATATTCACATAGAGCCACATGGGAAACCATTAATATAAACAGTACCCTTTCAAATACCAAAGAATTTAAACAATGCTGACTCAGGAACTCTTGTTTTTCACTTTGCAGCAGCAAAGTTAAAATTCACTGGAGTGGTCAGTAATTTTAACTATTTTGTGTTGTGTTTCTGCTTAGGAAAAGTATGGATGGCCAATGTCAATGAACTACTGGTGATAAAGGTAATAGAAGGAGGGCTTTCAACAAAGAAGAAAGATCTCATTTGACCTGGATAAGATCAGGAGGTAGGAGGTTTTATACATATGTCTGGAAAATGTAAAAATTTAAATTTAAAGCAAGCAAATAAATGTACAAAAGCATCAAATAACAATAGTTGCGGTCACCAGAAAAGCAAGAATCAGAACTTTGTATCTTCCTTGAGATACAAAGTGGTCAAAGAGAAAGTAAAGAAGAAGAAGAAGAAGAAGAAGAAGAAGAAGAAGAAGAAGAGGAAGAGGAAGAGGAAGAGGAAGAGGAAGAGGAAGAGGAAGAGGAAGAGGAAGAAGAAGAAGAAGAAGAAGAAGAAGAAGAGGAAGAGGAAGAGGAAGAGGAAGAGGAAGAGGAAGAAGAAGAAGAAGAAGAAGAAGAAGAAGAAGAAGAAGAAGAAGAAGAAGAAGAAATAAATGCAATGTTCTCCTTCATATCCCATACTGATTATTCTAGGGAAGAGTGTAGAAAATGTTGAGATAAGCTTGATAAAGGAATGTAGGAATGATTAAAGGAGAGGAAATGACAACTTAGTCTGATGAAAAGGAAAAAAACATGAAAAAGAAACTCAAAATATTTTCATTTTGATTTTGTTTGGTGTAAGAGAGAGCAAAGGGAAATTGCCTTCAAATGGCCTTCAAACTTCTGTTTCTATACTCTGTAACCAGAAAGTCCCATTCCTATATTCCTTATGGCTTCTATTTCTTGACCTACCTTACCTTAGAGCTGATCAACAAGAACTCTTCCTAGGAAAAACAAGTTATCATGGACCGAAATAGGAGCAGAGGAAGGAAGGAAGGAAGGAAGGAAGGAAGGAAGGAAGGAAGGAAGGAAGGAAGGAAGGGAGGGAGGGAGGGAGGGAGGGAGGGAGGGAGGGAGGGAGGGAGGGAGGAACTGTTTCAACTTCAACTGTTTTAACCTTAAGGATAGACCGAATTATTATTAGTGACATAAAACAACAAGGAGGATAAAGTACTTTAAGATGTGTAATGCAGCTTGGAAGGGCTGTTTTAGAGTCCAGTAGGAAAGCAGACAATTTATGCTTCTAAGCCAACATGAGCTTACCACTCAGGAGAAGCTGATTACACCGGTATGAAGCTGGAAGTTGACCAACATCTTCTAATCTATGGCTCATTACCCGTGAAAGGTGACCAGTGTGATAGAGGCTTCCCACAATAATGCTATGCAAATATACTGGCTCGATGAAGTAGCTAAGAAGTGCGCCTTGCAACCCAAGGACATTCCATCTGGAAAAGAAATTCAACAGTGAAAAAGATGTTCTGCAAGGGAGGAAATTAGAGGGGAATTACACTGCGGGTAACAAAATAATATTCAGAGAGATGGCAAAGCTTATTAGGTGGATGCAATAGGTTTATTTTGCAGAGAAAAATCTTGAGTGGATGCAGGGGGTATGTCTGGGATGGATCAAGCTTCCCAAATCTGATGCCATCCAGATGTGTTGGCATTTTAACTCCCATAATTCCAGTTTCTGGATATCTGGAATACACCAGGTTTCGGGAGCTGGAGCTGGTAAGTTTTAGAACTAATACTATAATGGAAGGAAAAATATGATCCTGGTTAAAAAAACACTTTTTGGGGATACTTCTAGATAGACAAGAGTCAGATATGTGAAACATACTATTACATGTCTCTCTGCATCTATGGACTGCTATTAATATTTAGCTGGCCTCCAAAACCTTAAACTGCTCAGATCCATGGTATCACAGAGAACATCCTTTTCATCGCTCCTGTTTATAAAATTATTGAGTTGGAGTTCATTCTGGAAGCCCTCCTTCATTGAGATCAGAATGGCAAAGGACTTTTCTTCAATAATGGCACCTACCTTGTGCAATGTCTTTCTTTTCTAAGTTGTAGAAGGGTGAACACTAATACCTACCTGCCTTTTGAAATGAAGGCTAGGCTTCTCTATTTGGTCAGAGTTTTGGGGATTGCCTAAAATTAACATAACAATTCTCCTCGTAGACAGTTTATCGATATAAATTTCCCTCCTAGAGAGTTTATCCATATTCCTAACACTCCATCCTGTTCTTGAAGAACACGCCATAAGAAAAACTGCCACACAAACGTTGTCTTTAGTGGGTTTAATGATGATGAGCTGAAATATGGGAGACATTTTAGAAAAGGTTAGAGAGATTTTGCTATTTAAGGCAACATCCAGTGGTTGCTGTGCTGGAAAAAAAAAAGCATTTAAAGTGCAAATCTGTACCAGCAGGAAGCATTATGTAGCTAATTTCTTACATCATTGTTCTTTTCATTAATTAACATTTCTCAACCGTTAGTGCTATAATTGCGGTGCCTCTGTGCCGTACGTCTCTTTCCATGATTAATAAGGAGCCATTATACTTCCCTTTCCTGAAGCAGTCAATTAACACGAAATACTTTCCATTAATTACTGAATGTTTAAAACCAGCATGCTGTACCTGGAGAGCAATCTGCTCAAGGAACCTGTGACAAAAATTGCTTTCAGAAGTTCTTTTTAAATTTTATTCCTCTCTCTCTCTCTCTCTCTCTCTCTCTCTCTCTCTCTCTCTCTCTCTCTCTCTCTCTCTCTCTCTCTCTCTCACACACACACACACACACACACACACACACACACACACACACACACACAAGAGCAAACCACAGGCAATTTAGTTGGCTATATTAATTTGCTTTAGAAGCAAGGCCTGCGAATGAGAAACATCTTTTAATCTCATGGAAGACAAGGCAGCCATCTGGCTGCTAAGGATTTCTGAGTTAGACGGCCCCTCTCTTTCTCTCTAAAATGCAGGTCATTAAAGTAATGTGTTCATCCTACATAAAACTCAAATGGAAGATAAAAGGTAATATTTATATACAAACAATTTAGTCCCACCATTTAAACAGTCATTGGTTTTATGAAACATTTACTTTAGTCTATCAGATTTGCATATTTTCATTTGGATTTGTGTATTTGAGGGGGGGGAAGAATGCAAGCATATATGGTCATTTCTGCAGATTATCTGTCTATTTACCAACCAACCAACTTATTATGTTTAAAGGCTACTCTGTACTAAAACAAATCAGGAATGAAATCAAAGGAAACTGGCAAGCTTTGCAAATATTAAACAATTTTAATATTTGCCTTTAAAAAGAGGGAGTCAAACTATTCTCCAAAGCACGTGAGGATAGAACAAGAAGCAATGGGTGGAAACTAAACAAGGAGAGAAGCAACTTAGAACTAAGGAGAAATGTCCTGACAGTTAGAACAATTAATCAGTGGAACAGCTTGCCTCCAGAAGTTGTGAATGCTCCAACACTGGACATTTTTAAGAAGATGTTGGACAACCATTTGTCTGAAGTAGTGTAGGATTTCCTGCCTAAGCAGGGGGTTGGACTAGAAGACCTCCAAGGTCCCTTCCAACTCTGTTGTTGTTGTTGTTGTTGTTTTTTTTTTTTTTTTCTTTTTTTTTTTCCAAAAAGTTTTATTAGTACAAAATTACATAGATAATAGCTAAACATTAAATAGAAAGTACAAACATTTTTTTTAATTTTTCTCCCCCCTAACCCACCCCTTTCCCTCCCCCCTCCCCCCCGGACTTCCCAGAGAGAGTACAGGGCATAATATCAATAAAATAAATTTAAATTAAATTAAAAAATTTTGACTTCCACCTTATTTTTTTAAAACTTCAACTCCAAATTGTACACTAATAAAAATTCCTTCCTCCTCCTTTCAATCATCTACCCTTCACAACATTTCTTCACTGTTAACTAAGAATTAAATGATTATTACATAAATGATGACTAAGTATTAAATACAAAAACCTTAAACTTCATCATAAAATCAATCAGTATATAAATAACTTACTATTACTATATATCAGATTATAAGCACTAATTCCAAACTTTAAATAACCTTCCTCCCAAAAAAAAAAATGTTAAATCTAATTGTAATATTTTATAACTGGATAGATAACAATTCCAAATCTTTCTCACAATTAAATAAAACTTAAATTGATATTACACAAAAAATAACTAAATAATAATACAAAAACCTTAAACTTCATCATAAATTCTACCACTCTATTAGTAACAAAATGTTACTATGTATTAAATTATTAGGTTCAAAAAAGTTCTAAATCTTTAAAAAGAATTAATAATACTTTGAATAAGCCCCCCAAAAAAAACAAAAGAAAAAAAAAAGAATGCAAGAAGTAAAGAAAAGAAAAAAAAATTAAGGAAAGAAGGGAAAAAGAAAAGTACAGTCATAATGGCAACCATCTGTCCAATAAACTTCAACACTGCATCTTGTTGTATCTTGATGATGGTTGCATCTTTTTGTAACTTGATAATTTTGTAGTTGTCAACTCGCCTCCCATCTGACCCCGATCTTCCATCTCCTTTTCCAGACTGTAGACATCTGTCTGGCTCTGCCAATCATTTAAATTTTGTAAATCTGTTTCGATTTGAAGAGGAAGGGATGGCTTTCCCTCCTCCTCCTCTTTTGTTTTCATACATCTTTCCTCTGGAATCTTGGATATATCAGCCTTTAAGACGTTGACATAAAATTCAATAGCTTTCTTTGTTGTATTAAGCCGATATCTTTTTCCCAGAAATTTCACTGCAACTCCTGTTGGTGCTTCCCATTTGTAATGTAAATTTAACCTTTTAAATTCATCAATCAGAAAGGTATAATCTTTTCTGGCTTTGAGCATTTTAGAGGGAATTTCTTTCCATATCATCAGTTCCTGGCCATTCACCTGCAGGTTATTTTTAAACGTCGCCTGTATAATCCTATTCCGTAAGGCTCTTGTAGTAAAGTATATTACAATATCCCTTGGTAGGTGTTTTTGTTTTGCATACCAGGAGTTGATTCTATATATTTTATCAATTTGCCTGGCTAGTTCTTCTTTAGACAGTCCAGACACCTGCTCCAAAGCTTCCACCATCCTTCCTTTCAAATCTTCATATAATCCTTCTTTCAACCCCCTGACCCTTATGGCAAATTCCATGGATCTGAATTGCGTCATTAACACCTCTGTTTCAAAATTTGCAATGTCATTTTGTATTTTATCTATATATTCTACTGAAGTTGTCAAAACTTGTTTGTTTTCTTCAATGCGGTTTGCCAAAACTTCAATATTTGTTGCTAGACCTTTACATACCTCCAACACATCATTTCTAATTTGTTGGTCAATATTCTTTAAAGCAGCCTGCATTTTATTATCTATTTCACTAATTTTTTGGTTAAATTCAACAATAAGTTCATCTTTCATAATCTTTAAGGTACTTATTAAATTTTCAGGTGTTAAAGACTTTGGGGGTGTTAACTCAGTGGTAAGTTGCATTTTAGAAATATAACCAGATGAATAATCCATTCTTTTATTCAAAACAATCTTTCCAGATTTTGAAGCCATTTTAGTATTTCCAGTGGTGAACAAAGAAAAAGCCAAGCCTCTAGTTAAAGTTCTTTTAAATTTCTTTTAAAATTCTTTCAAATTCCAAAGCCAGATAGAATTTTATTTTTAAAAAATTGTCAGTTATTATTTAATCCAGAATCGGGAGACAGAGAGAGTAAAGCCAACTTTCAAAATCAAAAATTTCCATAAGAAAAAAAGCTGCTAGGGAAACGAAAGTTACTTTCACTTCTCCTCCCACTTTCTCCGATCGCCATGTTGTAGCCTAATAACTGTTACTTAGTTTCTTCCGAAGTGAAAATCAGCAGTGGAGTTGAAAGAAAAAAAAAATCTGTACTTGCCCTTTAAAATCCTGTCTCTCTCTGTCTGCTTGTTTAAACAATTAAGTAGTTGTAATCCCATTCACGAAGCAGCGGGTGGTCACAGCATCTTGCTCCGCAAAAGCGGAGGTTTCCAAGTCCCCGGAGCAAGAGACAGGCTGGCTGGGGAGCCCTCACCTTTCGCGCCCCTAGCTGACACTTGGGGCACTAGGGGGGGCTCTACCCCACCTGTCCGGCTCTCATCTCTCCCCTTTGCCCGGGGCAGAGACTTTCAAGCCGCCAGACAGCTGTTCTGGCGGCTTTAACGGGGAAAAGGAAAGGCGCTCAACGAGGAGCGTCCGCGATGCAGCGATCCGGAACCGGAAGTCGTTGTTGTTGTTGTTGTTGTTGTTGTTGTTGTTGTTATTAGATTTATTTAATAACAGAACTGATTTGTCGTCAGTTATTCTGTTTTGGTACCAGTAGAAATACATATATTAGCTCAAAATTGTTTCTGGAGTTATTTAGAACAGACTCCAAAACATCTAAGATACAACCTTAATGCCATCAATATTTTCTTATTAATAAGATGTGCCCTGTCTAATCTTACAATGGCCATCCTGTGGTTATGATCCTTTCCATTAACCATTCTACTGTATTCAGACTTATATACACTCACTAAACATACAAGTTCAATATAGCAGTTTAGGATCTCTGCTGTAAAATAACAGAGTTGTAAGGGACATTGGAGGTCTTCTATTCCAACCCCCTGCTCAAGCAGGAAACCCTATACCATTTCAAACAAATGGTTGTCCAATCTCTTCTTAAAAACCTCTAGTGTTGGAGCATCCATAACTTCTGGAGGCAAGTTGTTCCACTGATTAAGTGATGCAGCTTGGTTGTTCAAAATTGCAGGGCATGGTATCTGACAGGTTCATGAAGGATCAGACTAATGGATTCTTGTCTTTGGGGATACTTCGCATCCCTGGAGTCTCAGGCAAACTATCTTGAATAGCAGCTGTTAGGAAGCAACAATGGAGAAGGACTGTTGTTGGTCTATGTTTATGAACTTTTGGAATACAAATGACTATGGTGCAGAATATCAAATAAGATTGGCCATTAGACTCATTCAGCAGGACTCTTTTGTATTTTAGGAATGGGCCCCAAATGTGGACTGCAATATAGCAATAGCAATGCCACTTAGACTTATATACTGCTTCACAATGCTTTACAGCCCTCTCTAAGTGGTTTACAATGTCAGTATATTGCCCCCAACAATCCTCATTTTACTGACCCTGGGAGGATGGAAGGCTGAGTCAACCTTGTGCCGGTAGGACTCAAACTGCCAAATTGCAGTCAGCAGAAGTAGCCTGCAGTACTGCATTCTAACCACTATGCCACCACGGCTCTTAAGATAGATAAAATATATGTCTGAAGATCCACTGAATCAGTTCATGTTGCCTGGCCAGTAAATTCCAAAAGATGTAGAGAATGCCTTTCTGCAAAACATTCTATTTTTTTCCCAGAAGCAAATTTCCCTGTTGCTTAATATTCATTCAACTGACATTAAATTGAATAAATTCATCTGACATTGAATGAATTAAGGATTTCATCAAGGCAACATCGAAGGAGACCTGTGCAGTTGAAGGTTGAAATTCAAAGATGGGATCCTCCCAGTTCAGACCAGTTTGCCCAAATCGGTAGCAACCCACTGGTGATGTCACAATGATGTCACAGAACCGGTTCGGTCGGTGCCGGTCCGTGGGTGCCGCCATCTTTTATTTATTTTTTATTTATTTTTTTGTATTTTTTTGTATTTTTTCCTGGTTTTTTTTCTTCTGTGCATGCACAGAAGCCAAGTTTCTGGTACTACACATGCATCACCATCTTGTTTTTGGCTTTTTTTGGGGGGGGATTTTTTTTTTATTTTTTGCCACTGCCCACATGGCACAGGAGGAAGCGAACTGGCAGCGAGGTAAGTTAGAACCCACCCCTGTTGAAATTGGTCTGCTGAATGATTGCAAGGGAGAAGGGAACTCAGACATTGTCCTCCTTTAGTACAATCATTGAAAAAGAAAGACAACTAGTATGTAGATTCTACAAACATACATAACCTTACCAGAATTAGTTGGGTATTTTTGTCTCAGTTCATCACTTTATCTACCAATAAGAGGGATCACAACCAATGCAGGGGTGGGTTCCAACGTACCTCGCTGCTGGTTCGCTCCCTCCAATGCCGCATGGGCACGTGCACGCTTCATGCTTTGGTGCATGCACAGTGCTGAAAAATCAGAAACCCCTCCCAAAAACAAGATGGCGACTGCATGCACTGTGCTGGAACTCAGCTTCTGAGCATACTCAGAAGAAAAAAAATAAAATAAAAAAATAAAAAAAAGATGGCACCCCCCCACGGACCTGCATTGACTGAACCAGTTTTGTGATGTCATTGTGACATCACCAGTGGGTCGCTATTGGTTCGGGCGAACCTGTCCGAACTGGGAGGAGCCCACCCCTGAACCAATGGTTTGCATTTTAAAATTTCCCACTCATACAATAGTAATTTATCAGGTAGAAAGGTAAATTAGTTTTTTTCCATATTGAGAAGGATTTTCTCTGTCTCTCTCAGTCCAAAGCCCAGAAACAGTTTTATTAACATAATGCTTCTTTTGTTTTCTTTGTATAGATAGAAAGTTGTAGTTACAATTCCACTGATTTTCCCATGGATAGCACTTTCAAAGTTAAAATTTTTGAAATATTAATCTGATTACAGAAAGTGAAAGCACCACTGCATTCCAGGCACTCAATACATCAATGTGACTTGTCTTGCTAAGAAGGCATATGATGGATAGATGGATATTCTCTTTTAATTGTGCAGAACATTGAGAGTGCACCTTTCAAGGACACAACGCCAGCTGAAGTAACTTCATGAAGGGAAAAATGGACTCATCCACTTAAGAGGAGCAGGCTCTTCAATTAGTAATTTAAAAAAGTATTTTTTAAAAAAGATATTTTGCTTCACATCCAAAAAGCTTCTTCAGAATTGAAGAAGCTTCTTGGATAAGAAGCAAAACATCTTCAAGGAAAAACAAAGAAAGTCCAGTTGCCTCTTGAAAAAGCACATTTGGGACTACCATGACTTGGATGACTGAGAATCTCCATAGATATTTTTTAAAAAAATTATTGGATTTTGGTTTCTATTGCTACTGTGAGCAGTGCAGAGTTGTGGCTGGATGAACGACCATGCATATGTTTTAAATAAAGAAATTTAAATAAAGTATTTGAATTTTATCCTGATTTATCCTGAATTACATTGAAACCAGGGAATTTGGGCAGGTTTAAATCCAAGTCCTTGGGACTGAATTTTAGTGTGAACTTGGCAATTTGTTCTCACTGTAATAAGAAAATACAATGAACTAAAGAAACATGTTTCATTGCAGCTATTTCTGCTTTTCGAAGCACAATAATTCCTGTTAAAACATACATGGTTTTCTATTGTCAAGAACTGAAATGCCAGATTCAAAATGGAAGGAATCCAAAGGAAGCCAGCCATTGGCTCTCTGTAAGATATATTTAGAAGCAACAAGAATTGTACATAATCAATATTCAATTCAACACTTTGCTTGAAAAATGGAGCTTATTTATTTATCTTGGTTGTTGAGAGCCAGTTCTGGAGTATTGGTTTCGAGGAACAGTAGGTGGTATCCTAGAGTTAGCTTTCTTTTTTTTTGTAATGTTCCCTCTCAACCTTAGTGTGCAATGATTCTCAGATTGTTCTTTCTTCCTGCCATAACCTTAGGCTGGCTTTAATTCCTTGTGACTGATTCTTTTCAGACTATTGAAGAGATTCACGTTGAAGCTTTAAATCAAAATTTTAGTAAACATAAAAATTTCCTTATCATAATACAGTGTAAACAAAAATTAAACATAGCTTTGAGAGAACAGGCTCTCTACTGTCATCAGTGCACTGAAAACAAATAACTGAGCCACAAATTGAAAATAACTAATTGACAGATAATAGAAAGTGGAGGAGAATAAAAAATTAAACAGAGAATTGTCAATATTCCAATTTTAAATTTTTATCTTCCTGTCCTGTTCAGTATAATATTACTGATATTAATCCACGTGGTTTGCTTGTTTTCTACACCTGACATGTCAGCTTAGTTCTAATCACTGAACCTGGTTTTTCCCCTTTCCAGCAAAAGTTGAATTACATTTCTTACTGAATTTTAGAGCAGTGAAACTCAGCTGTGCAAATAGAAAAGTTATACTTAAACAAAAAAGGACATCTTGTGCAAGGAAGGCGGCCCAATTCACTCTCTAGCATCCTTAGTTTAAAAAGAAATATTGGAACAAAAATCTTTGCAAGGTCAGATCTTCCCTCAAAACAACGCTGTGCTGTTGCAACCCAAGTCCTATCCGGTTCATATATATTTGTAATGTCACAAGTTCAAAAGGGGTGGAACTTGTATCATCAGAATGTTCTGCCAAATTTGGCAGTCATTTGCTTCCCCTAGACCCCCTTCTCCCATTGATACCTCTGCTTAGGAAAATAGGATTAGAAATACTTTAGCTATAGTGTTTGGAACACCAGTCCAGGAAAAGAGCTTTGAAAAAAAGAAATGGTCATTAAAATTTGGGTCAGTGACTTTTTCTCAGCCCAATCCACCTTACAAGAGAGAGAAAAATAGGAAGAGGAAGGAGTAATTTATGTGTGTTTGCCATTTGTGTTACTTGCAGGTAGATGTCGATGTACAACCACATTTGAGTCCAAAATTTCCAGCGAGATGATTGTTAAGTGAATTTTGCCCCATTTGATGAGCTTTCTTGTCACAGTTGTTAAGTGAATCACTGCAGTTGTTAAGTTAGTAAAATAGTTGTTAAGTCAATCTGGCTTTCTCCATTGACTTTGCTTGACAGAAGGTTGTAAAAGGTGATCACATGACCCTGGGATGCCTCAATCCTCATAAATACATACCAAGCATCTGAATTCTGATCCAAATTGTTACTGTGGGGATGCTGAAATAGTTTCAAGTGTGAAAAACAATCATAAGTCACTTCTCATTGTAACTTCGAACGTTCACTAAATAAAATGCTTCTAAGTCGAGGACTACCTATAAGTTCAGAGTTGAGGAAATTCTTGACTGTGTGAATCAGACTTGGTTCTAACATCTATTACTTTTGCCAAAATGTCAAACATTACAACCCAAGCTCTGCTCCTTACACACATGTGTACAAAAGGGTTGAAACAGCTTTTGTCATTTGACTCATCTTTCCTTCCCAATGGACACCACTGGACTACTCTGCCACATTAAGTGGTGAGTTCTCCTTTACTGTGGTCTTCAAACAGAAGCTAGATGTTCTAGTAGATCCTGCACTGAGCAGGGGTTTAGAGTAGATGACCTGTGAGTCACTTCCAATTCTATGAGTCTACAAAGAAATCTGTTACACAGGAGGAAAGATGGACTGGCTGTGGCCATCCGTAGCAAATCTAATGAGCATGGTGGTAAAGCTATGTAATTTACAGTCCTGGAGAGTCAATTATCAAAGCTTCCTCTTATATTTCACACAATAAGGATAGCTCTTCATGGTAGTCTTGAACTTTCTGGGACACCTGGTGCTTTTCTCATTATATCACGCCTTGGCTATTATGTTTTGGAAACAAGAGCTACTGCAATGGTGTTTGATCAGTATTTTAGCAGTGGGGGTAACTCGACTTTTTATATCTGATAGTGAAAGACACTATCAATCTCCAGTCAAATAAGATTGTACACATTGTCTTTGGTTGGGGAGCTGGCCTTGTTAATTGATTTCTGCTCCCATTAGTTTGTAGCTCATTTTCAAAGTGCCAGATTCTAGAATTAAACCTTCCACTGCTAACAGATGAAAATCCCAACAGTCTTTCACTGAAAAGACTTGTTAAAGCTTCAACTGGTTTTTTTAATACAACTTTTTCCTCCTTGTTAACAGCTTGCTTTGCTTTAATTGCTGTGTATATAAGAACATTTCCTTTTTAGCACTAACGCTTCTGCAGAGGTGGCATTAAGGTTGGGAGTGTCTCAGAGAAAACAAAGGGAAATACTTGGGCATCCTGAAACCTATTACATCCACAAATTATCTTGCTAAGGTATTTTAAAATATCAGGTGACAAGTATATTTTGTTTTCAAGGAAATAAAAATAAAGTTGAGGTTGGGTAGCTGTTTAAAATGTTACTCTGGCTAGCCATTTGAATTTGTCCAATATATAACAGAAATTACAATTCCATTTTCACTTCCAGGCAGCTCCTATAGGTCAGGTCATACTGCCTTTTGGAGAAACATAAGAGCCAAAGTAACTGCTGGCTGTTATTATGCCTACCGTTGCCCCTAAAGTTGGACACAACTGGACAGGGAAACCTTTACCTTTATCTTACCTGTGTTATCAGTTACATGCAAAGTCTCACTATGACCTAGAGCAGTGGTTCCCAACCTTCCTAATGTAAAGTGACCAGATTTTTTTTAAAGCGGGACACCGACGGGGAGCGGGGCCGCCTGGACGCCGCCATTTGAGTTTTGCCCTCTGCGCATGCGCAGAATGCTGTGCATGCGCAGAGGGCAAAAGACGCCTAATGTCGGTGTCCAGGTGGGGGGGAGGCGGGAGGCCTTTCCTCGCCTCCCGCCTCCCCTTCGGGAGCCGGCAGTGGCTTGGGAAGGGGAGCAGCCCCCAGCGTCTCTTGGCTCTCCTCCTCCCTCCCCCCCACCCGCCCGGGGGTCCCGCGCCACCCGCTGACCTCACGCACGTCCTGCAGGCACTCGAGGATGGCCAGGTTGGGCCCAGCCGCAGGGGGGGCAGCAGCAGCAGCAGCAGCAGGCCTCTCAGCTCGGGCCGGCTGTGGGCGGCGTTGGCAGCGGGCGGGCATCCCGCGTTGACTCCTCCGGCGGCGGCTGGAAGCTGGCGGAAGAGCAGGTGTGAACCCGAGCTGAGAGGCCTGCTGCTGCTGCTGCTGCTGCCCCTGCGGCTGGGCCCCCAGTCCCGGCTGCCCCGGCGGCGGGAAGGCTGCGGCGGCGGCCCCGGCCGGCTGAGCCAGCGCCGGCCCGAGGGCCATCTTGGATGCGACTCCTTCGGTCGGGCGACGTCGGCCATTTCGAGAGGGCGGGGCTGCATCAGGCACCTCTCCACCGTGTCCTTCACCGCTCTCCAGTGCATACCCGGCGGCTTGTGGACCGCGAAGAGCCCTTGCAAAGCCGTGCCCGCCGAAAGTTTAACTCCCCCCAATCTCGCACGCCGCCCTTTCAGGCCGATTTTTGGAAGGAATGCCCTAGTCGTGCATTCTTTCAAAAAATCGGGACTTTTTAGGGGACGGGCGGGACGCGGGACAAATCATTAAAAAGCGGGTCTGTCCCACCAAAATTGGGACGTCTGGTCACCTTATCCTAATGCCGCAACCCATGCCCTGCCCCAGCACCCCCACCGCGACTTACCCCGCCGCTGCAATTTGGGTTCTTTTACCCTCTGCGCATGCACAAAGCATTCTGCGCATGCGCAGAGGGTAAAAGAACCCAAATGGCGGCATCCGGGCGAAGTCTCCAGATCCGGGTGAGGTCTCCGCTCGCTTTGTGTGTTGCCTCTGGGAGCTTTTCGAGCCCCGTCATGAAAGGCGTGTGTGACTTCAGCGGGGCCGGGACAGGCGGCTGCCCAGAGAGAGCCATCTCCTTTGCCCCAAACGCTACAGGTAGACGGGAAAGAGTAAAAGAACCCAAATGGCGGCGGCGGCGGGGTGGGTTTAGGGGCACGTGTTGGGGGCCCGATATGGCCAGGCTTGTGGCAGTGGGGGGAGCTAAGGATGCCGGGGCGACCCCTGGGAAATGGTCGTTCGACCCCCAAAGGGGTTGCGACCCCCAGGTTGGGAACCACTGATCTAGAGCCATGATGGTGAACCTATGGCACGCATGCCACAGGTGGCATGGGAGCCATATCGGAGGGCACATGAGGCATTGCTGATTTTTGGCCTTCTTTTTGGCCGTTTTTGCTCTACCCAGGCTTCAGGGAAGGCTCCTGAAGCCTGGGGATGGCGAAAAATGGCCCAATGTGCCAACTGGAAGTTCAGAAACAAACTTCCGCTTGGCCCATTGGGCCGTTTTTCTCCGTCTCCCCACTTCAGGAGGTTTCCCTGAAGCCTGGGGAGAGCAAAAACAGCCCAATGGCACAACAGGAAGTTCAGAAACGAACTTCTGGTTGGCCTGTTTGGCTGTTTTTCGCTGTCCCCAGGCTTCAGGAGTCCATTGTAAGGCCTGTGCGCATGCGCGGGGGGCAGCAGGGGGTTGTGCGCATGCACAAGGATTGTGCGCATGGGTGGGCATGGGTGTGGGCACGCGTGCACACACAAACACCCTTTTGGCACACAAACCAAAAAAAGGTTCGCCATCACTGATCTAGAACAAGAAACTCTCAGCGATTTAAAAGACTAATACTCCTAGATAAACTATAGACTCTTGAATATGAGATTGAAGATGGCCAAGAACTCCCTTGCCATGACAGAGTAGCTATCTCAGACTCCAGAACCTGGACTGTCTTTTAAAATCTAGAATGCTATCACAAGATAGCACATTTACAGATCTTCAAAATCCTACAACGCTGCCTAGTCCTTTGAATGATAATCAGATTGATGAAACTGCTTTCTTGCTTCCATATCTTGTGAGTACAGAAAAATGATAACAGCTGTTAGATAAATTATTAACTGTGCATTATTCACCAGGCTTCAGTAATTCTTTCTAATCTATTTGAAAAATACTATTTTGAATCTCTGTGTACGTCAGGCAAATAGGTTGCTTTAAAGCAACTATGATTGATGATCTCAATGGGGAATTTTCTTCATATCTCTAAAAAGTAAATAGAATGAAAGATTCAATTGTTAATAAATTTATTTAAGCAAATGGGAATATTTAGATTGTTACAGCGTATAAAGAAACAACTAGTATATATTCACACAAAGAGAAATACTGAAATACCTCCTTGCCAGCAATCAACACCTATCTATGCAGAGATCAACAGGGGATTAATAGCAGACAAACAATCAAGCAGTAAATAATATCCAATCAAGCAACTACCAATTCAGACAAACAATCAAAAAGTAAACAACAGTCTAATTAAGGAACTAGTATGATCCCTCCCACCAACACTGACAGGGCAAGCCACTTGTATGTAAACAAAGAGCAAACTCTATTCCATTCTAGCATTGATGATGTCACTTAGTTGGGTACTGAAACATCTGCAAAAAAGCTAGCAAGCTTGGAAAGTACCAATGATGCCAGAGACATTTATTTATCAAATTTAGAAGGCTGCTCAAGTCTACAAAGATAACATTAAAAGCAGCAGGAAGCAATATAACAAAGACATATTTGGGTGACCATACCTTCATGTTCTCTACTGATTTTACAGTGACTGTCATTAAAATAAATTCTTAATCCTTTTGAAGTTTTTCAGCTGGGTATGCATCCATAACCAACATTCATATATGGTATTTTTCCCCTTGTGCACATAAATTTCTTCACATTTCACCTCTGATGGTTTCTAAATGTAGACATTATTATGGCTGCATAATGATGGGGGACATATTTGTTAGTCCTTAGTTTAATATTACACTAACACTTTAGCTAACTTTGGCTGTTCTAATAAAACTCAGAAGATGGTAGACTTGCATTTCATGGTCAGTTCTTTAAAGGTAAAAGTAAAGGTTCCCCTTGCACATATGTGCTAGTCGTTCCCGACTCTAGGGAGTGGTGCTCATCTCTGTTTCAAAGCCGAAGAGCCAGCGCTGTCCGAAGACGTCTCCGTGGTCATGTGGCCGGCATGACTAAACGCCAAAGGCGCACGGAACGCTGTTACCTTCCCACCAAATTTTTTACTTGCATTTTTTACTTGGTCCCTATTTTTCTACTTGCATTTTTTACATGCTTTCAAACTGCTGGGTTGGCAGAAGCTGGGACAAGTAACGGGAGCTCACCCCTTTATGCGGCACTAGGGATTCGAACCACTGAACTGCCAACCTTTCGGATTGACAAGCTCAGCGTCTTAGCCACTGAGCCATTGGGTCCCGCTAAATTTAGTAATTTCCAGTAAATAGGGCTAATGGACGGAATCCTGAAAAAAAATGTTGAGATTTATACAAACTGAAGAGAAACCACAATATAAGAGTAACCTCAGCTGTATGTCATTTGTTCTCTGATTTTAACAGCTGTAGAACTGTCTAAAAAGCCCCATGGCACAATTATATTAATATGTAATTAATAAATAAATATATTAACTATTAGAATTTTTGAATATTAAGTTGGCGCATTGTCTTTTGATCCTGGAATCAAGTGTGATAATATATCACAGTATTTTGCAGCAGTCTGTAGGAGAAGTTCAAGTTCTCATCTGATTTTCATTAGTTGAAGAAAATGCAGCTTTATACACTCAGTACTGAAATTGACTTTTTCATCAATATTAAAATATAATCTGATTCTTGAGTTGATATTTAATTTATTATGTATTGACACAGAGAAAAACAAAGACAGCAACATTTTGTCAGGGAAGCCATAATTGATTTAGTTGTCCTCTTCCTCCTGAAATCTCATTTTAGAAGTTGGGCTGTATTCAGAAGCAGTGAGGGAATAGCACAAGAGGTTTCTTCCTTATCACTCTGATTAAATGTTAGAGAAAATGTTGATCTAATGCCATTATTTTGAAATTGTTTCATTACCCATGTGCTCCATTATTTTGATGTGGTGTCATTAGACACCTGCATAATTGTTAGAGTTGGATCAATTAGGTGAAGACATATCCTGATTGGGCAATACCATTGATTTTAAAGAGATTATTATTTTGTAAACTTTTGCAAACTTTTAAAGTAAATATTTTTGTGCTGCTTACAGCAAAAATAACATTAATTTTTTTCTGTAATGCGTCACTGCTCTCTTCTGCACAGAACTTAATGCATGTACATAAGTGTCCCACCCAAATTGTTAATTTAGCCCTACCTGGATGAAGCCGAATGTAGGAAATAAATAAAGGAAACTTTCCTCCACTGAAGTAGTGGAATACCATCTATTAGATCTCATCACCTTATTGTAAATTGTATAATTGTAGAAAATGTATAAGTAAAAATTAAACATATACATCTGAGTGGTTGATTATTTATATATTTTTAGACTTTTTATCTTGCCCTTATTATTTTTATAAATAATTCAAGGCAGCAAGTGTACCTAATTTCTAGTGTTAAATTTACTGACAAAGAAATAAAGGGAGAGTAGTATAGATTTATGTTAAGCTATTTAGCTCTCATCAGCTAGCCATACCCTAGTCAATAAAACATAAATTTAACACAAAAATAGTTTGTCGCGAAAGCGACTGCCTGCGAAGGCCCCTGGATTGGGGCTGAAAGGCAAAAACGGAAGCAGTATGCTCAGTCCCATAATTGGGTAGACTAGGTTGCCCTGATAGACTGGTCCCACCGGAGGGGGAATGACATTTTACCTAATTTCTATTTTCTCCACAACTCTGTGAGGTGAATTTGGCCAAAAGACAGAGTCTGGCCCATAGTCATCTAGTTGGCTTTCATGCCTAAGCAGGACTAGAACTCAAAATCGCCTGGTGATTGACCCAAAGTCACCCAGACAGCTTTCATGCCTTTACATTATTGTCAAAGAACCATATATTCCAAGATGTCATTTGTTAGTTGGGTACTATTTTTGTGACCTCTTATTTTAGAATTAATGTCATCTGCAGAAACATGTAAGTATCCGGTATTGTGCTGAACCAGAAGGAGCGTTTAGAGTAGCTGAAACAAAATTTTGCAAAATTCAAATTTAATTTTTTTTCTTTGGACTAAGAGGGACAACTGGTTGTATTATTCAGCATAAGAAACACATTACTTAGTCAGATAAGCAAGAAATGTTCATAACAAACACATATTTAAGTAGGCAACAGCTCTTTTACAGTATATAGCTGTGATTTATAATAGCAATAACACTTAGACTTATTTACCACTTCATAGTGCTTTACAGCCCTCTCTAAGCGGTTTACAGAGTCAGCCTATTGTTCCCAACAATCCTCATTTTACCCACCTCGGAAGGATGGAAGGCTGAGTCAACCTTGACCCTGGTGAGAATCGAACTGCCAAATTGCAGGCAGCCGCCAATCAGCAGAAGTAGCCTGCAGTACAGCACTCTAACCACTGCGTCACCACAGCTCATGAGTAGAATGTTTTGTTTCATTGAAACTTTTTGTTGCTGTTTTCTCATCAGAATCCAAACAGACAGTTGTGGGAGGGGATAGTTTACTTTCTACCTCTTGGCCTGGATAGATGATCTTCCTCTGTTTCAGCATCGATTTATCCCAGTTTAACACAGTTTCTCAGTTACAGCTATAAGGTCATCTAATTCTGAGCAACTTCTTTGGGGGACACGTTGGCAAATGTTCAATATTTCTGTACCGGCTCCATAGCGGGCCCATACTGTTGGGCGCATTCTAAAACACCCATCAGAAATGTCTACAATGCCTAAGGACTACACAACTTGTGTCACTGATTCTTTGGTTGGTAATTCAGAATATAAAAAATTCAGATGAATCTGAAAAGTCACCTAAGCACAGGTGATCTTTCTCCTAAGGAAAACACACATTACTGACATGTAAACCTATGAAAAGCATATTAGTCCTGATCCAATTGCTATAACAACACTGTGTGTGTGTGTGTGTGTGTGTGTGTATGTATGTATACCGTGTGTATATATACATACATACAGTAGATACATACACACATATATACTGTATATTCAAACCAACCCTAACACAATGGTTTAAAACAATGCAATTATATGGCAACACTAAAGAAGTTCCTTAGGATTTGTTTAGGATTTATTTAATTAATATCATTTCCACGCTCACTGCTTCCAGCTGTTCAGTTTCATTAAAATATTACCTGGCAATTTTGTCCGTGCAAGACATTGTAATTAGCTGTTCCCCCAGCAACATGCCATCCCATGTCTGAATTCCATTGGTACATCGAGCTGGAATGGTTCCTTCTCCAGATTCAATCTTCGTTCGAAGATGCCCATGATACTTTCTTACTATGTGCTTAACGCTATTCACTAGGTTAAAAAGAAAAAAGAAAACAGCGCACTGAGAAAGTAACAACAGAACTATCATTTGCATTTTATTTTCTAAAATCTCCAAATGTAAGCAGGTACAAAAGACAATTGTGTCTCTTAACTATCATGCTCCAACTTGTGTACTGAAGTTCTCATTCTTTGAACATCTGCCTGATAGTAAATCCAGTGGTGGGTTCCTACCGGTGCGGTCCACTCTATAGCACCGGTAGCGGCCCGCTGGTGACGTCACAGTACCGGTGCGGTTGGTTGCCGGTGCCTGGGTGCTGCCATTTTTTAAAAAAATTTTTTTTTTAATTTTTTAAAAAAATTTTCTTCTGTGCATGCCCAGAAGCCGAGCTTCCGGCACTGCGCATGCGCTGCCTTCCTACCCCACAGTGAGTCCAAGCAGGGGAGGATGGCTGAGGGAGCGCATGAGATGCTGAAAGAACGGGCGACAGGAGCCTAGGATCATCGAATGGGGAGAAGCATTCAGGCCGGACTGAGCCTCCTAGAAGAACCGCTGCCGCGGTCTTGCTGCTCCCGCTGCGGGGGGCTGTGTTGCGGGTGGGCAATGCCCCCCGCTTCTCCAGCCACTGCCAAGCTCCCGAGGCCCACGCCCACCCGGTCACATGGCTGGCAAGCCACACCCACAAAATAAGCCACACCCACAGAGTGGTAGTAAAAAAATTAGGAACCTGCCCCTGAGTAAATCCCACTAAAGATAGAAGGCTGGTTTCTGAATAAGTGTTGTGTTGATAAAGCAAAATTCTCTGTTCACCTCCCAATTTTATTTCAAATCTCTGCGATGTTAACAGGAAGATTGTATCAGATAACCACAGTATCCAGCAGACTATTATGAGAAATGCCATTCCTTGACAATCCATCTTTCTCGGACACCAGCAATAGAAGTTTCTTAGGAAAGCATTAGCATCTTCAAATGAGGGGCAATATAATTATATTGAATTAATCTTTTACCTGCACCAGGTAAAATTCATCTGCACCAGCTTAATTTATAGAACATCTTCAAAAGCTATCCTAAGCTCATAACATGGTATTCTAAGGATGCAATCCTGAATACATGGAAGAAATTCCACTACATTAAAATGAATTCATGAAGTTGTGTCATTAAAAAAAAAGAAACCAATGGTTAAGAAAAAGAAGGAATGTATAAAATGTATATCTGCCAACTATGAATAATATAAGATATTTGTGTGTAAAAATTCATTAAATGTAACACAGTTTATTTATATTAATATAAGTAAAAACTATAGATTTAAAAGCTATATAGATAATATGGATATAGTTGTTTATTATGGTAAAAAAAATGTAACTTAAATTATGTAAAGTTCCGAGGACAGCTTATTGGAGTTAGGGGCTAAACAGAAAAGCCCAAAATGTTTATTTGTTGTTGTGTATGTCACTGTTGTATTGTTGTATAGTTTTGTGTATTTAATTTATATATATATATATATATATATATATATATATATATATATATATATATATATATATATATATATATATATATATATATATATATATATATATATATATATATATATATATATATATATATATATATATATATATATATATATATATATATATATATATATATATATATATATATATATATATATATATATTTAATTAAATACACAAAACTATACAACAATATATATATATATATAAAGAAACCAAAAACCCAAAGGGTTGGAAAATCATGAATTTTGTCAAAGCATTGAGCAAAAAAGTGGTTGTTATTGAATTTATCCCTCAGCTTTATTGCTGTCTTTCTTCTATTCCTCCCCATCCCCCAACATTTGGCTTTGTTATAATGTATTTTTAAGGACATGTTAGCAAGAATTGAAGCAATTTATTGACTCTGAATGATGCCAACGAATGATTTACAAGAGAAAAAAAATGGTAATGGGAAAAAATAAATTGCTTTAGTAACCTGGGATTATTAAGAACAAATTCATGTGGAACAGTCAAGTCAAACCAGTTCTGTTAACTTTTCTGTCAGCTCAGATCTGGTCATCACCCTCTTCTGTAGTTAAGGATTAGCAAATGCTATTTGCAATTTAATTATTAAGCATAAATCAATTTTTACATACATACAGAATGCATCATTGTAGTCTGTTATATTATTCATATTTTTAACACAAGATAGCATACCATTACTTGTGTTTTATAGAAGAAGAACATTTTAGATGATGGTCGCAGTCTAATAAGAATTCCTGTGGCTTAAGCCCTAAGGGAATTAGGAAAAGACCTTTTAATTGGAAGGTAAAAATATCTTCAATTCCCAGCAAAGTAATGCCATGAGCTTGACTAGTGGATCTCCATCTGCTAAGAAAGCCATAGATGGTGATCAACTTGTTCTATCCTGATCTCTTAATTCTTTGTATTGTGTACTTGTCTTTTTTGAATGCTTATGACTGGAAGCCCAAATATTCCTGTCTGGGAATTATGTTCAGGAAAATAGAGATAACATATTTCCAGGTCTGGGAAGATTAGGGCTAGCATGAAGAATGTTCAAACTATCGCACCATTGCACTCATTTCACATGTAGTAAAGTTATGCTTAAAATCCTACAAGCTAGGCTCCAGCAGTATGTGGATCGAGAACTACCAGAAGTACAGGCAGAATTTTGAAGAGGCAGAGGAACTAGAGATCAAATTGCCAACAAATGTTGGATCATGGAGGAAGCTAGGGAGTTCCAGAAAAACATCTACTTCTGCTTCATTTACTATGCTAAAGCCTTTGATTGTGTGGATCACAACAAATTGTGGCAAGTTCTTAAAGAAATGGGAGTACCAGACCATCTTATTTGTCTCTTGAGAAACCTACATGCGGGTCAAGAAGCAACAGTGAGAACTGGACACGGAACCACTGATTGGTTCAAAATTGGGAAAGGAGTCCGGCAAGGCTGTATACTGTCACCCTGCCTATTTAACTTATATGTAGAGCACATCATGAGAAAGCAGGGCTAGATGAATCAAAAATTGGAATTAAGATTGCCGGGAGAAATATCAACAACCTCAGATATGCAGATGATACCACTCTAATGGCAGAAAACGAAGAGGAACTAAAGAGCCTCTTGATGTGGATAAAGAAGAAGAGTGCAAAAGTTGACTTAAAACCCAACATTAAGAAAACTAAGATCATGGCATCTGGCCTTCTCAATTCCTGACAAATAGATGGGGAAGAAATGGAGGTAGTGACAGATTTTATTTTCCTGGGCTCCAAGATCACCACAGATGGGGACTGCAGCCAAGAAATTAAAAGATGCTTGCTCCTGGGAAGGAAAGATATGGCAAATCTGGACAGCATACTAAAAAGCAGAGACATCACCCTGCCAACAAAAGTGCATATAGTCAAGGCTATGGTTTTCCCAGTTGCAATGTATGGCTGTGAAAGTTGGACCATAAGAAAGGCTGAGCGCCAAATAATTGAGCCTTTGAACTATGGTGCTGGAGAAGACTCCTGGGAGTCCCTTGGACTGCAAGGCGATCCAACCGGTCAGTCCTAGAGGAGATAAACCCTGACTGCTCTTTAGAAGGCCAGATCCTGAAGATGAAACTCAAATACTTAGGCCACCTAATGAGAAGGAAGGACTCACTGGAGAAGAGCCTAATGCTGGGAAAGATTGAGGGCAAAAGAAGAAGGGGATGGCAGAGAATGAGGTGGCTGGATGGAGTCACTGAAGCAGTAGGCGTGAGCTTAAATGGACTCCAAGGGATGGTAGAGGACAGGAAGGCCTGGATGAATGTTGTCCATGGGGTCGCGATGGGTCGGACATGACTTCGCAACTAACAACAACAATAAGATCACTCTTTACCTTCCTTGGTCTCAAGCAAATTCATCGCTATCAGGGACTGTCCATTGTAAAAATTATTTTGAGACAAGGGAAGACATCTTTGGCTTGGGACCTCTGCAGGTAATTCAAGAGGTCTCTACAGATCTTCCACATTACCTTCCCGCACATACCTGAGTTGTGAAAATCTGAATTGACTGAGCTGGAAAATGATCAGATGTTTCAATGGCTTGCTTAATTTTTTGTTTGTTTCGTCCTTATCAACACACACCCAGAATATAGGCCTTCAAGCTATTTTCCCCTTTATCACACTGAACTACTTTTCAAATTTCATATCTCAGATTGTTACCTGGACCCCTGCCTTCAATTCTGTATTTCAAAGCTTGAAAAGCAGAAATTGTAGAAAGGGCAGATGTGAGCGTGCATAAAAAAAGACACTGTCTGAAAATACCAGCAATTCTGGAACCAATTGCACATACTGTAATTTACATGACTTTGATTATACTAAATAAATGTTAGCTGCCAAGAATCAAAGCCCAAGCAGAGGTACACTGACAATCATAATTGCCAAATGCAAACTTGATTCAGACATACTTTTGTCAGACATTTTTCAAATTCACTCCTATTTTAGGCCTATTCAGAAATATCTGAATCCTCCATTTTCATACTTCATATTCATTCTCTTTCATAAAAAAACTATGTGGTTGAAAAGAATCCAATATTTTTTCAGCTCTAAACCTGTCCTGAGGTTAGGCTCCTGTTTAAGATAAGGTGACCAGACATCCCGATTTTGGCGGGACAGACCCGCTTTTTAATCATTTGTCCCGCGTCCCGCCCGCCCTCTTAAAAGTCCCGATTTTTTAAAACAATGCCCGACTAGGGCATTCTTTCAAAAAATCGGCCTGCAGGCACTCGAGGACGGCCAGGTTGGGCCCAGCCGCAGGGGCAGCAGCAGCAGCAGCAGGCCCTCTCAAAATCGGGACATCTGGTCACCTTACCTTGGGGAGGAGCGCTGAGCGATAGGCGGGGAGGCCCGGCCGGCTTCTGTGAGCTCCTTCCTTCCCTCCCTTCGTCCCTCCCTCCTTTCCTTCCCTGCCCGCCTTCCCCTCCTGGCCGCTGCCTGCTCGGGGTCCGGGGAGCACTTCTGCGGGAGACTGGCCAGTAAGTGAGCCGGGGGGGCGGGGGGTTGTATGCTTGGCAAGCCTTCCCAATCCCGGGGCTCTTTTGCAAAGGGAGCAGCTGCTCTCGCAAAGCCCCGCGGGCGCCCGGTTGCAAAGCCCGCCCGCCCGGCCGGCTCTCTGCCCCACCTGCCTGGCGGAGGGCGCTCCCCTCTGCCGGCTCCTCCTCCTCCTCCGCCTGGGCCCTTCCCGGCTGCCCGAGCTCCGTCCCTGCCTCGGCGGCACACTCGGGGAGGAACAGCCGGCTCGTGGTCTCCCATCCCGCTGCTCACCTTTTCCACCAGCCATTCCAACAGCCAGGTGTAATTCAGTATCAGGGCTACTAAAGGGCGACTTGCGCGCCGCCTCCGCGGTCCAGGCTGCCGGCAAAGGGGGAGACATGCGGTCTACAAGCAGAGGTGGGATCCTACCTCTGATTGCCGGTGCGGTTAATTGCTGACTTCGCGGCAGAGCCGAAGATTCTGTTCGAGCCTGCTCCCGTTCGCGGAGCGGGAGCCTTTCCCGGGCGCTTTCCCGGCGGCGGCATCCATGCGGGCGGGGAAAGCACCCGGGAAAGGCTCCCGCTCCGCAAACGGGAGCAGGCTCGAATAGAATCTTCGGCTCTGCCGCGAAGTCAGCAATTAACTGCACCGGCAATCAGAGGTAGGATCCCACCTCTGGGGAGGTGGGAGGCGAGGAAAGGCCTCCCACCTCCCCCCCACCTGGACGCCGACATTAGCCGTCTTTTGCCCTCTGCGCATGCGCAGCGTTCTGCGCATGCGCAGAGGGCAAAACTCAAATTGCGGCGTCCAGGCGGCCCCGCCCCCCCGTCGGTGTCCCGCTTAAGAAAAAAAAAATCTGGTCACTTTAGTTTAAGATGAAAGATGGCATCTTTTCAGGTGCAATCAAGAAATCTCATTCTCAGCACCACCATAATAAACAAAGAATTAAAACAAATATGGAAAGCCGAATCCTAAAAGATGTTATTAACATCTTTGCATAATCTTATCTCCAAAATTTCACTATCTCATACAAAAATGGGGAAATGTCTTAAGAGAAAGCGAAAAGTATTGCGGGGTGTCATAATCTTGCAAAGTCCATAATTTTTAATTAAAATTTAAAAAAGGTTATTTCATTTTGGGAGTTTATAGATACAACTTTAGCATCAAGCCCTGCTGCCAAGCCCTTCAACATAATTTCATACAAATATTAGAGAAGAGAGCCCTTGGGAAATGCAGTTATTTTTGCAGCTGGGAAAACTCGGCCGTGTTTGAAAGGCTTCTGACTTGGGATCTTGATACACAAATCTAAAGCATTACTTACAGGTAGGAAGCAATGCTTGAATCGGAGATACGGAATCATAAGCAAAGCTTTTAATTTTCAGAACTTTTGAAGTTGAAAAATGATTGGGTAAACGTAGATTATTGCCTGAAAATGTACAGATATGTAACATGTAGAACTTACAGTATATGCTCTGCACATAATGACTAGGAGGTCACCCTCAGGTCCACCTAGTTGCAGCACAAAGATCCCTCCCTAATTTTTTTTAAAGGGCTTATCTTTATGAAAACACCTTCATCCCATCACTCATCCAGCACAGAGGCAGCTGTCTTCAGTTTTTATATTTCTTCCCTTTTTCTGGCAGAGGTCTTGCTCTACTAATGACCTGTAGCACCTCATTGGTGAGGATGAGTCAGGATCTGGGATCTATCCTACTCCTACTCTCCACTTGAGCTTGGAATGGGCCAGCTCTCTGTAGCCAGCTTGCCACGGCCAACTCGCTGCAGCTAACTTACCATGGCTAACTTATTGTGGGACCATTTGCCATGGCCAATTCACTGCAGGACAGCTTGCCGCAGGATAATTTAACAATTCAATTTAATTATTTAAAATGAATAAAAAACTACTTTAGCTTTTGTCATTTACACTTCATTCTGTCCTTCCTTTAGCATCCCTTTTTTAATGATTCTATTCCACCATTTCATTGATATTAGTGTAACTCTTGTCTTGCAAGAGTTGGCCATGGCAAATTGGTAACTCTTGTCCCATGGTGAATTGGCCATAGCAAGTTGGCCGTGGCGAGTTGGCTGTGGCAAATTGCCATACACTCACTTGAGGTTGCTGCAGGCATACTTCCTTGGAGCACTGAATTCCATGCTAGTTTGGCTTGGACTGCAAGGAGGAATCTGCCCCTTTGCAGCTTTGAAAGAGCACAAGATCAGTTTCTTATGCGCAGGCTGAATGCTCTTTGGGAAGATTACTAGACCTAGATTAAAAAATAAACAACCTTATGTAGTGAGGGTACTAGCTCAAAGGATCAATTTAAACTGGAAAGAGAGCTTGGTTCTGTCAGTTGTGTGCTCGTGGTGTAATGCATACTGCATACCAGGATAGGAAACATATTGGATTCAGAAATGTACAGGGACCCTGATTTGGTTAGAACTTTGGGAAAAATGGAGGAGATAGGTGGATTTCACTACCTGTCCCCTTCCCTCCATAATTCAAGGCAGTTCAAATTATTGAGATTCTCCAGCAGTTGAACCGATACAAAGCTGGTTTGGATATGAGTAAATAGCTCAGCAGAACTGCAGAGATGCACCAAAAACGTGTGCTAAATAACCGAATTCTGACCAATAGACCATTTGCACTTAATGGGAGCTCCATTTCTTTTGGAATAATTATTTTGAGGGAGTTTGTTCCAAAAGATATTTTTCAAAGATGTCTGGAGCTTTATCATTGCTGCTTAGTCAGAAGTTCTCATCACCCCATGCTTGTTTTTGTAAAAAAATGGTGAGATTGATTTGGATCTCAACAAAGGTCCAAATCTTTGTGATTTTTGCGTGATTTATTATCCCACTTAATTATCTTCACTAATGGTGGGTGGTGGGGGGAGGGAAAAAAGGAGGGAGAAGCAGAGAAAAGGCAGCCAAAGATGTGACTTTATCCGAAACCAGGTGTTAGTCTGACCTAAGCATTAGAGAGGACCAATTTAAAAATCATTTGGTATAAGTTTATGGTGTATGCCTGACTAGACCTTAGATATATAAATCACTGCTCGGAGTTTCAGAGAAAGAGGAAGAGACAAAGAAAAAGTGCCAAATTACTAATATCAGCGAAATACTTTAAATGTATAGAGATAAATCCTTCCCTTAAAAATGCAGTACACAGTCAGTTCAATTATTTCTGTAATAATCTGCAACAAGTCAGCCTTTTTTTTATCATGACAGACAATGCATTTTTAGTAAAAGGAAAATTAAATTTTTTCCTGTTTTTTAAAAAAATGCTGGAAATGAATGGTGATTAAACAGAATCATATGAGTAAAAACCTGTCTGAAATTCACATGTGGCTGACTCTGAAGTTCATTTTCTCTTTCTCACTTCACTGCATCTTGCCTTCCCCCCCCCTCTGTCAAGGGGGTGAGGAGGGGGAGAAGCTATCTTTCATTTTACTCCTCATATACTGGCCTCTGAGTTTATCACCCCATTTTATAAAGAATTGGAAGGATGCATCATGACCACAGCAAATTCAAGTAGGAATAAAATATGCTATAAGAAGATTTCAATGCACTCTTTGGTTGATTCATTGGGGAATACCACATTTTAATACATACTGTTAGATATCCAGACTTCATGGTTACAACCAGGTCCTCCATTCAAGCGGGAAAATGGAGACTGCTGATTGGTTAAGTCATCTGACAACTCCCTATATAAAGGCTAGCTGTCAGACTGGCACGCTGCTGGATTTTGTACATAGTTACAATAAAGAGCTGTTGTCTTAAGCCTGTCTCAAGCCTCTTATGTCCCACGACTCAACAACTAGCAACGAAGATGGGATTCTGAAGAAGGCTGAGCAAAAGGAGCTGACAGAAGACACCGAAAATCCAGCCCGGTGGCAGAGAGGAACGGAGGCCATTTTGCGTGGCAAAATTCGAACTGCATAAGCCAAGATGTCAGCTCCACTCGCCGACACCCTTCAATCCGGCAAAGGAGAACTGGAGGTCCTACATGGCCCGGTTCAGATGTTTCCTGACCTCAGGAAATTGTCTGTCAGGCCAACCTCAGTGGCCTGACAGACAATAGGAAGTGGGCACTCTTCCACAGCCATTGCGGCCATTGTGGCCATGAAGTATTTAACATGGCCGAGTCCCTGTCAGAACCAACACCAGTGGGGATGGTTCCCTGGCAGGCACTACAGAACTCATTACGTTCTGGTGCCCTCTAAGATGGTCAGACGGCACAAATTTTGCTAACAACTACAGAAGGAGGGTGAGTCAATTAAACAGTACCTAGCAGCACTCTGAAAGGCCACGACACACTGCGAGTTCCGAGACCTCGATGACACACTACTAGATCAACAGATCTGCGGGGTTCAAGACCTGTGCCTACAGCGGCGGTTGCTTGCTAAGTCGAACTTGACATTGCAAACAGCCCTGGATGAAGCAAGAGCCACTGAAGCATTGAACAAGGGGGCAAACATGCTGCATTGGCGCGCGGTGCCATCAGCACCTCAAAAAGCGGCACTGGCTGTACATGAAAATCGGTGCCAGGATGAACCCTCGGATGACAGCGAGGAGGAGGTTTTCTGGACAGAACGACGCCGGGGAGCTGACAACTCGAGATTAAAGCCATGTTTAAGCTGCAGAGGGCAACACCCAAGGGCAACCTGCAAGTACAGGGATGCCATCTGCCACCGCTGTGAGTGCCCTGGGCACCTGGAAGGGTCTGCCTAGCCAGCCAGTTGGCTGGAAAGCGAGTACCCTCAGACAACAACCATGCCGAAGCAAGATGGGCATCGCAATGGGAGGCATGGCAGCCCAAATGCTGCACTTACAGCACCAAGGTTCCAGAGACAAACCAGACCAGAATCGGACAGGCGAGCACCCCTAATCACAAAAAAATCCATTTGACTGTACTACTTGAGGGGTCTCCCTGTGAAATGGAAGTTGATGGGATCATCCATCTCAATAATATCATGGGCAGCTGTCAAATGAGCTATTTCCGCGTTCTGCCTGGGACAGCTACAGAACCAACTCTTCAAGCTCAGTGACTAGCAGGGAAATCGAATTCCCGTGCTGGGCTGGGGGAACTTCCATGTGCGGTTCAGCAAGTTCGACAGAAACCTGCCCCTGAGGGTGGTTCACGGCTGCCTGCCTACTCTGCTCGGCCTTAACTGGTTCGACGTCCTGGGCCTGGGAGTGACTGGGATCAATGCGGTGTCCGGTGGCTGCACTGACAACCTACTCAGAGAGTTCCAGGATGTCTTTGGTGCCAAGCTCGGCAAGTATGTGGGCACACCTATCTCATTTAGCCTTGACCCAAAGGTAGCCCCCATTAGACTCAAGCCCAGGTGAGTGCCTTTCGCGCTCAAACCTAAGATCGACCAAGAGCTGGACAAGCTCATCAGTCAGGGAATCCTTGAGACTGTCGATCATGCATGTTGGGAGACCCCAATAGTGACACCAGTCAAGGGGGACCAGTCAAGGGGGTCCGTCCACATCTGCGCAGACTATAAATGCACAATTAACAAGGCCCTCCAGCAGAGCTCATACCCTGTACCCATTGTGCAGCGTTTACTGCACACACAAGGCCCGGGTGCCAACTTTGCCAAGCTAGATCTCACGCAGGCATACCAGCAACTGCCAGTAGATGGCGGAGGCACAAACCATCTGACAGCTCCCTATATAAAGGCTAGCTGTCAGACTAGAATGCTGCTGGATCTTGTACATAGTTACAATAAAGAGCTGTTATCTTAAGACTGTCTCAACTCTCTTATGTCCCAGGACTCAACACATACAGTTTCAAGTAATTTTGGAAGTTTATTTTGAGATTCTTCAGAGTGCTGTTATATTACTGCAATACAGAATAAAAAGCAGTGGAGTGATGATTCTGCTGCAGCAAATCATCCTAATAATCCTGAAATACTGTAAAGATTAAAGAATTTGTTCTGGAATATCTTAATAAACAATTCATGCATTAGTTCAAGATATCTGTGGCTCGGGAAAGTTGTGCTAAGGAACCTATTTGAGACTGTTTCAGATCAGAGGTAGGATTTCAGTCCTGCAACTGTGACTGCCATCTTGACTTTTTCTTTACAGTCTCTTCACATGGAGGATCCTGATTCAGATGTACCTTTTGATTTGTTCACTGCAAATGCCCATGTTGTTTATTAAGTAAAGCACATGGAACCAGCGTCGGGTTCCTCCCTTACCAGTGCCAGTGCACTGCGCGCGCATATCCATGCTTTGGGCGCGCTCGCGATCACTTCGGGTGTGTGCACGCTTGCTACACACACGCGCCCCCCTCGCGAGATTTTGCTTCTGCGCATGAGCGGAAGCAAAATCTCACCAAAATCTCGCTCTCACACGAGAGCGACCCCTTGTGAGATTTTGGCGCAATTTTGCTTTCGTGCATGCGCAGAAGCAAAATCAGCCAAAAATTCACGGAAAAAATAGCGAAGTGCACGGTGGACCGACAGAGAGGGCTCCGGAGCAGTCACGTGCAAATTGCGCAATCGGCTGCTCACTACCGGAGCTGCACACTGGGCAGCTCCAGCAGGAACCCACCTCTGCATGGAAAGTATGAGAATTATGGCATGGAGGAAGTCAGTTCAGAAAGCCAAAGAATGGTCAAGCTCAGAATTGGACAACTCACCATAGCCAACCCAAAGGTGCTTTTTCAACTGGACTTTCTGGTTTTTCTTTGAAGACGTTTTGCTTCTCATCCAAGAAGCTTCTTCAGTTCTGAGCACCTTTGGGACAATCATGACCTGGATGGTTGACTTGGATGACTCCATAGTCACCATGGCCAGTTGTCCTGTAGCGAGTTGGCTGTGGCGAGTTGGTTGTGGCGAGTTGGTTGTGGCGAGTTGGCTGTGACAAGTAGGCCAGGATGAGTTGTCATAGATTAGTCAAGCTGCATCCTATTAATTCCTACTAAAATTCTAGGATGTTCTTGACGCAATTTGATTCCAGAACTGCTAGAGTCCTAGTTCTGATTCTTTTTTCAGATCCAGGAGTCAACTTTCAGTTCAGAGATTTTAATCTTTTTGTGTACCCTAGACCTTTTTGAAAATCTGGTGCAACCTATGGACCCCCTTCTCTGAAAAATGTATTTCAATGCACAAAATAAAATACATGGATATAGATTATATTACAGAGGAAACCAATTCTGCTGAAAGACAGTTATCAGAATATTATCACTTCAATTGTCACATATTGACAAAACTTGCTCACTACCACTAGCTCTTTCTCATCACATCCACAAATAATCATGGAGCACAATTCCACTCAAAAGCTAGTTCCGTATATCCAAGCATTACTTCAAAAATATGCATAGCTATGCAGCTTTCATCTGTGAGATAGCAATCCATATAGTTGTGATATATTAAAATAAGTTTTTTTTGTTAAAAAGCCTGGATTCTTTAAAAATCAGGATAGCTCATGAAAAAAACCTTATTGTACAAGACTGAGGATTTGAATTTTACCTGTCTCGTACTCTGCAGCTTGAACACACCCAGCGTCTTCTCTGGTAATATTGTACTGTTAACCAGAGCATACAAAACATTTGCTAGACCAATTCTCGAATACAGCTCATCTGTCTGGAACCCACACTGCATATTGGACATCAATACAATTGAGAATGTCCAGAGATATTTCACGAGAAGAGTCCTCCATTCCTCTGCTCGCAACAGAATACCTTATACCACCAGACTTGAAATTTTGGGCTTAGACAAATTAGAACTATGCCACCTTCAGTCTGACTTAAGTGTAGTACATAAAATTATCTGCTACAATGTCCTACCTGTCAATGACTACTCCAGCTTCAACCACAACAATATACGAGCACACAATAGATGCAAACTTAAAGTGAACTGCTCCAAACTCGATTGCAGAAAATACGACTTCAACAAGAGAGTGGTCAATGCCTGGAATGCACTACCTGACTTTGTGGTTTCTTTCCCAAATCCCCAAAACTTTACCCTTAGACTGTCTACTGTCAACCTCACCCATTCCTAAGAGGTCCGTAAGGGGCGTGCATAAGCGCACCAACGTGCCTACCGTCCCTGTCCTAATGTTCCCTTTTATTTGTATCCATTTCATTATTCATAATCATGTTTATACTTATATCTGTTATCTAATGCATGCTTGATGAAATAAATAAATAAATAAAAATGAAAAAAATGATAGAGCTAATGTACTTTTTCTAGTTATGCTATAGTTTTTGATGTTGGCTCTACCCAGCCAACAACTGAGACAACTTAAAAAAAACTTTTAGCTGCTTCACTTTTTAAGTAATGTTTTTGCTGGTTTTCCAATTGAAGTTTTGTGGTGGACATGATCTAGAGCCCTTGGTGAAGAATGTAATTGATGTGAACAGAGACTAGGATCTGTCCAGCTTCTATTAGCCAATAGAACAGCTAACCTTAGACTAATATAGGCCTGCTTCTTTACTTCTGATTGTTGATTTACAGGCATGGTCATTTACAGGCATGGTCATTTACAGGCAGAAGATGTCAGCTGGCTTCTAAAGATGCAATTGTCTATGTAATGCTAGATAGCACTTTTCAACTTGCAAGATCTTGGACAGGGTCCTAATATACAAAAGTTTACCACTCTATTGAAACAGTGCTTGATCTATGTTTGAAAAACAGGAGGTAGTGCTGGTTCATTTTTGTTCTTTTTATCCAACCAACCATGCTGCCCTGAGGAAGCACCAGGATCTCTTGCCAAAGATTTAATAGCTTCAAGATGGTTATAAAATTAGGCCAAGAGCTTCTATGCAACCATTTGGCCACTGTCTGTGGACATTTGCAGCCCCGAGAATCTAAATCAGCCTCTATAAAACAAGGCACTGCAAACTTCTGATATGGTTATTTCAAAAGATAAAGCAGAGCATTATTAAATGTAGAATATTTTTTTGTTTAAGTGAGTATCTATCCCCTTTCCTTTTTCTCCCATCCTTGATATAAAAGGGGGGGGGGGGAAGGTGTTTGTCACAAGTAAAATGGCAAAAATGGCCCAATATTTTCATCCTCCTTGGTTTTTCTCTTTAGGGGTAAAACAACATTTCTGTTTCTCTTCCTGTCTTTAGGTTTGAATGTTGATGTAGAAATAATGCAAATTAATCAGAGGAATCAAAATTCTGCACAGGTGGCTTGCTTAGAGATACCAATCAAAACAAGCACAGCTTCAAGGTTTCAAGAGTATTATTTTTAATTACTAATTGCACAGTTCATCTATAATTAACACTTCAGACCCACCGTTTTGAAAATGCTGCAGGCCCCACAGGAGAAAGCATGGACACCTGAGGAGAAAATGCTCACCGAATGAAAAAAATATATAGCGTGATTAAAATAAACAAAAAAGGAGGAAGAAAAAAGGGAAAAAGAAAAAAACAATCCATATAATAATTATAACTACTGTTATAAAATTAATTTAGTCTTTAAGATTATCATTAAATTTAAATTTATATAAAATATGTAGTTTCATCTTCATATTTTTATAACAGAGAAGCTTACCTGAACAAGACCAGATAATTTCTTACAATGTTAACAGCCACCACAACAAAAATTAAAGATCTATCTCTTTTCAAAAATTATTTGAAGAGTCCAATAAAACACGTTTAAATTTCTTAATATCTGGACCTACTTATTCTCCAATACTTGATTGTCAGGATTACAACCAATGCCCTAATTAAACCATGAATCTCAAGCCGAGGTTTAAAAGAAATCCAGTTATTTATTAGGAGCATCATGTCAGCACGTACCAAGTGAAGCCAACTCTGACCTCACTTAATTCACATCTTGGCTCTGACCCTGTTTCCCCCTCCCCCCAAGGTGTATAATCAGTCACATTCCCCTACGAAGCAATTTCATGGGGAAGTCACTCCCTCTGGCCACTGTGGATCTCTGTGGAGATGGCCTTGACATTTGTCGGCTGGAATGTGCTTTGTTTTGACTGAAGTGCAAATTCCTTGATACAGCTGTGAGGCTTGATTCCCCATCCCCCTGCCTATGGCAACTCGAGAGCAGATTGGGAAGTCTTCATGAGTTGACAACTGCATATTCCAATTCTTCATTCCACAATTCAGATATATTGTTAATTGCCATTTACTATGTCATCCCATAAAAAACTAAATTCCATTCAAATTTTGTACCTCCTAAAATTGCAGGCTCCATGGATGCTTCTAGAGAACCTTGGCTGCATTAGTTATTTAAAGTATTTTTCCAGCTGTACATATTACCCAAAAAATATTACAAGTCAATCATATTCATTACACAATCTCTGAATTTTTTTGAAAAAAACATTGGAAATTAACTGATTTAAAATACTTATCATTTGTTAAAACCCAAGTATTCAAACAAAGCACCTTCCTGGCTATTTTAAAATTTGGGTTATTGTACAATGTCAGTATCTCATGCAATTCAGGAAAAAAAAGAATTGCTTACCTATGAATAACCAAATGTGGAAAATGTAGTTCACTGTTTAATAGAACTGAACCCTAATATCAGTCAATATTTCAGAGGTGTTACTCTTATTCTTCCACTACAAATTGTCCAAAGAGGAGAATATTCATAAAAGATCTCATCCCTCCTACAAATATACATGTTAAGTTGAAAATCTGATAGGCTACAGCAAAAATTGTGTCTTTAGTTGTATTGGGACAGCAACCCAGAATTGTCAGCCAGAATTAAGGGGAAGCTGGGAATTTAGAGAGGGAATAAAGTAGTGGAAGCTCAGGATTTTAGGAATTATAGTCTCCATACACCTCATATATTCATGAGAACAAGTTGAAGAACAATGCATTACCCTTAGGAAATGGAAATGCATATGAAAAAGTTCATACGGTGAGCATGATTATTTTGGAAATAATTGCTTCCAATGCTTCATTCATATCGAAGATGATATCTCAATAGAGAAATAAGCAGAGAATCCTGCCAATCTTGACTGATCTCAGAGGCCTATGCAAAGTATTTTAAGATTTATTTACAAACTATTCACAAAGAAATCTTACACCCAATTTGACTTTTGAATTGATGTCAATAGTCAAAACTATGTGATAAAGCCAATCTTCATCTGTACGGTACAAGAGAAATTAATAGCTGTCTGAATAAAAATATGGTAAAAAGAGACCTTTGGCCCTGGTGTATTTATACAACTTAGCCACACAAACTTTGAGCTCTTGCTTAAGTAAATTTAAAACTCAAATGCAGAAATTCAGTCAAGAATAATTGGGCAATGTCGTTACAGAGAACACAAAGTACCCAAGCTGGCATAATATACCATGGGGGCTACACGGGGCTACCCTTGAAGAGTATCCGGAGACTGCAATTGGTGCAAAATGCAGCTGCGCGAGCCGTGGTGGGTGTACCAAAATACACCCACGTGACACCTCTTTTCTGCCAGCTGCATTGGCTGCCTATTAGTCTCCGGTTGCAATTTAAGGTGTTGGTTATGACCTTTAAAGCCCTACATGGCTCAGGACCAGGCTACTTGCGGGGCCGCATCCTGCCACATACCGCCCCACGACCGGTTAGGTCCCACAGAGTGGGTCTCCTCCAGGTCCCGTCAACCAAGCAATGCCGGTTGGTGGGACCGCGGAGGAGAGCTTTATCTGTGGGAGCTCCCTCTCTTTGGAACCAATTACCACCAGAGATCTGAACTATCCCCACCCTGCTGGCCTTCCGCAAAGCCGTGAAAACATGGCTTTTCAAGCAGGCGGGCTAAAATAAGATCAATTATGCCCATGTATGAATGATAAGCTCTTTTAAATTTTTTATAATTGTTTTTAAATCAGTATTATTATGTTTTTTTCCTATTGATTGTTCCTCTTACATGTTGCATGCCGCCCTGAGTCCCCCAGGAGTTGGGCGGCTTATAAGAAGGAATAAAATAAATAAATAAATAAAATAAATACCATCAAAGGGAACTGAAGTTTCTTCTTAGATACCCAATGTACTAATCAAAAGTCCAATTCAGGTAGTCCTTGACTTACATACAACCATTCATTTAATGACCACTTGAAGTTATGACAGCACTGAAAAAGTGACTTACGACCGGTTTTCACAGGTATGACCATTGCAGCATGCCCTTGATCACACGATCAGAATTTGGGCACTTTGTCAACTGGGTTCATGTGATCACCGTTTGTAACCTTCCCAGCTGACTTCTGACAAGCAAAATCAATGGAGGAGCCAGATTCGCCTAATAACTACACGATTAACTTAACAACTGCAGTCATTGGCTTAACAACTGTGGCACAAAATGTCATAAAATGGGGCACAACCAACTTAACAACTATCTTGCTTAGCAACAGAAATTTTGGGCTCCATTTTAGTCATAAATCAAGGATTACCTATATTGCAGTCCATGTAAATTCAAAAATAAGAAAGGCTAATATCAAGTTCCATAAACAAACTAAGGGATCTGAGTGCAGAGATGAACAACGAGGATGATTAGGGGACTGGAGGCTAAAACATATGAAGAACGGTTGCAGGAACTGGGTATGTCTAGTTTAATGAAAAGAAGGACCAGGGGTGACATGATAGCAGTGTTCCAATATCTCAGGGGTTGCCACAAAGAAGAGGGAGTCAGATTATCCAAAGCACCTGAAGGTAGAACAAGAAGTAATGGGTGGAAACTAAACAAGGAGAGAAGCAACTTAGAACTAAGGAGAAATTTCCTGACAGTTAGAATAATTAATCAGTGGAACAGCTTGACTCCAGAAGTTGTGAATGCTCCAACACTGGAAGTTTTTAAGAAGATGTTTAATTTAATTTAATTTAATAAACGTTCTTATGTTGGATAACCATTTGTCTGAAATGGTACAGGGTTTCCTGCCTAAGCAGGGGTTGGGCTAGAAGACCTCCAAGGTCCCTTCCAACTCTGTTATTCTATTCTATTCTATTCTATTCTATTCTATTCTATTCTGTTCTATTCTATTCTATTCTATTCTATTCTATTCTATTCTATTCTATTCTATTCTAGAAGCTGGATTTTATTTTTTATTTTTATTTATTAAAATTTCTATGCCGCCCAACCCCCGAGGGACTCTGGGCGGCTCACAGCATGTATAGAAACATAAACAGATAAAAACAATTTTGTTAAAAAGCCATATTAAAATACTATCCAAATTTAAAAATAACTTTCATTCGTACCCCGCCTGCCGGAAGAGCCAAGTTTTTATTGCTTTATGGAAGGCCAGCAGGGTGGGGATAGTCCTGATCTCTGAAGGGAGCTGGTTCCAAAGGGAGGGGGCTCCCACAGAGAAGGCTCTCTCCCTCGGTCCCGCCAGCAGGCATTGCTTGGTCGATGGGACCTGGAGGAGACCCACTCTGTGGGACCTAACCGGTCGTAGGGAGGTATGTGGCAGGATGCGGTCCCGAAGGTAACCTGGCCCTGAGCCATGTAGGGCTTTAAAGGTAACGACCAACACCTTGAATTGGATCCGGAGACTAATGGGCAGCCAATGCAGCTGGCGGAGAATCGGTGTTACGTGGGTGCATCTAGGTACACCCACCACAGCTCGCGCAGCTGCATTTTGCACCAGTTGCAGTCGCCGGACACTCTTCAAGGGTAGCCCCATGTAGAGCGCATTGCAGTAATCTAGCCGTGAGGTGATAAGCGACTGTGAGAAGTGCCTCCTTCTCCAAGTAGGGTCGCAATTGGTGCACAAGACGTACTTGTGCAAAGGTCCCCCTAGCCACAGCTGAAAGATGTTGCTCCAATTTAAGCTGTGGATCAAGAACCAAGGAGGGACAGTTGGTCAAGTCCTTAGGAGGCAATATCCACAGCCACTCAGTCTTGTCAGGGTTAAGTTTTAGCCGGTTCTTCTCCATCCAGACCCTAACATTGGCCAGGCAGCGGCCCATTACGTCTACGGCTTCCCCAAATTGAGACGGGGTGGAGATGTACAACTGGGTATCATCAGCATATTGCTGATACCTCACCCCGTGTCGTCGGATGATCTCACCCAGTGGCTTCATGTAGATGTTAAACAGGATGGGTGAGAGGACCGAACCCTGCGGCACCCCACATAGTAGGGGCCTAGGGCTCGACCTCTGCCCCCCTGTCAACACCGATTGCGTCCTGTCAGAGAGGAAGGAGGAGAACCACTGCAAAACAGTGCCACCCACCCCCACCTCTCCGAGACGATGCAGAAGGATACCATGGTCAATGGTATCGAAGGCCGCTGAGAGGTCAGGTAGCACCAGGATAGAGGAGTGACCCCTATCCCGGGCTCGCCAGAGATCATCCATCAGGGTGACCAAAGCCGTTTCCGTACTGTAGCTGCGCCTGAAACCAGATTGAAAGGGATCCAGAAAATCAGTATCATCCAACAGTCGTAGGAGTTGGAGTGCCACCACTTTCTCAACAACCTTCCCCGCGAAGGGAAGGTTGGAGACTGGACGGAAGTTCTTTAAATCCGCCGGGTCCAGGGAAGGCTTCTTGAGGAGGGGTCTCACCACCGCAGCTTTTAAGGGCTGCGGGACGGACCCCTCTCTCAGAGAAGCATTGACCAACGCCTGGAGCCAGCCGCGTGACACTTCCCTGGTGGCCGAAACCAGCCAGGAAGGGCACGGGTCCAATAAACAAGTGGCGGAGCTCATAGCTCCTATGGCCTTGTCCACATCCTCAGGAGTCACCGGTTCAAACCTATCCCATATAACTGGACTAAGATCTACCCCAGTCATCTCGGCCTGTACTGCCCAATCAGAGTCCAGGTCTGTCCGAATCTGAGTGACTTTATCCGCCAGAAACCGAGAAAATTCCTCAGCTCTACCCTGCAAAGGGTCACCGCCTTCCTCCTTAGCAAGAAGGGTGCGGGTCACCCTAAACAGGGCGGTTGGGCGGGAGTCAGCGGACGCAATAAGAGCGGAAAAATGCGAGCATTTTGCCGCCCTTATCGCCACTAAGTAAGACTTAATGAAAGTTCTTAAAAGTGTCCGGTCAGACTCAGCTTTACTAGATCTCCATCGTCGCTCTAGACGTCTCTTGTGGCGCTTCATCTCCCGGAGTTCCTCAGTAAACCAAGGAGCCCTCCTGGATCCACTTCCACGCAAAGGCGCAATCCGATCCAGAGCCCCCGTTGCCGCCTGATTCCAGGCGGCGACCAGGCACTCGGATGAACTGTGTACCAGGGATTCAGGTATTTCCCCAAGTTCCCTCTGAAATCCGTCGGGTTCCATTAGGCGCCTGGGGCGGAACCACTTCATCGGTCCCGCCTCCTTGCGGTGGAGGGGTGGTGGCATGAGATCCAACCTCAGAAGGAAATGATCTGACCACGACAAGGGTACTGTGACTAAACCCCTCAGCCTCAGATCATCTCTCCACTGCCCCGAGAGAAACACAAGGTCAAGTGTGTGACCACCCTCATGAGTCGGACCCTGAACTACTTGGGTCAGGTCCATAGTTGTCATGGAAGCCATGAACTCCTGGACTGCCCCCGAGGCTTCGCCGAGTGATGGCAGATTAAAGTCCCCCAGCACCATCAACCTGGGGAACTCAACCGCCAGCCCTGCAACCGCCTCGAGCAGAACAGGCAGGGCCTTTGCAACGCAGCTAGGAGGCAAGTACATTAGCAAAAGGCCCACCTGAACCCCTAAGTCCAACTTCAGAAGGAGTGTCTCACACCCAACAATCTCTGGGGCAGGGCTCCTTCGAGGACACAGATTCTGGCGAGCTATAATAGCCACTCCTCCACCCCTTCCCTGGGGTCGCGGCTGATGCTGAACCGAGAACGCATCCGGGCATATTTCCGAAAGGGGCACCCCCCCTTCCTGGCCCAGCCAGGTCTCGGTAATACACGCCAGGTCCACCCCCTCTTCCAGGATTAGATCCCGAATAAGGGGGGCCTTGTTGGTAATCGACCTGGCATTTAACAGCAGCAGCTTGAGCCCAGGGCCCTGACATCCCTGGTTACCAGGCACTCGGGTAGAGCTAGGTGGAACCAAACCAGAGGGGCCAGAACAAGGAATCGCTTGCAAACAGCGAATTCTCGTTCCCCGAGAGCGGCCTACCCCTCTGCTCCCGCCATACCTGCCTCTGGATGACTTAATAATAGTTTTTTTAAAAAAATAAAAAGAATAGTTTCTCAATTGTGTTGGATATTTGAACAACTGTCCCTGTCCTACTGTCCAATTGTCCTCTTTTATCGTTACTTTTTACTTATGTTTATACAAATTACTACTATACATGTTTGACAAATAAATAAAATAAATAAAAATAAATAAATAAAAATAAACTGATCTTACTTGTTTCTTACATTAAGTTCATCTACATACTGTTTTGGTGGGTTATGTTTTAAATCTGTAGTATCACAGTGCTTAGATAAAGCTTTCTAAACATTAGATTGCTAAATAGAACTTTCTGAATGTTTCAACTGGGCAAGGGTAGCAGCTACATAACTTCCAAGGCTTACATTCCAGGCTCTAAATTGGTGCTCACCAAATGTTTTCCTTTATTATGTAACACTGCCTATCAGAAAATCCTTTTTACTCAAACAGGTAGAACACTTTAAGTCAGTTAAAATGTCCCTGTTGTGATTGGGTAAAGTCTTTGTGTGTTGTTACCCAAAGAAAAATGACTTTTATTGGATTTTGGAGTAATTTATCAGGTTTGAAAAGCACTGCTGTAAATTATAGAGTAGATCCAGATGGCTAGTAGAAAAGTTACATAGAATTCTTCAATAAGGAACCAGATGAATGTAAAGAAGATACAGCATAAAACCCAGGAAGTAATATCCTGCTGATATCCAAACATAGTCCTTGCAAATTTTCAATGGACCATGTCAAAAGAAGGGCAACCAGGAGGCTGAGGAGTCTGGAAACCAACTCCTATCAAAAGCAAATGAAAGTTTTGGGAATATATCAACCTTCAGAACAAAAGATTAAGGACACACAAGTCTTCAAATATCTGTCATGCAGAAGATGGAATCTACTTGTTCTTTGTTACTCGAGAGAACAGGACTAGAACTAATGGATGGAAACTACAAGGAAGCAGAGCAGGACTGGAACTAATGGGTGGAAACTGCAAGGAAGCAGATTTTGACCAAACTTTAGGAAAAACTTATCTCACAGCAAAAGCTGCTTGGCAGAAGAATAAACTGTCTCAGGAGATGAGATGCTCTTGGTTACTGGCAGTGTGGAAGCAGGGGCCTGTTGACCATCTGGCAGGGATTCTATACAACTTCCTACATTTAACGAGAAACTGCCCCATGTATAGCTTTTTTGAGTCTAAAATGTTGTTTTCATTTCATCACCCAGGCTTGAAATTACACATAGTCAAAGCTGACACTTCAGCTCTGCAGGCCACCAAGACAAACAATTAGAGTTAAGTATCAATGTTCCTCTATTATCATGTTTCTGACTCCTACATGGAGACAGTCCCCCATCCAATGTCACCAATTCATTGAGAAGAGTTAGGAATAATTTCCCTATTCCCTCACAAAGGATGTTTATATGGCCTTGCTTAATTTCTGAAAAAAAAAAGAAGTGTCCTGGTATATGGCCAGTTCCTTCCTTTTTAATAATTTATTTTTATTTGTTTAATGAATTTACAAGCAGCCCGTTCTACTTAGTCATCCCACAGCGGGGAATAAAATGGAATAAAAACAATACAGGTTGACTTGACTCGCCTTCAATCTGATCTAAATGTAGTTCATAAAATCATCTGCCACAATGTCCTACCTGTCAATGTCCTACCTGTCAATGATAGAGAGCTGAGGTGGCACAGCGGTTAGAGGCAGTACTGCAGGCCACTTTAGCTGACTGATCCGCAGGTCAGCGGTTCAAATCTCACCGGCTCAAGGTTGACTCAGCCTTCCATCCTTCTGAGGTAGGTAAAATGAGGACCCAGATTGTTGGGGGCAATATAAATATACATTGCTTACTGGTGTAAACCGCTTAGAGAGTGCTTGCACTGTGAGGCAGTATATAAATCTCACAAATAAATAAATAATAAATAAATAAATAATACTTCAGCTTCAACCGCAACAATACACATGCACACAATAGATTCAAACTCAATGTAAACCGCTCGAAACTCGACTGCAGAAAATACGACTTCAGCAACAGAGTGATCAATGCCTGGAATGCACTACCTGACTCTGTGGTTTCTTCACCAAACCCCAAAAACTTTAACCTTAGACTGTCTACAGTCGACCTCTCCCCATTCCTAAGACATCTGTAAGGGGCGTGCATAAGCGCACCATTGTGCCTACTGTCCCTGTCTTACTGTCCTATTGTCCAAATTTACCTGTACCTACTTTGCTTTTGTTTATGTTTATACCATACCTGCTATCTTGTACATGTTTTGACAAATAAATAAAATAAATAAAAATAAACAATACTTGACTTGCGACCATAACGGAGCCCAAAATTTCCGTTGCTAAGCAAGATAGTTCTTATGTGAATTTTGCCCCATTCTACGAACTTTCTTGCCACAGTTGTTAAATGAATCACTACAGTTGTTAAGTTAGTAACATGGATGTTAAGTGGATCCGGCTTCCCCATCGACTTTGCTTATCAGAAAGTCACAAAAGGTGACTCTGGGATACTGAAATCATCATAAATACATGCCCATTGCCAAGCGTCAGAATTTTGATCATGTGACCATGGGAATTCTGCAATGGTCATAAGCATGAAAATGGTCATAAATCACTTTTTTCATAAGTGCTATTTTAACTTTGATTTCACTAAATGAATAGTTGTAAGTCAAGGACTATCTGTACATGTCAAATACCAAGCAGATAATATAACAGTAACTGCTCAGAAGAAGCACCTTTTACAGGTGCTATAGAAGCAGAAGACAATAACTAAACTAACCATAGAATAAGCTGAAGGGAGCCATTTAGGTCAATGTTAACCAACCTCAGCAACTTCAATATGTGTGGACTCCAACTCCCAGAATTCCCAAATACAAAATATAACACCCTATACAGTTCAGGCAACCAAATTAAAACAATAATAATAATAACAACAAAGTTGGAAGGGACCTTGGAGGTCTTCTAGTCCAACCCCCTGCCTAGGCAGGAAACCCTACACTACTTCAGACAAATGGTTATCCAACATCTTCTTAAAAACTTCCAGTGTTGGAGCATTCACAACTTCTGGAGGCAAGCTGTTCCACTGATTAATTGTCCTAACTGTCAGGAAATTTCTCCTTAGTTCTAAGTTACTTCTCTCCTTGTTTAGTTTCCACCCATTACTTCTTGTTCTACCTTCAGGTGCTTTGGAGAATAGTTTGACTCCCTCTTCTTTGTGGCAACCCCTGAGATATTGGAACACTGCTATCATGTCTCCCCTGATCCTTCTTTTCATTAAACTAGACATACCCAGTTCCTGCAACCGTTCTTCATATGTTTTAGCCTCCAGTCCCCTAATCATCTTTGTTGCTCTTCTCTGCACTCTTTCTAGAGTCTCAACATCCTTTTTACATCGTGGCGACCAAAACTGAATGCAGTATTCCAAGTGTGGCCTTACCAAGGCATTATAAAGTGGTATTAACACTTCGCGTGATCTTGATTCTATCCCTCTGTTAATGCAGCCTAGAACTGTGTTGGCTTTTTTGGCAGCTGCTGCACACTGCTGGCTCATATTTAAATGGTTGTCCACTAGGACTCCAAGATCCCTCTCACAGTTACTACTGTTGAGCAAGGTACCACATATACTGTACCTGTGCATTTTGTTTTTCTTGCCTAAATGTAGAACCTTACTTTTTTCACCATTGAATTTCATTTTGTTTGATAACGCCCAATGCTCAAGTCTGTCAAGATCCTTCTGTATCTTGAGCCTATCTTCTGGAGAGTTGGCTATTCCTGCCAGTTTGGTGTCATCTGCAAATTTGATGAGTTCCCCATCTATTCCCTCATCCAAGTCATTGATAAAGATGTTGAAGAGTACTGGGCCTAAAACAGAGCCTTGGGGTACTCCACTGCAAACTTCCCTCCATGTAGATGCAGTTCCATTGAGCACTACACGTTGAGTGCGGTTGGTTAGCCAGTTTTGAATCCATCTGATGGTGTTGCTGTCCATCCCACATTTTTCTACTTTATCTAGAAGTAGGTTATGGTCTACTTTATCAAATGCCTTACTGAAGTCCAAGTAAACCACATCGACAGCATTCCTCTGGTCCACTAATTTTGTCACTTTGTCAAAGAATGTAATAAGATTAGTCTGGCATGATCTGTTTTTGACAAACCCATGTTGGCTTTTGGTTATTACTTTGTTTGCTTCTAGGTGTTCATTGATTCGTTGCTTGATTATCTTTTCCAGAATCTTCCCTGGTATTGAGGTCAGGCTGATAGGTCTGTAGTTTCCTGGATCTGTTTTTTTCCCTTTTTTGAAGATGGGAACTACATCAGCTCTTTTCCAGTCCTCTGGCAGTTCCCCGGTGCTCCAGGATCTTTGAAAGATATAGTTCAGTGGTTCTGAGATCTCATCTGCCAGTTCCTTCAGAACCTTGGGGTATAATCCATCTGATCCTGGTGATTTGAATTCGTCTAGGGTAGACAGGTGTTCCTTTACCATTTTCTTCCCTATTTTAACTTGTGTTCCTAATATGTTTTTTGTGATGCTGTTTTTGATAGGTTGGACTGTTTTTTCCCTTTGTGTAAAGACAGATGCAAAATACGTGTTAAGTAGCTCTGCTTTCTCCCTGTTGCTTGTCACCTTCTTGCCACGTTCTCCCTGCAATGAACCAATTGTTTCCTTGACTTTTTTCTTGTTTTTAATATGTTGGAAGAAGCTTTTTTTGTTACTTTTTACTTTTGTCGCAAGCCTTTGTTCATTGTGAGCCTTAGCTTTCCTCACTTCATCTTTACAGGCTCGGGCTATTTGCTGGTATTCTACCTTAGTTATTTCCCCTTCTTTCCACTTTTTATACTTGTCCTGTTTGTCTTTCAATTTGTCAGAGAGTTCTTTATGCAGCCATGCTGGTTTCTTTTGAGACCTATTATTTTTCTTCTTCATTGGTATTGTGCTAGTCTGGGCTTTTATAATCTCACTTTTCAAAATTTCCCAAGCTTCTTGAGTTGTTTTCCCCTTGAGGATTCTCATCCATGGAATCTTTCCCAAGTTCTCTCAAAGTTTATTGAAATTAGCTCTCTTAAAGTCCAAGACTCTAGTTTGATTTTGTTCTACTGCTTGTGCTTGCATAATGTTGAATTCCAATATTGCATGATCACTTGCCCCCAAGGTTCCTTTAGCTTCAACACCTTCTATCATTTCATCTCTGTTAGTGAGAATTAAGTCCAATATAACTGATCCCCTTGTTCCCTTCTCTACTTTTTGGGAAACAAAATTGTCTGCTAGGTTTGTTAGGAACCTGTTGGATCTTCCACTTGGAGCAGAGTTTGTCTCCCAGTTGATGTCAGGGTAGTTAAAATCCCCCATTACTATTGTGATGTGCTTCCTACATACCTTAGTTAGCTGACTAGCAAAAAGTTCATCTACTTCCTCTGTTTGGTTGGGTGGCCTGTAGTATAGACCTATGGCAATGTCATTTCGCTCCCCTTTAATATTGACCCAAATGCATTCAAGATGATTTTCATTATTGTTGTGCTCTATTTTTGTAGAGATGTAGTTATTTCTTACGTATATTGCAACTCCACCTCCTCTTTTATTTGGTCTGTTTCTTTTAAATAATTTAAATCCCTCTAGCTGTATATTCCATTTGTCAGTTTCATCCCACCAAGTTTCCGTTATGGCAACTATATCATATCTTCCCTCATTTACTTGAATTTCTAATTCTCCCTGTTTATTCCTCATACTCTGTGCATTGGTGTATAGACATTTAAGTCCATTTTGATTGACCCTGTGTTTATTGCCTACATAACCTGTGTTGTGCCTGACTGCCCCTACTTTCTTGCCACCTGTTTGATTAGTGCACATGGTATGGCACTCACTATTAAATGCTTGGCTTTGCTTGACAGCAGAGCTGATAAACTTACCCGCACACACATCTATGTTGTGTACACTGTTAACCCTATTAATTTTAGATTGCTGGGGACAGAAATGATCTGTATCAATTAATTCTCTGTCCCCGCTGTTCAGTTTAAATGTTTATCCAGGAAATCTCTGAATTTAATACCAAGTAGCTCAGTCCCTTTCTTTGATGGATGCAAACCATCTCTTTTGTACAGTTTTTCATTGGACCAGCTGCAGACATCATGACTAATAAAACCAAAGCTTTCCCTTTTACACCACTCCTTTAGCCACACATTAAACTCTGCTACACATTGGCCTTTCCCTTTTTGTTCCTTATATACTGGTAAAACCTCTGAAAAGTTAAGCCTACAACCTATACTACTAAGTTCATACCCCAAGCTCTGGAAGTCATTCTGCACAGAAAGTACATCTTTTTGGGACAGATCATTTGTGCCAAGATGTATAATAGCATCAACATCACAGTCCTTACTGGCATTCTTGACAATCTTAAGAATGCGCCTCTTGTCTCTGCTGGCAGTAGCACCTGGCAGACACCTGACCTCTTTCAAAACCTCGATATCCTTTCCTAAATTTACATCCCTTACAATTGAATCACCAACCAGAAGGTGGCTTCTCTTTTTGGATACCTTGCTGCTCTTGTGTGTCTGATGTGTAATACCTGATTCACACTTTCCACTTTCCAAAATAAGTTCTTCATCTCGGGCCACGATCCCCTGCTTATTTGAGTTATCATTATCACAACTACCTTGACCTGTCGCTTTAGTGTCTTTATTAAGGTCAGCAAGGGCACTATATCTGTTATGCTGGGACAGAGCAAAAGCTTTGTGTTTATGGTGCACAGCTCTCACCCTGCCAGATCCCACAGTTGTCCATACTGCCCTTCTCCTGCGGGATCTTTGTGGTAGAGGGGGCTGATAGTGCGGCAGCTCATTAGTGAGGAATGGCTGAGTTTGGCACTTAATTTCTGCTTGCAGAGCACAGATTAAAGATTCTAGATAGGTAATATGTCCACGTAGACTAGTAATTTGTTTACAAAGAGGACAGTATCCAAATTTGAAAAGAGTACTTCGAAACACAGCTGTAAAACAATTATTACACTGAACTAAGCCAGTCATTTTGAAATAAAATAAAATCACAATCTTAAGCACACTAACCCTGAATGTATTATTACTATTTTTGGTTTATAGTTATATGATTCGCGCGCCGTTAGGCGTGCGGGTTGCTACTTTTTTTCCTCTTTCTCTCAGTCAGAGTCACAAGTTTCAGCCAGGAGCCCCACCCCCTGCTTCTGTGAATTTAAACTGTAATGGAAGAAGTAGTTTACCTGCTTTTTTTCTCTTTCAGTCAGAGTCACAAGTTTCAGCCAGGAGCCCCACCCCCTGCTTCTGTGAATTTAAACTGTAATGGAAGAAGTAGTTTACCTGCTTTTTTTCTCTTTCAGTCAGATTCACAAGTTTCAGCCAGGAGCCCCACCCCCTGCTTCTGTGAATTTAAACTGTAATGGAAGAAGTAGTTTACCTGCTTTTTTTCTCTTTCAGTCAGATTCACAAGTTTCAGCCAGGAGCCCCACCCCCTGCTTCTGTGAATTTAAACTGTAATCAATTCACAACTAGACACAAACAACTAGAGAATAGTTTGTCCAGCCTATTACCACCACTCTGGGCAACTGGTTTCATTGCTAAGATGCTCTTATTGTTTAAAAACATTTGGCTGGAATATGGTTTCCTGTTATTAATCACTTTATTCCATATCCAGTGGTCTGGATTTTTGGCCACTTTTGTGTGATGCATTCTTTTAAATCAGGGATACCTAACTGCTGGGGCATGGATTGGTACCCATCCATGGTCTGTTAGGAAATGGGTCACACAACTGGAGCAGGGGCGGGTTGCTTACTTACCTCGCTGCCGGAGCCATGCACATGCATATCCACACTTTGGGGGCGCATCTGTGCTAAGCGCGCATGCCCCCTCGCACGATTTTGCTTCTGCGCATGTGTGGAAGCAAAATCTCGCCGAAATCTTGCAAGGGGACACGCGTGTGTGTGAGATTTTGGTGCAATTTTGCTTCCGTGCATGCGTGGAGGTGAAATCTCGCCAAAATCTCGTGCGCGCGCGCGTCCCCTCACGAGATTTCAGCGCAATTTTGCTTCCGCGCATGCGCAGAAGCAAAATCGCCCGAAAATCACCGAAAATCACCGGGAAAAAATGGTGGCGTGCCAGGTGGACCGGCAGAGAGGGCTCCGGAGTGGTTGCGAAATCCGCCGCTCCCTACCGGAGCTGCGTATTGGGTAGCTCCGGCAGGAACCCACCTCTGAACTGGAGGAGTGTGGCGAGAGAGCAAATGAAACGAAAAGCACATAGCTCCCCATTCTGTGGAAAAATTGTTTTTCCACAAAACCAGTCCCTAGTTCCAAAAGATTGGGGATCATTGTTTTAGAATATTTATCTGAAAAGCAAGAGCCAGGCTGAAGTAATGGTTAAAGTGTTGAACTGGTACTAAGGAGGCATAGATTATAGTCTCCCTGTAACCATGGAAACATTCTGGATGACTTTGGGCCAGTCATATACAAGGTGCCTATTCCACAGAGTTAGTTTTGGTAGAAGGGATGCTATGTATGCTGTCTTGAGCTTCTGAAGGAAAGATGGAATAGAAATTGACTAAATTAATGAAAAAAGAAAACTTCTCAATCTTTACCTCCCAAAACCACACATTCCCAATTCTTTCAATTTGCTTTAACAGGGAGACAATTTCTCTTAATAGCAATAGCAATAGCACTTAGACTTATATACTGCTTCATAGTGCTTTTACAGTCCTCTCTAAGCGGTTTACAGAGTCAGCATATTGCTCCCAATAATCTGGGTCCTCATTTTACCCACCTCAGAAGGATGGAAGGCTGAGTCAACCTTGAGCCGGTAAGATTTGAACTGCCAAACTGCAGCTAGGAGTCAGCTGAAGTAGCCTGCAGTGCTGCATTCTAACCACTGCGCCACCTCGGCTCTCATCCATGTTGTCTTTCTTTGAACCTATTTTTGTCTCATACTCTTAAAGTATGGTACCTGCACAGAATTGAATATAATATTTGGGGTGTGGGTCTAGCCAAATAAAAAACAAGTTATTATTATTACTTCCTTTGATTTGGAAATGACATTTTTGTTGATGATGTTTAAGATTATATTTGTTGTTTTAACTGGTACATCCCTCTGTTGTTACACATTCAGGTCATAGTGTTATTCAAGTATTATTGCCAAGCCAGGATCCCTCATCTTATGCCTGTGTGTTTCATTTCTGTTTCTTAAGCAATGAACTTTGCACTGACTAACGGGATTGTGCGATAAAACAGGAGTTGGGCTATCAGGAAGTCAATTCTGCTATTTTCAGTCAACTAATCCTAACCTATTGTTATTTTTGTTTTCTAGGATATTAATTTCATATCCAATGTTTTGGAATGCCTGGGGGTTCTAAAGGAACATCTGTATTAGAGCCAGTTAGGGATTTATGGCTCAGGAGAAAGATGGTTAAAATTGTATTTCAAAACACTAGGTTTCTACTAGTTACTATAGGGCAGTGATGGCGAACCTTTTTTGGTTCGCGTGCCAAAAAGGGGGGGGTGCGCATGCTAGCGCGCGCTCACATGCCCACACCCATTCCCTCCCCCCCACGCATGCGCACAACCCCCCATGCTGCCCCCTGCGCATGTGCACACACACACACACCTGCGCAAAGGCCTTACCGAAACCTGGGACGGTAAAAAACGACGAAACGGGCAAACCGGAAATTCGGAAAACACGCTTCCGGTTTGTCCGTTGGGGTGTTTTTTTACACTCCGGGGCTTAAGGAAGCTTCCCTGAACCCTCCGGAGTGCTAAAAACAGCCCAATGGCAAACCGGAAGTGCGTTTTCCGAACTTCCGGTTTGCCCATTTTGTCATTTTTTGCATTCCGGGGCTTCAGGAAGCTTCCCTGAACCCTCCGGAGTGTGAAAAACAGCACAACAGCAAACCGGAAGTGTGTTTTTCCGAACTTCCGGTTTGCCCGTGGAGCTGACAGGGCAATGCCTCGCGTGCCCTCCAATATGGCTCCGCGTGCCACCTGTGGCACGCGTGCCATAGGTTCGCCATCACTGCTATAGGGGATGTCCAAGAATCTCCCTCACCCCTTTCTCTTCCTTGTTCTCCACCACTTCTTGGAATGAGCACATGAAATCAGTGCTCTGTACAGAAATAGGAGAATGGAAAAGGGGATGTTAAAGAATTAGAGTTAAAATGACCCTTCATTGCAAATAATCCTATCCTTTCTGAAGCAATTTCACCACAGAATTTAAAGTCTGAGGCGATATGCAAGTTTACTGATAACATAGACACTTAGATATAGCAGACCTGCTTTTTGGAATATTGATTTTAAGGAACACATAATTATTCACATTTAGAATCATTCAATTATTCCCAATCTTATTAGGTACAATTCTGATCATCCCCAATCCTTGGCTAGGTTGGGCTAAAATATTTGCATTCTGATTAGACCTGGAAATGCACAACTCTTGCCTATTCTTGATTTATATTCTTCTACTAAAGATGGCGGGGTAATGGATCTTTTTCTTGAATTCTTATTGGGGGAAGAGGAATGATACGTCTGTTTCTTACTCCTAGATTACGCATGAACCCAATGACCCAGCTGCCAGTGCTGCAAGCTGATCCTGCTGAGATGGAAGTACCAGAGAATGTGTCTATATCACAACTTTGGCACAGCTGTAGGTTAATAGACAACCAGGAGGAAGGCTGCATGCCGTGAAGATGAAATGGTGTGTTTCAGACCTAACGGGACTGTGGGATAAAACAGGAGTTGGGCTATCAGGAAGTCAATGGCACAAGGCAATACAACATGTTAGCAAAAAGATAGAAAAGCCACCCAGGGGGAAGAGAGGAGAAACAGCCTAGGGCAGGTTTATATTCATTTTCTTTGCCAACCTATCTAAGGTCAGCAAATATTGCAGACCATGGAAGAAAAATGGATTGAGAACAAAGAAAATGAAAAACTGGAAGACCAGAATAAACTTTTTGATGTGTTTAACTAAAACTATTTTTCCCATTTTTCAAAAAAGCAATGAGAAGCCTAAAAATGTACTATTCCTATTACTACAACTGCTACCATTACTAAAAACATAGTCTCCATGGTCTACAGTCTTGTTCTGTCCATGTATTTTGAATGTGTGATACATACTTGTTGAGATAATTTTTTTTAAAAAAAGAGTAGGATGATTTTTTTCTTATTATTTCAGTGGGGAAGGCTAGAATAAATTAAATAAATAAATAAATAAGTGACAAAGGAAGGAGTAAAAAGGCAAGTAGAATGAATAAAAATGCAATCTTCCTTCCTTCCTTCCTTCCTTCCTTCCTTCCTTCCTTCCTTCCTTCCTTCCTTCCTTCCTTCCTTCCTTCCTTCCTTCCTGAGCTGTGGTGGCAGAGTGGTTAGAATCAAGGGTGGTATTCACTTACCTTCCCTACCGGTTCGCAAATGTGAATACACGCGCCTCCTCCGCGCATGCGCAAAGCCTTCTACTCATGCGCACAGCATCATAAACATGACATGCTTACATCTGGGCGGGTAGGTGGGGCCACCCGCAGTAAGCATTACCGGTTCGCCCAATCTGGATAGAACCAGCTGAATACCACCACTGGTTAGAATGCAGTATTGCAGGCTAATTATATTGACTGCCAGCAATTCAATTCTCACCAGCTCAAGGTTGACTCAGCCTCCCATCCTTCCGAGGTAAAACGAGGAGCCAGATTGTTAGGGGCAATATGCTGACTCTGTAAGCAAACTCTTTGCTGTAGCCTACCTTTGTAGTTGATTGTTGATTGATTAAGGTATTGTTTCCTGCTTGATTGTTTGCCTGGTGTTAATTCCTGCTTATCAGGGTGTTGGTTGCTGGAGAATACATTCTGGTCTTTTTGTTTCTTTCTTAGCTTCTTATTGTCTCTTTTGAATGATGTGTAAATGTGGTTTCTCTATACAGCTGATCCATCTGAATGCGAAATGTCCAGAAATTCCTTAGTGGTTTTGAATTTAGCTTGGTCTAGGATAGTGATGATGAACCTATGGCACGCGTGCCACAGGTAGCACGCGGAGCCATATCTGAGGGCACATGAGTTGTTGTCCTATGTCAGCTGCAGCGCGCGCCAGCTCAAAAACGGGCCAACGGGCCAACCGGAAGTTCATTTGTGTGCTCACTCTCAGCTTCCTTTTCACTGTCAGAGGTCTTCAGGAACTTCTTCAGCTTTGGACAGTTGCAGCCAGGCCTCTCACATCTCGGCCCATTTCTTCTGCAGCCGGGAAGGTTTTCCTGAAGGCCTCTGCAGCCGGCAACAGAGCTCCAGATCAATCCGGAGCTCTGCAGAAGAAATGGGCCGAGATGTGCGAGGCCTGGTTGCAACTATCTGAAGGTAAGTAGTAGGGCAGCTCCACTTCCTTTCATTTCCAAACTTCCAATTGGCCCATTGGGGTATTTTTCGCTGTCCCCAGGCTTCAGGAGGTTTTCCTGAACTCTGGGGAGAGCGAAAAACAGCCCAACAGGCCTAATGGAAGTCAGGAGGCTTCAGTGAGGCCTGTGCGCATGTGCGGGGGGGAGGCAGTGGAGGTGGGTTGTGTGCATGCACAGGGCATTGCATTATGGGTGTGGGCACCCAAGCTGAAAAAGGTTTACCATCACTGGTCTAGGATGATCAATTTGTCAGTTGAAACTATGGTTTAGTCTGTTCATGTGGTTTGAGATTAAGAAGTTACATCACATGGTCAGACTGTCCAAAATACATGGACTGGACAGATGTCCAGAACACAACGGACAGAATCACAACACATGGACTGACTTGCAACACATGGATAGACTGTTCACAACCCAGGGACAAACTCACAAACACATGGACTGACTCATATTACTTTTTGTTTCAGTTCTGTTGTTAACTTTATGGCTAACTTTGTATAAAAATATATGAAGTTTCTGCACTTCTCTTGGAGAACGTAGAGCTCAGCCCAATAAGTGAATGGGGGAACAGACTTATGCAACACATCAAACTTTCTCAGGTCCATTATGTAAATTCTCAAAAGAAATGGCCCTCAGAAACCTGTGCCCTAGTTTCTTGAAACAATATCATTTATATATTTTACCTCATGATTAAAAGTCTAGGGAGGAGCCTTGATTATCTGGAGGGATTTTAAATGTGTCATTGAAATACTGAGGTGGTACATTAACATACCCTAATTTAATGGATAATGCCTTTAAATCATTGCTTCACAAAAAGAAGGAACCGTTCCAAACTAAGAAAGCAAAACTTCCATTAACTAGCCACAGACAATTCAGAGGACTCATGAATGTAAAGCATATCTTTATAAAAGCAAATTACAAAGAAAATGGCTTGCCAAAGGAAAATATGCAAATGTAAGTTTTAAATGCTGTTAGTGAAATCTGTATGGTAAAGCTGGCTTCAATCAGTGGAATGAGAAAAAAACCTGGTTTCACTTTGGGGTAAGGTCAAGGATGTGAACTAGAGGGCCCAAAATATTACTTTTAAAACCTTTAACTATACAAATCCAGGTGGCTACAAAAATTGTGGTTTTCCGTATGAATTTGCATAAGATTTACTATCCATAAGAAGTAAGGTATTTGCTATAATGGTAGCAAAACTCTGGATTTTTGGATTTTCCACTTGTTCTAATTCAATACAAAATGTTTCACCATCAAGTTATCTTGTTTAGTGTAATTTTGGGTAATAGTAATATAGATGCTTCTAACAAAAAATCTGAGACTTAATTTAAACCATACTTTTGAATCTGAATTAAGGACCTAGTTGATTAAACATACCTGTAGTTCATTCCAATTCTGAGAAACTAACTTGAAGGTGCAAGTAGCAAAATAGATTTTTTTTTTCTAGAGTCTGTTTTCCAGTTTCACAACTAATTTTATGTTATGTTCATACACTGTGCTAAAACAGAGTGTGGTTTATTTGACTTTTGGCTTAATTTGCCAAGGGAAAGCCAACTAATACAATGTGTGAAGCCAATCTATTATGCTTTATTCTTATTTATATAAGAACGTATTTATATGGTAAACAAACCACAGGTTTGTTTACCATAGGGGTGAATCAAGCCTATGTCTATCCCAATCCACTGAGAGAAGTCAAGTTGCATTATTTTCATAAGTGATGCCTACTTACAGAACAAAAATGTTGACAGAAGATAGAAGTGGCTATAAAAGATAGAAAAATGGAGAACAAAACTAGAGAAATACAGGTCTTACAGTCAGATGTGATTTCATAGGGGGAATTGAGGCGTGCATCTCCACAAGGTGATGTGCTCACGTATAAATGGAACAGAATGTTCTCTTTTAGCCTGTAGCCTCCCTCTTTTAACCGCACAAAGATTGATCGCTCGCTGTCTTCTTGTTGTCTGCTAGGATCACAAAGAAAGGTTGCAGGTTATTTTTTACATTCTAAATCAGAACTAATTCTTTTCTCCCTATGGGTTAGCTTTCAGACTCTTTGTTATATTCTCTTTATGATATCTCATGTAAGTTCTCTCTAGCAGATGCTTTTAATGAACTCCACAATATCGCAGGGATTACAAATCTTTAGCAATCAAACTGATAAACAAGTCAACAAAAATAATAAGAAATATCAGAAAATTTGTCATTATTAATTCAAACAGTCATAATCACTTTTGTGCCATAACATGCCTTTTAAAAGACAAATAATGCAAAATGTAAACGTTGAATGGGCTTCAACATTCTATTGCAACAGTTAAATCTAACACAACCATTACTGTTTGCCACTCATTTCAGCATTAGCACAATCTATAGAAGCATTACATACTGGTCACAGTTTGTTTTGCAAATTCAAGGAGAAAGTTGATTCAAAGAGATGAGTGGTAATATGGTTCTGTTCCTTATTAACAATTAAAAATATTTAAGTAGTAGATGGGAACTGGGAGGCTGTAGATAACCTAAAATTTCTCCTTTTCTATTTCTTTAAAGAGAAGTATGATAAGAGAACTGATAACTATTATTTTTATGAATAGAATGGTAACAACAGCAATGCTCAAATGTCACAATGAATGACAATAAACAGATTCCCATGATACTAACAAACACACCTTGACATCAAGTACATGCCAGAATGATGTCATTAGGCTAGCAACACTTGCCATGTGGGATATCATTTGCCCGCTTAGCTATCTCCTTGATGCCTATAGACACATACATTCTATAGTTGGGGCATGTGATAGAGTAATTTTCTTTGTAGGTTTATCAAATCTCAAGGTCCAAAATGAAGCATATGAGCATGCTTATTTGTATACTTTGCATATTATTTGCATAGTGTTTTCAGTCATGCAGTTTCAACAACCTCAGCCAATCTCCTGGGTTGAGTTTTACCATTTCTTGCCTTCAATCTCTTGTAATAGTTTTTTTTAAAGTTATTTTTATTCTGCTTATAAAACAAATATTACAAACGCAGTTCTTAAATGGAGCTGAGCAGGATATCCAGAATACCATGGCAAAAACACTCTTTGACAAAAAAGAGATTGCTGTATATGTTTGATACAGATGATGGGCTAAAGCATTGTACAAATGTTCTTAAATCAATTAAAAATTGCATTAAAAAAAAACCATCAGTCTTTTCTATTTCTTCCTTTTGGGTCCAGAATCTGCATCAACTTTTAAGTTATTACTAAATTACACATTCATTATGATTAGAAGACCATTGTAAGAACCATCCTGAAGTATGCACTTTTCACATATGCTCTTCCTGTGGAATTGGGCAGGTTTCAATTATACAATTTTATTTATTTATTTATTTATTTATTTATTTATTTATTTATTTATTTATTTATTTATTTATTTATTTATTTATTTATTTATTTATTATTATTATTTATTTATTTATTTTGTCAAGCATGTATATGAATACAAACGAAGTATAAACATTAATATGAATATATAAAGTACAAGCATGGTTTTGAGTACATGATATTTTACGAAATACATGGGGACTTTAGGACAGGGATGGTAGGCACGCTAGTGCGCTTATGCACACCCCTTACAGACCTCTTAGGAATGGGGTGAGGTCAACGGTAGACAGTTTAAGGTTAAAGTTTTGGGGGTTTGGGGAAGAAACTACTGTGGTAGCCTTTACCCTAGACGGCGTACAAAGGTTGCCTTTCATTGTTATGTTAAAGTGAAAGTTTTCCTGATAGCAGTTTATTAGCTTGGATATAATGGAATCCCGATGGAGGAAAAGCTTCTTTTAACCTGGGAGGAAACTTTCTATGCCAGAGTTCAGCTCAGTTCAGATAGCTGTTGCCCAATATGTCAGAAACTAAGAATGAGATGCTGATCCAAGCAGCAGGTTTCACTTGGATACATTATCCAAAATGGTACTTTGAACCTTTCTTCAGTAGTCATGTTAAATATTAAATTTATTTAAGATAGAATACGAACTAATGCATGGCCAGTGGCTCTACCAATCAGCTTTTTGCTGTCACCTCCTAGAATTCTAGGAGTGGGAAGGGACAGGAAGAGGAAGGAGAGGACCAAATGTCACAGAGGCAAGAAAATGAAAGAGAAGGAATCCCAGACAAGAACAGATGCATTTCCCCCCTCTATTCCATCTTCCTTACAGACATGTAATTGCATAATTTGCCATGAGATATGGAGAAGGTAAGATGTTTTCCCCATTTCAACAATAATTGCTTGGAAGACTATTTTTCTGGTAAGAATAAGGTACATTGGACAAATCCTAGAATAAATGCATTGTGAATAAGATTAATCTCTCACTCTGCAATACTTTGACTTTTGTATTTCAGGATGAATTATGGTTCTCTTTCTCAGTGTGTGTGTGTGTGTGTGTGTGTGTGTGTGTGTGTATGTGTGTGTGTGTGTGTGTGTGTGTGTGTATCTGGGTCAGCACAGGAAGAGCTTTGGCTCCTGGCTAAACAGAGAGAGTCATCTGGACGAATTGTTGTGAGCAGAATTTTCTGCTGTTGGGAGAATTCCACCACAAAACAACATAGCATTGATCCAAATAACATAATAACATAACTGAATGTGCTATGAAACTGGATCAATACAGAAGCATAAGAAACAATGATTACAGTTTTATCCTTAGAGGCATGGATGCCATGCTTAACACAAAGCAAGCAGAAGGACTGCTAAATGAAGACAATAATTTAACATAAGACCAAGATGGGGTTGAGGAGGGCTGGGCTGAATGGGGTTCAGAGGTTATGCAAGCAAAACAGATATGTAGACCGGCTTTGTTTCATTGTACTTTTGAGATATGCCTATCACCTCTTTTATTGCCATGTGAATTTCCAGTGTATTTATATCCAGTGTTATCAGACAACCATCTGGTTTTAAAATCCCTTTCTCCAAAGCAACACCAAATATAACCTTAGGGGTGCCACCTAAAGACAGTTCCACTTGATAGGGCATTTTAAATGCTTTCATCACCATTTGTTTCTTAGGTTTGCTGACTCTCCATGGGCTGCTTTTATCGAACTGTATCCTTTGTGAAAAAATTATGCCTTCTTTACACTCTCCTGCAGGGGGATCCACTCGGTTTGCTTAAAGTCAAGATGGCCAGTACAATCAATAGAAGCAATGTACAAAAAACAAACCCAACCAAAAAAACAGGCAGATCTTTCCTAGCATCCAACTTGGATATTTTCGTCTAGCAGACTATAATGTCAAAATGATGACAGCTTTATAATGTCATTATTGCACCTATGCTACCATTGTGTAATTGTGTCTTGGTATCTGACACAAATGTGTAAGTTACAGCATTTGCATTATGATAGTGTCACATGTATATTGTTATTTGTCTGCCGTGGCTTCTCACAGACACTCTTGCTTGTTTGATAAAACTCAAAATGATGTTGGTTGAACAAAGGATCCATCTAGGCACTAGGGTTTGGTCTCATTATTAATATCAAGATTTTAAAGAGTGTATAGTCATTGTATAAATGAACTTCTCTAACAAAACTATTAGACCAGAGGTGGTATTCACTTACTTTCCCCACCGGTTCACAAATGTGAGTGCGTGTGCGCTTGCTGCAGTCATACGTGTACCTTCCACGCATGTGTGTGGCCTTCTGCATATGTGCTTTGCTTGTGCATGCAGCTTGCACGCATGCACGTAGCTTCAAAACATGCCTAAATAGGACGGCATAGCACCGGGGCAGGTCGCCAAACCGGTCCGAACCGGCTAACAAGGCAAGCAGCCCAAGTTCAAATCCTAGAAGGGTATGGCTAGTTGATGAGAGCTAAATAGCTTGAAATAGATATATACTAGTCTCCCTTTATTTCTTTATCAGTTCTTTGTAAGTTTGAATATATATACACAGTATATATTTATTAATCATTTGACAAATATAACATCCAGCAATCCAGGAGAAACATATTCTTAGTATGTCTACGAAGATTCTCAGTCATCCAGGTCATGGTTATCCCAAAGGTGCTTTTTCAAGAGGCAACTGGACTTTCTGGGTTTTTTTTTGAAGACACAACACAGTCCTTTCAGCAGTTCCAAGAAGGCTCTGCACCCATTTGCTCAGGTGACCCTGAGAACACAGACAAACCTCCAAGTGGCCTCAATGAGTCTCTAAAAGAATGCAAATAACCAGCTGTCCGCCAGGAATATAAATCCTCCATTCCCCACCATCCAGTCAGAGCTGAAGAAGCTTCTTGGACAAGAAGCAAAACATTTTCAAAGAAAAACCAGAAAGTCCAGTTGCCTCTTGAAAAAGCACCTTTGGGACATTCTTAGTATAAAAGTATAAAAAGAATCCCAGGTTGATCTTCTTACATCACTAGGTTTAGTTTAGTTTATGCTAAACTAAAAAAAATTTTTTTTGCCTGTCTTTCTATTTATAAAATAGCTACTGCAAATTAAAGAGCTTTTTTATTACTTCGTTGCATCTGAAATGCTTCTCTATGTATGTAACCCACACATTCACAGGCAAGTTACTAAACAATATTTTATTGAATGATATATGAGCTTGGATTTATCTACTTAATATAATTATCTTGGGAAGACATAATGATATCTTAATAAATGATGCAACTTTACCATTTATACAATTACATCATGTTGTGTCTTTTCTTATCAGTTCAGAAGCCCATGCTACTTAAACTTCCGTTTCCCATATTGCCTCCCCCACCAATAGAACTAAACCAGCTATGACGTTAATTGTATTAACGTAACTAATTTAGTTAATTTTTCTTTTCCCTGTCATGGCCCTCTCAAAAGAAACAAAGAAATCAACCAACCAATTTCATTTCTGAAAACCTTTTGTATTTCAAGAGCAACCTCTATTTGTTTGTTTATTTGTTTATTTGTATTTATATGCCGCTCGATGCTAATAGGCAATTTCTTTCATCATTATCAGCAACTGTTCAAAGAGATTTAGGGCTGTACAGATGAAGAAAATTCTTTCCCTAATCTGAACTTTGATTCTGCTATTTACAGTACATAATAAACAAAATACAACCAATCCTACAACTGAAGTCATGTCTAGTTTTAGACCAGGGCTGTCAAACTCGCAGCCCACGGGCCAGATGCATCACGTACTGGCCATGGCCACGCCAGGTTTAGTGAAGGGGGAAAAGTCGTTATATGTCATGTGACAACCGTGACAACGTTGAGTTTGACACCCCTGCTTTAGACAGTCCTTGTTGATGAACTTGAAAGCTGTCTTGGGGAAAAGCAAATGTGGTGTTCCAAATGTTGCCAAATTACAATTCCCAGCAATTTCACCCAATCTGAGGTAAAGAAATTTGTGATTCAGCAATAAATGGACTGGCCTCATTAGGCAGAAAAATAAAGCGGATGTTTCAACTAGCAGAAAGGTTGGGACTAAATTTCCAATAATCTTCATCCACAGAAGGAAGATGGAGGTATGATTAAATATTCAATCGAATAACATGTAAAACGGCATACATGGAGATATGACATCATATAACACCTCTCTCTCTTTCTCTGAGAGTTTAAGAGAAGATAGACTCTATGTGATTTTGATAGATTTTATACATCCCTTCCGGTCACACTGCTAAGCACCAAGACGTGGATAGGGCCTAAAGTTATACCCATCTAAAATGCAATGCTCCATGAATACAATTCCCACTAGAGGGTATGAATTCCATAAAAAGATCTGGCCACAAATGTCTGATGATCTTAAAAGAGGACAAAACTGCTAATGTTCTGCTTCCTGATAGTCTATCTAAGTCAAATAACATGAACGATACAAGGTTAGGGTAGACTGGGTTGCAATAAGGCATTAAAAGTCAAGAAACATTTAGACCAGATTAATGCTCCAATTGCTGTTTTATGCTATGAATTTTTCACAGACAGAGGGGATTATTATTATGCACTATTGAACCCAAAGGACTGCTATCTGTTTCATGTGCCAGTGGAGAGACCTTTTATGCCCAAAAGTGCTTTAATGACAAGCTGAATACAAGAAAGAGTATTCATTGTAAATAGCTTTCCCAATATGACTCAACCAGAGCGAAGGAAGAAAATGCCTATAATGAGAAGGTAGTTAGTTTTTCATTCTCAGCTATTCCCTGATTTTATCAGGTCTTGATTAGTGTGTTAATCAGATACAACCAAGAGGCTTCATGAAACATGACTTTATTATGAATATCTAATCACTGTTGGAGAAAAACAGCCAACATAAAAGAATTTTAGGCAGCCTTGTATAATTACGTAGCTCTACATAGTTACATAGGATTCTCCCTCCTCTGTTAAGAGGAGGGAGAATCCAAAACAGCTCAGTGATGGTGAGTTAAAAGACAACTCAAAAATTTGCATTAGAACTTTCTTATTTCCATCTAATTTAATCCATGGTTCTTGTTGTCTGAATTTAATAGATTACTACTATGAACCCAATGATGCAATGTAGTTACATCAAGCTAAAATTAATCCACTATCAGACAAATGCGAGAAGGATGATGGTGGTGAATTGGGGCCTTGAGGAAATTCTTTTTGCTGCCTGCCCGAGGCTTCCAAATTCAGAGGTTGTCAAAACTTGGCAGGCTAGAATAATTGGTTTTTGAACTTGTAGTATTTATAATGATCAATATTTTATTGGCTACCCAAGGCTACAGCTGAATGGCAAGCCTGTGAATTCAGAGCACTTAAAAAATCAAATATATTTCATGCTGTTATTTCTCATGCCATCCTCCCATTTATATTTATTGATGAATCAAGAGCCATTTTATCTACATCATGGGTTGAAGACGGTGAGGCAAGAAAGTTAATGTTGGTTCTTTTACAACTACTAGAATTGAAATGCAGCTGCAAGTTGGGTGCTTCAGGGGATGATGGTTGGGCTTCTTTCTACATGGTGTTCTTGTAAGTTGTACTGTATACTAGCTGAATCTCATTGGGAACATACTGCATATACAATAACATTTGGATGAAGTCACACCTTGCTGACCAGCAAAGCTATTTTATGAATATCAACTGATATTGTAAGCAGGCCAACTGGTTGGTTAACTGGCAAGCCTTTGGTTTTTATTTCTTGTAAGCATCAGAGAACTGAAACAATGACCAGAAGAAGAAAGAAGAACAATGGATGTAGAACTTGCTACTACAAAATGTAGCAGTTGTGGGCATGAATCTGGATATCTTTAAATGCAGAAAAGACTAAAATCATATCTGCCTGTCAAGGGTTGCTAGTTATGATTATGTGCCATCAAGTTGATGACTCTTAGCAACCACATATATTTTTCCCAGGAGCTAGTTTATATCCAGATATAAATATTCCAGTATGCTTCTAAGTACGATTGCTGTAGAACATGCAAGAAGATGTTATTGCCATGATATGGTGATGAGTTTCTCACAAGCCCATATTGGTGTCTCTGGATGTAGAGAATGCTGGATGAAGCAACCTGATCCAACTTTATCAATTTTGATTGTGGTGTGTGTTTGTGTCTAGGTTGATCATTCCTTTGCAACTTTTCAGAAAGATGACATACTCTTTCCAACATGTAGTTTTGTTTTCTAAAATTCTTTTTAGACTCCTTGGATAATCCCCCTTTCTCTGAGTATTATCTAAATGAAACTTACCTCAAGTGCAGCTCCAACTGTGAGTAAAGGAAATAAATGAAAGCTCTCCTAGCCACAATTTCTGCATGGCAATCGTTGACAACGAGTCCTTGATCATTTAGGTATTCTCCATTTAGGCATTTGGTGCCTGAAGAGAGCACAATAACCTGAGCCTGCTGAATGTCCATACCTATGGGGGAAAAAAACAGCACACACAATCAAAAGTTCATAATGGTTTGAGATCATGCTTTCGTGTAGCACCAGAGATAGTTCTAAATGGGTAATTACTTGGGGATAAACAGCAACCATTGTTTTCATCACATGTATATGGTGCAATAATGAATGATCTGTTTTAATATGGACCACTAATTCCCATATCCAAGTCAACCAGAAAGTTTACTTTTTAAATCATCAACCAGATAGGATACATCCCATAAGGAAATAATAAAGACATTCCTGCAACCCAGATGAACAATAATCTTCCAGGGAACTTTATTTTGTTGTTATCACTGCTGTTCCTTTTTTATGATAGAAACATACGTCCTATATACTGTGACTTTTCATTTCCTTGGGATTGCAATGACTAATAAAAAGTGAGTTTTAGATTGTCTTTTCTTTAAGAATCATGTATATTTCAATGCACAAATCTCTAGTTCAACTACCGAACATGCATTTCTTTATAAAATGGGAACAGTTATCAGGGCTGAGCCCCCTTGCTTTGCAATATGACTGAAGACCCATATATCCTTGAGAATGTCCACTGCAAGTGGAATTTGCCAGGGTGTTTCCTCCATAGTCACCTCTCTCTTTTGGGACAGTGCACTCCAGAGATATTCTGCACCAGTTCTAACTTCCAAGGTCCCTTCCAACTCTGTTGTTGTTGTTGTTGTTGTTGTTGTTGTTGTTGTTGTGATGATGATGATGATGATGATGATGATGATGATGATGATGATGATGATGATGAGAGCTATGGGCATTCCCAAATTCCAGGATCTTCTTGAGATCTCATCTGGTGAAGTCCTACTAAGAGGCCAAGGTTCAAAGTCATAGCTAGGGAATAAACCAAGCTACTTAGATCAAGCTACTTCACTGAGTTGTTTTTGTGAGAATAAAATTTGAGATTCACATCACTGCAGCAGTTGTTGCATACATAGGCAGGAGCTTTATATTTAAACATTTCACAAAGTCTGGTTAGAAAAAGCATAGTATGTTTAGATGCCCTCAAGTATTAAGCTATAAATGGTTGAAAGTAATTTGCTCATAATCTCCCTCAGCAAACAATTGCTTTGTTTTATTCTTGTAAACTAGGTGAAGGATGCTGTAGCCTAAGTAAAACCCAAGTAATTAAATAACTATTAAAAAGAATTAATCTCAGGAGATGGGCTGCTTTAAAACTAGATGCGCGTGCACTAACATACACATTTTCTATTTTTATCTTGCTTCAACCCAATGTTTGCTTATTAAAAGACTCACTTTCCCCAAAATAATGGTAATTAAGCCTTGGAAACCATATTTTATCCTTGTTACAGCCTTGATGCCTGTCTTATCTATTTGGGAAAGAGTTTTGAATATGTCTTCTGTAACGATTTTTATGAAACAACTTAAGGGATGATGAGAGTGGATGGGGGGGTGGACATAAAGAAACAACTAGGCAGAATGTCAATGAATTTTTAATTAGAATGGGCTTTTAACATTGGACTGAATTCTTAGAAAAATTTCTAATCAGATCACATTGCAAGGGAATGAAAGAGAGAAAACTGAGATGCGACAAAAAAACTTGGATGTTATCTGTGAAGACATGAGGAGCATCACCTGCAAATGATGAAGCATAATTTTCCCAAATCTGTTTGGGAAAAACTAAGAGCAGCAGGCTAAGAATTGTATTATTTTTATGGAAATATTGAAATATGACAATGGTGCAGGAAGAACAGAGGGAAACACAGAAGGTAATGTAGACAGATAAGAAGATGGTTATTTTCTTGGGTTCCTTTAGAACAGGGGTGTCAAACTCAATTGACAAACACCCTAATTGACAAACTCAACACCCATTCTCCACCAGCTGCATTGGTTGCCCATTGGTCTCCGGGTGCAATTCAAGGTGTTGATTATCATCTTTAAAGCCCTACATGGCTTAGGACCAGGTTATCTCTGGGACAGCATCCTACCTCATACATCCCTACGACCAATTAGGTCCCACAGAGTCGGTCTCCTCCAGGTCCCTTCAGCCAAACAATGTCGGTTGGCAGGACCAAGGGGGAGAGCCTTCTCTGTGGGGGCTCTGGTTCTCTGGAACCAACTCCCGCCAGAGATCCCATCCATCCCCACCTTGCTGGCCTTCCGGAAAGCTATTAAGACATGGCTCTTCCTGCAGGCGGGGTGATGTGACCGATGAACATCTTAGGTCTCCCCCAGGTATGAATGTGCTTTTTAATCTTTTAATTAATCAAATGCTTTAAATCATTTATTATTTTTGCTACTGTTTTTATATTGTTCTTATACTCTGTTGTATGCCGCCCTGAGTCCCCAGGGAGTAGGGTGGCATACAAGAACAGCAAAATAAATAAATAATAAAATAAATAAATTTCAATGAGGGCTGCATCATGATTGTGTTTGATCTCAGGGGGCCGGGGTGGGCGTGGCCAGGGTGGGCGTGGCCAGCTCAACGTCACTTGTGTCAGGGGCGCCTGTGGTGGCTCCAAGCGCTCTGCCAGAGAAAACAGGCTCCGAGCTCCATTTTTGGCTGTGACGGTCTCCTGCAATCCTCTGCCAGTGAAAATGGAGCTCAGGAGGGCTGCCCACAGCCCTCCTGAGCTCCATTTTTGCTGTCAGAGGCAATGCGGGCCAGTCCTTCACTGTTTCCAGGGCCAGATCTAAGCACCCCAAAGGACGGATCCGGCCCCCGGGCCTTGAGTTTGACACCCCTGCTTTAGAAAGTTAGTGACTTGAATGTGCATCTGGAAACAACATCTGCCCCCAGGATATTTACTAGGTAGAGATTCCTGAAAAGGATTTACTGAACATAATTTGTATGCAAAGAATATATTCTATCGATCAGTTATGGGCCTTGCATTACACTTTTGACTTTTAGGATAAGATAGCAATTCTAATCCCCATTAGGTAGGAAGAATGATTAAAGTGGGCATTTCCAGAATGTATCTTCCTTTTAATTATGACTGATTTCTTTGCAAAACAGTGCCAATCCCGTATCTGCAAGAGGCTGAATTGTCATTCAAGGGTTAACTTTTCCTTTTTTTGTTACCATTTATTCCCAGTAAACCCAACTGTCTGTAACCCTCCAGTGAATACTTGAGTAAATTGCAAAATGTTTTCAGATACTTGTAACCAGCTTTGCAAATAGACTATCAGCAATGCAAATGTCTTCAGCCATGCAAATAGACCGTTATCAGCTTGGCAAATTTTTTAGCATTCCCGTGTAACCTAATTTGCTTTCTCGCTTGATCTACAGCTTTTAGCTCTTCTGCTGTTCCACCTAATGAAGAGATCTGTGAAAGCGAGTTTATGTATGGCCATTGTTGCTGCTACTACAATACCACGTACATGTGTGCACATACCATACTGTATCCCTTAGTGGTTTTGGTGGTGTGTGTTGGTGTTCAAATTGGCAAGATGGTGGACAAAGCATTGTGATACAAATTCTGTCCTAGACGTGTTCAAAAGATGTAAAGCCACTCTCTAAATTTAACCATCTTCATTTATTTTTCTTTTAGGAAATGTAGAGGAAAAGGTTTCCCTGTCACTTGTGTCCGACTCTAGGGCACAATGCTAATATCCTTTTCTTAGCTGAGGGAGCTAGCATTGTCTGGAGACAATTTCCGTGGTCATGTGGCCAGCATGGGTAAGACACACAGAATGCTGTTAACTTTCCACCAAAGTGGTTCCTATTTATCTACTTACATTTGCATGCTTTCAAACTGCTGGATGGTCAGGAGCTGAGCCAAGTAATGGGAGCTCACCCCATTGCACGGAGCTCAGGTCTCAACCCGAGCTGTCAGCTTTCCAGCTGACAAGCTTAGAATCTTTTAACAGCTGAGCCATCACACCCCTGGTGTTAGGAAATGAAGCATTGGAATATGTTGAAGAGCCTAGGACAGTGATGGCAAACCTTTTTTTCCTCGGGTGCCAAAAGTGCACACCCATAATTCAATGCCCCCCGCCCCCTGTGCATGCACATGCAACCCCCTTGCACTCCCCCACAACCCCCCTGTGCCCCGTTTTGGACCTAGCAGGCCTCCCTGAAGCCTCCAGAGGCCGAAAATGCCCCATTTTCAGACTTTCAGTGGGTCCAGTAGGCCTGTTTTTCACCCTCCCCAGGCTCCAGAGGTATAAAATCAGAACTAATTGAACATTTTCAAGTGGAAAAGAGATTCAAAAGAGGAAAGATTGAAATAATGGGAAATACATAGGTTAGCTAATTGATTATTCAGGAACAGTAGAACAAGCTGCCTGATTCTGAGAGGTAAAAAAACAAGAGGAAGAGTGGAAATAAGAAGTCAGGCACTGTTCAGGACAATATGAATGATGATGCGAAGAATGCTTCAATAAAGATCATAGGCAGCAAAATAGGGAAGCAAAGAAGAATCATTATTAACAACTAAAGAAATTTAGAATGAATAGATCTCTCAGAGGAAGCTCTGAAACCTACATGATATAATTTTGATGCAGAAAAGGAAGGCACTCTAGAATGCACTATAGGGAGTAATTGGGCACTGACAGATACATAAATGTGATGACTTAGCATTCCTTTCTTGTTCTAATTTCCATGGTTCGTTACACTTACTTCCTGCTGTGAACAAGGGAGAAAAGTGTTTCCAAGAGTCTGCTTCTTCCTTGTTCAATGTATTATGGGCCAAAAATAAAAATAAAAATTCTAGTCTGGACCAATATACAGATTGCATATTTGCAGCCCCCTAGATGTCAACGGATCTGAACAATTTGGGTTCAGTATACTTATGGGGCAATGTTAGGAAGAACTTCCTTTATTAGGATCTTTCTGTAAGTTCAGACAAGCCAATCATACTGTCCTGCAAAGACAGACCACAAGAAATTCACACATGCTCTTTAAAACAATTCCAGGTACACTTTATTTTTGTTTTTAATTGAGCCATCTTCTTACAGGTAAGGACTCCTTATATTTACTATAATATGGACACTGGCTAAGGTAACTATCCTCAAAAGGCTTCCTTAGAGTGCTCTATGGAGAAGGAGGCTCTACTCACGGTCACTCACGCCCTTGTCACCTCTCGACTGGACTACTGCAATGCGCTCTACATGGGGCTGCCCTTGAAGAGTATTCGGAGACTTCAACTGGTGCAAAATGCAGCTGTGCGTGCTGTGGTGGGTGTTTCAAGATACACCCACGTAACACCTATACTCCGCCAGCTGCATTGGCTGCCCATTGGTCTCGGGGTACAATTCAAGGTGCTGATCATCATCTTTAAAGCCCTACATGGCTTAGGACCAGGCTATCTCCAGGACCGCATTCTGCCACATTCCTCCCTCCGACAGATCAGGTCACACAGAGTGGGTCTCCTCCAGGTCCCGTCAGCCAAACAATGCCGACTGGCAGGGCCTAGGGTGACAGCCTTCTCTGTAGGGGGCCCCGCTCTCTGGAACCAACTTCCTCCAGAGATCCGAATCATCCCCACCTTGCTGGCCTTCAGAAAAGCCACTAAGACATGGCTCTTCTTGCAGGCGGGGTGAGTTTGAGATGATTTTATATCTGATGTCTCCCCCATGTATGTATGGTGTGTATTTATATATTTCTTAACTGTTTTTAAGCTGTTTTTTAATGATTTGTTTGGAGTTTTTATAAAATGTTGTACGCCGCCCTGAGTCCTGAGGGAGTAGGGTGGCATAGAAAAACTACCAAATAAATAAATAAATAAATAAATGGGTCTGGTGTAGACTGCCACTTCTATCTATCTTGAATTTTACTTACAATGATCCTAATTTGCATTAATTGGATCCTGTGACAAATTGAAAAATTATCTAGATATCCAGTGCCAAAATATTTCTTTCCACAGTTAAAAAAGCCACTGATAGAACATGGATCCATCCATGAGCTGTTTGTTCCAGGTAATTTGTAAATGTCTCTGTCTGAGATGTAGGTATCTCTAGAGGGACATTTTCTTTGTACATACATCATAGATAGCCTTACTCCCAAGTGTCCAGCCAGTAGGGTCAACCTATCTCAGACTGAGAAGGCTGTTGTAATAGTGAATTCATGTCAAATTCTACACATGTATTGTTGATCATTATTGTTACTATTATCTCTATTTGCCAACATTTACACAAGATTGTATGAATGCATATATTGTTATAGGTAAACTCATCTAAATTTTGTTTATAGGTTTGATCCTATAACTCTATTTTCTGTTTTATTCCACATACTTGGAGAGATGTAAAGATAAGACAATAATTTAGCTATGCAACATAGTTGACAGGTGGACACTTGTGTTTTTCTCCTGGTATACAAGATGATCTGAAGCTTACAGCTATATTTCCAAGCATAGACAAATACAGGTAGTCCTTGATTTATGACTACAATTGAGCTCAAAATTTATGTTGCTAAGTGAGACAGTTGTTAAGTGAGTTTTGCCCCATTTTACAATCTTTCTTGCCATAGTGGTTAAGTGAATCTTAACCACTATTTGCAGTTGTTAAGATAGTAACATGGTTGTTAAGTGAATCTGGCTTCCCCATTGACTCTGCTTGTCAGAAGATCTCAAACGGTGATCACATGACCCCAGGAACCTGAAAACTTAATAAATATGAGTCAGTGGTCAAGCATCTGAATTTTGATCACGTGACCATGGGGATGCTGCAACGGTCATAAGTGTGAAAAATAGTCATAATTCATTTTTTTTCAGTGCCATTGTAACTTTGAACTGTCACTAACTGAACTGTTGTAAGTTGAGGATTACCTCACAAAGCTTTGTGGCTGTAACATGTGGAAAGAACTCCCAGACTTTGTTCAACATTCAAGTGTTTTGCACAAAGATGTTTGATTTTGCTGATTTCACAATGGTTCAAAAAATTATCAAATTGAAGGGTTCATTTTTGCCATTAGCTCTACACCAGCAGTGAAATCTACTTACCGGAAATCTACTTATTTTTCCCTACCGGTTCGGAAGCGTGTGTTCTGCTTGTGCCCCCCCGTCAAGCACGCTTTTTCACCGTCTGCGCATGTGCAGAAGACTTTGCACATGCGCAGAGTGTGGAAAACAAGGAAATGGTGATGTCTGGGATAGTGGGCGGAGCCTCATGCTACTGCCGCCACCAATTCTCTGAACCACCGGTGGCGGCTGCTACCAGTACGCCCGAACCGGGGCGTACCAGTAGCATTTCACCACTGCTCCACACTGTCTGCTCAGTATAAGAATACAAATTAAAGCATCCTTGAAAGATGGCCACCCTGCCTCCTCTCACACCATCTGGTGAAAGAAGTCTATCTGTGTAAGTGATTTTATTCGAAAGGCATCTTGGTTGGATCCTTAAACCGACAGACTATTGCATCTTTCTGCAAACATATTTTACCAGCTTCCCACTAAGGGCCAGAAGTAGATTGCCCATTAATATTCCTTATTCCTTTTAGGTGTCATGCATTCTAAATCTTAAAACCACTAGAAGGATCCATGGAGACAGATTGTCAACTTTTACTTTTCTCCAGCTACCCCACTTAGTGATGATTAAGATCCATTTCAAGCAATATGGACTCTAATTTTCCAACTTTTATCACAGCATGAAATTGCTGTTTAGAGCCCCTTTCGTCCACTTCATCGTTATTTCATATAAGATAATAGAAAAGGCATCCCTGCTTGCTTTTAAGATCAAAGTGATTGTCAGGTTCATAAAAAGAGAGAAAGTGAGAGCCTGCAAGAGAAAAATGAACTCTGATGCAGAGAAAAGAAATCAGGGTTATCACTCTTCTGTAGGCTTCCTTGCTTTCTCCTCTGAAGATGACTAAATTTCTTAGATTATGCATTTGAAAAGAAAAGAAGATGGAAAACATTTCTATCCATTGTTAACTGTCCAGATGCATCACCCTTAAATAGGAAAAACAGTATTTAAATACCTGCCATCTTTTATCCAAGTTAAATGTGGAAGTGTTTTTACTCTTATTATTTGAAAATAATAAGATGGGCCACATAACGAATGACCGTAGTTCTTTATTCTGTCCAGTAATTGCCAGTTAAGAGGGAAGGTGGTATTACAAATTCCAGCATTCAGTTTTTTAAAATTTATTTTTTTTAATAATTGAATTCTAAACTGACAAGAAATATGCATAAATTGGGCCCATAACTAGCAAAGGTTAAAGCTTGATCTGATGTGGGTGAAACCAAAGCATTGCATAGAGCTCCCTTTTTTCCTTTCCTTTCTTTTCTATCTCTCACACTTTATCAAGTCCTATCATGCCTATTTCCCACTAAAATCCACATGAGAATTTCTGGAATGGCGAATGATCCATGGATGGAGAACCAATCCCTATTTCCTGTGTGCAGAGAGGCACTTTCAAACTCGACTGCAGAAAATATGACTTCAGCAATAGAGTGATCAATGCCTGGAATGCATTACCTGACTCTGTGGTTTCTTTCCCAAACCCCCAAAACTTTAACCTTAGACTGTCTACAGTTGACCTCTCCCCATTTCTAAGAGGTCTGTAAGGGGCATGCATAAGCGCACTACTGTGCCTTCCGTCCCTGTCCTACTGTCCTCTTGTCCTCTTTTATGAGTACTTTTTTAAAACTTATGTTATGTTTATACAAACAACTACTATCCTATACATGTTTGACAAAATAAATAAACAAACAAACAAACAAACAAACAAACAAATAAATAAATAAATAAATAAATAAATAAATACACTTCTGGTGCAGGCTGTCACTTATAGATCTCCTACCTTGAGATGTAAGGATATAATAGAATGGTTCCCAAGAGTACAAATATTATTGTAACTATCCTATTCCAGGTCAAGCTTGGCAAATGGAAGAATCAACAACAGACTTATTAATTTTAGCGATGGGTTTTATATGATTTTCTGGGGTTTGTTTTTTTTGTAAACCACCTAGAATCACAAAAAAGGGTACTTGCAATTAAGGAGATACATCAATGTATAGCCAGCAAGTCAATCAAGAGCCAAAGTCAAATTAGTCAAAGGCCTACTCAAAGTCCCAGAGTTAGATTCAGGCACAAAGAATCATGAGATTAGATAATTCAGTCAGCCAAGGTTCAGTGCAGAAGAATAGCTGTTTATTCTAACAAGTTCAAGAGAATTTTCAGGTATGAGCTGCTGTCAATTAGACTTTCACACTGAAGCCTACAGCTTTGTTGCATGAACCACTGAGTGTCTCTTCAGTTCCTGCAGGAATAAGCCAATGAATGAATGAATGGATGGATGGATGGATGGATGAATGGATAGACGGATGGATGGATGGATGAATGGATGAATGGAGATGGATGGATGGATGAATAACTCTCTGCTGAGACATATTAAGCTATTTTGGCTGTAAATTTACCAGGATGAACCAAACTATTCATTAGCATACAGTTATAAGAGAGCCCAACATAAGGTGCTCTCTCCTATACCTGAGCATTCTTCACTTTCTAGTTGCTAAACCAGGTGATTTTATAGGTGAAATTTGATCAAAAAGCCAGATAGGAGACTTCCCTTCTAGTGTGGATTTTTTCTGCCTTTTTTCTGTGCTTATATATTATAGCAGCAGAATGTTGATCTGTCATTTTCCTTAGAAAAGCCTTCTTCAGCGAGGAACTAAGTATTTGTCTAGCTGTATCGCGGAGGTTCTCACTATTCTGTGATTTCCTATCCTGGAATGATTATTTAGAACTGGCTTTTCCTAAACCAAGATGTGGCTCAAGGTAACTCAGCTAATTTTCACTGCATTCTTGAGCTGAATTCTCAAGTACCCAAGGAATACCATGTTGAGGAGTAAGTCTTTGGTTTACTATGGTTCACTTCTGTCTAGTGATCTAGTTGGAACCGCTAGCAGTTAACATATCGTATAGCCCAAATCTACAGCATAATGCCAGTTTGTTCCAGATAATTTAGCAAGCTCTTCTGAATATGCATTGGATACCTCCTGCTTTCTCTGAAAAATTGTCTGTCAAACTCTAAACATATGCATATGAGGCTACAGTCTACATTTAATACACTAATTCAAGCCTTTATATTCTATTTGAAGCGGAAACCAAACTTTATGTAGGAAAGGGAGGGAAAAAAACCAGCTGGAATCAGATCATGCTTCTACATTTCATCTATACAATTCTGGGGCATAATGAAAAATGCCATTCTTAAACTGTTGAAAAGCCATAATAAAAGATAGGAAATTAGACTCATAGTTCTATCAGGGATATCTGCAGGATACGGTTAAAAAAAAATCAAGATGGCAATCACAATGATGTGATCAAAATGCGACAATTTTTAATGTTCGCTGCACATAAAAACAGGTGAAGCTTCTATCCCCATGGATGCTCTGCAGATACCCCAAAACCCTATGCTGTAGCACAATCCCAATGATAGTCGTTGTTAGCTAATATATTCTTTAGAATGTATTTCTGTTTGCAGATAGAATAGATGTTAAGGTAATATCCCTACTGATGTAGTATTCAATAAAACACATATAAGGAAAAGATCAATTATTCTTACTATGTTTCTGTACTCAAACATAATTGGTATGAGGCGATATTTCCCTAGCAGAATATGTAAATGAAATAAAATGAAATAATTATAGGAATAACAGTTTGGTTAAGAGTTAGATCAGGGGTCCCCAAACTTGGCAACTTTAAGACTTGTGTATTTCAACTCCCAGAATTCTCCAGCCAGCTATGCTAGCTGGAGAATTCTGGGAGTTGAAGTCCACAAGTCTTAAAGTTGCCAAGTTTGAAGACCTCTGAATTAGATAAAACAATGTCTATGGATGTGTGAATGTGAATATAGGTAGTCCTTGACTTATGACCACAATTGAGGTCAAAATTTCTGTTGCTAAACAAAACATTTGTTAAGTGAATTTGCCTCATTTTATTTAACAATTCTTGTCACAATTGTTAAGTGAATCACTGTGGTTGTTAAATTGGTAACAAGATTGTTAAATGAACCTGGCTTCTTCAATAACTTTGATCATCAGAAGGTTGCAAAAGGTGATTACATAACCCCGGGACACTGCAATCATCATAAATATAAGTCAGTTACCAAGTATCTGAATTTTGATCACGTGGCCATAGAGATACTGCAACAGTTGTAAGTGTGAAAAACAGTTGTAAGTCACTTTGTTCAGGTCCATTGTAACTTCAAACGGTCACTAAATGAACGGTAAGTGGAGACCTACCTGTACACATAGAAACCTAAGAATTAAAGGATTTGGAAAGAAGATGGTGTGGATTTGTTCTCTATTGTCCCAAAGTGTAGGGCTGGAATTAATAGGTTGAAATTACAAGGATGATGATTTCGGGCAGGAGAAACTTCCTATTTTATAAACTGTCAGTTAAACACTTCCATGTTGCAACTTTACAAATAATCCTGATTCTTTGCATCTGACACCCTGACTAATTTATGCACCGAAAAAAATTGTTTTGGATTATTTTTTTAAAAAAACAACAAAACATATTAGCATGCAGGAAACTTCTCTTTCAATCATTAGAACAGTTTTTATATATAGCGTTTGCAGGATCTGTACCAGCAGTGGGTTGCTACCGGTACGGTATAGTTCTACGAACCAGTAGCGGCGGCAGGAGGCTCCGCCCACCTCCCAGACGCTTCTGTGCATGCGCAGAAGCATTGTGCATGCGCGCGAACCGGTAGTGATGGGATTTAGAACCAGGGATGAAATGCTCCCGGTTTGGGCTGGCCGGCCGGTCGTCATAGAGCCGATAGAGCCGATAGCGATCGCAGCGCAAGGCTTCCCCCATCCACCTGGATGCCGCCCTTTGGGTTCTTTTACCCTCTGTGCATGCTCAGAATGCTTTGCGCATGCGCAGAGGGTAAAAGAACCCAAATGCCGGCGTCCAGGCGGGTGGGGGAAGTGGATTGGGGAAGCCTCGCGCTGCAATCGCTATCGGCTCTATCGGCTCTACGACGACTGACTGGTCCGCCCGAACTGGGAGCATTTCACCCCTGTATTAGAACCCATCACTGATCTGTATGGCTGTTTTGAAAACCATCCCCCCAAGTTTCCATGTGTATAGTCCAGCTCCTTTGCTTTACTAGCAGTACCACAGGTGGAGTTATATGCACATGAACAGGCAAACTGGAACAGCTTTTGAAGCAGATGCGCACAAGTGCTGCACAAGATGTGGCTGCTTTAATGACTGGAAAAGGAAGACATTTGCATCCCATCATTCCTCTGAAATGGGAATTTATCTTCACCATAACGTTGTAAAAAGGATGAAGTGCTTATATGCTTTATTTATATGCTTATTTAAAGCACATTATCTCACTTTTCTGCTGCATTATGCGAAGCTGAAAGCAGCTTGGGAGAGTTTAACGTAAAAGCTTCCTACCTTACAGGAGATTCAGGCAGATGAACTTAATGTTGTAGCTACATTTCAGAATATCGTCACCATCACACGCACTTTTAAATTCTAAGTGCAGGTAGACTGGGGCACACACAGATATTATCCATATTCAAGTAACTAGGGCAGTGATGGCGAACCTTTTTTCCTTCGGGTGCCGAAAGTGCATGCACGCGTGCTATCGCGCATGTGCGAGTGCCCACACCCATAATTCAATGCCTGGGGAGGGTGAAAACGGCCTCCTCGCTCCCCCGGAGGGCCTCTGGAGGCTGGAAATGGCCTGTTTCCCAACTTCTGGTGGGCCTGGTAGGCCCATTTTTCATCCTCCCCAGGTTCCAGAGGCTTCCCTGGAGCCTGGGGAGGGCAAAAACACCCTTCCCAGTCCCCCCGGAGGCCCTCCGGAAGCCGAAAACGCCCTCCCAGAGCCTCCGTGCGAGCCAAAAATCAGCTGGCCGGCGCTCACATGCGTGCTGGAGCTGAGCTAGGCAATGGCTCGTGTGCCAGCAGATATGGCTCTGCGTGCCACCTTTGGCACCCGTGCCATAGGTTCGCCATCACTGAGCTAGGGGAATCAATGGACAGGCTTTTCTTAGAATAAATAAAACTATAGGCTAAGCAAAAAGCAAGAAAATTGGATGCTTACCTCTAGTCATTACAATTCCTGCAAGGGATCTTTGACACGCATGGAGGGCAGCAAAGTTATCCGTCACCTCCTGAAACTTCTCTGTAATTATTTGGTACACGGAATCAGCAAATTCCTGGAAAGACATAACCAGAAGCTGTTCCATTAACTTGGTATGACCAAAGAAGCGGATTGCATCTTCAAGTTTTCTCTTTTACTCATAACAGCTTGTGCCACTAACTACAAAGAATCACAAAGTCTGCAGTTCATCTCTTTGCATTCACATGGCCTGCAAATAGAAAATACCTTCCAACTGAGGATTGTCCTGAAATAGAAAACACAGCCTTTGAAACATGGCTGCTAAGCTGTATTGCACTATTACCAGTCTTTCCTTGATCCTACTGACACTTTTCAGACTGTGATTGCCTAACAAATCATTGTCAGCTGATTCAGTTTCCTTCATTTCACTTGCATTTTGACCATGATTTATTGCAACTCAGTGCTGGCTTGAGTTTGTTTTCACTCCTTTAGATAGCGATAGCACTTAGATTTATATACCACTTCACAGTGCTTTATAGCGCTCTCTAAGCGGTTAACAGAGTCAGCCTATTGCCCCCAACAATCTGGGTCCTCATTTTACCCACCTCGGAAGGATGGAAGGCTGAGTCAACCTTAAGCCAATGTTATACACATTGTATGTTACTCATTGCATATAAGCTATTTCCTCAGTACAGAATACAGCTAACTAAAGAGTCATTGACCGAGATGGGTGGCCATAGAAATTGAATAAACAAACAAACAAACAAACAAACAAACAATATTTATCTAGCCATGGTTATTGCCTCTTTTTCATTAGAAAGTGCAAATTCAATCCTGCAAAGACCTGTCATTTATTTCATAGACCAAGAAAAATGCAGCAAGAAAGGCTGAACCTTAATTAAGGCTAAGTACATATAGTCCTTGACTTACAACCAATAATTTCTTTGCTAAGTGAGACAGTTGTTAAGTGAATTTTGCCCCATTTTATTGCCCCAGTTAAATGAATCGGAATAGATGTTACGTTAGTGACACGATTGTTAAATGAATCTGGCTTCCCTATTGATTTTGCTGATCAGAAGTTCGCAAAAGGAGGTCACATGACCCCCGGACATTGCAACCACCCTAAATATGAGTCAGTTGCCAGTTGTCAGTTTCAGTGCCGTTGTAACTTTGAATGGTCACTAAATGAACTGTTGTAAGTCGATGACTACCTATAAAATAGTGGATGAAACCAACATCATCTTTAATACAGTTAAAGGAGAATCCTTGAGCCATAGCTAACTCCTGAGATTTTTGGATTTTAAAATGATAACAGGGAAGCAGATGTTTGAAGCTCACAGTAAATTTAAAAACAATACATAGTTTTTTTGACAATATATAAACTAATAATTTTATAGTAGCATATGATTTTTAAGTGAAAAACATTTGCCCTTTTGTTAGGCAAAGTCTTGCCTTCTCTCTTATGACCCAGGGTTGGCGCGCAAGCAATACGTGCTAGGCAGAAGCTTGACAACTTTTATTCAACCACCATCCCCCACCATCCAGCAATTCCTGGTCCGTTCTCCAAGATCTCTGCCCCCAGGTTACCCTTACAGTCCAAGAGCAAGGCTCAAACGCACATGCCCGCACACCAGGGGTGGGTTCCACTTACCTTCGCCACCGGTTCGCATCGTGATGTTTTGCGCACGATTTGGCTTTTGCGCATGCTCAGAAGCAGGAATTAGCCTGAAACACAGCTGAGGAGCTCATCAGCTGTGCTTTGGGCAAAGAAATAAAGGTCAGAATTCACCCGTGGGTGGGCGGGAGGGCCCCTTTTCAAGCTGCGGAAGGGGAAAAATTCGCACACAAAAAAAGATGGCGGCGCCCACAGAACGACACTGACTGTGACATCACCAGTGGGTCGCTACTGGTTCGGGCGATCCGGTCTGAACCGGGAGGAACCCACCCCTGCCGCACACACTTCATGCAACTTCCTGGCAGTGAAAGTCCACAGGAGCAGCACCGCTCTAGGGGCAAGACTGGATCTCAAACTTGGTAAAGTTCACGATGAATGTCAAAACAAAGGATCAAACCTCAGTCCACACCAGCAAGGATTCTGGAGAAAAGTTCTTGGAGCCATGGAGTGCCATGAAATACAATACTTGTTCCTGACAAAACCCCATCCTTAAATGCTACTCTCTAGGTGATCCTCAGGAGGAGAGGCGGGGTGCCCTCCTCCCGAGTAGTTGGGTTGCCCTGCACGACTCTGCCTCCTCTCCATTCTCTGCATTCGGGGATAGGGTGGAGGAAGCATTTGCTCATTTCTGGAGCTCCGTCCCTCCTCTGTTCCATTGCTTGCCCTTTCCATCTCCTCCCCACTTCCTTGGTCAGCCTGCGCCCTCTCTTCCTCCCTGCCTACTCTTCCAAGGCCCGAGGGACCCTCATGGGCCATATGGACTGTGCCCTCCCCCTCCATCGGCCCCGGCTCCATATCCTCTTCCTCCTCAGACCCAGGCTCCAATGTGACCATGTCATTGTCACAGGAGTAATTTACTACTCAATTCAATGTACTACACGCTGTTTAGCTTATTTGTACCCAGACTATCATTAAGTGTTGTACCTTATGATTCTTGACGAACATATCTTTTCTTTTATGTACACTGAGAGCATATGCACCAAAGACAAATTCCTTGTGTGTCCAATCACACTTGGCCAATAAAAATTCTATTCTATTCTATTCTATTCTATTCTATTCTATTCTATTCTATTCTATTCTATTCTATTCTATTCTATTCTATTCTAGCTTCTGAATAGGCCTACTTAATCCAAGAGATAGTGACTGAGATCATTTTGTGTTTCTGTTTTGATAAATTTATGATCCGACTGCTTACCAGATGTGCAGGATGGGTCTAACCTATTGGAACTGATCTATGTCTTCCTAAACCATACACTTAAATACCATAGTTATTTCTGGACTGTGTAGAGTGAGGAAGGGGCACATAGGCCATGGCTTTGATCTGCCATGTAGCTGAGCAGATGCCATCTCCAACTTTTTATCATCCCATTATCTTCACTGCTTCTCCTAAGTTCAATAGATGTAAGATCTGGCCGATACCTGCCAGCAATTTGTTGAAACAAGAGCCTGAGCAGAACAGAACAGAAGCCTACTTAAATGACGACCTGCAAGTAAACACTCCATGCTGGGATAGCACCTCGCCTTCTGCTCTAAGAAAAAGTAGCTAAATCAGAACACGCTTCCACTGAGTGCTTTGTCTCAAAAGATTTGTTCACATCCCGCATGCCATATGGTTTTAGAGCAGCTATAATAATAAGTGTTCATTAATTATTAAGCTTTGCTGTAAATAAATACAGAAAAGCTGTCTTGCTGTCACAGTATGAGGAACAAGCCGTGCCTGCACAGATGTAAGTCATGCATTCTTTTTCCTGTTGACATCTCCCCGATTCTCCCTCCTTCTCCCCATGTCTTTTTAAAGTGAATGTAATCATCACCCATTTCAGGGAACCAAGATATGATCTCTCCTTCCAGTGCATAGACAACAGAACACGTTTGCAAACTTATCTTCTCTATGACTATAGCAGTCCATTGTGGCTCTTAAATATGCCTCATTTGCAACGCCTTTGAACTGCTTGAACCTATTAGTTTTAGGGACTTCAATAATTTATTAAAGACACCTATGGAAAAAGGGAAAGAAATCATATGGAGACTGGCAAAGGGACATGAGGATGCAATTAGGACACAATAATTGGGGAAAATCAGGCTCCAACACCTTCAGATCTGCTCCACCTTCTCCTAAGCCCATTATTTTGATCAGTCAGGTCAAACAATCCTTGGCTTTCATGGTGATGCTATGTTATTTTTATTTATTTATTTATTTATTTATTTATTTATTTTTCATGTACAAGGTAACAGGTATAAGTATAAACATGGACATGAGCACAGGAAATGAGTACAAATAAATGGGGCAGTAGGACAGCGACGGTAGGCATGCTGGTGCGCTTATGCACGCACCCTTTACGGACCTCTTAGGAATGGGGTGAGGTCCACGGTAGACAGTTTAAGGTTGAAGCTATGGGGGTTTGAGGAAGTAACAACGGAGACAGGTAGAGCATTCCAGGCACTGACCACTCTGTTGCTGAAGACGTATTTTCTGCAATCGAGTTTGGAGCGATTTACCTTGAGTTTGTATCTCTTGTTTGCCTGAGTGTTATTGAGATTGAAGCTGAAGTAGTTGTTGATGTTGTAGCAGACAATTTTGTGTGCTTAGGTCAGACCGTAGGCAGCATAGTTCCAGGTTGTCCAAGCCCAACATTTCGAGCCTGGTGGCATAAGGTATTCTATTGTGAGCAGAGGAGTGGAGTGCTCTTCTAGTGAAATACCTCTGGACCCGCTCAATTGTATTAATGTCTGATATACAGTATGAATTCCAGGCAGACGAGCTGTATTCGAGGATTATGTATTATTACATAATACATAATTATGTATTATGTTATGTAATGCTGGATATGTTTACAGCAAGACATGAATCAGCCATGGTTTAATAATGACCAGATTTTACTTCAGTGGGTGAAGAAGATGGAAGAGATCTCTTAGTTTTGTCCTCTCTGATTTTTAGTATCCCATCAAGATAAACTGGAGAGACGAAAGGGAGAAACTATTCAGTCTGTACTGAATCTATAGCTTCTCAGTATGAATTATGAGTCTGAGTGTACACTGTGTTGGGTTAGAACAAGGTAGGTGTATTGATCCATCCAATAACTGTTGCAACTGAGATTATTGTTGCAAAAGAGATTATTTCAGTTTTGGTGCTGGACATGGGAAGAGGGAATATTCTGAGGAACTTCAATATCCACAGAGAGACTGCTTTCACAGGCTACCTTCAGAGCCTAACAAGTTTCATGTACTGATGATTAATCCATGTGGGAGGTTTTGTAATGGTCAATAACTATGACCTTCTCATCCACTCTCCTGTAATACAGTAGTCAATCTGCTATTTCCAGAGAGATAAGCTTGTAGTAGCTGTTCCCCCCCCCCACTCACTGGTAGACTTATTGTACAGCCTGACTCCAGAAGTTGATGTTACAAACTTAATTTCTAATTTCCAGTCCTGTCTAGAGAAAGCAGATTTCACTTCCATGAGAAATTCATTGGTTTCATTCAGATTCTATTGCTCTATGAAACTTGACTGCCACTAAATGCAAAAGTAAATATATTGACAAGTGGTCAAGCATTTTGTTACCACTAATTTTGGCAGCTGTTCAGTTTCTGGTGAATTTGAATCACAGGCTTTGGATTTTAAAGATTTCTATGGAGAGTTTGTCTAAGAATCATCTGCAACAATGCTATCTGCTAACTGAAATGTTTAAGCCACACACACACACAGATCAGTGGTGGGTTGCTCCTGGTTTGGACCGGCTCTTAGAACTGGTAGCAGCAGTGGGAGGCTCCGTCCACCCATCCAGGATGCTTCTGCACAGGAGCATAGCGCGTGTGAGCGCATGCACTATGCTTCTGCACAGAAGTGTAGCGCATGCGAGTGTGTGCGCAAACCGGTGGCAAACTATTCAGAACCCACTACTGACACAGATGGATGAATGGGATCAATGGTGGCATTGTGGAGACCCATCAATATTAAATAGATGGACAGATATTTTCAGCCTTATATTAGGCTGTTCTAGACTTCATTGGTGGACATGATCCACAGAAACAATCTGATTTTCATTAATTACTTCTGCTTTTTATTAATTGTTGCTATAAGGAGAGAAAAATCCAGCTTTACAGGGAAATTATTTCCTGACATCAAACAGGATGGACAGCCAGACCCAAAGAAAATTCATCCATTAAGGGAAATTGTGATAGGTTCCTGCATAGAAAAAGGTGAGAATGATTCAACCCTATAAATCAATATAAAAGAAAGTGTATTCTTTTTTTAAAAAAAAGATCAAATTATAACCTTAATTTTTTTCTAATCCTACAGTCTGATCCACCATTCTTTCTATAGTGTCCTACATATAAGCATCACATTTACAAAGAATTCATTAATTCAGAAGGACATATAGCTTGTGGAAGAATTGTTGTTAAAACATTAGAAAGAACAAACACATTTTAACAAACCCAGTTAGATATGCCAGTAAGCCCACTTTTCTTTACTCAATTTGGCAGGCAATTCCAAAGCAAATGAACACGAAGAGATCAACTCATGGCCTAATAGCCAGAGAAAGATGATCAAAGTTAGGCTGACAAAAGACTGACTGGAAATTTTTAAAAGATCTGTAAATTCCTTGCATGAGAATCAGAATAATAATGGGTATTCCTTTAAAAAAAAGCAGAACGCAATGTAAGAAGAAAACAAACTGATTGTTTTAGAGCAGCGGTTCCCAACCTTCCTAATGCCGTGACCCGTGACCCGCCCCCGCGCCCCCACTGTGACCCACCCCGCCGCCGCCATTTGGGTTCTTTTTACCCTCTGCGCATGCACAAAGAGTGCTGCACATGCGCAGAGGGTAAAAGAACCCAAATGACGGCAGCGTGGTGGGGCGTGGTGGGGGCGCGGGTTGTGGGGCACGATATGGCCAGGCTTGTGGCAGTGGGGTGGAGGAGCTGAGGATGCCGGGGCGACCCCTGGGAAATGGTCATTCGACCCCCAAAGGGGTCCCAACCCCCAGGTTGGGAACTGCTGTTTTAGAGAAACAACTTACTTACTTCTTTTTAATTTTTTCCAGAGAGCTCTATTCATAAAGTCTGTCTCCATTTGAATCCTTCTTCTGTATCACCAATAGAAAAGGCCAGAAACATTTTGCTCCTTTAGCAAAATCTTTTTGATATTCTCAGATTCTGAAAGCATAGAGCCAAGGCCAAGACACGGCTTTTGAGCCAGAAAATTAAACACAAATCTGTCTTTATACCAAAAGTTTCCTTTTAGTCTTTAGGGCCCAGTTTTAACAATCTTAACAAGCTAATTTTAAAGATCAGCTGATTCAACCTTTCCGGCTTTGCGGACAAGTGGAAGGGGGGATAGGGCATGGTTCCACATGAGTGCGGATGAGCGGTATGTGCGCAGCTCCAGTTGCACAAGTGGTGTGTGTACTTGCCCACTCACTGTGTGTGTACTCACCCACCGCTTCTGTGGTCCAATTCTGAACAGGCCACAGCCAATGTTCCCTCTAAGCTGCGCGGCTGCATGGCCGTGCATGTATTGAGAGAACGTCGCGCAGCAATTTCCAACTGCCGTGCGCCATTTTCTAATATCAGAGGCTGCGCGACTGCGCGCCCGCGCACATGACTAGAGAACGGCGTGCAGCAGTTTCCAACATTAGAGGGACTATTGGCCATGGTCCATTAGTGGGCCGTGACCCCTGTTATAAATGGCCAGGGCTAGCATTTGGGGATGTTTTATTTAGGTTTTATGGTTAATTATTAATTCTTCAGTTTTCATGGATCTCCCAGAGAAACTCTACAGTCATTGTTATAGCAATCTTGATCGGAATGGGCTCCGAGGGCTGCAGAATATGGGCATATATTCTTGGTTTCCTTGAAGTAGAAATACAACAATAGTGAATCTGATAACTAATGATTTGCTGACTTTTTCTGACACCTCAAGTAGTCTACCTGTCTTTCTGATTGGGTTTGAATCAGACCTAATTGTCTTATGAAATGTTTTTATCCGAAGAAAGCTCTATTTGTTGGTGATTTTTAATGTTGATAGCTGAGAATTTCTCTTGCGAGTGTGACTGTTTCTGAATCTGTGTTTCTGAATATGAGCCGAGGTGGCACAGCGGTTAGAGGCAGTACTGCAGGCCACTTTAGCTGACTGTGATCCGTAGGTCAGCGGTTCAAATCTCACCGGCTCAAGGTTGACTCAGCCTTCCATCCTTCCGAGGGAGGTAAAATGAGGACCCCGATTGTTGGGGGCAATGTAAATATATACATTGCTTAATGGTGTAAACCACTTAGAGAGTGCTTGCACTGTGAGGCGGTATATAAATCTCACAAACAAACAAACAAACAAACAAACAAACAAACAAATCTCACAAATCTCACAAATAAATATTTCTTGATAAGCAACAGTTGGAAAAGTCAATTCGCTTATAGTTTACCCATTTATTTATTTATTTGTTTGTATCCTTCCTTTGTTATTTTTACAAATAACTCAAGATGGCGAACATATCCAACACATCTTTCTCCTCCTATTTTCCCCACAAAAACAACATCCATGTGAAATGGGTTGGGCTGACAGTAAGTGATTGGCCCAAAGTCACCCAGTTGGCAGGACTAGAACTCACAGTCTCCTGGTTTCTAGGCCAGCTCCTTAACCACTAGACCAGCAGTTCTCAACCTGGGGGTCACGACCCCTTTGGGGGTCGAACGACCCTTTCACAGGGGTCGGGAGACTTCGCCCGGATGCCGCCATTTGGGTTCTTTTACCCTCTGCGCATGTGCAGAACGCTTTGCGCATGCGCAGAGGGTAAAAGAACCCAAATGGCGGCTGCGGGGTGGTGGACACGGCGGTGGGCGCGGCGGCGGGGTGGGTCATGGTGGGGGTGTAGGGGCGGGTTGCGGGTCATGGCATTAGGAAGGTTGAGAACCACTGCACTAGACCAAACAAGGTATCTTTATTTATTAGTCCATTTAACTTGCTATCATTTGCATCAATGTGTTTCAAATAAAATGTGTTTGTCATGGTTCTGAACCAAGCATTTTCTTGTGCTCTAGTACAAAGCAATGGCCCTGCTCCAAGGGAAATCCTTACACCGTAGACTCCATTGAGTCTGATGATAACCTTGATGCCTAGAGTGGAAATTGGCACAAGAAGAGAAATAAACCCCATGTAGAAGCTGGAATAGGTCCAATCCTTGGACACTTAATTTCTTTTCTCTCATGATGTGCTTGCAAGACTGAGCACTGCCAATTCTGTTAATATCACATTGTTGTGCTAAATGAAGCATAAGCCATGATACTCTTCAAAAATGACACTTGTTTAATTATACTGTTAAACTTACACTCTAGAATAGGGGAAGTACCGGGAGATTGTGATTAAAAAAAAGCAAGTAAAGGGAAACATCAGAGAACAGATAAATGTCTACTTTGCCTTTTTGCTAACTTGCTATTATGGGTAACCAATTCTTTTAAATACAGAACGAATCAAGGGAATAATATTATTTTTTTTCCTGCAATTCTGTAAGCCGTTAAAAAAAAATCCTTAGAGTTTTATTTTTAAAGGGTTTGGTTTTATTTGCTTTAAAAAAACTGCTGCTTTATTTGCATGCAGGGAAAAAAACCAACTATCTTAAAAATATCTACCGTACATATTATTTACATTATCTTAATCAAAATCTATATTATAACGGAGAATTCTGCATACAATAATGTAGTATTCTTAACATTTTGGGCAAAATTCAATGAGCTCAAAACAAATTCTTGCATAGAAATCATATCCATGTCACTAGATTAGTAGGTCTTTGTTCTGATTCAAAAGGCCTCTCCTTACATTCTTATTTTTGAGTGCCATCTCAGCGTGCCTCTGATGATATACACAGAGAACAAATAATTAAATTATGGATCTCAATGCCGGATCATCAGCAAAAAGTAACATTTATTCACATCTCACTCCTTATTTCAAATGGCATAAATAAATGAAATATGCTCTATTTGCAATGGCAGTCTTTGGGGAAAAACTGACATTCAACAGGAATTTTGAATGGATATTAAAATCAATAGATTATTAGGGGGAAAAGTCTTTAGTAAACATTTTCTGTTCAAATCCTGTCTTTGGGCTTATTGGACTCAAATATTAAAAAGGTTAGATTTGCATACGGGCAGGATAAAATATTCTCCTAAACAAGCACCATCAAAGACTGCTGTTGCTTTTTTGCTACTCCAGCGCTTTCTGTTGACATTTGGAGGCAAATGTAGAGCATAGCAAATGGAAAATTTGAGGAATATCTCCCCATTGGCAATAAGGGATTTATGCTGGCTTAAATACACAACCTCACCCTCATCTCCAGCCTTTTTACATCAAATAGGAAAAAGAAACACTGGTTCTTTTATTTCAAAAATCAATATAAACCTAGGATTTCTTGTATTTCCAATTTAGCTTTCACTGTTTGGTGTCATGCAGACTTTTTTCGGCTTGGAAAGGTTGTTGGAAAAGAGTAGCTCTTCTTTGTCCTGACATTTTAGGACACTTTCCCACACCTTGAAGCTCTCTAGAGGCGCCCTCTCCCTTACTCAATATTATAAAAAGAGCCGAGGTGGCGCAGTGGTTAGAGGCAGTACTGCAGGTCACTTTAGCTGACTGTGATCCGCAGGTCAGCAGTTCAAATCTCACCAACTCAAGGTTGACTCAGCCTTCCATCCTTCCGAGGTAGGTAAAATGAGGACCCAGATTGTTGGGGGCAATATAAATATACATTGCTTACTGGTGTAAACCGCTTAGAGAGTGCTTGCACTGTGAGGCGGTATATAAATCTCACAAAATAAATAAATAAATAATAATAAATGATTGCTGTCTGAGGTTATAGCAAAATGTCCCTAACTATTAAGTAACTAAAGGTGACTACTTTGGAAGGGCAGATGAGTTATTGAGGAGCAAGATTTTTTTTTGTCTTCAATTAAGAGGTATGATAATATTATTCACTTTTTAATTAGTAGTGAACATACCTACTTGACAAGAAACTAATCTGCCCATTGATTTACATCACTTCAAGAGAAGGTGGTAACTTTCTTCCAGACCCCTTTGATCTGTCATTTGTCCTGGGATTGTTTGGAAATTATTAAAACACTTTTCTACTCATGCTTCTGATGTAAATTATTTCTGGGATGTCTTGTTCACTGATTACAATTCTCCCTGATATTTGCTTCATAAAACATTTTGCAATCCATAAAAGTTATTTAACAACCATCAATCGCTGGCTATCAGCAGACCAATCAACTAACAGGAAGGCACCACATAAATATGATTCATAGAGTAGTCCAAAGCACGTATTCCAGTAGAGAGAAATTCCCTGAGGATGGGCTCCAGCATAAGTCCGAAAAGCTCGGAAGAGTAAACTTCTGGTCCCGATGACCGATCCAGATTGGATCTTGCATAAAAGTTATTTGTTTGGCTTTTCTCAGATTTATTGAAAACTAGACAAACTGTGATTTCCTGGCTCATCGTTTCAGAGATACTTCCTCAATGCCTTCAAAAATGGGAGAACTTCTAATTTTGAAAAGTTCTAAAAAATTCAGCAAGATACTCAAAGAAGTCTGCCTTGAAAGTAGTCCATGCTGAACTGCATAGCACAGTCAAACATGAGGAACTGATCACAGAAAATGTTCTATGATATTTTGTATTATGTCATAAAAGTTTTATAAAATTTTCCAATTCCTTGGAAGTCATGGCTCCTGGATTTTGGACACATTCTGTAAGTTAGCCCATTTGAGAATCTTGGTTCAAAAAGTGGGATGACACCTCTTGCTGTCATTTATTATGTGCACTCAAGAGAAAGCAATAGGATTTGATAGCCGGACACTAGAAAGAAGAAAGCACATAATGGTATAACAGAGTTGGAAGGGACCTTGGAGGTCTTAGGAGAACCTATACCTTTCTGGACAAATGGTGGTCCAGTTTGTTCTTAAAAAGCTCCAATGATGGAGCACCCACAATTTCTGGAGGCAAATCATCCCTGACTGATTTTTTTTTCACTTAGGAAATTTAGCCTTAGATTGGATCTGTCCTTGATAGGTTTCCATCTGTTACTTTTTGCCTGGCTCTCAGGTGATTTGGAGAATAAATTGACCACCCCCTTTCTGTGGCAACTCCTCAAATATTGGAATACTGCTATCAAGTCAACCCTATCAAGTCAACTCCCTTCATTAGACTAGATCAGGGGTGGGTTCCACTTACCTTCGCCACCGGTTCGCATTGCGTCCCCTCACGCGATTTCACTTCTGGCAATGCTCAGAAGCAGGAATTAGCCCAAAACACAGCTAAGGAGCTCATCAGCTGTGCTATGGGCAAAGAAATAAAGGTTGGTATTCACCCGCAGGCAGGCAGGAGGGCTCTTTTTCAAGCCGCATAAGGAAAAAAATCCACAAAAAAGATGGTGGCGCACATGGAACGGCACCGACAGTGACGTCACCAGCGGATTGCTACCGGTTCGGGTGATCCGGTCCGAACTGGGAGGAAGCCACCCCTGGACTAGACATATCACATACCCTGTTCCTGTAACCATTCATTGTATGTTTTATCCTTCATTCCCCTAATCATCTTTGTTGGTCTTCTCTGCAGTCTTTCTAGAGTCTCAACATTTTTTTTGTATGCTGGTAGCCAGTATGATCTTACCAGTGCAGCATAAAGTGAAACTAATACTTCGCATGATTTTGATGCTATCCCTCTGTTAGGTATTAGAGTATGACTGCTTGGATTTTTGGCAGCTATACTTAAATGGTTGTCTACTAGGACAAAACTTCCAACATGTCAAACTTTATTTTTTAACTTTGTGGACAATATTTCACAGCTAACACATCAAGACAATATAAATGGTGAGATATTTATATCTTGAACTTAACAATGGATAGACTACAGTAAGCATTTACTGCTTTATGTGAAAAGGATTTTTCCCTTTTCAAATTACTCACCTTTAAAATTGGTGTTTCACTGAGAAATGGGAAAAAAAGTGGACACTTTTTAAAAAAATCTATTTTAAGGTGGAAGCATCATAAATTGAGATAAATATAGCATTAATATATTTGTGACCTATTGATTGAATAATCCCATAGCACCCACCTCTGTGTAAGTATAAATTGGCTAGTGAGAAAAGGAAAAATATGAAACTTATATAAAAGCTAAAGGATACTACTGTATCCTTTATTCATTTCTTGTTTTCTCAGTATTCTTTTTCAAAATCAAGACATAATTGTTGCATCCATATGGGATGATTTTTAATAAGTCCAAAAGTAATGATGTTTGGGCACTTTTGATTAAATTGTAAAGAATACTTTGAGTCATGTTTCTGCTGTTTTCTTCTCATTGACATTATTCACTGCAATTTCTCTAGTTTGTTGCAAAATCAGAAGTTGCAATAGATATCCCACTATTTCTTCTCATTTGCAGGAACTTCCTGTCACTATCCACATGAGCTTCAAGGATTTACAACTTTCTGTCCTGTTCTTGTTTTCTTCCACTTAAGCAGAAATAGGAAATATTTTAGAAAGTCCATTGGAACCCATGAATTGGCAATGATGAAGATATTTGACATGGGGATTTTCAAGTTATACAAGTCAACCTCAGTTGAATGCTTATAGAAGAAATGAGAGACTGAAGAACCTTATCTGATGCCAATCCAGATATAGTCTTGAGTTCATACCTGGATATGTTCCAGCCTCATTTTCCTAAGATTGATCAGCAGAAATTTCATTCTAGTGAACATTACAGAATCCATTGTGATGAGAAACAATTGCTGAGTACAGACGATTGTGTTTTAATAATTCACCCTTCCTGTGATGAAGAAGGGGCACTTATAACATCCAGCCAAAGAGCCTATATTGTGAATAGTACTCGATAGTTACTTTTCTCATAGTCATAGCTTGTGTTGTATTCATCACAATTTATTGCTAACCCTTGAAGAAGGACAATTGTCATCATATCATCACCATCATCATTACATTTTCTTCTTTGTTGGCACAATGCTGTTTTTTAGTCATTTTCCTCAGGCAAGTTGATCCAAATATACCCTCTCTCCCCTCCTTCCTCCTTTCAAGAGGATTGGAAAGGAAGCAAATATGGAGAGATTCAACCTGGAAGTGAGGAGAAACTTTCTGACGGTGAGAGCGATCGAACAGTGGAACAGCTTGCCAGCGGAGGTTGTGAAAGCCCCAACACTTGCAACCTTCAAGGGGAGACTGGACTGCCATCTGTCTCAAATGGTGTAGAAACTCCTGCTTGAGCAGGGGGTTGGACTAGATGACCTACAAGGTCCCTTCCAACTCTAATAATAAATCTAAAAAAATGTAAAATCAGAGGGACCCAAAATGTATCCCGGTATGAGTTTTAGTGTACAGTTTAAATCAAAGCCTAGCAATCTTAAATAAAATACTCTTGTGTACCAATGAGCAAAGAAGCTCCTTGCAAACTTTAGGGACAAGTAGGATGAAATTCAGACAATAAGCAGTAAAAGTCAGTGTCATCTTTAAGATATTCAATACCAACTATTGTAAAGATATATAAAGATGATGGATCTCATATGGAAAAGCCCAACTGTCCACTCCAATTAATGCTATTTACATTAAGTGATCATTTTGTAAACAATATAATGTTGTTTACCTTATTTGTCTAAATGTCTATGGAGATGCTCAGTCATCCAGGTCATCCCAAAGCTGCTTTTCAAAAGGCAAATGGACTTAGCAATAGCACCTAGACTTATATACCGCTTCATAGTGCTTTACAGCCCTCTCTAAGCGGTTTACAGAGTTCAGCATATTGCCCCCAACAATCTGGGTCCTCCAGATTGTTGAAAAACTTTCTGGGTTTTTCCTTGAAGACATTTCACTTCCCATCCAAGAAGCTTTTTCAGTTTCGCTTCTCATCCAAGAAGCTTCTTCAGAACTGAAAAAGCTTCTTGGATGAGAAGTGAAATGTTTTTGAGGAAAAAAAACACCCAGTTGCCTTTTGAAAAAGCACCTTTGGGATTTATTTGTGTAATAACATCATTAAACTGCAGGTGAGTACTCTCAAATGTAATAGTCATTTGTTAATAGACATGTGTTCTCCCAAATAGTCCATTAAATTGAAGATTCACCATAAATTATGCACATAAGAAGCATGTCTTTTTTCCCCATGAACTTTCTTTCATCAGGCTTCTTCAGCATCGTACAGAAATATTTGTGAGTGTAAGCTGAATAGTACTGTTTACATTACAATCTTAAATAAAAAGCAAAATATTTTAAGAACAAACCATATAAATACTGTTTTGGGGATTTATCTATACTGTACTTTTGCTTGCATTTTGTTTCTTCTAAACAAGCAGGCTGGATGGACCCAATTACATTGGGGAAGGGTGCCCATTAGGAACCTTTTAAAAAACTGGCTAGGGATACATGACCATGGAGATAATCTGTCTAGGGGTCATTAGGAGTTGAAAATGACTTTATGCTACCTAATCAAACAATTAGAAATTTTAAATTCACATTCATATGTTAATATGATGATGTTAACAGATGAGTCTCTCCATCTGGGCTCAGTTCATTGCTGTTTGCCCTGTCATATCCTTTTAAAAACATGCAAATTGGCCCCATTTCAATGAGTTGAGAGAAAATAAGCTTTTTTAACTGAAAAAAAGCAGTTGTTCCCTAAAGTAAAGCTGAATTGTGCTTGGGGAGTTTGGGGTGTGTGTCAATTGTGACATTATTTTTGCATTTTATTGCTTGGGTAATGAAGAACATGACAGCCAATTTTGCAGAATAATTTCTGAAATCAGTCCATTCTCTATCAGCAAGTGTCAAGAGAGAATTAAAAAGTAAGAGATAAACAAAAAGAAGATGGACTGTTTTAGTAACGGATGGTACTTGACTGGTGCCTAGTTCCTTAACTTGCACCTATAGGAGATAAATGCAAGGTTGGTGGTAAGGAATGAATAATGCAACACAAAAAAATTGAGACTTTTTACAATTTGTAGTATGTTCCAACTGTGTTGGGACAAGTCTCAGTTGTCAAGCTGTTGTACTACCACAGAGATTACATTAGCACAACTGGAGCTTATGTAACTAGATAAGAGCTCTATAAAATCACCAACACTTGGGAATAGCTAACTTCTAAAACAGCCTTTTATGTGCCACACAAAATAAAATTAGATTTCCAGTTCATATTGCAAACCTGTTCTTGGTAGTAAAAATCCATACTTTGTCTAATCTAAGAAACACCTCAATTCCCCCCCCCCTTTGTTTTCTCACTTTGTAAATCCATATTAATGGTCTTCTCACATACAATAGTAACCGTACGCCTCACCCTTTCTAAGTTTTGTTACAAAAGTGTAAGTGTTCGAGTTTGGTTGAGGTTTAGCCTCTTGTAACAATAACTCTTGACTACATTTTCTAAGCAAACTTTAATGCAGGAATCAACTAATCACCAACTATTTTGATCGTAAACATTTGGATACCTATATTCCCACCAAGATTTATTTTTTAAAATATATACATTCAAAAAAGGGAAAGGGAAAAGGAAAATGAAGCTCTCAAGCATTATATTGTATATATTAAACATAAGGTGGTGCTATATATAAATTCATAATGTTATGCAGTTATATTATAAATAATTAAGTCAATTTATTCAAACTTAGAGAGGAAAAAGGATATTCAGAAAATGAAGTAGTATATACTGTCCAAACTTCCCCGGTTAGATATTTTTGAGCTTATATAAAAAGTATTCAAAGAGCTTTATAGTTATTGTGTCCAGACCACAGATAGAAAAACAGGGACAGTGAAAATATGACACGTTCCAAGGCCATCAAGTAATTCAGTGATAAGTTAGCATTTGTAGCCAACTCCTCCAGACTCCATTGCAATACTTGGCTATAACTCTAATTCTAATTCAAGATAATTTGCAGCCTGAAATGAAATGTGTCAAATGAAAATATTTTAATTTTTCCAATAACTGACACTGCTTTTAATAGCCAAAGGGTTATGAAGAATACTGAACTATGAATCCATGATTACTCTGCACCTAGCATTGTATTTTACCGAATGCTAACAACATTGTTCAACAGGATCACATTAAATGTGGCTACAGATACTTGCCTCTATCTTATTTCTTAATAATTAGTCTGAACCAGACCAAATGGATAAACGAAAGAGCTGGCTTGTATATATTGTTATGCCAATTTGAAGGGTTTCAATTTTGCTTCCTGCCCAGCACCCATTTGGTTCTAGAATCCATAAGATTACAGTCTAATGTCTAGTTCCCAAAAACTATCATCATCACCATCACCATCACCATCACCATCATCACCATCACCATCATCATCATCATCCCCTCATTCACCCCATCATCCTATCTCAAATTATAATTACATCATAATATTGAGACTCTAGAAAGAGGGCAGAGAAGAGCAACAAAGATGATTAGGGGACTGGAGGCTAAAACACATGAAGAACGGTTGCAGGAACTGGGCATGGCTAGTCTAGTGAAGAGAAGGACTAGGGGTGACATGATAGCAGTGTTCCAATATTTCAGGGGCTGCCACAAAGAAGATGAGGGTCAACCTATTCTCCAAGCACCCGAGGGTAGGACAAGAAGCAATGGATGGAAACTAATCAAGGAGAGAAGCAACTTAGAACTAAGGAGAAATTTCCTGACAGTTAGAACAATTAATCAATGGAACAGCTTGCCTCCAGAAGTTGTAAATGCTCCAATACTGGAAGTTTTTAAGAAGATGTTGGATAACCATTTGTCTGAAGTGGTGTAGGGTTTCCTGCCTAAGCAGGGGGTTGGACTGTAAGACCTCCAAGGTCCCTTCCATTATTCTGTTGTTCACAAGATCAGTTTGTTATGTGAATCTAGATCAAGTGCAACTATTTTCTTTAAATGGATTTGACAGCATTCAAAACTGGGAAAGTCAGTCTTTGCTTTCTCTGAAATAAGCTAAGAATTTGTCACATCATAATGTTGAAAATCTGGCAGATTAAAGCCACCATCCTCATACAACAACTTTAATTTAACTAAAGAAAATCGAGAAATGGTCTCAGCAGTTTCTTAAAAATTCTAAAAAAGAGAGAAAGGAAAAAAGAGCTAAAGATGATATACAGAGTAATATAATTCACTGTGGAAAGCAACAGAGGCATGTAAATGAACAGCCACAATACCCACTTTTTATTTTAATTGGTTCTCTTCTTTTTAAGGCATGATTATCAATTTTTGCTTTTTTGTTTCATCCCTATCACGAATGCCTCCACTCTTTCAATTCAAAAACTAGGAAGAGACTAGGAAGGAATGTAAGGGGAAGGGGGGGGAGAGATGAGAATGGGAATGGTAGAATACTGCTTGTTTTATATTGAAAAATGTAAAAACAACAATAAAAACAATATCGTCTGTACACATATTACACTTGGGTAGTATGCTAGCGTTTTTGTTTCTATGCCTTGCTTAATGTCTATGGAGATTCAGGTCCTGCTTGTCCCAAATGTGCTTTTTCAAGAGGCAACTGGACTTTCTGGTTTTTTTCTTTGAGGATATTCCTTCTCCATAGTGGGTGGCGCTAGCCTCCAAGATTGGGATGACCTCATCCATCAGCCAATCAGGACTGAGTCTGACCTCATATAAAAGCTGTCACTGTGCCATAATCCCCCTCTTTCGACTCAGTCCTAGGCCTAGGATTGTTTCTCCCCATCTTCGCAGTTTATCTACCTTCTACTGTCATACTGACTCTACTCGAGATCTACTGTCAACTGGTTTATCACATGTGAGTGGTTTCCCACCTGCCCTATCCATCGGGGGTGTTGGGAATCCCTAGGCAGGCTTCGGCCTAGCCACGGCCTACTGCCACTCTAAGTGGCTGGCTGTCATCCTCACATCGCGGCCTGGCATTCCGGACTTCATCATCTGTCACAGAAGCCAGGCGCTTGAGTGACCAGCAGCCAGGGTGGTTTTTTAGCCACTTCCGCAGGAGAGAGACCCTTTTTTGCTACCTTCACCGCAGAAGCCTAGCGCTTGGGCGGCCTGGTCTCTTCTCCGTTTCGCTCCCTTATTGGGGTGGGTCCACAGGCCTCTGTCTAACCCCTGGGAGTGCGCACCAGTGAGGGCGAGTGTCGGCGGTCCAATTCGGCAGCACATCAGCCTGCGCGACCGCCCCTCCTCACTGGGCTCAGTCGGGCATCGGCCGGCTCTTCGCCGTCGTTTGAGGGCCCTGGGCTTCCCTCGTAGCCTAATTAGGCCTCGCCGGGTGAAGGGCGGCCTCTTCGGCAGCGGTGCCGGCTGCGAGGCCGTTCCCTCCTTGGATACATTTCCCGCCTGGAGGAGCGTCTCACCCGCCCCTCAGCTGTTCCAGCTAGCCCAGACGCGCAGGCGCATTACCAGAGGCTTCTTTATCGCCGTATTCGATCGGCAACGGAGGCGGGGCTCCCCGGGACTCGGCGCAGCCGCAGTCATGCGCAGACGTCACAGGAGATCTCCCTGTGACGTGGACCTGCCCCAGCTGGGCCGCGGCTCCTTATCGCTGAGGCGATCTGCCGCGCGACGTTGCCGGACGCCAGGGCAGCACTGGCGGAGCTTGAGAACGGCGTGAACGCGAAGCGGCGTTCCTTCAGCCCCTGCAGCGCCGAGCGGCAACGTGGTCAACGGGCGAGAGGCCAGGACCACCAACGATCGGACAGAGCTTCGGGCCGTAAAAGCGCCCCTTCTGTCGCCCAGCCGCCCACAACATCATCGCGATGTCAGAGAAGGCTGCCTCGGGCAGGAATAAGCCCAGGCAGACCAAGGGACAGGAGGGTGGGGCTGGCAAATCACCCCCACCTCCAGGAAGCATTAGGGATCACTCTCCCCTCAGGCAGGCCCCTGACAAGGCCAAGGCCTCATCTTCCAAGGGCGGCCATTCGAGCAGGGACAAGATCCCCAAGGACTCAGACCGCTCCGCACTGCCCTCTGTGGCCACAACCTCCCGTGCGCAACATGAGCCCTCTGGCACCTCTGCCCAGAGGGACCGGCGCTCTTCTGGTACCCTGTCCCTAGACAATCCTGATCTGTGCCTGGGGGAGGACGACATCTGGGAGGACCCCAGAACCGTGGACTGCCACACTGACGCCCGTCCAGCGACCCAGGCGCAATCACAATTCTATAGCCCGGAGGTACAGGCACTAATCCAGGCAGCTATCGCACAGGGCATTGAAGCCGGCATGCGGCACGTTGCCACTACTGTGCCCGCCCCTCCGCCAATCGCCCAGCAGTCTCGGCCCCGCCCACCAGCCTCACCCGCGGCTGACCCTCCTCCGCTTGTAGCCGACGCCGACCCAGGGTCCCCCTTGTCACTTCACGGACAGGATGACCAGGTACAAGCCCTTGAACTGTCCGAGGACGAGGACCTCGCCCCAGAAGCACCGGTGGTCACAGGATTGTTCAACCCCGCCTTGTTTAAATCTCTTCTCCACAAGGCCAGGGCCACTGCGAAATTCTCCGCTAAGGAGCAGACGCCGGCCGGGGACGAACCTGAGGACCCTCTCTTCAAAGAGACTACATCTCAGGTAGAAGTGGTGCCGGCTCCCAAGCTGTTTGTGGACTCTGTCCTCAAACAGTGGGCCTCCCCAACGGCCGGAGTCGCCCCGTCCGCTGCGGACAAGCGATTTTTCAACGTCTCGACGGCGCTAGCACAACACCTGCCAGTCCCCCAGGTAGAACCGGCAATCAAGGCGTTGTACTCTCCAGCACAGATGCCGGGTGACTCTGAGGAGCTGCTTCGCCCCGAGGACAGACGCACCGAGCAGGCGCTCCAGAAGACCCACCAGGCCGCTGCCTGGGCGGTCAAGGCCTCGGCTACGGCGTCCTTTTTTTGCCGGACATCTATTCGCTGGTTAAAGGCCCTGCAGGAGCACCTGCCGCCATCTGACGTCCGGGCGAGGCAGGACATCAACAAGCTGATTGCGGCCTCGCAGTTCACCTCGGACGCAACGCTCCAGGCCACCCAATTTGCTGCCAGGGCCGTGGGAACATCTGTGGTGGCGCGCAGAATGCACTGGCTAAGAAGCTGGCCCGCGGACTGTCGTCACAAGTGGCGGCTTGCTGGAGCTCCGGTGGCTAACAAGTCACTCTTTGGTGAGGCCCTCGATCCCTACCTAATCGAGACTAAGGACAAACGCAAGGTCTTGCCAAACTCCACAAGGAAGGCACAGGCCAAGCCTCAGACCCCTGCCCCGGCGTTCCCCAGACGCCAATACAGGGCGCCTTCCTATAATCAAAACAGGTCGCGGAACTCGCCCCGTCAGACTCAGGGCCAGGTTAGGGCCAATTCCAACCAACAATCCAAGCGCCCTTTTCGGAAGGCAGGTGGTCGCCCCTACCGCCGCTACAAGTAGTGAACCCAGCTTCTCCCATTGGGGGTCGCCTGCGTTTTTTCGCTAGGCGGTGGGAGGAAATTACTACGGACGCTTGGGTCCGCGAGACTCTGACACTCGGACTCGCTTTAGATCTCCTCTCCACCCCCCCTGATTCCTTCATGAGGTGCTCCCAGTCCTCCAACCCGCAGAAACAGGCCCAGATGCTCGAAGCCATCCAGCATCTGCTGGAGATTGAGGCCATCCAGCGGGTCCCGGAGGACCAGCGGGGGCAAGGATTCTATTCCAATTTGTTCCTTGTGGAGCAATTGTCGGGTGGGTGGAGAGCGGTCTTGGACCTCAAGCGCTTTAATAAGTTCTTGGTGTACAAGAAATTTAAGATGCATACTCTACAGTCCATATTGGACGGCATTCGTAAGGGTGACTTTATGTGCTCTATCGACCTCACTGAGGCATATTTGCATGTCCCAATTCGGTCTTCCCACCAAAAGTTCCTGCGGTTCTCATATGACAACGAACACTATCAGTATTCGGCCCTGCCATTCGGCCTCTCCTCGGCACCCAGGGTCTTTACAAAGATTCTGGCCGCCCTTGCAGCTCACTTGAGGGCAGTGCCGATTCGAATACAGTGTTACCTCGACGACATTTTAATTCAGTCGTCTTCCCTGGCCCGGGCGGAGCTGGACCTGCAGACCACCATGGACGTTCTGCAATACCACGGCTTCTCCCTCAACCTGGAGAAGAGCCACTTGACTCCCTCCACTTGCATCACTCACTTGGGAGCCATTGTGGACTCTCTGGAGTGCAGGGTGTATCTGTCGGAGGACAGACAACTCAGTCTTTCCTCTCTGACCCAGCAGGTTCTTGGACAGGGGCGGGTTCCTCTGAACCTCCTGTCCTCCCTGTTGGGAAAGATGATATCCGCTATACATATCACACCTTGGGCACAACTGCACTCCAGAGACCTACAATGGTTTCTTTTGCCTTTTCAGCGGGCGAACAAGTCCAACTCATCGGCCAAGGTCCAGCTCCCGACGGCGGTCCGGCGGTCCCTGCATTGGTGGCGGTCCCTGGCGATCAGCAAGGGTTCCAGCTTCCTCGAGCCTCGCCGGGTGACGGTGACATCGGATGCCAGCCTCTACGGGTGGGGCGCTCACACGTCGTCTCACATGGCACAGGGCACCTGGACCGCGGCGGAGTCAACGGCCAGCATCAACCTCCTGGAGCTACGAGCAGCGTCCCTGGGCCTCCGGCAATTCCAGCATCTCCTCACTGGGCAGCACGTCCTCCTGTTAACGGACAACGTGACCACCAAAGCCCATGTCAACAGGCAAGGTGGGACTGTCTCGCGCCGCCTGCTCTCCGAGGCCAAGGAATTGGGCCTCTGGGCGGAACGGCACCTCCTTTCGCTCCGGGCGGAGCACATCTCAGGGGTGTCGAACCGCACGGCGGACTGGCTCAGCCACCACGACATCGACACGGCAGAGTGGGCCCTGCACCCAGACATTTTTCGGGAGCTGACTGCCAGGTTTGGCAAACCGGTAGCCAACCTCTTTGCGACCCCGCTGAATGCCAAGCTCCCGTGTTTCATCACGCGGTATCGGACACCCGGCGCGATGGACACGGATGCACTCCGTTGCCCGTGGCTGAGGGGCCTACTCTACGCATTTCCGCCCCTTCCACTCATTCCCCGAGTTATCAGGAAGATGCTAGACGAGCAGGCGGAACTGATCCTATTGGCCCCCCATTGGCCGCGACGGACATGGTTCGCGGACCTCAAGTTGCTCTCGACCGGCCCATCCTGGAGGATCCCGCAGACCGCATCATCGCTCTCCCAGGGGTCAGTTCAGCACCCGGACCCACAGTGGCTCCAACTGACCGCCTGGCGCTTGAGCGGCGCACCCTAACTCTTCGCGGGGTCCCCGAGTGCATTGTACGTACTCTGCTCTCCTCACGCCAGGCCTCCACCATCCGCATCTACAACTCCACCTGGAGGACGTTTCACGATTGGTGTGTTGGCGCCGGCTTTAACCCGATCGACCTCTCGGTCATACAGGTCCTCCAATTTCTGCAAGCGGGCCTCAACAAGGGTCTCTCGCCCAGCACTTTGCGGCGACAGGTGGCAACGCTTTCAACGGTCCTTTCCTGCCGCTCTTCTGCGCCTTTGTCAACGCATCCCTTAGTCGTTCGCTTCTTGAAGGCGGCGGTCAATGTCTCACCTCCAGTGGTACATAGGTACCCCGCCTGGGACCTGCAGAAGGTTCTTTTGGCACTGACCGAGGCCCCCTATGAGCCCCTACGGACAGTTTCGCTGCAGCACCTTACGCATAAGGTTGCCTTTTTGGTAACGATCACTTCAGCCCGGAGAATATCCGAACTGGCAGCCCTATCCGTCCGGGACCATCTCTGTATTTTTCATCCGGACCGGGTGGTGCTTCACCTTGACCCCACATTCCTGCCCAAGATCAATACATACTTCCACAGGGCGCAGGAAGTGGTTCTTCCTTCCTTCTGCTCTCCACCTACTACGCCGACCGAGCGCAAATGGCACGCGGTCGATATCCGGCGGGCGATAAAAGTCTATAATGTCCGCACGGCTGCATTCCGACGCTCAGAGTCTTTGTTCGTGGGATTCCATGCCTCGTCCATGGGTCGCAAGGCTTCAGCGGCGATGGTCGGTCGCTGGATACGTGCAGTCATCGCGGACGTTTACCGACAGCAGGACCTGCCTTGTCTGCCACGTCTGACGGCGCACTTGACACGCAGTGCCGCCACCACGGCGGCTTGGACTACTAATGCCTCCTTGGAGGAACTATGCCGAGCGGCAACGTGGTCCTCCCCGTTGCCCTTTATCAGACATTATAAAGTAGACTCCTTTGCCTCGGCTGAGGCGGATTTTGGGCGCAGGGTCTTGCAGACCATAGGTCGCCTGACGGGGTCTCAGACTGTGGTGACAACCCTCCCTAGGGGACGATATGGCTTTGGTATGTCCCAATCTTGGAGGCTAGCGCCACCCACTATGGAGAAAGGGCGTTGTTACTTACCTGAACGCCCATTCTCGTAGGGTGGCGCTAGCCTCCAAGTCCCTCCCTATTGGGTTTTGTACATTCTGAAGGTGTGCGTGGGGATAAACTATGGGTCTGACCTACTCCTTCGTCTCAAGAGGGGGATTATGGCACAGTGACAGCTTTTATATGAGGTCAGACTCAGTCCTGATTGGCTGATGGATGAGGTCATCCCAATCTTGGAGGCTAGCGCCACCCTACGAGAATGGGCGTTCAGGTAAGTAACAACGCCCTTTCTCATCCAAGAAGCTTCTTCAGCTGTGACTGGATGGTGGGGAATTGAAGGATTTATATTTCTTGCAGACAGCTGGTCATTTGCATTCTTTGAGTGAGTCATTGAGGCCACTTGGAGGTTTGTCTGTTCCTCAAGGTCACCTGAGTAGTGCAAATGGGTGTGGAGCCTTCTTGGAATTGTTGAAAGGAGCTGTGCTTTCTGCAGGATATTTTTCTCTGTCTTGTATCCCTTCACTGTTGGACACAGGTGCAGGCTGATGGAATTGCATCTGTGTTGTCTGCATCTCAAACTGAAGCACAAATGGTTCCTGTAGTCTGCATTTTCCCCCACCCCCCAGGAAATCCATTCATACTCCCGTATGAACAAGGTTGTTCATCCCAAAATGCATAGCTAAATGTATTTCCTGACAGTTAGAACAATTTCCTGATAGTTAGAACAATTAATCCGTGGAACAGCTTGCCTCCAGAAGTTGTGAATGCTCCAACACTGGATGTTTTTAAGAAGATGTTGGATAACCATCTGTCTGAAGTAGTGTAGGGTTTCCTGCCTAAGCAGGGGGTTGGATTAGAAGACCTCCAAGTTCCCTTCCAACTCTGTTATTATTATTATTATGTCTATGGAGATTCTCAGTCATCCAGGCTGTGGTTGTCCCAAAAGTGCTTTTTCAAGAGGCAACTGGACTTTCTTGTTTTTTTTCTTTTTTTGAAGACGTTCAAGGATGAGAAATGTCTTCAAAGAAAAAAAAACAACAAACTCCAGTTGCCTTTTGAAAAAGCACCTTTGGGATATGCATTGCTTAATTCCCTTTCAGAATCTTTGAAGTAACATTTAGAACAATTTGTCATCCACAATGCTAAATTGTCAAGCATTTAATATACAAAGAGATGCTACAGATACTGTAAGGTGAAGGGTTTTACACCCTAATCCTATATGTGTTTTTGTCATCTGGCCTAGGCCCTAGGGTTAATTTAATAAGTCTCTGTGTTTAACAGACAATTGGATACTATACCTGTCTGCCTGTCTATCTGGTACTTTCCAAGATTAAATAATAGTTTAATAGTTTCCAATAATAAATAATAGTTTAAACAGAAGTGAGGTTTTCTTATCTTATGCATTCTATGATGGGCAGTATCAATAACTTTGAGGAATGGAAGGAAAAGCTTCAATCAAGGCAACAGTCAGATAAAATAATTTTAAGTCCTGGAAGAAATATAATTTGAGAAAGCATCTCAGACTTGATCTTCCCTAGTACTCCGGATTATATAGGGAGGGAGAGGGTAGGTACATTGTGATTTGAAAGATTCTGTTACTGTAATCTATAACAAAAGTAGTAACTTTCATAACTTTTATTTCCTACTCTGGTCTACCTCAAAAAGGTGACATCACTCTTGAAAACATTACATGTTATGAAATATAATTTTTATGTCAAATACAATTGACATTTGTTAGCATTCATTCACAGCTAAGCCCAGACGCAACATCCAAGGAACTACATTAACACTTCAATTCTTTTTAATGTGACATTCATCATATTCTCAACACTCTGTATAGGTTAAAGAAATCATCCGTTAGAGCTCCTGTGGCATTCAAACCACCAACAATTGTCTTAATTTTTAAACTGATCTTGAAACAAAGACTCAGGAAAAAACCCAAAGCTTTAATATCTGGCTCTTTTAATATGTCCCTTGCCTTTTTTGAGAAGGTATTTTTAGGGCATTGGAGGATCATAGTTCACTTGCCAAAATGAATGTAACCCAAAGGGTATTTTGATAAATTACAATCACTAACTTGCTACATCACAAGGCTAAAATATCATTAGAAATGATGAGAACCTACGAAGAATTATTGGACAAACATGGCAAATTAAAGACTAAACAACAATTAGATGAGGAAGGAATCAATATTGACTGGTGGCCCTATCTACAGATTCAAACTAGATTTTAAAAAGATATGGAAGAATTCGGCATAGACAAAGAGCAGAAAGTAATAGATAAAATTTTATTAGGAACAGATAACAAATTCATATCCAAAATGTATAATTACTTGTTGTTGTTATTATTATTATTATTACTTATTACAAGTGGATAGGGAGGAAGAGATTATAAAGAATAATATGATAGCATGGGCCAAAAATTTCAGATCCACTATTCAACTAGATGATTGGGAGAAACTATGGACAAAAAATTACAAATTGACTATGTCGGCATCATATAAGGAGAATCTATATAAAATGTATTATCGTTGGCATCTGGCCCCAGATAGGTTAGCCAAAATATATCCTAACCTCAACCCAAGATGCTGGAAATGTACATGTGAAAATGGTACATACTACCATATGTGGTGGTCCTGCCTAGAGGCAAAAAGATATTGGAGCAAGATACGATTATGGATCCAAGAAATTACAAACTCACAAATTGAATTGAAACCAGATATATATTTATTGGGGATTATTAGAGGACAATGGACTAAAGAAAATCAATATTTAATAATACATATCTTGATGGCTGCTAGAATAGTTTTCGCACAGACATGGAAATCGGAGAACTGTCCTCTGGAAAACATGATTATAAAAAAAATAATGGAATGCGCAGAAATGGTGAAATTGACGATGGAATTACAAGATCGTGAAGAAAAATAATATTATAAAGTATGGGATAAATTATACACCTGGTTGAAAATTAGAAAAAATAAGTAAATGTTTATATAAATGTAAATGTAAATACTATTTATAATGTAAAGATGATGGATCAATATATTTAATATATATAAATAACCAAATAACTGTCGATGTCACAGAAATGAAGAACTTGAATGTATGTTTTTAAACTTAAAACCCAATAAACTTTTTTCAAAAAAAAAAAAAGAAATAAATCTGGAAGATGACTTCCGTTTTGAAGAATGTTACGGAATGTATGCTCTGAAAGAAGATACTTTGATAAGACAGAGCAACGTCTTCCAATGTAATCCAACAGCCACAATCTTTGCTTATGAGATTTAGAGGTTATGGGACTGATATAATAATGTGGCAGATGCCATGTTTGAAAGGCTAAAAAATTTCCATGCCAAGAACCTCTTCTCTTGTTATCCTTGTTGTGGGTTAATTTATTATTATTGGCACAAGCTCCTATCACAGCAAATTAAGAAGTAACTCTTGTCTTCCGGAAAGCATCTTCCAAAAGATGAAATCTGATTTAGATTCCAATGGTGTATACTGAATATTGACTAACATGAATTATTTTAGTTCCTTTGATTTGACTGGTAACAATAGATGTAAACCTACTCACCTCCATGTACAATATGGTGTATTAACCTCTGATTATTAAGCAACTTCTAGAAATATTTGAGAGTCCTTTGTTGTCTTGGAAAGTTTGCAACTGAAAATTAAACTCAAACTGAAAGTCTAAACTGTCTGATAAAGGTCTGACACTTTTATTTTGTTTTATTCTTTACTGCTTCTTGTATTTTATTCCTTATTTTTTTTTTATATTCCACAATGTTTGTCAAAGCATGCTGTAAAGATTTATCTATCCATTCTTATTACCCTTCAAACTAAACCTTTTAAAGCTTTGTGACTGATCAAAGCAAACAAAAAACAGAAATCATCCTCAAAAAAATGTACAGGATTACATCTTTACAACTACACAACAGACTCTGAAGTTTCTAAGTTGTCAGCTAGTTGTTTTCTTCTAAGAGCTACCAAATGCACACAAAAAGGCAGTTTGTGAAGGAAGTAAAATATGGAGAAAAGGGATTGAGCAAGATCTTTGGGAAGATCAACTGGAGGAAGGAAGAAACTCAAACTCAAAGTGAACCGCTCCAAACTTGACTGTAGAAAATACGACTTTAGCAACAGAGTGTAAATGCCTGGAACTCACTACCTGACATTGTGGTTTCGTCACCAAACCCCCAAAACTTTACCCTTAGACTGTCCACTGTTGACCTCACCCGATTCCTAAGAGATCAGTAAGGGGCGTGCATAAGTGCACCAGCGTGCCTACCGTCCCTGTCCTAATGTTCCCTCTTATCAGTACTCATCTTATGTATATAAACAATGTTATATCTATGTATATTACCAACATGTACTTGACAAAAATAAATAAATAAATAAATAAAATAAAAAGTAACTTGTTCGTTGTTTAAAACAGGAATCCACAACCTTTATGACTTGAGGGCCTGGTGGGTGAGGGAGAGGGGAACTGGCCCACACAAGTGGTGGACTGGCATGTGTTACACCGGCCCACAGCTTGTGCAAGTTGAGGTGCACACATGTGTGTATCAGACCGCTGCTCCCGCAAATTGAGCTGCGTGCGCACATGTGTGCCAGCCTGCTCCTCACACAAGTTTAGCTGCATGAGTACGTGCATGCCACCTCGCAACTCATACAAGTTGAACTATATTTGCACATGTGTGCCAGCACTGGTCACGCAAATCAAGCTGCATACGCTTGTGTGTTCTAGCCAGCTGCTCGCGCAGCCTGTTTCCGAACACGCCATGGCCTCCGGTAGTGGGCTGAGCCTGGGGGTTGGGAACCTTTGGTTTGAAAGAAAACTCCAAACATATAATGGATGCCACTGAAATATTTTTGCTTCACAAGAATACAGTAGAGAGAGTCCTCAACTTATAGAATAGAATAGAATAGAATAGAATTCTTTATTGGCCAAGTGTGATTGGACACACAAGGAATTTGTCTTTGGTGAATATGCTCTCAGTGTACATAAAAGAAAAGATACATTTGTCAAGAATGGTTGTCATAGGGTTCAAGTAAGTAATCAGGAAACAATCAATATGACAATAAATCGTAAGGATACAAGCAACAAGTTACAGTCATACGGTCATAAGTGGGAGGAGATGAGTGATAGGAGCCATGAGAAAAACTAATAGTAATAGTAATGCAGCCTAGTGAATAGTTTGACAGTGGTGAGGGAATTATTTGTTTAGCAGAGTGATGGCGTTCGGGAAAAAACTGTTCTTGTGTCTAGTTGTCTTGGTGTGCAGAATGTCTTGGTGACCACAATTGAGCCCAAAATTTAAGTGTGAAATCTGCTAAGTGAGTTTTGCCCTATTTTACGACTTTTCTTGCCACAGTTGTTAAGTGAATCACTGCAGTTGTTAAATTAGCAATGCAGTTGTTAAGTGAATCTGGTTTCCTCATTGACCTTGCTTGTCAGAAGGTTACAAAAGGGGATTCACATGACTCCAACTGTCATAAATATGAGTGAGTTGTCAAGCATCTGAATGTAAATCTCATGACTATGAGGATGCTGCAATGGTCATAAGTGTGAAAAATGGCCATAACTCACTTTTTTCAGTACCGTTGTAACTTTGAACAGTCACTGAATGAACTGTTGTAAGTCGAAGACTACCTGAACTGTATTTTGTTGGCATTACCCAACAAAGAAAATAGCTTGTAGAGTTACATAATACAATTCTTTAGAGCTTCAATCCTGTGGCCATTTTGACAACATTCCAAGGTGCCCATATTGCAAATAAAATTTATTCCTCCAATTTGATCAGATATGTAGGGGAAATTCACTATTTGTAGTCTTTCCTGTAGTCTAATATTGTCTGAGAGGGGAAAAAAGAGCATAGAATTCATGGATAAACACCATGTTTTTAAACACAAGAAAGTGTCCTAGAAATGGGTCTATATATCTAGAAATATGGTATAGCAGGGGTGGGTTCTAACTTACCTCGCTACCGGTTTGCTTCCTCCCGTGTCACGTGGGCATGCCTCTTGGGCATGCACATGCGCAGTGCTGAAAAATAAAAAAAAAATCCGAAAACAAGATGGCGACTGCATGCACAGTGCCGGAAACCCAGCTTCTACGCATGCTCAGAAGGAAAAAAAATTCAAAAAAATAAAAATTTTTAAAAAAATGGTGGCGCCCACATATTGACACCAACCGAACCGGGTCCGTGACATCATCATCACTACCGGGTCACTACCGGTTCGTGTGAACCGGTCCAAACCGGGAGGAACCCACCCTTGGGTATAGGACAGTGTTGGTGAAACTTTTTGGCACTGAGTGCCAAAACGGGAGCGCACGTGGGGGAGTGCCACAAACTGGAAAAGCAGCTCCCTGGTATGCATGCATGGGAGTGCCGAAACTGGAACAGCAGTTCCCCGGCAATCATGCACGTGCCGGGAAGCTGAGCTTCCAGTTTTCATCATGCGCATGTCTGCAGGTCACCTGGTATTTCGGTTTCTGGCACGTATGTGCATGTGAAGACCAGCTGGCCGGCACGTGCATGTGCACCAAGGAGCTGCTCTTCCTGTTTCCGGTGCTCCCACACATGTGAAGACCAGCTGGCCAGCGCGCATGTGTGCGCTAGAACCCGGAAGAACAACGGGCGACAGCTGGTGTGCCTGGAGAGATGGCAATGTGTGCCACTTCCAGCACACGTGCCATAGGTTTGCCATCATGGGTCTAAAGACTTTGGACTTTAGTTAATAATAAGCTCAAGACAGCAAATGAGGAAAGCAACATTGCAGAATCACACCATCTCTATTGTACACGTAGCAATAGCAATAGCACTTAGACTTATATACCGCTTCCTAGTGCTTTACAGCCCTCTCTAAGCGGTTTACAGAGTTCAGCATATTGCCCCCAACAATCTGGGTCCTCATTTTACCCACCTCAGAAGGATGGAAGGCTGAGTCAACCTTGAGCCTAGTGAGATTTGAACAGCTGAATTGCTGAACTAGCAGTCAGCTGAAGTAGGTTGCAGTGCTGCTTTTAACCACTGCGCCACCTCTGCTTGTTATGTATGTATATATGGAAGGGGAGTTGGGATGTGGTTACACACAGCTGCTTTTCTCACTTTTACAGGATTTCTGGGGGATAGAAACTTACTCAATGAACCATGATTCATATTTTAAATTAAGAAGGAATAAGAATTTTAACTCAAATCCAAAAGCTATAGGACAATTCCACAAGAAAGGTGATCTACCTTAAACAGAGGGTTCAATTGTGAGTTTTGTTCTTACAATGGGAATTAAAATAACAAGGTGTGCACAGAGTTTCTAACTGCTTAAGGTGGTTCCTGGATTTATCTATTTTTGTTTGCAACCTGTAATAAATTATAAACTAATCAGGTGAGCTGAAATAGTATAGCATTTTAAGATGCAAATTGACTAATCAAGATTAAAAGTAACCCAGCTTTAGCATATTGTATGACCAGAGTATATTATTCCAATTATTTCATTTTCTCATCTGTTCATATCACTCATCTCCTGAGACTGTTAGACTGTTATTACTGCAGCAATAAATGGGAAGACTAATTTATAGAACTGAAACGAAGACAGAGCTTTCTAGGGGTTAACAATATCAATGACTTTAAACTCTTGGATGAATTTTTTAGACTCTTTCTATTATTTAATTCAATTTGTCCTATTTTCCTTTTTATTACTCAGTCTGTCCACTTTAAAATCACATTTTCTATGGGCTAATATCAACCAATTATTATTTATATAGTTGCCCTGCTTCCCCCCCTCCCCAAATAAATATTTATGTGCTAATTTTTCACAACAATAATTTAAGTGGAGAAAATTGTTACGTTGCTTTAAACTGCTCATATCAGTGACACCTGTTACATTTTTGATCTACATTAAGAGCATTTATTTGAAATGGGCAAACACAGTGTGATAGAAAAAAAAAACCCAAGTTATTTTTTTGCACATTCATAGAATTCTTTCATATCTGGTCATTTCAGATAACTCCTACAAATGAATCTACTCACCACTGTGATATGATCATTTATTTGAAAGCATGCAATACTGCAGTGTTACTCAACTTCAGCAATTTCATGGGAACGGATGTTATTCTTGGGGAATCCTTCTTTTTCCATCATGCTGTTCCTGTCCGTGCTAAGAAATTCTCCTGCACTTGAGGAATAGTTGAAGAATTTCCACTGAATTCCTCTGCTCACAAATTAGACAATTTTGAAAGACATTTTTGCACTCAGTTCTATTGTCAAGCTTTTCTATCCATAGAAATAATCAATATTTTTTTTGCCATATTCCTTTTTTGGGGAGTATTTTCTTTTTTGTTATACTACTAGAGTTTCTTTGAAAGTCTACTGATTTTGTTGGTGCCAAGTAGAACTATAAATTCATATTTTCTGCCAAGCCCTTGACAATGTTTGATCCTTTTATGACCCTTTCTATTTTCTTTTATTGGTGGTATTGAATGGATGAGCTGTGATTCAAATGGCTATAAAGAGTTTGAAACCTTGGTTCAGACAGAGATATTCTCTTGCATTCTCCATTTTAATGGGTTTCTCCATTTTAATTATGCATTTAAAAGTTGCTACAGTTTTACAGTTTAATTAATTTTTTGTGGTGATGGGACTTATTGACCTGAAGGAGGCATTGATAGGAGGCATATGAATTTAAATTTAAACAAATATAACAAGTGATATAAATATTTGTCAAACTGGTTGACCTTTATCTTTAAATAAGAAAATCTTTTCTTGGAGCAATAAAACAGATCTGAGCAGAAATCCTGTTTCTTTCTTTTTAAAAACAAAAACAAACGAACTGTTAGCATTAGAATGAAATTCCCATGTGTCTCTATGTTGACTAATTATCTTGCAATGGGCTTCTCAATTTGTCTTTTAATGCCTTTTTCTGCTAATCAAGAACTTTAAATTTGCATTGCATTTTCGAGAGTAATATAGTTTGATATATTAATAAATTCTATCATACTTCCTTCTTTTATGCCTTGAATATGTACATGTAAGAAAACATGGACATGTAGCCACCGCATTCCTTTCATTTTCCCTCTTAATGGAGAATGTGATCTCAAGTGAATGCTTTCTGTTGACAATTAATCTGGACTTTTTCTGTCCAACCACATTTTGAGCACTTTGAAAGGCCTTAGCTCCAAAAGAGATGTTGAATACGTGAAGCTTTAAGCCAAGTAGGATTGCAACCACAGGATGATGTTAATTTCCTTATTGTGCTCATATTTTATGACTGAACCACCCAAAGACCTTCTCTTCCACTGGTGAGCTTACTGGGACATATGTAGCTATGCCTGAGAGAAGTAGAAATATTTATTGTGTCTTGTGTCAGTTCCCTACTTACTATGATTTGCAATGCAGTCTGCAGAAATGAAAGCAGTAGTTAGGTATGGTTGAGTTTGGTTCAGGACTTGTCAAGAACAGGTGTTATAGATAATCTTAGACAGCTGTCCTAAGGTGCCTCTGGATCCTGAAGATAACCAGGCACTTTCAGTCTATGGGCACTCCTAAAACTAGGGCTCTGTGGTGCAACAGATGTCTAGCAGAGACAAATCAGATCCATTTTTACTAGACCACTTAACGGTGTGGCTCCATATCAAAAGCAATTAAAACTATTCATTAGGCATATTAAAGAAATAAATTGCTTCTTTTGTTGCAGAATCCATTCTGGATCGGTCACCGGGACCAGAGGTTTGGTCTTCCAAACTTTCAGAATTGTGCTGGACCACCCATCCTTAGGGAACTTCTTTTTAGCACAGGGGTGTCAAACTCGATTTCATTGAGGGCCACATCAGGGTTGCGTTTGACCTTGGGGGGCCGGGGGGGCCATGGCCAGTTCGACATCATATGTGTTGGCGGTGCCTGTGGTGGTCCGAGCACTCTGCCAGAGAAAATGGCCCCCCGGGGCCCCATTTTTGGCCATGACAGCCTTCTGCAGCCCTTTGCCAGCAGAAATGTAGCTCTGTTTTTGCTGGCAGAGGCACCATGGGCTGGTCCTTCCCTGTTTCCGGGGCAGACCTGTAGGCCAGATCTAAGCACACCGCAGGCCAGATGCAGCCAATGGGGCCTTGAGTTTGACACCCCTGCTCTAGCAGAATGTGGGCTATTCTATGTGTAGTATTTATGTGGTGGTTGGTTGTGTGTGGCTTTTTAGTTGTTGATTGGGGTGTTGATGACCAGCTATTAAGTCATTGGTTGTTGTTTCTATCTCCTGCCAAGCCCTCAGCTCCTAAGTACTTGATAATCTGGTGGTAAATCAGCATTCCTGTTGCTTCTTTTGTGCTCAGGAGCACTGTTCCCTCTAAGCTGCGCGGCCGCGCGGCCACGCACGTAACGAGAGAATGCCGCGTGGAAGTTTCTAACTTCCATGCAGCATTTTCTAATGGCAGAGGCTGCACGCCTGCACGGCCGTGCACATAAAAAGAGAACACTGCGCGGAAGTTTCTAACTGCCGCACGCCGTTTTCTGATGTTACAGGGAACATTGCTCAGGAGGCTTTGACATACAAACCATTTAATTAAAAAAACTAGCATTGAATTAAAGAATATTTATAAATTGTATTCCAGTTTATCACAATACTTTTTAAAATACCTACTCATTAAAGATTATTATGGCTGCCCATTGCAATGTAGAACAGCGTTTCCATCTTACAGCTTGAAAAAAAACTACCCTTCTCTCCCTTCTTTGCAGCAGTAGTGGGTTCCTGCCGGTACGGTTAATAGCTGTTGTTCAGCGCAGAGCCAAAGACGCTGCTGCTGTTCGCAGCGCGGGGGCTTTCCCCAGGCGCTGCCGCCACCCGCATGGCTGCCGCCAATTGCGTTCTTTTGCCCTCTGTGCATGCACAAAGTGTTCTGCATGCGCAGAGGGCAAAAGAACGCAATTGGTGGCATCCATGCGGGCAGGGAAAGTGCCCAGGGAAAGCTCCCACGCCTCGAACTGCAGCAGCGTCTTCGGCTCTGTGCCGAACAACAGCTATTAACCGTACCGGCAGGAACAGGCAGGAACCCACCTCTGCTTTGCAGGCTTATCTCTCAAGTTCCAGCAAATTCAAACCAAGAGGAAAAAGCAGGAAACTTTCAGCCCAATAATTCTGGTGGATTCTTTTCCAATGCTGTTGTGCTAGGGTTCCAGCCACATATACATTTCAGCTCTCCCTGCATTGCCTAATGATGACTCTTGCATTCATTTACTGCAGCTCTGGGCGCATAGCATGGCTGAGTGAATGCAAAGCATCAAAGGTGTCATTTCTGGCATGGTCAATGTTTCAAAAGCCTCCCAGCAAGCCATATATCACATTATATTGATATGGTTCCACAAGGCTGCCACATCTGGCATTTGATTTATGGCTTTAAGGTGTTCCTTGTTATTATTTCTTAAAAGCATACACACATATACCTCTTAACAGTCAACAAGGAATCAAAGGAAATGACTGTTTTACAGTGTGTGTGATGTGCAGACACCTCTTGCTTAACAAAACTGAATCCAGAATATATATTGTTCCAAGAGATTAGAAGTTGGGGGAAGCTTATTAGAAGTGGAGGAGATGAGAAGTAAGGGAGGAGTTGTGATAACTTTATGGGTTTCCTTGGTTATCATTAAGGGTGATTGGATGGATTTTGTTTTGCCTGTGATTTGGAAGTGTTGTGGGGAAGGGGGTATAGTGTGAAAGATTTGTAGGTGTGCTGTGAAGGCAATTGGCCAACTGGTATTCAGGGAATTTGAAGAACCAGTTGGCCATCCAGGAATGCCGGTCAAGGTGGGATGGAGCTCTTGGGTCTGGGGGAGGAATGCATGGGTTGGAGGATGATAGGACAAACAGTAGTAGTAACTGATGAGCAGGAGATATGGGAGATTGGGAGCAAGTTGCTTATGGGGAAGATGGTGCTAGAGAAATTTCTCATTCCATGTCCCATAGTTCCTGTCCTACAGCCAGTTATCAGACATGGCTGCTGCTATTGAATACCAGGTCAGCCTATATTTGCAGGGTCAGACCTAATTTGTGCTTACCTGGGAGACAATGAAGAAGATTAGGCAAGGAAGTTCAGAAAACATTTTGGGAAAAGAAAATAACAAACTACTTCTATATTGCTGCTAAGAAACCTACATGAAGATATTAGTAAAGTCATCAGGACACCAAACAAGGAATTTTAAAAACTTTTCAGGTTGCCGAACTCGTAATTAAAAATAATAATCCTGAAATACTTGATTAAAACATAAAACTGTAGTGATTAAAATGTTTCTGCATATAAGTGACTTTATTTTGCCCTTACTTTTCATGGAACTCCATCTAATTCTTGCACAATCCTTTAGTTCCTCAGTTTGAAAAACTCTGCACTTGAAAACACAAGTGGGTGATCATTTTTAGGTTAAACATCCATCTTGGTTTTGGAATGGAATTCAATGAAACAGATAGAACAGAACAGAATATCAGGGTTGGAAGGGACCTATGAGGTCTTCTAGTCCAACCCACTCCTTAGGCAGGAAGCCCTATACCATGTCAGACAAATGGTTGTCCAGTCTCTTCTTAACCTGGGCTTATGCTAGAATCTTCAGATCTGGCTTTCCTACCTGTAACCACTTGGCTTTAGTAAAAGTATACCTTTCGCTGCAAATGGCAGTTCTTCCCTAAATGTCCAAGCTGGGGCAGGCCTGACATGGGGTCTCCCAATGTGGGTAGGGGCAGGATAGAAAAAATATTTATTTTAATGTTATTTTAAAAGTAAGTATACTTTCAAAGGGAGAGAAAAAGTAATTCCTATTCAAGGTAGGCATGTCTACCTGAAACATATTAAGTAAAATAAACATGAACATTCCATCAGTATTATCAGTAATAATTTCCCCCTTCTATGTTCAAAGGTGTAATTTAATAACAAGTTACACAGGTGCTCAAATGAAGGGTTTATGTGGGTACTAATAGTGCATACAAAGTAAAAAAAAACAGACAAAGGAGAAATAAGCTGCAGTTATTTTCTCTCTCAGTCAGTAACAAATAGAGAGGCCTATGTATAGTGGGATCCGTTTAAAAACCTCTTCCTCTTTCCCTCCTTTATTAATATTGCATTATATACATTTACTTCCCAATAAATGTTATGTGGTTCCATTGGGTTTTTCTCTTAGATGAATGATGTTTGTCAGTTGGCATTTTTTCAATCTTGTGAAATTATACCATTAAAAACATTTCTTTGCTTCTCGGCACAATATTTCTAGAGTATGTTGAACATTTTGTTCAAAATACAGGAGTAGTAGAATCTGTTAAATGCCTGGTCCTCACCTTTATTTAGGACCTGACTTTAATAGCTGCCACATAACAAAATCAACAAATATATTTTCATCACTTCTCAGAATGCCACCTTTATATTTCCCTGTCTTAATTGCCTAGGAGCACAGGAGCACAACAAAAAAGCAGTTGACAACAAGTTTGTAAAAATCATCACATTGATTGTGTAGTCAACGACTGGCAAAAACTAATGAAGAAATAATTTCAGCCAAGATGGTGCAAATGAATTAACAATAAGTTTTAGACAATCTCAAATTTTCCTATACTGAAATAAGGTTCATTATATTTGATCTGATTTACTTAAAAAAAAGTCATGCCTAGGATGGCATTGACTCAAAATACATTCATTTTAAACTCCTCCCCCCTCAGATCTTTAAATAGCTTTTCTTGCAGCATAACATTTTTTTCTCTTGAAAAGTCAAATATGGAGCATTAAGGGTATAATTACCATTTTAATTATAACTCAATCATCCTATCTAGTTTGCATAGAAATTAAAACTTTTATGTTAGGGTTCTGAGTACACAGAAATATTCAAGAGGAATTAATGCCAAGGATTTTACAGTATATATGAACTTCACTTTAGAGCTTTTAATTTTCCTCTTGAAAAATGAAAATCTTCCACCATAAATATTTTTACAGCTTGGTGGTGCTGAGCATATGAGAGAGGTACACTTGCTTTGTAAGCTGCTGTCAATTTTTTCCCTCTGTAATACCATTTCAATGATTAAAAAAAGATGAGGTGGAAAAAAAAAGCAGTTTCATAATATGAAAGGAGTAGGGTTGAAGCTTACAGAAACAGGAAAAATCTGACTAACTTGGTATGAGTTTAAATCTCTGGGGTCAGATGAAATGCAGTTTTGTATGGTTATTTTTAGTTTACTATTTTTATAATCTAGTTTAGATTCACTATGATTGAAGTGGTATAAAAAGGCTTCCATATTAATAAATACATAAAGGACACGGTTCATGGCTTGGTTGAACATTTATGTAGTATCTCTGAGAAATTATGACAAACAGATGAAATGTTGAAAATAGGGATCAAATATTGTCCCCATTTTCAAATAGGGACAACATTCGAATCTAGGGATCTGTAGACTACTCAATTTGTATTGGAAAAATTACCTCAGAAGATTCTAGAGCAGAAGAGAGACATAATTCTGTAAAAATCTTGAAAACAATTAAGAAATTACCAGAAGTCAGATGAATTTGTCAAGATTTTTTTTTTGACAGACTAATCTCATTCCATTTCCTGATTGGGTAATACTATACAAGTAGTCCTTGACTTACAACAGTTTGTTTAGTGACTGTTCAAAGCTACAATGGCAATGACCAGTTTCCATACTTAAGACAGTTGTAGCATTCCAATGATCATGTGATCAAAATTCAGACGCTTGGCAATTGACACATCTTTATGATGATTGCAGTGTCCCAAGGTCACATGATCCCCTTTTGCAATCTTCTGACAAGCAAAGTCAACGGTGAAGCCAGATTCATTTAACAACAGTTTGACTAATTTAACAACTACTGTGATTCACTTAACAACTGTGGCAAGAAAAATTGTAAAATTATGGGCTCAATTGTGGTTGAGGACTACCTGTATCTTCATACCAATAGAAATTTTCATTTCAGAAAAGCACTGGGCAAAGTTCCTTGATTTTTAAAACAAGCATTTGGTGAGCAAACTTCATACAGTTGGGCCAGATGTCATGATACATAGTTGTCTCAGAAACTGTATTAGTGAGAGCTCTTCAATGGCTCTTCATCAAACTGCAGAGAGAGATTGACTTGTGATTCCACTGGCCACTCTACTCTTCAATATTTTTATTAATAACCCAGTGGAAGGACTGGTTATCAAAAATTTAGACCATGTGAAAATGTGTGGGTTTACTAACAACCTTAAAAGACAGATATAAGAACAGATATAAGATAGAGAAATGTCAAAAAATAATGACCATTTAACAATAGGAATACCAATTTAGCATATGGCATAGACATCTCCTGTGATAATAATATGTATCCGGATGTCACAATGCACACTCTGTGATTTATATATTTGTCTCTGGATGTCAAAATGCAAATATAAAAGATTAGAATTTGCATCATGATGTCACATCACAACATTTGGCCATTTTGCCTAAATCAAATACACAACGTAGTGTCTATTTAGTAAGAGGAGTTGTCAAATAAATCTTGTAATAAGCAGTTGATTGAAAGCAGATATAACCCAATAGTGCAATATGGATGCAAAAGAGGATATTGCAGTTTTGCGCTATAGCCACATAATTTCATTGCCAAATAAAGATAATAATTGACTTTGCTTTGGATAGAACCCATGCCCAATTCTGGATAGCACACTTTATGAAGAATTGAACCACACTGGAATGGATTTACAGAAAGACAAAGAGGATGATCCAATAATGAAATCTCATAAAGAGAGATTAAATGAATTGAGAAGATTTAGCCTTGGAAAAAAAAGGACTGTGGTGTATATAATAGCACTCTTCCAATATTTGAAAGGATGTCCCATACAATCACACACATCAGTCAGTACAAAGCAATAAATTTTAGATCTGCTGATTTTGCATGTTTACATTACTTTTCATGGCTAGATTTGGTATGAGCTTCATAGATCCACAGAGACAAATACAGCCCTATGAATGAAATTATCACTTACAGCCATTATAAAGTGGTGTTTCTTATACCCCAGTGGCCAAAACCCATCGATTTTTATTCCCACCCTTCCTACTAATTAATGATCTTTGTGCAGTTCTTGGTAGCCCGGAAGCTGATAAATTCTTGAGTATTTAAATAATTCCACCTCTGGCAGGTGAATGACTGACTGTCTGTTAATTGGCAGTGTTCTGACCTAGGCTTCCTTAGAAAACATGAAGCAGAGTCTTAGTCCCGGCAAAACCTCTTTTATTTACACAGCCGTGAATTCCTTTCATTCACAGTCCGCAAGGCTTGGCAAACAGTCTTTCAGAGGAATATTTATCAACACAAACCTTATCTCATTTGGAATGCTGCCAGAGAATTAGCTTCCAAATGCAGGAAAGGCAAAACTTGGCACAGAGAACACAGAAACGACTGAACAAACTAATTGCTTCCTGCAAAAGCCCATGCCCCGTTCGTTCCTCTTTTGTTTCCTATGGGAGGGACCAATCATCTCCAAGATGTGGCTTTACTTCCAAGTCGACCCTGCTTTCTTAGTTGTTCTTGTCTTCTGGCAGCTCTGCGCATGCACACACTGGGAACAGGCTCCAGCTGTTCCTCTGCCTCACTGCTGTCTAGCTCCCTCTCTGCCTCCGATGCAGAGCCCTCGTCTGAATATTCCCCAGCCCCCAGGACTGGCCCATGTTCCTCCCCAACCTCCTCACTGTCCAACTCTGCTGCCAGCTCCACTGGCTGACAGTAGGCCACAACAGGCAGATGACAAATATTTTCTATCACCCTGGAATACAGGACTGAGAATAATAGGTTTAGGAGAGAAATACAGATTCCAACTGAATGACACTAGAGACTTCAGTAGATGGATTTAAGGGAAGATTAGAAAACCATCTGTCAAGGAGGCTTTAATTTCAGTTCTTGCACTGAACAGAGGATTGGGCTTGGTAACCTCAATGGTACCTTCCAAAAAATGTTTATTCAATGACTCTTGGCTAAGTGGTCATATGCAAGAGGGCAAAGTCAGTTTTACTAAACACCTCCAACACTAATCAACTTCTTTAAGCTGAAAATAAGTTATCTATTACTGCATATGATTCTATGTGTGTCATATAGTCAAAAAGTTTGAATTTTGTACTGAAATTCACCAGCATCACATTTATTATTATTATTATTATTATTATTATTATTATTATTATTATTATTATTATTATTATTATTATTATTATTATTATTATTATTATTATTATTATTATTATTATTATTATTTCATTAAACATGACATTCAGTAAACTGAACATTTAAAAACGCATCACAAATATCATTGACTGGCACTGATGGTTGATACAGATTGCTGCCAGCATCCTATGTATCAACCAAGTATCAACCAATTATGATGATGATGATGATGATTATTATTATTATCTCTTTTATTCATTAAACATGAAACTCAGTCAACTGAACATTTAAAAAAGTGTCATAAATATCACTAACTGGTGCTAATGGTTGATACGGGTTGCTGCCAGTGTCCTAGGTATCAACCAAGTACAGTATCTTCTTAAAATATATGATGTTCCGAGTAGCACAGTTTTTTGCAGTTCCGCTGGTGTTATTGCATGAAGCTGCAATTTCTTGATGTGTTTTGAAATTCTTGGACATGGTACCAAGTGCCCCGATGACAATGAGTATCACTGTTACATGTTTCATCCATAGCCGTGTAGTTTCAATGGCCATGTCGTGATATTTCATATTTTTCCCCAGTTCTTTTTCTTCAACTCTGGCATCTCCTGGTACAGTGATATCAATAAACTGTACTCTTCGGCCCTCTACAACCATGATATCTGGCATGTTGTGTTCTAAATGACCATCTGTCTGTATTCGAAAGTCCCACAAGATCTTAACTGTCTCATTTTCAGTAACTTTTTCCACTTTGTGCTCCCATGACTTTTCGGATACAGGTATGTCATATTTTTTACATAATGACCAGTGGACTAATTTAGCAACTCGATCATGTCTAACTTTGTAATCAGTTTGCATGATTTTGCTGCACTCACATATTAAGCGTGAAACCGTTTCAACTTTCTCGTTGCAAAGTCGGCAGTTTGGATTGTCAGTGGATTTTTGTATCTTCGCTTTCATGGCATTAGTTTGTAGTGCTTGTTCTTGAGCAGCGAGTATTAAACCATCCGTTACTTTCTTGATGGTTCCCATTTTAAGCCATGGCCATGTAAGGTTGTCATCACATTTTCCTTCAATGTTTTTCAAGTGTTGTCCATGCAAAGCTTTGGTTTTCCATCTATTTAATCTGTCATCCAGCTGTTTTTCCTTATATTCTGCCTTTGTTTCTGTTGTTTTTATACTGTTCTCCGTTTTCACACCCTGCAGCAATTTTTCTGTACTTTGGTTCACATAATCATTCAAACTTCGTTGTTAACCATTCTTCGCTTGTTGCATTTTGAAGCATTTTATCAAATTGAGTGGCCATGCGATGATGGAGGCTGGTCAGGTGTTTTAGCCAGTATCCATGCAATTCGTCCAGGCTAGGTGTGTTCCAGTTCTTGACCTTCTTTGCTTGTTTTGCAACCATGTCAGTTGTAATAATACTAATACTAATACTAATACTAATACTAATACTAATACTAATGCTAATACTAATGCCATCTATCCGCCCTATCAGGTGACTCTGGGTGGCTTACAAGTTATAAAATCAGAAGAAAAATGATTAAAATATAAAAACATTAAAACTGCACAGAGTAAGATTATAAAAACTACACTACAGGTAACCTTCAATTTTTGTTGCTAAGTGAAATGGTTGTTAAGTGTGTTTTGCCTCATTTTACAATGTTTCTTGCCAGAGTTGTTAAATGAATCACTGCCATTGTTAATAACACGGTTGTTAAGTGAACCTGGCTTCCCCATTTTACAACATTTCTAGCCACAGTTGCTAAGGGAACCACTGCAGTAGTTAAGTTAGTAACACAGTTGTTAAGTGAATCTGGCTTCTCCATTGACTTTGCTTGTCAGAAGGTTGCAAAAGGTGATCACATGACCCTGGGACACTGCAACCGTCATAAATATGAGTCAGTTGCTAAGCGTCCTAATTTTGATCACATGACCACATGGATGCTGCAGCAGTCATGAAACTATGTGAAAAACTACCATACGTCACTTTTTCAGTGCCATTGTATCTTCATATGATCACTAACTGAATGGTTGTAAGTCGAAAACTACCTGTAAGCTAGAACTAAGAGATGAACGGAATGACGTTTTCTTTCCCTGTCAGCCACCTCCACCAGTGAGTGCCCACCTTGGGGCATCAAGCCATCTGGTATTTCCAGGTATTAATACCCCCTGGAAGGTCAAAATGGAGGGGAAAGTTCTCACCCGTAGTGATACAGTATTCCACAGGAATGGGGCGACAATGGAAAATACTCTTTTCTTTGAACCCGCCTGCTGGAATTCCTTAGCAGATTTCTTGGTATTTGTGTAGCAGGCCACTTCCGCTGGCACAAGTGGGGCAGTCTAGTCCCATTGGGGAGAGATGGCTTGTCAGATACCCTGGACTCATGCCATGAAGAGCTTTAAAGGTAACAACCAACACCTTGAATTGGATCAGGAAGCAACCTGGCAACCAATGCAGCTTAATTGTTTTCCTCTGGTCTGAAAAATATATGGTTTTTCAGTGGTTTCCATAGCACAGTTTGTGTTTCATGAGCACTTTATTTCTGCAAGTGCCACAAAGAACATCTCATAAGGTTGTACTCCAAAAAGCCAGGCTGTGCAGAACACAGTTATGTTTATATAAGTTAAAATTAAACTTAAAATGGCAAAATGAAGTATCTCACAAATCAATTATTTTGATTCATGGGAAGATTTACCAGAACTATGTCCGATGAAATACAGCTGTAGGAGAAAACCAGACTGAGCCCGAGGGAGTGGTCAAATGCGTCATCAGTTTAGAGTCCCATCACGCCCACCCAAGTCCAGCCCTCTTTGAATTCCATAGACTTTTATCTCCCGCCAATTTGCTTTGAACATTTGTAGTTTAGATTCTTGTAGAGAGTGTTACCGTATTTTTTGGAGTATAAGATACACCTCTTTACCCCCCAAAAGAGGGTGAAAACTTGGGTGCATCTTATACACTGAATGTAGCCCCACCCAGCCACCCCCACTCTGATCTTTGCCTGCCAGCAATTTACCTTTTTGCAGCAAACAGCAGCAGAACCTCATTAGCCACTGATTATCTGCCTCCCGACACTCAGCTGATTTATTGAAATTGCCGGCAAGCCCACATGCTAAAATGAAAGTGAAACTAAAGCTGCACGGAGTCAAATTGCTGGAGGGAGAGGCAAAGATAGAATTTTGTTTTCTTATGCTAACCAGACTGTGCTGAAACTGGCTGTTTTTTGCTGCAAGAAGGTAAGTCAATAACTATAAATGCCTATAGAATGTTAAAATTATTAAACTTATTTTTAAAGATTGTTTTATTATTGTTCTAGACAACTTAACAAAATGAAGAAGCTTTTTAAAATAAATGCTTGATCTGAAGAGGCCCAGTGCTATTGTATCTTCTTTTAAATAGCGGAGAATACTTCCAGAAAGCCACATCAATTTTAAAGATCTGTAAAAATATAATCTGAAATGTCCTGTTTTAGTATTAAAATAAGGCAGCTGAATTAAACCCTGATTTAGTCATGTTTGGAGTAGATCTATTTAAATAATTGGGAGGAGTTAGTGTGATTACATTTAAGAAAACTTTCTGGGATTAATATACTGCCATAATGTACATTTCTCCAATTCTTTGCTATTTCTATGGGTCAGGCACACATGCACAGAAATACACAGCAAACAGTGTATATCATCTGTGCTGTTTGCTGTTTGCTGTTTGGCAAATTGCTGGGAGGCAGAGGCCTTTTTCCCTTGTTTTCCTCCCCCAAAACTAAGGTGCGCCTTATACTTCGGTGCGTCTTATACTCCGAAAAATACGGTAGTTTGCAATAAAGTTATATTCATTTGAACTACCTTGACTCCTGATTTCCTGAGCTTGACGACAGCTTTTGATTCCCAATAAATCACATCTAATGGGGAAATGAACATTTAAAGAACTGGCTTGGAGTGCTTTTTGTTTTTGTTTTCATAAATAACCTATTTGTGAAGAGAGAACAGTTGGCAATTGGACTAAGAGTCAATTTTACTGAAGCTGTGAAATGCACAGGAATGCCATCACTTCTAATGTTCAGTTGGCTCTCAACAAAGGCTGGAAACTCTTCAGGGCAGTGGCCTCTGTTCCCTCTCACCAAGCCAAATCTTTTTTGCTTGTATGACAAATTAGGCTGGAGAAGGCCCAGTAACTCTTGTGCTCTTGTCCAGAGACTATCCCCACAGGATCACATCCACTGTCAACTCCTGGCCTACTTCCCATTTCACAGCAGCCTCTTTGTCCAAGACACACACACACACACACACACACACACACACACACACACACACACACACACACACGGCTTTTATCGACTGCCAGAGAAAAATGATAATCGAGGCAAACATGAGCCCCACATAGCTTTTCTGGTAATGCTTCAAATTTCATAGCTGACTGAAGAAAATGGTGTTTCTTCCAATGAGTTATTTAGTCACTATTCCACCCAGGATATCTTTGATATTCTGAAGGGAGCATCTAACCAAGGATTTGCTGTCAGTCCCTTACACACTGTACATTGTCAGTCCCTTATACACTGTACACACATTCATTTTCTCTCCTAACAAGAGGAGATAATGCTGCGCTGGCAAAGTAAAAGATAGATGATAAAAACAATTCTTTAAAGGGAGAAAAGAAATCAGACCCTGGAGGATTGGCTGGGGAAAAATATGATCAAATGCTCCATTCTCCCACTCAAAATAGCACAATAAACTCTATCTGAAGTGATATACAGTTCAGAGAAGTATCAGAATATGTTTTTGCAGTCCCTACACAGAACGGATCACTTTGAACGCTGATAATTTATGTCACTGTGTTCATAGTTTCCTGTCAAGATTACAGTGCTGCTTGCTGCTATTTTGGAAGAGAAACGGGGATTATTAAAATAGGTGGAAATTACAAGTGATTGGCAGATAGAGCTCCCAATTTGAATACCTCACATCTCAAGCCAATACAAGACCATCCCATCTCACTTCCTACCCCACCACTTTACAAGTCTTTGCTTATATCATTGCTGTGCTTTTCCTTCACTAAGATTGGGGAAACATACAACGAGCTATTTATTATTTACATTTTGATTCTCACTTCTCTTTTTCCTCACCTGGCCTGTTTTTTCTCATTTTTTTTGACTTGCCACTGAAAAGATGCAATACAATTCAATTGCAATGTAACATGGAACTAGGGCAGGGGTGCCTTCCAGTTATCTTTGCTACTGGTGCGCATTGCGATGTTTCGCACGCGTGTCCCCTCGTGCGATTTTACTTCTGCGCATGCTCAGAAGGACGTTTCAGCCCAAAACACAGCTGAGGAGCTGCTCAGCTGTGCTTCGGACAAAGAAATAAAGGTCAGTATTAACCCAGGGGCGGGTGGGAGGGCCTTTTTTCAAAGCAGAGGATGAGGAGAAGCCACCAAAACCCGGAAAAATCACCGAAAATTCTGAAAAAAAGATGGCGGTGCGCACAGACCAGCACAGACAGTACCGGAACCGTGACGCCAAAATTACATCACCAGTGGGCCACTACCGGTGCGCACGTACTGGTCCGCACCGGGAGGAACCCACCTTTGAACTAGGGTATGAAAAGCATATATAAAAAGAAGTGGACAAAAAGGGTAGATGAGAAAAAAATCAGCAAAAAGCCTGGGAGTCAAATAAACAACAGTTTAGGAATCAAAAAGAGGAAAAAAGCTGCAGCCCAACCCAGTAGAAACCTATCAAAGCAAGAAAGCTTTTGCTCAATATAACAGAGTCTGCCTTCCCTCAAATGGACATCCCAGAAAGCCTTTCTCTGTTCACTTACTTAACTATTTTACAAGAAGACTAAGTTGTGAAATTGCAATTTATAAAAGTGTGTCAGTTGAACTCCAGGATGATTTAAACTAGGTTAATCTTCTGGCTGTTAAACTATCCTGATTTTAAAACATCAAGATTCTTCATTATATTTCTTGTCTCCATTAATCTTTCTGTGTTCTCTACAGGTAATCCTTGATTTACAACAGTTTATTTAATGACCATTAGAAGTTACAATGGCACTGAAAAAAGTAACTTATAGCTGTTTTTTACATTTAACAACCATTGCAACATACCCCATGGTTACGTGATCAAAATTCAGATGCTTAGCAACTAAATCATATTTATGACGGTTTTGTAATGTCCTGGGGTCATGTGATCCCCTTTTGCGAACTTTTGACGCCACATTACAGCAAACATAGTGTTCATTATATGAGAGCAGAGAGAATAAAAGCATAAATGAGAATATCTTGCAGACTGAGGACCTAAAGCACTTCTCAATATGGCCAGTTGACACCAATTCCTCTGAGTTTCATTTTTATAAAAAAAAATTAACTGGAATGAATAAAAAGAAATGTCCATTGTACTTTTATAAATGGGATCAATTTATTGCAAGAAGACCAGTAATATTGTATGGCAATTCAAGGCCTAAGAACATTGGTACATTCTGGATTCTGGACTCTCCATTTTGAGCAGCTTGGTTTTAAATCCTATTTAATTTCCTATAGGGCTCCAGCATGGGTAACAGCATATGTGGTACTCCACTGAATTGGGAGAAAATAAAATGGCAGCTTCTCAACATCCTGGAAATATTGCTGTCATTACCACTGTCAGGTAGGTCTCGGAATCCATTCATATATGGACCAGGTAAAGAATAGGATTTGTTCCTAGAACAAACAGGATAGTAGCACAATAGTTAAATATAAAATTTTTTGCCACCGGTTCTGTGGGCGTGGCTTAGTGGGCATGGCGTGGGGGCATGTGACTGGGTGGGCGTGGCCAATTTGTAAACTTTTAAAGCATTTTTAACTAAAAAAAGTTTTTAAAAAGTTTCGACGATCAGCTGTGACAATCAGCTGTGCCACGCGATTGTCAGAACCTTTTTAAAAAAACCTTTTTAAAGCATTTTCTACTACCGGTTCTGGCAAATAGGTAGTAAAAATGCTTTAAAAAGTTTTTTAAAAAGGTTTCAACGATCACACAGCACAGCTGATTGTCATAGCTGATCATTGGAACTATTTTTTCTTTTTAAAAGCATTTTTTAACTACCTATTCACCGGAACCGGTAGTAAAAATGCTTTAAAAAAGTTTTTAAAAAGGTTCCGACAATCGCGCAATCGTCGGAACTTTTTTAAAAAAAAATTTAGAAGCATTTTTTTTACTAATGGTTCGAGCGAACTGGCCTGAACCGGTAGCATTTTACTGCTGTAGTAGCACCTATTAAAATATAGCTATTTCAAAAAACTAAGCAGGATCATATCTTCCTAGTACTGAACAGAATGATAGAATAACAAATTTGGAAGGAATCTTCTAGTCAATCCTGCTCAGGCAGGAAATGTTATTCCATTTCAGACAAATGGTTGTCCAATCTCTTCTTAAAAACCTCCAGTGTTGGAGCATTTACAACTTCTGGAGGCAAGTCAATTAATTATTATAACTCTCAGGAAAATCCTCCTTAGTTCTTGGTTTGTTATCTCCTTGATTAGTTTCCACCCATTGCTTCTTGTTCTGCCTTCAGGTACTTTGAGAAATAGGTTGACCCCTTCTTTGTAGCAGCCCCTCAAATATTGGAATGCTGCTATCATGTCACCCCTTATTTTCATTAAACTAGACTTACCGAATCCCTGCGATCATTCTTCATATGTTTTAGCCTCCAGTCCCCTAATCATCTTTGTTGCTCTTCTCTGCACTCTTTCTAGAGTCTTCTAGAGTCTAGAGTTTCTGTTTGCCAAGAATTCTTAGATGGGGAAGCACCAGGATATCTCAGGGCTAGAAAACATCATGGAATCAACAATGTCATGTTTCACCTTATTGCCTACAAAACATCAATGTGTCTACAAAACCCCAAGGAATCAAGGATGACTTGAACAAGATGCCGTTACCTACAGCAAACCTTATAATATTTTTTTTAAAAAAATATATTTGGACCTGAATCCTCCTGAAATCAACGGGACTCACATACTACCAGATTTCCTTAGTCTCAAGGCAGACCTTGTGAGTGATCTACCAAGCATTGACTATTTCTCCTGGGTAATAGAATCTAAATGACCTTTGTAACTTGGTGTGCTTTCCACCTGCTATGAATTATGAACTGCTCTTCACTGGGAAAATATTTTGTACATACTGTATATTACTAGCTCTCCGCAAGCCACAAAATTCTCTTCCAGAAAAAAGGTTATTCCCAATAGTCTACTGAGGATTCCCCATGTCAGGCCAATTATATTATCATCTTTAGTGTGCTGCAAGGAATTACTTTTAGGATGTTCCAGGTCATTACATCCAGTCATCAGCAGCTATTTTCCAACTGAAGTAACCTTTGTAATAAAGGTGTTGTATGTCTTGTTTCTATCGATTCCACATTTGCAGTTGCACACTGCTCATGTAAACATGTGTAAAGCCAGATAGAAAACTGTTAAAACAGCAACCAGTTTAGCCACTGGAAGAATGTAGATAAAACCTTAATTCAATAAGTGCAAATACAAATGAACAAGTAAGGTGATCATTTGTTTCTGTCGTTGAAGCTCTGAGATATCCATCTGAAAGTTACAAATGGCCTGGTCAGCCAAACCAATTGTCCCGAAAGCAGCTGTTGTATTAAAAAGATATAATTTACCTGAATTGCTCTGAACTAGGCCTTGAGATATGTAGACAGAATAGACTCAAAATTAGCTAACTATATTTGTGCAGCACTGGCCTATATTTGTTGAAACTTTGAAAGAATAGACAGAACAATTTTAAATCTAGATCAGGATGCCCTGATTTTGGGATGTACTAAACCAGGGGTAGGCAAAGTTGGCTCTTCTATGACTCATGGACTTCAACTCCCAGAATTCCTGAGCTAGCATGATTGGCTCAGAAAGTCTGGGAGTTGAAGTCCATGAGTCATAGAAGAGCCAACTTTGCCTACCCCTGTACTAGACCACCCAGAACCCTGTTTGACAGAGCAAATTTAAAGATGGAGAAACATAAACTCAACATGTTGTTGAGTTGGTAAGTTGTGCCTGACTCTTCATGACCCCATGGACCACAGCACTCCAGGCCCCCTGTCCTCCAATGTCTCCCAAATACATTTTCATTCTGTCGACGGCTCTATCTAACCATCTCATCCTCTGCCACGCTCTTCTCCTTTGGCCTTCAATCTTTCCTAACATCAGCGTCTTTTCCAATAAGTCCTCTCTTCTCATCTGGTGGACACTTGAGCTCCAGCTTCAGGTAGGTTTTTAGCTTCCCTCCTTAAGTTAGTACACAGAGATATGTAGGGCTTAAATCAGGGGTGTCAAACTCAGGGCCCGGGGGCTGGACCCGGCCTGTGGGTGCTTAGATCTGGCCTGCAGGGCCACCATGGAAACAGTGAAGGCTTGTGGTGCCTCTGCCAGCAAAAACGGAGTTTGCGAGGGCTGCATGTGGCCCTCCCTAGCTCTGTTTTTGCTTGCAGAGGGTTGCAGGAGGCCGGCGCAGGTGAAAACGGAGCTCAGGAGCTCGTTTTCACTGGCAGAGTACTTAAGCCACTACAGGCGCCCCCAACACAAGTGATGTTGAGCTGACCATGCCAATCCTGGCCATGCCCACCCCGGCCCCCTGAGGTCAAACACAACCCAGATGCGGCCCTCAATAAAATCAGGTTTGACACCCCTGGCTTAAATAATGTTGAATCGTAATCCTCTCCCACTTTGCCTCATCTAGGCCTCCCTGGGTCAAGACTTCCCATGTCTGGAAAACATAATCTAAATAGATAACCAGGATCTAGTTCCAAAATGATAGCCTTTAGCCTTGGAGGAGGAAAATGTGCAGAACTATTATATTTCCTCGGAATTGCATACACAATTTGATCTTTCTTACTTAGCACAAGGCCAAAAATTTACTTCTTTCAGGCTGAACATACATTTCTTTGGTATCTGAATGGCTCTTGGTGATCTAGTGGTAGAAGGCAGGGAAGCAATTCATGAGGCCACCTTTTGTCTTTAGGACACGACCATGGTTTGGGGTACAATATGTCTAATACACTATGAAATGAAAAAAAATGTCTAGTTTTCATCAAATGTTCTGACTCACTCAGAGGTAGGTTCCTCCCGGTTCGGACCGGTTCTTTAGAACCGGTAGCAGGAATCTCCCCCTGCTGGCTGGCTGGCCACAATGGCTGGCCACGCCCACAAACTGGCTCTCTCAGGAGTGATGGCCAGCTGGCCCCGCCCACGAACTTGTTCTCTCAGCGGCGCCGTAGGCACCACCATCTTGTTTTTTGCTTCTGTGCATGCGCAGAAGCCAGGTTTTCAGCACTGCGCATGCGCATGCATGCCCACGCGAAGCAGTAGGAAGTGAACCCGCAGCGAGGTAAGTTAGAACCCACCCCTGGACTCACTGCATCCTTTCCTGCATTATCTGTTCCAATTCGCAGAATAATCATTTTGGTAGACCTTTTAAAAAAAAAAGTAAAGAAAAAAAGTTGCCTTGCCTCAAACAAATTTAAGAAAGAAAGAAAGAAAGAAAGAAAGAAAGAAAGAAAGAAAGAAAGAAAGAAAGAAAGAAAGAAAGAAAGAAAAGTTCACAAACAAACAAACAAAATCAGGGATGCTCCAACCTTAGCAATACCTTCTTTTTCTCCCAATTACTCTAAGAACTTAATTTACTCAGATCAATTTCTGTCAGAGGCTGATGGGAAGCCACTTTTTTTTGGCTTGCCTAGGCAATGTTTTCTTTGTCTCCCGAAGATCAATCCGGTGCCATTGGCATTTATCCTGAGAACCTGTCATTACTTCATGCTTACTTAATGACCCCTTTTATTCATGCAGGTCACCCTGATAGGCAGGGACAGCATCTTTAGGCTTAGATTCCTTCTGACTTATTTTAATAACAATGAGCCTTTGGGCCTTGCTTTCTTCTTTATAGAAGCCAGCATTTATTTTGGATCTTGTTTCCTCGCTGCTTTCTGAAACATGGAGATTGGCTGAAGTTTCTATTGTGTTTTCCCCTATCCTCAATGTCAGAAAAAAGCTGTAGACAAAGTACACACACACACACACACACACACACACACACACACACACACACACTTTTCTATCTCTCTTTTCTCCCTAGAAGATATTTCAAAGCAGTAACTTCAAAGACTAGAAATGCTGAAAGATATTTTACTCAGCTATAAGTAATGCAAAATGGGAAGACATAAATTAATGCACTTGGTTTATTACAATTTTCTATTTTGCAAAAAGCTGGGGGAATATTCCATATTTATCACCAGACAGTATTTGACCACATACTGTGGTATTGATGGAAGTATCTATACCATTCTGATTTAATTTCTATTAAAGCAACATATAGAGTAAAAAGATCTACCTTGTAAATACAGGGGACACCTCCTTTTAGCGATACTTATGAATATTCCTTCTCCATATTACCCCATCATCATCATCATCATTTTTTATTTAGTTATTTATGCAACAATATGAGAAAATTATGATTTTGACTTTAAAAGCTTCTACAAATTTGCCATTGTGCTGCTTCAGATAGATCGGTATAACCTCTAAAAGGTAAATTATTTTAGACTGGAACCTGGAATGCAAATGGTTTTATATTTCACAACACTCTATCCCAGCAGTTCCCAACTTTGGGGGTCAAATGACCATTTCCCAGGGGTAACCCCGGCATCCTCAGCTCCTCCCCCACTGCCACAAGCCTGGCCATATCGTGCCCACAACCCGTGCCCCCACCGCGACCCACCCCGGTGCCGCCATCTGGGTTCTTTTACCCTCTGTGCATGCGCAAAGCATTCTGCGCATGCGCAGAGGGTAAAAGAACCCAAATGGCGGCATCCGGGCAAAGTCTCCAGATCCGGGAGAGGTCTCCGCTCACTTTGCGTGTTGCCTCTGGGAGCTTTTAGAGCCCTGTCGCGAAAGGCGTGCACAACTTTGACGAGGCTGGGACAGGAGGCTGCCCGGAGAGAGCAACCCTCTTCGCCCCGAACGCTACAGGTAGACTGGAGAGACTCTGCGAAGGGGATGGCTCTCTCTGGACAGCTGCTTGTCCGAAGTCACGCACGCCCCATCGCGACGGGGCTCGAAAAGCTCCCAGAGGCAACACGTGAAGTGAGTGGAGACCTCGGCCAGATCTGGAGACTTCGCCCGGACGCTGCCATTTGGGTTCCTTTACCCTCTGCGCATGTGCAGAACGCTTTGTGCATGTGCAGAGGGTAAAAGAACCGAAATGGTGGCAGCGAGGTGGGTCGCAGTGGGGCGGGGCACGGGGCACAGCATTAAGAAGGTTGGGAACTGCTGCTCTATCCAGTTGTAACCCATTGAAGGAAAATCTGTGTAAGAAGGAATGGATTATAATAGATGAAAACAAACAAATAATTATTTAGCTGCAGAATTTCTGCAATATTGTCTTGATTAAGCTTTGCTCTGTACCTGGTCATGCTACAGAGTAGCCCACAAAACAATGGGGCATAGCATATACATTATAGTCATACAATTCATCATAGAATTATGTTTTGGAATAAGAATGTTAGGCAAAGTGTAAGAAATAAAAGATTTGAGGTAAAGCAGAGGATAGAAACATATCCAAATCTGAGTTTATATGAAAACTATACCTTTCTGTGCCTTAAGTTGCTAGTTCATTTCTGGATTAAAGGATCTTATTGTCTGTTAGCACACTATGAAAACATCTTGTTGGTGGCATACATATAAATGCATTTGGCTTGTAAATTAGTACTTAGATTAGATAACTTTGCTACCATAAAATAGCATGAGTGCTTGGGATAAACTGGACTTTGTTCTTTGCGCATAGAGGCCAAAACCAATTGATGCATGTTACATGGGTGCAACAGGAGCCTTGCATTGTCTTAGCTTACTCCATCAGTTCTATCAATTTTAGCAGGGAGGGCATGCTACAATATCACCTTGTTGGATCCAGGAGTTGTGGTTCCTTTCTGACAGTGCATGTCCTATGGAACAGATTCTGACCTTATTAGCCATTGGTAAAAACTGGACTGGCTGTCCTTGAGGCTTTTAGGATGGCTGGTTAAGTGAGATTTGCAGGTTAATGTTGTTTTTATGAATTGGAATTGTATTTGTGACCTTGGGCCTTATGGCTATTAAATTGTTTTTAACCCATGTACAATATACACTTTTTCTCAGAAGAGGAGCCACACAATTTGTTTAAATAAATAAATAAATAATGACTAAGTCTACAGCTTACTTATAGAGTGGGTTATGTGACAAATGTATAATAAGTAAAAATACATTAGTAAGCACAACAGCCAATTACTGCATGGTGGTAGTGCATACAGTGAAATCTGATTTAATGGACTTTGGATGCAGTAGACCGTATTTTATAAACATCCCCTTCCTCAAAATAACATGTCCATTCCATTCAAAGAAATCTGGACAAGGCACTTCATTTTATGCTAATGTTGTCTTAATTTTATGACATCTGTTGCAATTATCATAATTTGTATGATGTTCTCATTATGCAAATGAGGCAAATCGCATAATTTATATAATGGCATCATTATAGAAATCATCATGATGATATACTTTCATATTTAACAAACATTTGGGATTAACAGAACTTCCTCCCCTTGCAGATGGTCTGTTAGAATATATTCCGAGTTTCTTGAGACTCCATAAATTCAGCCTTCACCTGCGCCTTTCTGTGTGCAAGTTCATTTCTCTGCAACTGATATATTTTTATACCCAAAGAGAAAGCATGTAAATGTTTAAACATGTTAACATTACTATTCTTTATGAGCCCCGGTAAGTCAGGTGTGACACAAACATCCATGCATTCTATTTCACTGCTGTGAAACTCAAAAAACATGCATGTTGGTGTTCAGTGACTTTACATATGTATCATGCAAAGTAGAGATGGAATTAAATGCCAAATGGGCCCGAGATGCAACATCTCTTTCTTTTCTTTCTTATTTCCAGCCAGCCAGCCTTGTACAATATTAGAGCTAAGAGATAGGAGGAAGTAGGCAGGTTAGAGGTGAAAAACAACAGGTCAAAAGATTTTTCAGCTGCCTCTAACAGCATCCCTTTTGTGGCAATTATATTAACTCCTTGTCCCTTTTATTTATCACACGAGTCGTTAAATTTATAGCCAAGCAAATGGGTGTGTCTAGTGAGCATAGTATGATTTGGTAAAGCTAAATGGGAAACTGATGGAATCAATTCACAGATATAGTCTACCAGGAGCATCAAAAGCTATAATGTACCTTGATGAATTTAACATCAAGCAAATATAAAGCAGAAAACAATTATCCTAAACAAAAAACTGCCAAGGAGAAAATGGATTCCCACCAATATTGACAGGACAAGCTACTATATATAAACAGAGAACAAACTCCAGGTTTATTTGCACTATAATATTATCTAATTCAGTAATCAAATGTCTTCTAGCCATAACCAAAATCAGGGAGCATCAAAGATTCCATATGTATATTGTTAATACAAACTTATCACCTAGACAAATACAAAGTTAGTGCCTTCAAATACAAGCTGCTATTAGGGGAAGATCTACTTGAGTAAAAAACCCTAAAATATGAAAGAATACAGCAACCAACATTTATTTATATAGACCAGGATAGATTGGGACAATGCAACTAACCCTCATATTTGACTATAGATTTCTAATAGGCATCTCATTGGCCAGGTGCCACCAAGGTGTGGGAACAGCATCTTGACTAGTTTGGTTTTTAGTTTGACCTCACACCACTTTTCTTAAAGCCTTTTAGTTAAATCTATATTTTCCCCCAGATAGCTCAGTTTTCAATCCTATGGTTAATAGCCCTTCAACATCAAAGGTATGAAGCTGCAGGGTATTAACTTGATTACTTTTTGTTATAGAAACAAGCAATCGTCTGTCCCAGAAAATGGTAGCCAACACATTTTATTAAGGGACATTCCAGTGAAAGCATTGTGGGTTTTCAGATGTTATTGAACTATACCTCTAAGTATCCTAAGAAGTATTACCAATGTTGATGGCAGTTCAATGACAAAATTGGGCATTCTGGCTTAATAACATCTTGAAGATCATAGCTTATTTAATGAGGGATACTTATTTTTGGAAACATGTGGAAGAGGCCTTCATCCTGCAATGGATAGACAATGGCTTAGAATGATGATGACTGTATTTTATATCAAACCCAATTTCCTATTTCCTTTAATTTTATTAAAATAGCTGCAGAAATGTGTGCGAGTGGATCATTTAGGCTGATTTTTTTTTCATTGAAGTTCCTTCCTCCAAAATTCCTCAAAGAGGTGTGTTTTTTTCTTCCTAAAATCTCCATATTCCCTACTGTGTAGGAAGTAGAAGGATAAAGAACTAAATCCCTTCTCTTGCCATAACCATCTGTGTCAGAGAGTCAAATGGCTGTTTTTTAGAAAGTAAAAGGTGAGATTCAAAAAACCTTTTAATGTAACCTACAGTTTGATCTTCTTTCTGGTTGATATCAGTATCATTGACAAGAATATAAAAAAAGGTCTTCAAAGGACCAACTATATCAGTTTGTAGAAACAGTCTGCAATTAAAAGGCCCTTTACTGATCGATGCACAAGACAATAAAAAGCCAAAGAGACACTGGAATGGTTCCCCATCTGCCCTCTTCTATGATCTCAAACAACCTGTTTTAATTCATCCTCTGTTTTTCCATTTTCTTTTTCTTCTGACCACAAGAGGGAGTCAGAAGTCAGCAGTAGCCCCTGTTAATCTGCTGTTCTACATTCTAGGGATGAAAACTGATTCTAATAAATTTAAACCTTCCTAGATGTAGAAGTGAACATTAGTCACAAATAGATAAAGAATGCAATTTTGGAAGGAATGCCAGCATCCCAGTTTCAAGCGGGATACAGACAGACAAGTCACTGGTGCTGTACCCGAGCTTCACAGCTCTCCTTGGAGGTCAGGACGTTGTTGGCTAGGGCGAAGTCAATAACAATCAGGTCTCATAAACAAACCGAAGATGTATTTTTGGAGAGGAAGCGGCAGCTTTAATGAGGATTCTCACATTTTGAAATGTGGGTCTTGCTTTCATTCAGAGCTGCACAAAAATAGTATCTGATGGATGTGAAAATGGCTGCTTTTAAAGCCATCTTTATGAGCTGATAACTCTAGACTGAGACTACAAGCTTTCATCTAATAAAGTGTTGCTCTTTTGCTCACGGTGTAATGTTCCCAAACAGGCCCCTCTTGCATTGATGCCTCAGAATAATAATAATTCAGTAGGTAGAGCAACTCCCATCACGGACTCTCCATAGAAATTGGTGTAAATTAGTAAATGACATAGTTATCGGGAGCTATACTGGGACCCACCCTCTTCATAGTCTGGAAACACCCCCCCCCTTTTTAAAAAAAATCAGTGTTTGAAATGCCAGAAGCAAATACTCTGAGATACACAGAACTTTTTTTCAAATGAAACATGCCCTGCACATGAACAGAATGTTTTTTAAAATGAAAATCAGTGGTGGGCCTGCTCATATATCAAGCAATGTCCCTTGACTTTCAAATGAAGAAGCAGGAAATTAATGGAGACACTATAGCTATGATCTAGCCAAGGTTATTTTTTCCTCCCCATTTATTTCAAGGACAGATTTATAACATACTCTTACATATTTTCAATCATAAGCACAGTGCCTGTTCTAAGATATTTTGCATATCACTGGGTCTCCAAACTTCTCAAACTGAAGTCAGTGAAATTTATTGTGCTAAATTGAATGTCAATATAATTGCAGATAATTTTACAAATATCTGTATGTGTGTACATGTATGAAGTAGATGTATTTCTTTTCAAGTAAACTAATCGCCTCCTGTTTGGAAGGTTGAGAGTTCAATCCTAGGTAGCAGCAGATATTTCTCCCCAGGCACAAAGAAAAAAAATATCTGAATGCCACATGGCGTCAGGAAGGGCATCTGGTCAGTAAACACTCAGCTTCGTCCAGTCGCCCCAACTCTTCCCCGGATTATTTACGGGATGAGAGTCGTAAAAGGGGAGTTACTATCATGCTAGCAAAATATACCTTGTTATGCTTTCAGAGTATGCCTATACAGTTTTTTGGGGGAAATTTAAATTTTTTGAAAAGTGTTTTCCTGCTGATGCTGTTTTAAACTTGAATTATTCACATTTAAATTAATTTCTTTGCATTTCATTATTCTCATTTTTAGTTGCCTTAAATGTCATTTTTGGCAGGAAGACAGGATATATAAATCCAAATAATAATAAAAATACCTCCGGGACTGCATCCTACCACATACCTCCCTACGATCGTTAGGTCCCACAAAGTTGGTCTCCTCCAGGTCCCATCAACCAAGCAATGCCGGTTGGCGGGACCGTGGGGGAGAGCTTTTTCTGTGGGAGCTCCCTCTCTCTGGAACCAACTACCCCCAGAGATCCGGACTATCCCCACCCTGCTGGCCTTCCATAAAGCTGTTAAAACATGGCTCTTCCTGCAGGCGGGGTGAAATAGAGACCAATGAGAACATCTTGGGTCTTCCCATGCATGAATGATGGTTTATATTTTTAAATTTTATAACTATTTTAATTGTTATTGTCGTTTTTATAAATTGTTCTTCTTTTATGTTGTACGCCGCCCAGAGTCCCGTGGGAGTTGGGAGGCCTATAAGAACGATAAATAAATAAATAAATAAATGAATAAATGAATAAATAAACGAATAAATAAATAAATAAATAAATAAATAAATAAAAGCATCAGTAGTACTGCCATCATATTTTCAAATATTTTATTAAAGAAGCAAAAGTTTATATAAAACTTTTTCTTCTTCTTTTAACTAGAGGAGTTCAGTTGATGAAGGCTAATTTTAATCAAGGGTTTCTGAGTTAAAAATATATAATGAGATATATATTTCTATATTTAATCTCCTTCCAATCTCATTGTTTACAGCTGCCTGTTTCTACCAGGAAGGCAGCAAGTTCTGATAGTACATCTTTCTATGTTTCCGAAAAAAATATTTATTTTTATTTATTTATTTGTTTGTCAAACATGTACAGGATAGTAGTTTTTTGTATAAACATAACATAAGTAAAAAGTACCGATAAAAGAGGACAATAGGACAGTAGAACAGGGACGGTAGGCACATTGGTGCGCTTATGCACGCTCCCTACAGACCTCTTAGAAACGGGGAGAGGTCGACTGTAGACAGTCTAAGGTTAAAGTTTTGGGGGTTTGGGGAAGAAACCACAGAGTCAGGTAGTGTATTCCAGGCATTGATCACTCTGTTGCTGAAGTCGTATTTTCTGCAGTAGAGTTTGGAGCGGTTTACATTTAGTTTGAATCTATTACGTGCTCGTGTATTGTTGCGGTTGAAACTGAAATAATCATTGACAGGAAGGACATTTTGGTATATGATTTTATGAACAACATTTAGATCAGATCGGAGACGGCGTAGTTGTAAATTGTCTAATCCCAATATTTCATAGACTAATAAAAAATGGATTAGTCTATGGAAGCAAATACTAAAATGGATGTGTGTGATTTTGTATTGCTATTAAGGACTGTTGTTGTTTTGGGTTTTTCTCTACCATTGTGTGCTTCTATTCATGTTTTCACAGCATCATCTGTCATCATGTGTTATACTGAACTATTCACTAATACTCGCTTTGTCATGGTGTGATTATTGCCTGTTACATGTATATGCAGGGAGATGCATCCCTATTCAATATAATGGTTTATTCCTGAGCACGTGATTGATATGTTCTTGTACGCATGTGTGCATTCCTTTCTCCGCTCTACCCTTCTTGCTATGTCTTCCATTGAGAGAAGACGCACATTTATATCAGAGATGTAAACAAATGAGCATTTATTGTTTTTGTACCGAAATAAATATTTTTACTTAGACTTTTAAACTGCGGTTTCATTTCTAATGTCTGATATCTGGGAAAAGATCAAACATCCCCTCTGTGAGATTAATTCTCACATCTGACATGCTTGTTCATCTTCCAACATGAAAATATTTCACTAAGTGCCTTGGAAAGCAGGAGGCGCGATAATTCAGTGGTTAAGATGCTGGGCTCATTGGCTACAAAGCCCACAGTGGGCGGGTTTGAGACCTGAGCATCACACAATGGGGTTAGCACCCGTCTTCGCTTAACTCCTGCCCACCTAGCAGTTCAAAACCATGCAAATGTAAGTAGATAAATAGGTGGTACCACTTCAGTGGGAAGGTAACAGCGATCTGTGACATCATGACCACGGAAATATCTTGGAACAGCGCTGGATTAACAGACTTGAAATGGAGATGAGTGGCATCCCCGATAGTCACCAATGTCTATGGAGTAAAATCCGTAAGAACTCATTTCCTTTTCCTTGGAAAACAAATGAGATCTGGATGAATTTGCCCATTTTAGCTTCTTTTTTCCAATCTTCATTTTATACTGTTTGTAAATTTTCTTTAAAAAGTATGAAGGAAAATTTGTATATATACTGTTTGTATGCAGTTTTCCTAACATACATACCTTTCCAAGTAACTTTCTCTCTTTAAATTCATTTGTGTAAGTGGTTTTCATAATATATGCATCGTGTGTATGTTAATCCCCCTTATGTATGCAGTTCTGTACTGTTTTTGATAGGAAACTATGTAACATAATTTGAAAAAAAAATTGAGAATATTATAAGGGGCCATAAATAGGTTCTGAGCATGGTTTGGAATACTGAAATAATGTAGGACAGTAAATCGAAGACATTTGTCCTTAATTCCTAAGGGAGATTTGCTTGCCTGCTTAGCATCACAACAATGGAGACACGAATAAAGTAGCTACACCTTTATTGATATTTACCAATTGTGGGCTTCAGTAACATCATAGAGGAATGCAGTTGTCATGTACCTGCCTGGCACAGTCCCTGTTTCCAAAAAAGCTGTAGGACAAGTTTCTCCAGGACTCTAGTTGCAGTCACAGTAATGGTGCATTTGTCACCAACAGTGTCTGTTATCCTTTTCTGAATGGCCAAGGAACCCAGCGGAGGGCAAAAATGACTTCAAAGAGGAACAGCTGGCTTTCTAATCATTGCGGCTGATGATATAGGCTTTGCTTGTGGGAACATGACACTGATGCTGGGAAGCAGCTTTGCTTCTGTGAGTGTTAAATGACTGCCCGGTTGCCTACAGAGAAATGACAGACATGGAGACAGTGATGAAAATTTGATGGCAGCTGCAATGGAAAACTCCTATGACTAAATGCTTAATAGGGATTGGGAAATGAGGAACAATGGCTTCTCTCCAGTTAGATGATAATTTTCTGTTCTCCAGGCCCTCACCCCCTTGGTGATACTTCATTCATAACGTTCCCAGAATCTCTGCCTGAACCTCTAATAGTTGGAAAAGAGAATACGAATATTCTGGTGAAACTCACCCATCCAGTAGAGAACACCGCTCCTAATATTTATTGTGCTTCTTCAGCCACTCTGTGATCCTGCAAGGAACAAGTATGGCGTGAGCATTTTCCTGTGGTACTAATAGGTGAAGCATATTCTTAAGTTCCAAAAACCAAAACTTGACCTACCTTTATTTGGAGTTTGTGCTCAAGGGATGTCCTTTCGTGCATAGGACAGATTTATTTTAATGTCCTTTGTCTGGGGCATACTTCTGCAATCTGTTAAATAATGGGAGACTGTGAAATCAACATATATTTTCCTATATTTGCAGGAAAGGGAAGTTCTGCAACTGTTAGGTTATGAGCACTCTCCATTACTCCCTGTGTTTGCCAGGAAACCATGTTGGAAGTGATTCCAATTTATATTTTGAGGGATGCTCACTTTCCTTTCAAACAGATCTCTTCCTTGCTTACCTGGGTCTTTGTGTCTGCAGACTCAATTAAGCAACAGCGTTAAGATTTATCGAGCAATGCTTATGGGTGAGCTCAAAATATCTCTAAAGTCTATGGAAAAATGTTGCTCTTTTTCAATCTATTGTATATACATTTTATAATGGCCACTTGATTTTTGTAACATATTCTCTTTATGTTAAGAGGTGGGTTCCTACCGGTTCAGACTGCTTCTATCTATAGAACTGTTAATAGCTTGGCGGCCTGGGTTGCTGGAACCGGCAGCGACCCAGGCCTGCCACGCCCCCGAGCTGGTTCTCTCGGAGGCACCATAGGTGCCACCATCTTGTTTTTTGCTTCTGCGCATGCACAGTAGCTTTGTTTTAGTACTGTGCATGTGGGTGTGCAGCACACAACGCGCGGGGGTGCACAACGCCCGCTCAACGGCTCACACGACACGTTCCTGAGTGAACCAGCAGTAGCAGAATCCGGAACCCACCCCTGCCCCACTTGGTAGGACAGTGTAATGTAGCCCAACTCAGCCTCTTCAAAGTGTGATCTTCTCTCATAGCTTGAAGTTATATACTCCTGGTGGTGAGCTTTGTTCAGCTGGAAAAAAATCAAGTATCCTTTGAGTCACGTTCAACTCCTGTGACTTAATGGATATATTCATAGAGTTTTCTTGAAAACAATATAGAAATAATTTTCTGGATTATTGGAAGAATCCTAAAATGCAAGGGAAAGATTATTTTCAGGTTTTGGTTATAGTTAGGATTGGAGTTTTCATTAACTCATGCCCAACTCTTACTTTGGCCTATTTTTCTTTCTATATAACGTAAAAGCTTCCTTGCAGGTTAACCCTAACTCTACAATAGGTTTACTTTCTTTCCTCTTCTAATATGTCATAATTCAATTTCATTTTTTCTTTCATGATTCCACCAATGTAGTGATATGTGGCAGTGACAAGTTCTACTGATGCAAAATTTCCATTAACATACCTCTTGTCTCAGCATCTTTGCTGGGATACTGATAGATGTTCAAGATGTTTCTTCAAAGTGTTCTAAGAAAGTATTGCTTTTCTATTGGTTGCCTGGAGCCTCCTTTCTTTCCCATAGCTCACCTGAAGTTCTACAGATAAAAATAGTTTGTTTCCCCAAGACTTTCATTGTCACCTTCCATAACTTGGGACGACTTTGTCTGTTTTGCAAGCCAACTAGATGCTTGTGCTTCACTGAAAGATACTGAAATTCCAGTGAAATTCCAGCTAAAGTTGCTATGGAGTGAAGCAAATCACTTCTTTACTAATGTTTAGGAAGAGGTCCAAAAGACATTCTTCACCTATCAGCACTACTTTTTAGCCAAACGTGTTATTGTAGTAAGTGGAGCAAGGCACATATACTATATATATATATATACTATATACTATATATATAATGGGAAGGGAAGGGAAGAGAACTGTGGCCTAGAGGTTAAAACTGCTGCCTTACAAGCAGACTGCCCAGGTTCAAATCCCACTAAGTGTCTGGCTATCTGACAAGAGCAAAAAAGCTTGAAATAGATCTGTAATAGTCTCCCTTTATTTTCATTTATCAGCAAAAAATGTTATATATATATATATATATATATACACATACACACACACACACACACTGTATACTTGCAGATAAACCCATCTGCAGATAAGCTGACCCTCATTTTTTAACCCAAATACCATGAAAAAGTCCTCACCCACAGATAAACCAAGCTCAAAATTTTCATATGTTTTAATTTTCACAATTGACTTATCTGCGAGTAGTGCATTTTTTAAAATGGTATTTGGATTAAAAATTCAAGGGTCTATTTATCTGTAAATGGGCTTATCCACAAATATATAAGGGATATACAGGCACTTTAAAAGCTGAAGAAAAGACTACCATATATATTTGCAGATTAGTGCTTCCACAGAGAGTTAAACCCAATTTTGGGATGCACTTTGGCATCTAAAATTCTTGGTCTATACAGCAATATATATGGTAACTTTTTCTGAGTCCTATGGAATAAATAATTTCACGAAACATATTTCCCAGCTAGGTTGGGTCCATCCAGAGATTGATTAATCTTTCTGTTTTGGTTTCTGACAGCTTCTTATTTTTCCAGGCTTCACTGGTTTCTTCCATTTCCACACCAGTTTGAAACATTAAGACATAATTTGTATGAAAATTCATCCTTTTTTTCTGCTCATTTTTTCTTACACACAAGTTTCTGTTCTATATATGTTATTACCATTTAAGAATTCCATTTTGTACATTTTCATTAATAAGTGGAGGTTGATTTTGAGAATTGCTTTGCAAAATTTGAAGAATGATAAATCTGGAAAAATAATGGAATTTTGGCTTGAGAATTGGTTCAAAGGTGGAATTTACAGAAGTAGGTTTGCACTGCAATGTGAATCAGCTGAATTTCTTCCCTGTCTCAGGCTCCAGCCAATATTTTTCTTTAGTTAAAACACCATATAATCTGATTCTTTAAATGTAGCCATTTGGGAATTCCTTTAATATATTTCTGAAATGGTGTGTGGAGAAGACTCGTAGTTGATATTTGCTCATACTATCTTTAGATAAAATCTATTATAGTTTTGATCTATTACTGTTTTTTATTCCCTTTATGTGCATCTGTTCTGTTGATACACATAAACTGTTTAATTTGACCACTTGGTTCCACACATTTGTTCAATGAGCCTTGATTTTGTGGCCAGAAATGGGTTAGAAAATGTCAAACATGGTTTTTAAAATAGGTACATTCACAGCACGCAAATATGTAATACTGTAATTTGTGTAATGCATTTTAACCCAGAATAATGTTCAAAGTTGACTGTACTATAAAAAAATAACCCATCTAATTCAACAAGCTGTGTACTGTACAAGGCAAAAATGAAAGAAAATGCAAGCTAAGGTTAGTTGATTTGGCATGCAAAGTAAAATATTTTTTTTAAAAAATCTACAAAAACCGTAATCAAAATTGTCAGAAGAGTTAAAATTGAAATATAGTTTCCAACACCAAAGCTAGGGTACACATTGAATAAACTAATAAATAGGTAGCAAAACACCTCTCTTGGAGGATTTTCCATGCAGATATCGATCATAGATCTTATTTTGCGACCCTGAAATACCACATGAATACATGTTTCCTCTACTTTATGAGTAGTCGGTAAATTCTAACATAAATGGGGAAAATCTGAAAGCAGATAAAGATCTCAAGGAAAAACTTGGCTCTCTATTTTTTCCAACTTCCTTTTCAAAAACTTAGGAAAAGCAGAAGAAATTTCACTTGAGTAGAAGAAGAGTCCAAGACAAAATGGCTATCAAGAAGGACAACACTGAAAGAAAATTCAGGTAACAAAATCAATCAATCAATATAGCCTCATCACAACTTAGTTATTTTAGTTACTAACTAAAAACTAGCAACACTTTCAGAGGACACAAAAATTGAATTGTTTTCTTGCTTCAGCACCCAAGTATGCCACATGAACATATAACCAGCAAAACACCACCAGCCTTTTCCTTTATCTCAGTCAATTGATTGACAACCATTCTCCAGACATCTTTAATATTTGTCTGAATTCTGGGGGTGAAACCTGGGAAATAGACATGTTGTACATTTTAAAGAATGATGTCATCTTTGGCTAACTGTAACTCAATAGGGGGGGAGATTAAAAAGGATACCCCCGCCATATCTTAGTTATGATGTCTTTCTTAAGAGCAAATATACTTTGATAATAAAAACAAAAATAGGGGTCTACATTCTTTACATATCGAAGTAGTATTAATTTGCAGCTGAAATATTGACGGTTCTTCAAAGGTCTCTATGCTCAACTTCCTTTTTTTAGAAATTAACTCGTCTGTTCTTCAAAGTCTATGCTCAACTTTCTTTTTTTAGAAATTAACTCGTCTGGTGGCTCTTATTTATGCAAAAGGGGAAGAAAATGCCAACGTCTTTGCACATGGCTTCAGCAAGGAACGAGACACTGCTGAAGTACAGCACCCTCTGGGCGAGCGTTCTGATAAAGTCACAATTTATGGCTAGAACACAAGAAATCACATTAATTTTACAGAATCCCTTCAGCTCGGTGGTGGCTACCTCAGAGCTCTCACCTGTGGCAAATGATTACATTTGCTCCTGCTGGGAATGTGACTGGGCAGACGAATGTTAAAGAGGGCCTGCAGCGCAGCCTGTGCTGCTTGACCTTTAGCCAGCTTCTTGCTACGTCCCGAGCCTTCAAATGTTCTCCCATCCACTCTCACAGCCATCACAAAACTCTTGATATGCTGCTTCTCCACAGTCTCCGAAAGGCAGACGTACCTCAGTCCAGACCGCAGCTCATTGAGCAACACCACTGGGTTCTTTTCACTCTTGGCGGTGGACGCCATCTTGTGCTTGTTTTGTTTAGGGTGGCCCATGAAGTCCAACGTGTGGTAGAGCAGCTTCCCTTGACGGCAGGCCTTAGAAAGCAATTCGTTATTAACCGGGGTACAGACTGAAAATCCCTTATTGTGTGCAGACGGTTCAAACTCCTTGAACAGAGTGTCTGGGAAGTCTTCTAGGTCTGACGTAAAGTCCGTAGACGGGTTGAAACAATTTCCCATGGCAAAGTGAGCTTGAGATGCATTGGGAAACTGCACAAATGACTTGAGGGCTTGTTCAGCAGCTCTCATTTTGGCCTTCTTTTTTGTTGGACCAGTGCCTTCAAACGTATGTCCGTTGACCTCCACAGCAACTGCAAATACTGGGGCATGGACAGGGCCTGTTTGAGAAATAATTTTGTATTGTAAACCAGGTTTAAGTTCATGTAGCTGAACCAGGGCATTCTTTGGTGTTACAGTCCACGAGATCTTCTTGCAGATGAGCTGAAATTTGCAGAAATGTCCACTGTTGCCCTCTTCTAGAGGCCTTTTTCTTTTAACCCTGGAGGCTGCTACTCTTGATCTTTCATTAGAAGTAACTGAATGATCTTCTAAATTGCCAATGTTACGGTTCTCCTTTACTTCAGCACTGCTTATATCTGTTTGGGGAAAAAAGCAAAAAAAAAAAAAAAAGCCCACTAACATTACTGGAACTAGTACAAAATGTACACACAAAAGTTCAAATGTATTGGTATAAATCTTGATTGAGTTATTATTATTTTTTAACTAGTTTTGGCAAAACCTAGTTATATGGATAAGAATAATTTTCTTTCTTTCTTTAGGTACGTGGATTATTGAGTGTTGTAATGAATGTTGTAAGGCTTACAATAGATAGCATAAAATAACTTTTACACACATTGCTAAATTATTACCCTACCACAAGATGCAATATTGACTGCTAATAAACATTGCTTTAAAGGGGATTAAACTAATTGATAGAAAGTAAGCTTATTAATTAGTACAAGACAAGATGGCTGTATATTATAACCAGGATCAAGGTCACTATGAACACCATCTCCTGGGAAAATAGCTATATCTTACTGGTGTACTTCCCACAGACAACTGGCTTAGCAATAACATAAAACAGGATGTTAGACTGACTATACAGTCATCTGCTTTAATCCAGTAATGCTCTTACAGTCAATGTCAATGAATGATTCCAGGAGACAATTAATGCTTGAGTGAGGGAAAAATGCTGCCTGCTCTGATACAGATGAAGATGGGCTCTCTTTCAAAGAAACTCACCCTGATAATTTGATCATCTTTTTTACAATTATAACTTGTAATTTCCCTTTCTTTAAGGAAGTAGTTGAGAAGGCAATGGGGATCTACCTGCTCAGAAAAATCTAGATTACCTAGGAAACAAGATAAACTAGATTCTTTTCAATCAGTATTCAGTCCTGTTCATGGGACCGAAATGACATTTGTTGCTTGGGAGAATGACTACCAGGACCAGGTTCTGAGGGAGAGTGTGCTCCTCTTGGTTCTGCTAAGCCCTTCAAAGCCATTCTGTCTACTAAACCTTTCAAAAACATTCCACCATGGCATTATTCTGGGCCACCAGCAATGGTTGGGTCTTGAGGTCAGTTCCATTCTGTGGTAGATGCATTCAAGCCCTTGTATTCTCCAATGTCTTTGCAGATATTCCAGAGACTGCAGATGGCACAACATGTGGTAGTATGATTAATGGTGAGACAATACCACCAGTTCAAAATAACATCTAGTTTAAAGTTGTTACACTGGTTACCATTAGGCTTCTAGGACCAATTCAAACTCTCAGTTTTTGCCTTTAACACTCCACCATTAAGTCACATCAACTCTTGCCTTGCCATAAAAGAATCTGCCTATCATCTGGAAAGGACTGAGAATCCCTCTCCATGCAAGGTAAAAGTTGGTAGATATTTTGTAATATTGCCTAAAAGGTAAAATGATTGTCTTCTACAGATATGTGCAACTCTCATTGCAATCTAAATCAAGTGAAAGAGGCCTATTCCATTCAACCTTTGTTTTAGACCAGGGGTGTCAAACTCAAGGCCGGCGGGGGGGGGCTGGATCCACCCAATGGGAGTGCTTAGCCTTGGCCCACGGGGTCACCCTGGAAACAGCAAAGGACTGGCCCGTAGTGCCTCTGCCAGTGAAAACGGAGCTTGCGAGGGCTGCATGCAGCCCTCCCGAACTCCATTTTCACTGGCAGAGGGTTGTAGGAGGCCGTTGCAGCCGAAAATGGAACTCGAGAGCCTGTTTTCGCTGGCAGAGCGCTCCGGCCACCACAGGCGCCCCCGACATGAGTGATGGCCACCTGACCACGCCCACCCTGACCACCAGGCTACCTGGCCACGCCCACCCTGGCCACACCCACCCCAGTCATCTGAGGTCAAATGCAACCCTGATGCAGCCTTCAATCAAATTGAGTTTCACACCCCTGTTTTAGACTGATTATTGCACCATGACAGCTGGGCATTTATAAATGTATTGTATTAGTTTAACTTACAGGAATTGTTGATTTGCTCTTCACTGCCTAAAGTCTTTAAAGATTGGGGTAAGCTAAAAAAAGCTTCAAGCAAGCAAGTGAGCAAATACATAAATTGTACAGCAAGTGGAGGTAGAATATGATTTGTACAGATAGTCCTTGACTTACAACCACAGTTAGGACAGGAACTTCTTTTTGCCACAGTTGTAAAGCAAATCATCGCAGAAAGTCCAATTGCCTCTTGATTGTCCTACCTTTGGGACAATCATCGCAGTTGTTAAGCAAAACCAGTTTCCCCTATTGAATTTGCTTGTTGGAAGCCTCCTGAGAAAGTCACAAAGGGTAATCTTGTGGCCCCAGGATGCTCAACTGTTAAAAATATATGTCAGTTGCCAAGCATCTGAATTGCGATCACGTGAATGTGGGGATTCTGCAGTGGTTGTAAGTGCAACGACTAGTCATAAGACTCTTTCCCCCATGCTATTGTAAATTGGAAGAGTTGCTAAACAAGTGGTTGTAAGTTAAGTTCAGATTACCCTTATCTGAAATTTAAGTCCGGATAAAGTATGTCTGTCTACATACTACCCTGTTTCAGAATTTAATCCTTATCCTTCTGCTTTTCATACAAAGCCTTTAAATATAGAAATGTCCATTTCTTCAATGTCCATATAAAGTGAGTAAATTAGGATTGCGCAACACGCTTAACCCTAAATCTGGGCTAACAAAACACAATTGCTGTATACATCCTATGCTATGTCCATAGTACTATGGTTTGATATGATAGCAGGATGCATATAACATGCTGAGATTTCAAAAAATACAGTAAGGTATGCCAGGTTTCAAACAATACAGTAAGGTCCCAGCCATAATGTGTCCCTGGGATGGGCAATTACTTTCTATACTAACTTAAAACCAATCTCCCCTCCCCACTCTCTCAAAGCAGACACAACCCATTGTTTCCAGTCATATCTTTCCTAGAAAATAATTTAGAAATGTAGAATATTTACCCATCTCCCCTCCCGTTTCAAACAGTTTTTACTGAACCAATCATTTTAGACAATGATACTGGAAGTATGAAGAGATAGGTAACCCTTGTTTCACACTGTATTCAGGTTCGAAAAGAATTTGTATTGATTCTGCACCAGTGAATAGGAAAACACAAGGGGTTATTTGTATTTATAATTCATATTGCCTTTCCCAATCTCTATTCCCCTCTCTTACTTTCATAACGCTGGCTGCATGGTTTGTGAACAGAGTAAATTCATCTTTAAGCCGCCACATTCTTTCATGAACAGACTGAGAGACTGATTCTGATAATACAAAGTAAATAGCACCCTTTGAGACCTGAGAGTTACTTGTGACCTTAGCAAAATATATTTGTCCCAACCTGGTGCTCCCCAAATCTCCTGGGATTATGCACCCCAGAATTCCAAGCCAATTTGGCCAGACTGAAAATTGTACCTGATGTTTCCCGTTTAAACCCAACATTCTGTTGCCACACTTTACTGGTTCTCAAATTAGTTGCAGATGACAAAGTATTCTGTCAATAATAGTCCTGCTTTGAATTGTAGTTTTGACTACTTTAAGAATTGACTCAGAGTTGTGGGAACTGTAGCTCTGGCATATCAGAAGGACACAAGGCTATCTGGAGGTGGAGAAAACTGATAGAAAAAGTCTTGGCCAGTTCCTAATTTAGATTGGGGGGAAATTGTTTTATTTTGCTCTTTGCCCAGCATTTTGGGGGAACTTGATTTTATGACCTCCTTCAAACATGATCTATGGCATACATCTGCCTGCACTGACTACCTATTGATCCATCCGTGTGTGATAGAACGGAAACATAAAGAAAATTCCATCTCTCCCTCTGGCTGTGCAGCTCTGTATATTATGACTACAATGTATGTGGACCAGGGGTGAAATCCAGCAGGTTCTGACAGGTTCTTGAGAACTGGTAGCGGAAATTTTGAGTAGTTCAGAGAACGTGGGAATGAAGATTTTGCAGTATCCTTCCCCTGGAGTGGGGTGGGAATGGGGATTTTGCAATATCCTTCCCCTGGAGTGGGGTGGGAATGGAGATTTTGTAGTATCCTTCCCCAAGCCATGCCCACCAAACCGCACCATGCCCACCAAGCCACACCCACAGAACCAATAGTAAAAAAAATTGGGTTTCACCACTGATGTGGACTAATCATTTAAAGCAGTGGTTTAGATTAATAAATTGGTCTAGGATTGAATAGTCTTATGCTTATCCTTTCCTTCAGATGGCCATATGCCATATTCTTTAATAAGCATTCTTTTGATGCAGAAAAGAAAAATAAAGTAAAAATAATAAAATGAGCATTTGTAACTTGGTTATCTGGTCAGCTCAGAAAAGATGTTGTGGTATGTAGGATAAACTTTGATGATACTCTGTAGATCCAGAGTCATTGGTGCTTTTTCACTGTCTCTATCTCTTGCTGATTAGTAGTAGTCCTCTTAGTTGCAGGATTTTAGATTTTAATACCAAGGAGCATTGCCTATTGCAGGGGTGTCAAATTCACGTCGTCATGGTGTCATCACATGATGTATCGTGACTTTCCCCCCCTTCGCTAAACCGGGCGTGGGTATGGCCAGCACGTGACGCTTCGGGCCCACGGGCCACGAGTTTGACACCCCTGATCTATTGTATCACTGGTTTAGAATGAGAAATTACATCCCAATTAATTATTCAGCAGTATTTTTTATTTTTTTTTAATTATTAAAATGTTTTAAAATCAGTTGACAAGTACAATTTCTAAATTTGCAAAATTGCATTTCTGATTTTAAATGGCAGAGTCCATTATAAAAAAGATGTCTTGTTGAAAGAAAACCAATATTTGATAATACGTGTCCTAACTGCTGCCAGAATAACTTTTGCCCAAACATGGAAAGATGAAAACCCCCCAACGGAGAATATGATACTAAAAAAAATAATGGATTGTGCAGAAATGTCAAAATTAACGTTAAAATTGCAAAATCGAGAAGAGAAAGAATTTTACACAGTGTGGGATAAATTTTACAATTGGTTAGAAATCAGAAAGAATAAGAAAATTTCTGAATGAATGTAAATGTAAATATTATATATAGAATTATATAGAATAATATGTATATAAATTGACTTTAAACCGATGTCACAGGAATGAAAAACGTAAATATATACGTATGTTTTGTATTTAATGTTTTTAAAATTCAATAAAAATATATTTTAAAAAAATATAGAAGGGAAGCAGACTGGAGATAAAAATATGAAAGGAGCAACTAAGAAGATATGTCTATGATACTGTGGATAGAAATATATTACTATGGATGTTTTGATGATATGGTATATGTATGTATATTTGTGTATATTTGGTGAAAAAAAAAGGTGTCTTGTGTTATGAGTTTTAGGTTGGATCTATCTTTGATAAATTTCCATCCATTACTTTTTGTCCTGCCTTCAAGTGCTTTGGAGATTAGTTCAACTACGTCCTCTCTGTGTAGCCCCTCAGATATTGGAAGACTGCTATCAAGTCATCCCTAGTCCTTCTCTTGATTAGATTAGGCAAACCCAATTCCTGCAACTATTCTTCATATGTTTTAGCCTCCAGTCCTCTCATCATCTTTCTTGCTCTTCTCTGCACTCTTTCTAGAGTCTCAATATCTTTTTTGTTTCATGGTGATCAAAACTGGATGCAGCATTCCAAGTGTAGTCTTATCAAAGCTGTATAAATTGGTACTAACACTTCATATGATCTTGATAATATCCCTCTGTTGATGCAACCTAGGAATGCATTGGCTTTTTTGGCAGCTGCAGCAAACTGGTGGCTGATATTTAAATGTTTATCCACTAGGACTCCTGGGTTTGGTTTTCCTTGCTTAAATGTATAACTTTACTCTTCGTACCACTCTTCGCATTTTGTTGGATAGGGTCCAGTTTTTAAATTTGTCAAGATCCTTCTGAATTTTGAGCCCATCTTCTAAAGTGTTGGCTATTCCCCCCAGTTTGATTGCAGGCAACTCCGCAACTGTCATCATTTCAAACCTAACTACCTCATAATTACTCCTATTAATTATTTCCACAAATTACCATGATTGGAAAGGATTATTATTATATTTTTATATTGTTTTTATTTTTAAAATTAAGACAGATAACATACTTAATATTGCTTCCTATTTTCCCTCATAACAACAACCCTGGGATGTGGGTTGAGAGCAGAGGTGGGTTCCTACAGGTTCTAACCAGTTCTTTAGAACTGTTAATAAACCGGTGGTGATGTCATGGAGCCGGTTCTGTCGGTGCCGGTCCGTGGGCACCACCATCTTGTTTTGGGCTTCTGTGCATGCGAATAAGCTAGTTTTTGCTTTTGCGCATGCGCAGAAGCTGAGTTTTCAGCACTACGCATGCGTGCCCATGCAGCACAGCCACGCAGCAAGCAATGCATGCACAGCCACGCGGCGTGGGAGGAAGCGAACTGGCGGCGAGGTAACTTAGAATCCACCCCTGGTTGAGAGTGACTGACCAAAAAGCTTTCATGCCTAAGGAAGGCCTAGAATTCACAGGTTGCTAGGCCAACACCTTAACTACTACACCAAACTGGCTTTGAAACTCAGAGGACATCAAGTTGAATATCCAGTTCAATGCTACAATCCAAATGAAAGCTTCCCCAACAGATGGTAACCTAGTTTCTATTTCAACTCATTCAGGAGAATCTGATCTTTCTGGATGACTAGTACCACTTATACTGCTCTTCTTTTTAACATTCATTTAGAATTTGCCTGCATGTAATTTCAATACATCATTCCATAAGGGATGGCAAGTCTTGGCCTTCTTATCCTTTAGTTGTCTTGTTTTAAAAAGCTAAACATGCCCATTTTCTTCAGTCTCCTGTAGGATTTATTTTTCCATTCCGTGAGCACAGTTACCTGCTTTTCCCGAAACTGTTCCAAGTTCTTTAAATCTTTTTTAAAAATGTGGTGCCTAGAAATGCACGTAGTATTTGGAATGGATTCTGTTCAAGGTGGAATAAAATAAAATTATGGTTTCCTATTATATAGAAACTATACTTCTGTTAACACAGCCTGGTCTTTGGTCTTTATTCTCTTGACTTATATTGACCATCTGATCAATTGATTAACAATTCCACCTTACAGTACTTACAATACTATTATGAAGGCATGTTTTCTTTTTCTGCAAAAATAATCTTGTATATGTCTCTGTTAATTTTTTCTGGTATTTTTCAGTCACAGGTTTTCATGGAAGTGCATGATTTGCTATATGTATTGTCAAAGGAATAAAGAAAATAATAATTTTGTTTTAGGGGAACTTAAACAATTGGTTCTTCCTATTCCAATTTGTTCTATAATTTAGAACCTGACTATCTCACTCATTCAGTGTGATTCTATCAGGATAACTTTGGAATAGAAACATGAGTTGGATGAAGACTCCAAAAACAACCTTGCAATGAATGATACCATATTAAGAAAACAACCTACAATCTTCCCAAACCTCAGGTTGCAACCTATGGTTGCCATTAAATTACGATGTTTCATAGAATGGAAGGGAGAAAATCACTAAATATATGGGATGGTGATACTATCAGTTTAGTCATGTCTGCTTTTCTGCAATTCTTTGGGCCATATTTTCTGTTCTTTAGGGCAGTGAGGTGGCTCAGTGATTAACACATTAGGCTTGTCAGATGGAAAGCTGGCAGCCCAGGTTTGAGACCTGAGCTCCATGCGACGGGGTGAGTACCTGTTGCAGAGGTGGATTCCTGCCAGTATGCTCTTACCTGTTGGTCACCACAGAACCGAAGAAGCCGGTGGCATTCGCGGTGTGGGGCTTCCCCCGCCCGCTTTCCCCCACCCGCCTGGACGCCGCCATTTGCGTTGTTTTGCCCTCTGCACAAGCAGAACTCTTTGTGCATGCGCAGAGGGCAAAATAATGCAAATGGCGGCATCTAGGCAGGCGGGGGAAAGCGGATGGGGGAAGCCCAGTGCCGCAAACGCCACCGACTTCTTTGGTTCTGTGGCGACCAACAGGTAAGAGCATACCAGCAGGAACTCACCTCTGACCTGTTCTCACCCCAAATCCTGCCATCCTAGCAGTTCGAAAGCATACAAATGCAAGTACACAAATAGGTACCACTTTGGTATGAAAGTAATATTGCTCCGTGATATCATGACCACATATCTTTGGACAGTGCTGACTCAATGGCCTTGAAATGGAGATGAGTATCATCCACTATAGTTGGCAATGACTAGTGGAGTAAAATCTGCAGGCACTCTTCTACCTATTACTTCTTTGAGCCATTTTATGTTCTGGCTAGTGTCAACTTAGATGGTGTCTAGCCACCATTTTTTTTGACAGCCTCATTTCTTGACCATGGACTTCCAGGCTGGTCCCAAATCTGAATAAATGGATAAGACCTGTTGAGTTTAAGATCTGATGGCCTATCTTGTAAAAAGCTTGCCAAGATTTTTTTTAATGGAAAGTCTTTCAAATATATAGAAAGCTTTCACCAAATGTAAGAGAAACAATCACATTAAGTGATTAATTTAAACCACTGGTGAGTGCTACCGTTTCTAAGAACCAGTCTGAACCGGGAGCAGCCCACCACTGATTTAAACCAATTAATTAACTTTACACTTCATCATGATTTCATTTCAAATGAGTAAAGTGTGTTTCCAACATGAAACAGCTGTGATGGTAAGATTATTAAACCCCAATGATTTATATTAGACCGAAGAAATTACATGTTCCAAAAATCTTAATTTTATTTGACAGAATGAAAATGAAAAGTTTTATTTGTAAATTTGTGAAGGTTCATCTTAGATCTCTTTGTTTATTCTTCCTTTTGCCTCTGAGTCATGCCTTTTCTCTCTTCTGTCACTATGAGGACAATATTACTGGCACAACTGCATCATGAAGTGCTGTTGAAGTCTGTAATGCATCATTAAAATGGCACACTTTGGTCATTGGGTCGTAAGTCAGAAGAACCTGCCATCTGATACTCCATGCTACATTTGAAGTGATAATTTTATTCCTCTTAAAGGTTATTTTACTACCTGGCGGCTGGACTATTTGGTGAAAAAAATACGTATGGAAATAATGTTTCCATTTCAATTATATGCAAAGAGTATATTCCAGGTTGTGATCTATTTCTATATGAAGAAAGTATCTCTTATACCAATAGGCAGGTTGAAAGCCCAAAAATTAAAGACATGAGATTAAAAAAGGAAAAGAAATACAGCTACACTCATAACATTTGTTAACATTTGTTCATAACATTTGTTCATAGCAAATTTGATAATAATATTTGTTCACAACATTTGTTCATAACAAACGCATTCATTAACATCCTATTCTCGCAAACCAAATTCATGTCCATATTTCAATTTTATGAATCACTCTTTGTTTCTAAATTTATCGATTCCATTCAATCCTAAATTTCTTGCTTCATCCCATCTCTTAGTATGTTACTCATCTTTCAGATATTTTATAATTCAATTGCCAATTCAATTGCCATTCATTCTCTCTATATTGCAGTTCACATCTATGTACTTCTTTTGCACTATAGCTCTTGTATTCGCTCCACATTCATTTAAAACAGATTCATTCTTGATTCTATCTTTTTAAGTACTCCATTACCACGGCATTCAACTTACTCAATTCTCATTTCTGTATAACAAAGTGGGTTCTTTATTTGACAATCATTCATTCCTTACATCAGGCCACATACAATTCTAGCTGCATTTGCACATCTTAAAACTTCTTCATTCATTTTTCCATCTTTAGTAAGCATTTTACAAAGATGAACAAATTAATAGTAACAGTAGTGGTAGTTTAACTAGATGTATAGCTACAACTAAGTGTAGTACAGATAAATGAAAATTATATATATATATATATATATATATATATATATATATATATATATATATATATATATATATATATATATATATATATATATATATATATATATATATATATATATATATATATATATATATATATATATATATATATATATATATATATATATATATATAAACAATCATAGCATAACCAGAGCGGGTTCGGACCGGTTCGGACCGGTTCGCCCGAATCGGTAGCAACCCACTGGTGATGTCACCATGACGTCACGGAGCATGTTCGGTTGGTACCAGTTCGTGGGCACTGCTTTTTTTTTGAATTTTTTCCCGTTCTCTTTGTGTTTGGAAGTGGACCTGCCCTCCCACCCCTGGGTTTATATGGACCTTTATTGTTTCTTCCAAAGCCCAGCTGATCAGCTCTGCAGCTGTTTTTCATGCTCCCTTCCTTGTTTGCAATGCGGAAGGGTTTGATTTGAACTACTGAGCATGTGCTAAAGCCAATTCGATGCGGCAACACACACGTGCATGCGAGGGAAGCGAAATGTGCACTTCCATGGCATTGCAAACTGGTGGGGAAGGTAAGTAGAACCCATCCCTGAGCACACTGTAATAAAATATTTTAATAATCAAAGTAAGAAATTTCCCAATACAACCTAATGTCTAATATGAACATTTCCTAATATTAAAGTAAATAATGATAGGCCTCCAGATGAAGCAAAAGGAGGGACATGATTCCAGAGGGCAGGAGCCAAGTGAGAAAAGGTCCACAACAAGGAAAAACTAATTGACCTTGATTGCATCATTGAGTTGAGTGCACAGGAGCATGAATTGTAATCAAGGTTTTCAAATAATGGGGAGGTTCTGTATACATGGCAGATCAGCAGTAGCAATTTAAACTGATAATGCTCCTGATGACTTGACAAAGGGACAAATATATGGGACAAAGCCAGAATTAGTTAAACTCACCAGTCAACTTCTACTGGTTCCTTATTAACCTAAGCCTCATAACAAATTGAACCACAGACCTCAAAGAAGTCCAACATCAATGCTATCTTCATTCCAATGTCAACAGAAACGTCTTACCCTAAACCAGGGATGTCAAACTTAAGGCCTGCGGGCCGGATCCACGGTAGGGTGCTTAGATGTGGCCCATGGGGGCAGCCTGGAAACATCAAAGGACTGGCCCGTGGTGTGTCTGCCAGTGAAAACGGAGTTCAGTTTTCGCTGGCAAAGGGCTATCAAAACAAACAAAAAACAAAAAAAGTGTTTCCCCTTTTGCATTTGAGTAGGCAAGAAGGGACAGGAAAGGAGAAAGGGAAAGAGAAAAGAAAAAGAAAAAGGAAGAAAGATGGGAAGAGAGCAAGGAAGAAAAAATAAGGAAAGAGGGGAAGGAAGAAGAAAGGAGAATGAAGAGGGAAGGAAAAAGAAGAAAAGGAAAGAAGGAAGGAAGGAAGGAAGGAGATTATAGTGAGAGTGAGAGTGTCTCAGGGAAGTCCTGCCTTAGCACTTGGCCACCACAAGTGCCCCTGACATGTGTCCCATGTCATGCCCACCATGGCCATGCCCATCCCAGGCCACGCCTCCCCCCTATACCTCTGAGGTCAAACACAACCCTGATGCGGCCCTCAATGAAATAGAGTTTGCCATCAACGTTTTCTGATTTGAAATCCTTTCCATAACAAAAATCTAAGACTATCACTAACCATGAAAACACTCTCTTAATAATATCTCTAATGGCATGTTAATGCCAAGGTAAATGTTTTATAGCATGGCAAGCAATGTAGAATGGCAAGAACATCACTAATGAAAGCAAGTCACTAAAAGCTAACCAACCAGATAAATAAAATCTTAGATCTCAAGGAAGCCTAGCCCAAGCCCTATTTTCAGCATTATGCCAAAATAAATTTTTATTCTAAAAGTTTATTATCTAAATAGAGTCAGTTTGGGGTAGGGTTAAGGAATTAGGTTAAACACTGTGAATTCTATTCCTGTCTTAGATATGAAGTCAGCTGGATGACTTTGGGACAATCACCTCTCTTGGTCTTAGGATAGGGGTGTCAAACTTGCGGCCTGCAAAAACAACTTAAAGATATTCCAAGTCCATTATAAAGTTTCTTAGGGCAGAGGTGGGTTCCTTCTGGTTCAGACTGGTTCTCTAGAACCAGTAGTGGGAATTTCCCACCGCTCTCTGAACTGGCATAGATGGCCGGCTAGACACGTCCCCGAACCAGTCCTCCAGCTTGAAATCCGTCCAATGCAGTCAAGTTTACGTAAAAACAATGTAAAAATTTACATAAAAATAACGTAAAAAAAAGCCTTCTGCGCATGCGCAGACGAGTTTAACCCGGGAGCGACAGGGGCGTGTGCGCAAGCATAGCGAGAGAGCGCACGCAAAATGCGCACTTCCGGCACGACCCCGAACTGGTAGCGAAGATAAGTAGAACCCGCCCCTGTCTTAGGGGATGCATAAACACCAAAGAATATTTTCTAATTTTGTGGGGAAAGATTTAGAAGTGAACAAACTTAAGCGACAGACTAAAGGAAGAAAATACAAATACTTCCCAGCTTCTGAAATAGGGAGAAGGGATTATGCATATTGTCATTCTTTTTTCATGCAATTGTTTAAGGCAGATGCATCTGTGACCTACTGGAAGAACTTTTAAAATAGTCTGCAGGGGCATTCATTGGAAAGAGGTGTTAACAGTACCAAGTGCCTCACATGCATGTAAAAAGGGGAAAATGTCTGTTGTATGACACTGTTGTTGCTGCCTCCCCTATGGATACCTGATAATGTCTGCAATTTACTTTGATAAAGTACAGCAATAGGATAGAGATAAGCACACACTATTTCCATAATAGAATGTTTTGATGCTTATGACAAAATGAGAAATCAATTGGAAGGAACCCAATTGATCAGAAGGTAGTCTTTAAATAGTGTTCATAGAATGCATTCATCAAAAAGTTAGTGGTGTTGCCATCTGACAAAGAAAAAGATCTTGGAATTGTGTCAGATGGCATGAGAAAACATGGATCCAGTGAGTGTCTGCTGTTAAAAGGCCGATTTGTTCCTTCTCATGGGTCATTAGGAAAGGAATAAAAAACAAAACGGCCAATATTGTATCATAATACCTTCATAAAAATCAATGGTGTGTCTGCACTTGGAATACTATGTATGGTTTTGGTGGCTGCACTTCAAAAAGAACGTTGTAACGTTGGAAGAGATGTAGAAAATGATAAATACAGTGATTCAATTAAGGAAATCCGTTCCTTTGTTGTAGCAGGCTACATCTGGAATTCTTTTAAATTAGCATATTAAAGTTTAAACTGTGTATAAACTGAGAAAAAATAGAAAAGGTGGCATAAAGAGTCAACCTCAGTCAACATAAATGGTTAAGATTCAAGGTAGACATAACAGGTTCTTCACCTCAACCATAGTTAAATATGAATTTCACTCTTATGTGATACACTTGGATGGCTTTAAAGAGGAATAGATATTTACCTTAGGTAGATTATCATGACTGCTATAACAATTAAAATGTTTTATCTCTTTTACCCAAAGCTACAGTATATGCCTAGGAATGCTGCCTCTAGAGCAACGGTTCTCAACCTGGGGGTCGCGAGCCCTTTGGGGGTCGAACGACCATTTCATAGGGGTCGCCTAAGACCATCGGAAAATACTGTACTAACCTAACTTGTGCTAAGTCAGGTGCTTTCCTCCCCCCAACCCGCCTCTCCCTTCCTCGACTTCTGTGAAGCAGCCAGCCAGCCAGAGGAAGCGCTGCCATGCTCAGGTCCCTGAGTCCCGCACCCGGGAGAGAGGGAAGGAAGGTGTGCGTGCGCCCGTGAGTGTGGATGGATGATGGGGGGAGGGAAAGCAAGCGAGTGCATGCTCTGCTGGTGGTGATGGCGAGTGTGTGTGTGTGTGTGTGTGTGTGTGTGTGTGTGTGTGTGTGTGTGTGAGAGAGAGAGAGAGAGAGAGTGTATGTGAGAGAGAGTGAGTGAGTGAGTGTGTGTGTGCCGGTGTGGCAGGGTGTGAGTGCGCCTGGGTGTGAGTCTCTCTCTCCCTCTAAGTCTGGCCGCTTTTCTGTATGGTGGCCTTCACGGGTCTGCGGGCGCCTTGATTGCTTTCGGACCAATTGGGTGGCTCCAAAGGCGTGGTTCTGACAGGTCGTGCAGCAGGGGGATGACGACAATGGGGCCCGAGTTATAAAATGGTGTCGGAAGTGGCAAAACTGCATCCCTACTGCTCCGGGTCCAGCAGATCTGTCACCAGGACCGGAGGGGAGGAGGAGGAGGGGAAGGAAAGTGATGGCTGGAGTAGCAGCCACGGGAGGGGGGGGAGACATTGGAGAGACAGACAGGCAAGAGTGTATTTGGGGAGGGGGAGAACCATGAAGGGAGGGAAGGATGCCTTAGGGGGCTTTGCTGAGAGGGCTTGGCTCGCTCCAACAAGCCAGGAAACAAAAGGGAGGAGGGAAAAGGAGGAGGAGGAAGGAGGGGGGGAGAAATGCCCCTCCCTTTCTCTTTCTTCGCCCGTCCCCTGGCCCAGATTTCAGCTTGGAATGCCTTAGCGACTTCTCCCAGCGAGCTTTCTCATGGTTCTCTTTCTTTGGCTGGGGAGGAGGAGGAAAAAGGGGAAAGGAGGAGGAGGAGGAGGAGGAGGAGGAGGAGGAGGAGGAGGAGGAGGAGGAGGAGGAGGAGGAGAAAGAGGGGAAAGAAGGCACGTGTGTCTCGGCGAGGGTTGTAAAAGGTGAAAGGGCGCATTGGGTGGAGTGAGCTGCTCCCGCCTTCCCCAGCACACGCGGGTGCCTGCCCACCTAGCCTCCCCATCCACCCGCATTTCTGCCGAGGGCGGTCTTTAAAGATTGGAGAAGCATCTGTGTTGGGTTTCAAGCAGCCCCGTTTCATCTCTCCCTTCCCCCCCACCCCAGTTGCACAAATACACATGCGCCGCGCTCCTTCCCCTGATTCAGCAGAGTGCTGCCCATGGAACGGCTGCACAATAATAATAATAATAATAATAATAATAATAATAATAATAATAATAATAATAATAATAATAATAATAATAATAACAACAACAATAACAACAACAACAACAACAACAACAACAACAACAGAGTTGGAAGGGACTTTGGAGATCTTCTAGTCCAACCCCCTGCTTAGGCAGGAAACCCTACACCACTTCAGACAAATGGTTATCCAACACCTTCTTAAAAACTTCCAGTGTTGGAACATTTACAACTTCTGGAGGCAAGCTGTTCCATTGATTGTTCTACCCACGTTCTTCCCTTGAACCCTTCATTGTGAGTATTTTGCGGGTGGGTGGGGTGGGATAGAGGCTTATACATTCCTGCCATTTAGATATTTACATTGCGATTCATAACAGTAGCAAAATTACAGTTATGAAGTAGCAATGAAAATAATTTTATGGTTGGGGATCACCACAACATGAGTAACTGTATTAAGGGGTCACGGCATTAGAAAGATTGAGAACCACTGCTCTAGAGGCAAACTGGGAGAAAACTGTACAACAAGGAACCTTGGTGCTCAGTAATTAGCGTGCAGTATTGCTGGCAAACTCTGCCCACTGCCAACAGTTCAGTTCTGACCGGTTCAAGATTGACTCAGCCTTCCATCCTTCTGAGGTCAGTAAAATGGGGACCCAGATTGTTGAGGGCAATATGTTGACTCTGTAAACTGCTTAGAGAGGGCTGAAAAGCAGTGTATAAGACTAACTACTATTGCTATTTTGAAGATTGGGCATTTGGAAAAAGGGGGCAGACCATTATATGAGTTGTGGTGTGATCAAATATTGCATCACTTGCATCACAAATGCATTAAATTAAATAATTTGTGTTGGATGCCTCCACAATTCAGGTAAATTGCATAATGTGTATTTTTTGCACAATCAATCATAGTTGTAAATATGTACAAAGACAATCATAAGGGAGGCCTTATAGATTGTCATACAGATATCATGGATATAATGTGTGCACCTGCCGCTTGCCAAATGGAGATTTACATACTTGCCTCCCACTTGAGCACCAGTCCATGGACCAGGATTTGGGGTACCCTGATACAAGGAACAGAGTGAGAAGAGATTTCACTTCCACCATTTACTGTCATACTTGGAAATTATGAATTTCACTTCAAAACCAATCTTGATTATATGTAAATTCTTTATCAGGATATGGGTTTCATCCCAGCTACTATATCAACAGGACTACCAAAAGCTTTTGCTCTGCCTGATTTTGATGAGGCTATGAGTTTTTCTGGCAGTATGTTAAACGAATGCAAATCTATGTTTCTACCTGCAGGACTCTTAAAGATGGTAGTTTAATATAAGGAAATGCAATGTTTTTCAGTTATGAACACTAATATCGTTACAAAAGGATGCTACATATCTCCATATCTCCACAGGCATTTCATGCACACGTTCACATTCTACATACATACATTACATACATTTTTTCTCAGTCCCAAACAAGCAAAAATAATGTTTAACAAGCCACTGTAGATCACCATAAAGACTGACTTAACATTAAAAGATTCATCAGAAAAACAGATTTACTTGCACTTTATTTAAAGTTTCAAAGATGGACTCTACTATTTCTCATTTCAGGAAAATGTAAAGCTGTTCAGAATTGCTTTTCAGAGCGAGATGGGTGGTGTGTAAATTTAATAAATGAAAAATAGAGGACTTCCTGTCTGATCCACATGAAGAAGATTAAAGTGCTTACTTAAATTCTCCTCATTTTCCATGTTTGCTGCTGAAGGATTCAAATACTTCAGGGGTGCAATGAAAGTTGACAAAATGCTTCCCTTTTCTGTAAGGAGACAAAAGAACAGAACAAACATACTTATGAAATCTTGAGTTTTTTCCCCACCCCCAAATCCTTGGAATTGGCTAAGGAAGTAAAGTTTATTTTATATATCAATTCTGTATTCATATCCAATTAATACATAACTTAAGTCATTGAACCAACTTACCTTTATTATTAGCATTTTTCATTTTTAGTGGAGCAGTGATAACCTGCATTTATTTTGTACCATTGTTTGCTATTTAAACATCTGAGAAGGGAAATTGGGCTTGGCAATCTGCTACTCTAAAGAAAATTCTGAAAATGGCATATGTAGATGGAACGTTAATTGCTAATCAGTTCTAGAGTAACTAGAATTAAATGTTAAGTGCAGCAGAATAAACATTTGAGTGCCCAAGTTTAGAAATTCTATACCCATGTTGTAATCTGCCTACCTTCCAATTACATGCTGAAGTATGTAATTCTTTCAGCCTGCAATTGCCTTCATTGCCATATCCTGAATGAAACCAATATTTAACTTGAATGCAGTTGTGATCCTAATTTATACAGGATTCAGTCTAAAAAGACCAAATTAGAGAATGATTCCATAGTGGTTATCAAGTGAAAGATTAACTACCCACATAAAAGCAAAGACTTCTCAGTCTTTATTCCTGGTTTTATTAACAACAATATGGAAAAGCTTTATTGTTACTTTCTTTTGGGACTATTTTAATCACCAAGTCTACCTTCCAGGAATTTCTCAATGGTCTCCCATCCAGGTATTAAGTAACATCATTAATGCTAGTGGGTGGAGGGTTCGGGTGAGGAGTGAAATTCAATTTTTTTCCCTACCGGTTCTGTGGGCGTGACTTGGTGGGTGTGGCAGGGGAAGGATACTGCAAAATCCCCATTCCCTCCCCACTCCTGGGGGAAGGATATTGCAAAATGTCCATTCCCACCCTATTCTGGGGCCAATCAGAGGTGGTATTTGCCCGTTTCTCCAAACTACTCAAAATGTCCGCTACCAGTTCTCCAGAACCTGTCAGAACCTGCTGAATTTCACCCCTGGTTCGGGTGTGTGTGAATATGTGGTAAAATTCACTTACTAGCACTGATTATCTAGTTGGGCAATGAATCATCTGCAAGAAAACAACCAAGCTTAGAGAGCACTAAGGACTCCATATTGTGTGAAGCCAGTCATGATAAAACTAGGAATTTGGCTTCTATACTCATACACACACAAAATGGCCCTGATTTTTACAGTTTCATCAGGCTCTATTCTGTTCTTGGGCCCCATGCTAGCTACTGTCAGTTCTGATATTTTCCTTAATTACTGTGTATTCTAATTTTTATATTTTGATGGGAATTTAAAAAAATATACAGGGTTATTCAAAAAGAATGATTTCATGACACATTGCTTCAGTTCTCAAGCATCGTCATGTAATGAGTCAGTGACCATTTGAAAGAGGACTTATCTAAGTTTTGAATGGCTGCCACAGGGGCGATGTAGTCACGTCGTTCTTCCAGCAATGTTCAGTTGTTTGTTCACCCTTGGAATGGCGAGTCCTCAGGAAAAGGCGTTCTGGATTGGGGGGGGGGGGCAAGACCTTGCTCTTTGTGCTTGGCCTGCGAGATCCCAAGACCTAACCGTGTGTGATTTTTTTCTTGTGGGGATAAGTAAAAGATCGTGCTTATGTTCCACCGCTACCCACTAACCTCGATGACCTTAAACATCGAATACAACAGCGATCAACTCAGTGGATTGTGATATGCTGAGACAAGTAATGGGAGCTCACCCTGTTTCGTGGCACTAGGGATTCGAACTGCTGAACTGCCGACCTTCTGATCGACAAGCTCAGTGTCTTAGCCACTGAGCCACCCCATCCCCCAATGTCATATATACTCCATTAAAGTCATGAACATGAGAACCCTAACAGATTTACCCAAGAGAAGGGGATTTAGCTTTGGCTCCACCACAAAATAGGCTTCCCAGCTTCTAAATGACAGCCCATCTTAAAACTTAGGAGAAATTCTTAAGGGAGAAATTAGGTTATGTTTAGTCACAGGTGTTCAGTAAGAGCTACAATAACATCACATGCATCATGTTGCCATAATGCAGATGTGAATTACAATCCTCGACTTATGACTGGTCACTTAGCAACTGGTCAAAGTTACGATGAGCTTCTCCAAAGGTACTTACGACCCAATTTCAAAGTTATGATGGCTGCCTTCCCTCATCAGGGTCATGTAATTGTATTCTGGATGCTTGGCAACCAGTCTGCGTTTATGACTGTTTGCAGAATCCCATGGCAATGTAATGTAATTTTCAGAATTTTTTTTTTGCCGGAAACTGGTGTTTCAGGCAAAAATGCCCATTGGATACAATGGATTCATTTAATGACTGTGGCATTTACTTAAAAAATCAGGCATGATCACATGGTGACCAGCTTAATGACAGCTTCATCTTACAACCATAATTCCAGGCTCAATTGCAGATGACTTACCTCCCCTTGCTCCCTGCAGATGTTTAATTCAAAATTTCTATGTGGTAATGAGAAGCTGTTGTGACAGTGTTGTGTACTAATTAATTGATCAATTTAGTAATTTACTAACTACTTTACCAGTGTTTTTTTTTTACTACTAATGACCAATTTCACAAGATAACAATAGCATTTATTCCTCTATAAATAACCAGGACGTATACTTTGAACATTCATGTTTCCTTTTTCAAAGCATCAAACGAAGCCTCTAAGTATAAAAGTAAAAGTAGGATCAAAGCCCTTTTAAATACTTGAGGGGAAAAAAACCCCACATTATTGGTTGATTGCTATGACCACTAGAGTTGGATTGCTGAGAAATGCATAGTTAGGTGTAATCCTCACTCAGGATGAAGGTGTCCATAAAGTAATAATCACTCTAGGTATTTTATCTCTTTGTGTCCTGTGGCTGAGCAACAGAAGAGGAAAACACTCTTGAAACTAAATTAAATAGTTTCTAAATCTAATTTTAGTACCCTGAACCAGATTTCAGATTGATTTCCATGGAATCTAATAAAGACCCACACACATACTTTGCCTCTCTTATTGAAAATCTTGTGCATTAGAATTCTTCTTCTTTTCCCCCCTTTAACTTATTTCATTTTGCTGTTTATTAGAAGTAATGTAACGTATTGTACTACATGCTATAAGTGGTGGTTAATTTTCAAGCTGGCTTGGAGTGGGTGGTTAGGAAATGCTGAAGGACTAGTGGGATATGTTTATTGAAACGCCTATTTACATTCATTTGTAGAAACTGCTGCTAAAATGTTCTTTTCAAATTTGTAGTGGATTGCTAAGAGCTGCAGGAATGTGCACGATATAAAGCAATAATGTACCAGATGTGCAAACCTCAAAATCATTTCCCCATTAAGGTCAGCAGCCTGCCTTCATGTTATCTCACTTATCTCACTCAGTTATCTACAAAATTATCCCTTCCGAGTTTTCCAATAGTCTTGTAAGATTCTAATAGGACTAGAGTGAAAATACAGATATTACTTTTTTTCCCATGAAAGAGAATTGACCTGAGATATTCTGCTGCCAGAGGCTTAGCAATAATTTGTACTTCTCTTCATCAAGATGAATATCCCAGCCCTTTTCAATTTATTTTAATATTTGATTCAAAAATCTGACACTTTCTTTCTTTGACATTAAAAATACAACACTACTGAATTAGATAATCAACAATTTGCTGTCTTAAAAGATCAAATTGTACGTCTGACCTGGCTTTGCTCATTTGTTGCTGGATTTTCTTCATCAAACTTTCAGTTGCAAATTCATTCAGCTCTGTAGAAGACTTGTTTCCAAAACTGATTTTGCATCGATGTGGATAAAAATATGTGAGGACTCTATCAGTTAAAATTATAAACTGAAATTTATAAAGGAGCTAAAGAAAGTAGAAGATCAGTGAAGTTTAAAGTTTCTTTTTCCTTTGGCATATTCATTATAGAGAGATCTGAAGCCCTGGATGGAGTTAGGGTAATATCAAACCCCCCACAGTGAGCAAGATCAAGAAAACAAGAATGACAGAGATACCTGTAAGGCAGTGGTTCCCAATTTTTTTGTGATCGAGTACCACTTGGAGGTCCCGTACAGTCGCCGCGTACCACCTGGTTCCAGAGAAACTAAATTCGATCAGATATCACTTTATTTCCATAATTGTACCGTTCCTTTTTTGGCCCCACGCATCCAGCAACTGGATTCTCGGGCCGCTGGGACCAGGTGGGTGGCGTGTGGCAACAGTTGCAAATTGTTGCCAGATTATCTTGTGTTAGGCAGTAAACATTTTTCTGAAGTAAAAAATAACTAACTAAAAATCGTTCATGACCCCGAAAGTGTTCGCGTACCACCTGGAAGGCCCTCGCGTACCACTAGTGGTACACATACCACAGGTTGGGAACCACTGGTGTAAGGCATCTGTAATCCTAGTCTGAGTAAATACAGAATCTTGACAACCATAAGAGTAATTTTCCAGCCACAGATATAACGAGTTAATTAAGGTGGAGTCTCTTTGAAGCAACTTCTCCAGATCTCTCACAAGCAATTTTAGGGACAGAAGTGCACCCATCTTGACAAAATATAGATATATTTAGAGCTTTTGGATTTTATTAATTTTATTAATTAATTCATTCTAGTCCGTATTCTGTTACCAACCTTCTGTAAGTTTCTTCCTGTAAATCTCCAGGCACTAACAAGTTATTCTTGAAAAGAGTACTCAGCAAATTTTCACAGATCTCATTCAAATAGATTAATTTCTTTAGTGCAGATTAGCATGAGCACAGAAGGCCTGCTTATTTTAATACACAGAAAGCAAAGCATCTTTCTACCATCTATCGACTGTCTATGTACTTGTCTATCATCATCATCATCATCATCTATCATCATCTCCCAAAGTTCAGGCCTTTTCCTTCTATCTTTTTAAGTCACTTGAAAGCTATCCTTTTGCAGCCTTAAGACCGGGAAATACCTACTCAATGTTGGCATAACCATTTTCTTTGGTCTGGGTTCGTTCTTTATCAGTTTTATTTCCTGCCAGTCAAATGCTTCCGGGATGTTTTAAAGCAGGGGTGTCAAACTCAATTTCATTGAAGGCCGCATCAGGTCTGTGGTTGACCCGGTGGGCTGGGTGGGCATGGCCGACTGGGTGGGCATGGCCATCTTGACGCCACTCACTGGGCGTGGCCAACTTGACATCACTCCCCAAACTGCTGGCATGTTTCCTCTTCACATTGGGTAGACTGGGCCGAAGCGATGTAGGTAGACTGGGCTGAAGCAATGCAGGCTGGCCCCTTACATTTTCCATGGGATCTGGCCCATGGGCCTTGAGTTTGACACCCCTATTCTAAAGCAAGAAATGATGTCATAGAATACTTATATTCCTCAAAATAGTGGCATCCATAATCATATTGCCTTGGATACTAGAAATAATATATTGCCATCTCAGGATTAGTTATTGGGCAGGCATCTTCTGTTAGTGTCATGTTTCATGACTATCATTTTATTTTAAGCTTAAAAGAGACTGGAGATTATGGCATGCACTTCAGAAAGCTGGTATTGTTTTGCTCTTCAGGGATACAATTATATATAATCAGAATCTTATTAGAAAAGGTTATTTGTCTTCTAATTAATAGCATCTGCATCAATTGGTTTCCTGCTACCTTTTGCTTAAAATGATAGCTATGCTGCATATTTACCAGGTTGACAATATAAATTTGATATGGAGCTTTGCTTACAAATTGAAGTCTTGCTGAAATGTTGATTTATACAATGATGTAAGTCAGCACTGTTGTACACACACTAATTAGATGCACTTTTATCTTATAGAAGATTCAAATTCAGCAGATGGCAACAATTGGTCAACTTTGTCTAGACTGGGAAGCTAAACAGTATTAAACCTGCTTAGTACTTGAATGGAAAACCACTAGAAAATTCTAGGGTCGGAGACCAAAATGGTGTTGCAAAACAATAACAGAATAAACCATTGTCAAGTCTTTTCCACATTGTTACCAAACTCCCTGTATGTATTTACCAGAAGTTAAATTTGATTTGAGGGCATTTTGCTTCTTTACTTTCAGAATGTTCAATATTTGACTTTCTGGAAACAGAACATACATTTAGGGTGTGATTATTCATAATAAAGAACTCCCTACCTAATACCTGGACAAGACTCTATGGACAATCATATCATTTATGACATATGTATAAAATATATGTAGGAAGGCAGGTGAAATTGAGATCCAAACACAAACATCACAACAATTTAAACTTTTACACAATTCCTCTGTTTGACTCTAGTTTTAAAATTTAAAAATCTAGAAAGGCTGTTCAATAAAAGCTGACTCGCTATTTCTTTTCTCTTGAAAGGTAAAGTAAATGATTAATGATTAAGGGCTCTCTGTTTAATCCTGTATCTACCAGAAACTGGGTGAGATTTGATCTTCTCTTATAATGCATATTTAACCTTAATCCTCTCTAGCCTCTGCTTTATAGCATGAGTTGATCTTTTAGCGCTCATTCCATTCCAGGATTCTCTTACAGGCACAGAAAAATTGTGCATTTTTAAACAAGGAAGGCAGAGGAGTTACATCTGTTTAATAAGGGTGAGGGCAGGATGACAATAGCTTTGGTCAGCCACTTTACATTAACAAGCAAAGCCTGGGTGAAAATGTCATTCTAAGCAAGGGGTGGGTCACATGTTCAACCTAAGATGCTTAGTTATTTGCTTTGCATTCATATAATTGCTGGGTACAGAGTGAAGTCATCCCTTTCTGCTTTGCAATGATCCTGTTGTAGATTGTGGCTTCTTTTCTTAAACCAGCCGTGAAGATAGGTTCATTGATTCCCTCATCACTGTCAAACTATTCACTAAGGCTGCATTACTATTACTATTAGTCTTTTCATCGTTCCTATCACCCATCTCCTTCCACTTATGACTGTATGACTGTAACTTGTTGCTTGTATCCTTACGATTTATATTAATATTGATTGTTTCCTGATTGCTTATTTGTACCCTATGACAATCAATAAGTGTTGTACCCAGGGGCGGGTTGCTCACTTACCTCGCTGCCGGAGCCATGCACGTGCATCTCCACGCTTCGGGGGCGTGCTTGCTACATGTGCACGCCCCCTTGCGCGATTTTGCTTCTGCGCATGCACGGAAGCAAAATTGCGCTGAAATTACCGGAAAAAAATGGCAGCGCGCCGGGTGGATCGGCAGAGAGGGCTCCGGAGCGGTTGTGTAATCAGCCGTCCTCTACCGGAGCTGCGCACCGGGCAGCTCCATCAGGAACCCACCTCTGGTTGTACCTCATGATTCTTGACAAATGTATCTTTTCTTTTATGTACACTGAGAGCATATGCACCAAAGACAAATTCCTTGTGTGTCCAATCACACTTGGCCAATAAAGAATTCTATTCTATTCTATTCTATTCTATTCTATTCTATTCTATTCTATTCTATTCTATTCTATTCTATTCTATTCTATTCTACTCTACTCTACTCTACTCTACTCTACTCTACTCTACTCTACTCTACTATTTTATTCTATTCTATTGAGGCTGTAAGCAGAGGGCACCATCATACATGGAATTTCCACCACTCCCAGATCAGACCTATACCTCTCTGCTTATGTGCTCTTGTCTTTGTTATGCAGCAGAGCACATTAACTTCCAAGCTTAGTATTATCCAAGTATCCTTATCAAAGCATAATGTGCCAACCAGTGTTGCAGAAGAGAAGGAGACCAATGCAAACAAGAGGAACTGCTTATTGCTGGAAATTAGAATGTTGGAAAAAGGAGGAAAACATAGTTGAATTATACAGTAGTATTTGGACTAGGACAGTGCACTGAAATAGGAGAACATTTTATCAGTTTCTGCCAATCAAATAATTCAGCCATCAGTGAACCTCATTGATAGGGAAGAAGAAGAACTGTAAGGTGAAATTAAAGAATCTGTAAAGTCGGCATATAAAAGAGACTGCAGAAACGGGGGGAAAAAACAAACAAACTAGATGTCAAATCGAATAGTGGAAATTGTCAAGAAGAGAGGAGGAGCCAAGGTCAAGAATCATAAAGATCTCAGGTAAGGAGAAACAAAATTTCTTAAACAGAAATACAACAGTTGTATTACAATGACATATGTAAAGTCACTGAAGATGAAAACAGAAAGAAAAACAAGGAAAATATTCCAAAACTCTTTGAACTGAGGAGTTGTCTATATCTACAAAGATCAAAGCTGAGTAGGCCAGGGATTTTTGTGTGACTCTATAGACAAAGTTGGACTTTGAAGAAGCAGGATAGAAAGAGTACTGACACTTTTGAGCTTAGAATAATTTATGGGAATATTATGGTTAATCAAGAAAACAAACAAATGTATCACATAACGGATCTATCCAGAATTCCTACATGAGACAAGTGATCAAACGCAAATTATCTTATTTTTGCTCTATTATGCAAAGACCTAGATTTCTTGAAAACCCTATAATGCTGGGGAAGATGGAAGGAAACAGAAAAAGACAGTTAGGGACAGATCAGAGATAATAATGAGATGTCTGCATTTTTGTCCCTTTACACTGTTCCAAAATCCACCTTGAATGTACTCAAAGTCAATACATTTTCATAAGGTGCTGGAGATTCTGCTAAATTCCAACCTAAAAAACATAAACAAAAGGACACACAGCTTGTTCCCGAGACAATCTGGATTACTTAGAGAATTTGGGGGCTGATTGGAGATTTGGATAAATAAAAAATGCATAGAGTATTGCCTCCAGGTTGCTGAAGATAACTGTTTTCTGAAGATTGTGATATTGTGTGGCAAAATTCACTTCTTTAAAGAGAGAAAGAAAAAATTACTACCAGACGAGACACTACCACCAGATTCAGCCTTAAAACCAGTAGATCTTTGTTTTTATATAAAAAAATAAAATTAATTTAATTTTAAATTAAAATAAAATAAAAAAGTCATTTTTAAAAATGACTATTGCAAAAGTACGTATGCAAACAAAAACATTATGCAATATATTATATACAAATATTAATATATTGCATAATGTTTTTGTTTGCATATATACTTTTGCAATAGTCATTTTAAAAATGACTTTTATTATATATGTGTGTGTGTGTGTGTGTGTGTGTGTGTAACATTTTTTGCTGATAAATGAAAATAAAGGGAGACTATTATAGATCTCGTCAGATAGCCATACCCGTAGTGGGATTTGAACCTGGGCAGTCTGCTTATAAGGCAGAAGTGTTAACCTCTAGGCCAGGTTCTCTTCCCTATAAGCTCTTCACCAGGAAAGGGTTATATATGTTTTTTTTTCTGTCGAGTCATCCTGGTGTATGGAAGGAAACATACACACACACACACACACACACACACACACACACACACACACACACACACACACATTTGCATACTTACTTTTGCAATAGTTATGTGTCTGTATGTATATATTATATAAAGGGACTCTGTTATCAAATTCATGGATTGTAAGAACCTTTATGCTATTTGTGCCACACTTTTTTCCTCTTGAGAACAATATTAATGGTATCACGTTTATGTCCCATTAAAGAACAGACCTAATGGGATGTTAATCAGATCCACCTTGGCTGCTCTTGCTTCCTTACCGTTTTCATGTTTTCATTTAACTGAATTTAGGACAGATAGAAAGTAAAAAGAAAGTATAGGAAAAAAGGAGCAGTCTAGGAAAGTAGAGGCTGAGAAGGTAACTGATACTGTGAGAACATTAAAAAAATGCAAGAAATGGGGATCGGATCATGTGAGAGAAGATGGATGAGAAGAATAACAGGAAAAAGACCCCAGAAGGAAGAGAAAGGCTGGGATAAAGGATGGATGAAGAGGACAGGTGTGTAGAGCAGTGAAGATACATCAAAATATAAATATCAGAAAAAAACAGTTGTCAGTGTTGAATAACAATGATCTACAGATCTATAAACCAGTAAGGCTCAAACAGCTTTTCAAAGCAGTGGAAGGAGACAACTTATTTTTAGCTTCCTTACTGAAATAACTATAAAGCCCAATAAAGCTCATAACAGTGCAGTAAATTAAATATGCTATTTTACACAAGCACTTACAAAGCACTCCTAAGTATCCAATAACTGTTTTCTTTATTCCCTTGTTAGCAGCTGACACTTTGGCAATGCTCAGGCATGCAGCTCGTTGATTTAGAGCATTGATTTTCGTTTGGCACACATCCTTCCATCTTCAGAAAAAACTGATTAGCTTAGCTGGAAAACAGTACTTAACTTCTTATTGTCTTTTTGGATTTTACTTGTCTCCCTTTGGAGGATGTTGGCAATAGCAGCTGGCTAGGAGAGACTTTCTGACTGAGCATCTCTTTTCTTCCTTAGAATGCATACAACTAGAAATCAACTCTTCATCAATAGAAAATCAATCATGCATTGTTTCTTTGGCTGCTCCATCCCACATTCAGATTGTGGTCCTCTTGAGAACTTCCTTGGATTAACTGCAAGGCAGGGTACTCAAATGATTACATTATCGCTTAAATTTAGGTTCAGAAATTCTTAACCATTAGAAAAGTCATAATTCCAGGATGTAAAAGAGATTTTACAGTAAACATATTGGATTCCCACTCTGACATCTTTCAACCTACAACATCGGGTTTCAACATACAGAAGAATCTGCCATTTTCAAATGACTGGACCTTGTTGGTTATCAATTACTTATGTCCACACTATCTGGGATTGAGGAGAATGGTGGTTGAACAGATTCTGGATAGTCAAAGGCTGCCTTGATCTTAGCTTTTCTCCTCCGCTATATCCTTTGATTGTGTAGAAAGTTAGCACCCACCCCTCCTAGAAGAATGGAATATTTTAGGAAATATGAAAAAGGCAGGATAAAATATTTCCCCTAAAAGAGAAATAAAAATCTTATAGGAAACAGAACCCCAGAACCCCAGCTCCCTGCCCCCAGCAGATATTTTGCACCTTAAGAAAGACTGGGCCAGCCTATCTACGAGACAAAAGACCTCCAGCTCCAGGGTGATGGGATTAAGACATGACCCCTCAGGACATAATAGGATTAGCCCTCTGCCCATCCAGCAGCAGGGTTCACTGCATTTCAAAATTTCTTATTGCTGGATGATGCAATAAGGACATTGCATCATCCAGCAAGGTTCAACCAAACGTATCTCAGACAACCTCAGCTATGAGCCCTGCATAGCCCCATGGAAGTCTGAGAGCAGCCAATAGAGTACATATTCTTGCACAGGAACAGGAAACTCAGGTTCAAAACCCAAGAGAGGGTATAAATACATCTCACTCTCCACTCCATGTGATCAGCTGCCCAGGACCTCAAACCCATGTGTTCTGTTCATCAATAAACCATCTTTCCAGTATCTTTCTCCCCACTTGGAACTGAACCAGATGGATATTTCTTTCAACAATTGGCTGCTCTTTTCCTACAAAATGAATAGCCCTTGCTTCATTTTCTGCCTTTTTTTTCTACTTAGATTTTTATATTTCCCTCCAGCTTGCCCACGAGTGGCAGGACCTGCATTTAGAGCCATCATATTTCTATTCTATACATTATTCATAAATGCCAATAATTATGTTCTTCAAAACTCCTACTGTGTTAATTCTAGGGACACAAGTTTTCATCGATTCAGCAATTAAAAATAAGCTTAGCAAAATTGCAAATACAGTGGAATCCATGATGCAATGAATATGAAATAAAAGCAATTTGGATATGATCTTATGTATTTCTTCACCTTTGTACTTGTGTACTAGTTCCCCCATCCCTGAAACAAGCAGGAGGAGGTAGAAGACCATCCAGCGTAATCAACACTACTGTTTCGCAATGATATATTCAACCTTCCATGTCACTACCTATAATTGGCTGGGTCTAATCCACTTAAAGTACTGATCATTACTGTAATTATACAGTTAGTGATCCTATTCACCAAGGCAGGGCTATGCTTCCAAGTACATTGATTAAAATATGTGAGATTCTTATACATGGAAAAGCCAGAGAGTGTATTAATGCCAAGGAATTTGTCTTCTGCCAAATTACAGAGGAGCAGGGATTCCAGCCAGACCGGGGGAACTACCACAGTTGTGACATCAGATCAGATTAACAGAGTTGGAAGGGACCTTGCAGGTCATCTAGTCCAAACCCCTGCCCAAGCAGATCAGATTAACAGAGTTGGAAGGGACCTTGCAGGTCATCTAGTCCAACCCCCTGCCCAAGCAGGAGACCCTTACATCTGCCTCTACCTAGGAGTGAACTCACAACCTCCTGATTGTGAGGCAAGATCTCCACCTCTAGGCCGCAGCAGCTGATTCACTCACTTTTTGATATTCTGAGTTTTATATATGCTATCTTTTTAAATTAAAATATTCTAAAGTAGCTTAAAATAAGAACCCATCCAATTAATCAAATACATAAATAAAATCAATGCAGGAGTGAAAATCTGCTGAGAATATTTTGAAAATTCAGCAGATTAGATAAAAGACAATTAGCTAGTAAGAGGTTTTAGAGGACCAAGAGAATTCTTAATCTCCTGTCTTAGATTAAGTGGGAAAATTCATGAAAAGAAAAGAAGTCCTTCCGAGATCTTGGCCTTAGACTGTTCCTGAGCTCTAGAAGTCTAAATCAACTTTAGGAACAGTGCACTGAATTTATTTCTCCAAATTAATAAATCACCTCCAAATCACCTTCAAGGAACGATATATCTGTCCTGCAATTACAATAACTCATTGCAAACTGCAAGTTCTAAAATTAACTCCCTTCCAATATCTTCTCTCTTTTCCTCCCAGTTCCTTCCTTATTTAAATTTGCATTGTCATGTCTGAATATTCTCCTGTCAATGACTACTTCAGCTTCAACCACAACAATACACGAGCACACAACAGATACAAACTCAAAGTGAACCGCTCCAAACTTGGCTGTAGAAAATATGACTTTAGCAACAGGGTGGTAAATGCCTGGAACTCACTACCTGACTCTGTGGTTTCATCACCAAACCCCCAAAACTTTACCCTAAGACTGTCCACTGTTGACCTCACCCGATTCCTAAGAGGTCAGTAAGGGGCGTGCATAAGTGCACCAACGTGCCTACCGTTCCTGTCCTAATGTCCCTCTTATCAGTACCCATCTTATGTATATAAACAATGTTATATCTATGTATATTACCAATACGTACTTGACAAAATAAAATAAAATAAATATTTGTATGAATATTCTCCTATCTATTGGTAAGCATTTATTTTGCAAACTCTCACATTCCTTTCCTCCCCTTCCACGCTGGCTTTGTTTAAAAGAAAAAAATAGTATTTATAAGTAAGTATATCAATCAATTAATCAAGCTCCACGTTGACTTCTTTGTGCTTCATAAGATGATCCTCAAAGTCCTCTAGCCTCTCGCTCAACAGAGGACTCTGCCACTATCCTGAGCCCATTAGGAATGGGATGACGAAGGCAGATCTATGGATTTAATTCTTCCAAGTGCAGCCAAGGTTTTGATGTAACCCATGACTTTGCCTCAACATTTCAATGTCTCTACCAACTCAAGACCTCATGACTAGCTCCCAGTGATTCCAATGGGAGTCTCTTATTATGCAAGAGCTCCTTTGAATAAAGTATGCTATTAATTACCTTGACAAAGAGAAAAAAAATATATGTCTTGTCTCGTACATCTCTCTTTTTCAGTGCAAAGAAAGGTCATTTTACAAACTTAGGGGACTCTGCTGACAGAGGCTTCCCTCCAAGAGTTTAATTGGAATGATACCATCAATAATCCTTTGTGTGGATTTGTCCTTCCTGTACACACCATTGTCCATTGTGAAATCTGGCAGGCTGGTTTTGCTGATAAAAGACGGACACAAGGGATCACTGCTTAGAGACAGCTCTAAGAATTCTTTGCCTTTGGTAACAGGTCAGGATAACCAAAACCTGTATTCGTGCTTTGTGCTTCACAAGATGATCCTCAGAGACTCCATGCAATTTTTGTTATGAATGCCTTTAAAGGGAAGTGGATCTAACAGTGGATAATAGAAAGACATTCTAATTGTTTTCTGATAGTTGCCTTGGCTGTGATTTCATGCTAGCAGAAAAGAGGAGGAATGTTAGTTTTTCAAGTCAGACTTCCATCATTTTAAAACTTCATTTTCCCGAGAAAGGAAAAGGAAGGGAGACAGGTGTGTGTGCAGGAGATGTAGTTAGTCCCAAAAGGAACACAGAAGGACCTTTACTCAACTTTATTGTGATGTTTGTACTCTGGTCTGATTTCTTTCTTTCTTCCTTTTTTTTAAATTCATGTTTTATTTCCAGTTTTCTTTTGGTCTGATTTCTTATTTGATTGACTACTTCACCTCTAAACCCATGGACCTTTGTCTGTGGCTATGAGATGGCCACTGAAATATGCCTTTCCTATATATAAAAAGACAGGCATACATAAATGTCATCCTGCAAATCTCACATGTGAACCTTAAACTCGCAAGAGATTTTGACAATCTCATATGGAATCTCACTGAAGTCTCACAAGATAAAATTACACAAGGCTGCAGAGTATTTCTAAGGAGCTCATTGAAGATTTGAAATGATTGCCAATTCCAAATTAAAACAATATTTTAAATAACAACAACAACAATGACTCAATATCTTTAAAATGACCAGATCAAAAGTGATTTCTTCTAAATGATATTAACATGCAGCTAATTTATAGCTGTTCGTAAACACTATCAAGTAAATTATGTTCGGAAACTTCAGGTTTGGAATATAGAAATATTGAATTATAATTATAGATTCCCACCCCAACTAGCTAGAATTTTTTTCACTTTTCACGTTGATAAAGCATTGACTGACAAGTGATTTCTCTCTCTACATTAATTGTGGACTTGAAAATCAGAAATTAGAGAAAATAACTCTCCTCTCTCATTTGCAGAATAGCATTCAGTCTTATCTGAATTTAATCCAGATTGATAAGAGAAAGAATATAATTTCTTGTTGCTTTGAAAACTGTTTATCATGATGTAACTTTTAAAATGACTGAATTTATGTGGGGGTTCAAATTAAAATTCAGTGTTATAGTCAGAAAGTAGAAGAATTCTTTGAAATATCTGGAAAAAATTATACTAGGAAAACATTCTCTATTTCTGGTATAAAGTATATCACTATTTTTTATCTGAGATAAAAAAAATTGTTAAAAGTTGGTTAAAAAGTCCATTATTTTATGGGAAAAGATGAGAGTTATAAAATGAATATTACTTCAACACTGATATATTTATGCTGAGGTATTGTTATGTTAATATTTTTAATTTCTTTAAAGATTAAAATGATATTAATTTGTCTTTTAGGGGAAGAAAATCCATTTTTTTCTTAGTTTACATTTTTGCTGCCATATGATGATAGATGGGTTCAACTTTTCTGATTTTAATCTTTGTCATTAATCTTTATAGATCTGTGGAAAAGAACAACAAGCAAATTATAAAGTTATTATATGACCTCATTGACATAATGCAAGAGCTTGCTCTGTTTTTTTGAAAAACAGTTTGCATTTCAATATTAAAGGCTGCAAAATATATTTGGAAGATATTAATACATCTTTTTGTAAAATCTTGATCATTATTCCAGGGCAATCATTGTTCTATGACAATTTCAGTTTGAATATTGAAGGTAAATCTTTTTATATGTAGTCATGTTAACATTTTAACTTAAGTTTTTTATTTGGTTTTCAAACTATTTGAAATTTTGCAAGAGGAACCTTTGCTATCTACAATTGGGAAATAGTAGTATATTCAATTAAAACATGGACTTCAGTTTGGTCTAGATGAATTACTAGTATCTAAAATATCTGAATTAGAATTAGATAATTAGAATTAGTGTTGGAATATGTTTTGAATTATTGTAAATCTACAGAGCTTGAAAATAAGCAATTTAAAGAGTATCCTAAAAACAGGATTTTATTGAATTTAAAGTATGGTTTATGACTTCAAGACTGTTTTAAGAAAAATATCCTCCCAATTACTAGATACCCCAGAGAAATGTTTAAAAAGAACTGACTACTGACATTGATATGCTAAAAGTTTAAAATGCATATGTAGACACTTACTGATGAATAGTGGTTTGTCCCATTATTACCTCATTTTGCTTTAGTATCTGTAAATGTGTTGATATATTGTTATAAACATCAATATAATTAACAGATGTGAATGCACTCTTGAATTATATATCCAAAATGTAATCCCTATTTCAAGAATAATGGATCATAGAACATGGAGACAGTAACATCCCTCATACTCAACAGCATGTCTTCAATGTTGAAGGGACAGCAAAACTTCCAATTTTGGGTAGTTGAAATTTATTTGCTTTCTATTTATGAACCAGCTGTTTATCAAAGATACATAATATTTCTGATTAATATTAATATCAATTAGTATTAATTGTTTAATGTCAACCAGAGATATCCTCCCAAATATAAAGCTCTGGCTACCATTCTTCCTACCGAGTAGGAGGTCTCTTAGCAACATTTTTTATCTTTTTCTTATCAAGAAAAGTTGGTTTTATTCTCTCTAGTATTTTCATTTCTGGAAGGTAGCTGTGCTTTTATGGAAAAGTTAATAACAGGCTTTGAGGCATTCTAAACACTGATTTTTATATCACCTAACAGTTAGTCTTTGTTGCACTTGTTCCATGTATGTTGAAGAATGTTTTATCAGTCTTTAAATAAATAAATAAACTGGCAATCCCATAGGGCCCAATAGCATTGAGGTGGATCCTGAGCACCATACAAAGAATGTTTCAAAGAGAACATCTAAGAAACTTTGACCAAAAGTACCCAAAAATCTTATCTTCATCTTCTCAATTTGTACCAGACTATTCTTAGTATAAATAAAAATTTCATATTCTTTTCTTTAAAAAAAATGAAATCAATATACTTTCAGAACAACATGATATGTGGCATGCCTCATTTGCAATCCTTTTTAAAGAGGCTGACTTGATTTTGGCTTAATGAGATATACAGCAGTGGTGGGTTCCTACCGGTGCGGTCCACTTTATAGCACCGGTAGCGGCCTGCTGGTGATGTCACAGTACTGGTGCGGTCGGTTGCCGGTGCCTGGGCGCCGCCATTTAAAAAAAAATTTTTTTAATTTTTTTAAAATTTTCTTCTGCGCATGCCCAGAAGTCGAGCTTCCGGCACTGCGCATGCGCTGCCTTCCTACCCCACAGTGAGTCCAAGCAGGGGAGGATGGCTGAGGGAGCGCATGAGATGCTGAAAGAACGGGCGGCAGGAGCTATCTCCATTCCCCTCCCTTCAGCAGTCCGAGAAGCCACGAACGTGCAGTGATGATCCCAGGCATTTTTGCACGTTCGAGGCTTCTCGAGCTGCTGAGGGGAGGGGGAACGGGCGGCAGGAGCCTAGGATCATCGAATGGGGAGAAGCATTCAGGCCGGACAGAGCCTCCTAGAAGAACCGCTGCCGCGGTCTTGCTGCTCCCACTGCGGGGGGCTGCGTTGCAGGTGGGCAATGCCCCCTGCTTCTCCGGCCGCTGCCAAGCTCCCGAGGTCCACGCCCACCCGGTCACATGGCTGGCAAGCCACATCCACAGAGTGGTAGTAAAAAAATTAGGAACCCGCCCCTGATATACAGTATGAACCAGGCCCTGTGCTTCATATGTACATTCAATAATAATCCCATAAGATCTCATTTCCAAAATAGTGCATCTTAAAAATACACGTAGAGTCTGCAAGGTAAATATTCTTGCTCCACATATTAGTTTAGAAGATGTGAATTAGATTTGCTTGCTTAAGATTTTTTTCCTAGCTGGGAATCCAGCTAAATTCCGACAGAATATAAAACATGCTGTAGCAAATACTTAGATGTTAAAGTCTTGGTCTATTTAATCAGTCTTTCAATGAATATGCATGAAAAAAACTATTAAAGAAATCTTTGTTTGGAAGATTATTGGAAAGGACTTTAAATTGCATCCATTAAGTCTTGTTTACAATGTACCAAATAAAAAGCTGTAAACTGCACAGACTCAGAATTAATAATTAAGATCTCAGTAATTGTTTGCATGAGAGAAAATGACTGTAAATTTGTGCCACACATACAAAAATCAGTCTTTACATTTAGTCAAGAGTTACATTTATGGGAAAGATGTTTGGATGTGCTTGCATGATAATGTATGCATGTGAAAATATCAGAGAACCAAGAAGAAGTTCCCTCTTCATGGATTACTGTGTTGTCGTGGCGAAGTGGCTTGTGTAGCTCAATGAAACAATGAGTTATGCCGTGCAGGGCCACCCAAGATGGACAGGTCATAGCAGAGAGCTCTGACAAAACATGATCCACTGGAGAAAGAAATGGCAACCAACTCCAGTATCTTTGCCATGAAAACCCCATGGACAGTACCAAAAGGCAAAAAGATACGACGCTGGAAGATGAGCCCCTCAGGTCGGAAGGTGTCCAATATGCTACTGGGGAAGAGCAGAGGGTTAGTATTAGTAGCACCAGAAAGAATGAAGAAAACAATAGAATAGGAAGGACCAGAGAGCTCTTCAAGAAAATTGGAAATATGAAGGGAACCTTTCATGCAAAGATGGGCATGATAAAGGACCAAAATGGCAGGGACCTAACAGAGGTAGAAGAGATTAAGAAGAGGTGGCAAAATTACACAGAAGAACTATACAAGAACAAGTTTAATGTCCCTGATAACCATGATGGGGTGGTCACTGACTTCGAGCCAGACATCCTGGAATGTAAAGTCAAATGGGCCTTAGGAAGTCTGACCAACAACAAAGCTAGTGGAGGTGACAGTATCCCAGCTGAGCTATTCAAAATCTTAAAAGACAATGCAGTAAAATTGCTACACTGAATTTGCCAGCAAATTTGGAAAACTCAACAGTGACCACAGGATTGGAAAAGGTCAGTTTACATTCCAATTCCAAAGAGAGGCAATGCCAAAGAATGTTCAAACTACTGCACCATTGCACTCATTTCACATGTTAGTAAAGTTATGCTCAAAATCCTACAAGATAGGTTCCAGCAGTACGTTGATCGAGAAATACCAGAAGTACAGACAGGATTTTGAAGAGGCAGAGGAACTAAAGATCAAATTGCCAACAAATGTTGGATTATGGAGAAAGCTAGGGAGTTCCAGAAAAACATCTACTTCTGCTTCATTTACTATGCTAAAGCCTTTGATTGTGTGGATCACAACAAATTGTGGCAAGTTCTTAAAGAGGTCTAGAAGTACCAGACCATCTTATTTGTCTCTTGAGAAACCTATATGTGGGTCAAGAAGCAACAGTGAGAACTGGACATGGAACCACTGATTGGTTCAAAATTGGGAAAGGAGTTCAGCAAGGCTGTATACTGTTGCCCCGCCTATTTAACTTATATGCAGAGCACATCATGAGAAAGGTGGGGCTAGATGAATCAAAAGTTGGAATTAAGATTGCTGGGAGAAATATCAACAACCTCAAATATGCAGATGATACCACTCTAATGACAGAAAGTGAAGAGAAACTAAAGAGTTCTTGATGCGTGTGAAGAAGGAGAGTGCAAAAGTTGGCTTGAAACTCAACATTAAGAAAACTAGGATCATGGCATCTGGCCTTCTCAATTCCTAGATGGGGAAGAAATGGAGGTAGTGAGATTTTATTTTCCTGGGCTCCAAGATCACCGCAGATGGGGACTACAGCCAAGAAATTAAAAGACACTTGATCCTGGGGAGGAAAGCTATGGCAAATCTAGACAGTATACTAAAAAGCAGAGGCTTCACCCTGACAACAAAAGTGCTTATAGTCAAGGCTATGGTTTTCCCAGTTGCAAGAAAGGCTGAGCGCCAAAGAATTGAGGCCTTTGAACTATGGTGCTGGAAAAGACTCCTGTGAGTCCCTTGGACTGCAAGGCGATCAAACCGATGAGTCCTAGAGGAGATCAACCCTAACTGCTCTTTAGAAGTCCGTATCCTGAAGATGAAACTCAAATACTGAGTTACTCAAATAATGAGTATATATATATATATATATATATATATATATATATATATATATATATATATATATATATATATATATATATATATATATATATATATATATATATATATATATATATATATATATATATATATATATATATATATATATATATATATATGAGAATCTGTGTATGGATGGACCTCAAGGGTTCTTACTATCATGGCTTCATTTACTTCTTGTTGCTTTTGCATCAATACATTTGTCACCAATTCCATTTTTATGATTTTTATCTTTAATAGAGACAACCAACAATCATACAGGAATAGTCCCTAGTTAGAGCACTATATTTGGGAGGATATCTCTGTCGACACCCTCCTTACCTGGCCTGGTGGGGAAAAAATGAAATAAAACCTCTGAAAATAAATTCAGTACAGAAGCAGTTTTCTGTTGGAGAAAAGATTCCTCAATCATATAATGGTAGAAAACCCTTTGAATGAACAGAACTTAGAAACAGAATGACAACCATTGAAGTTCTCTTTTGTATCACTCATTTGTCTCAGCCAAGAGCTGACAGCAATTCTTCAACAGCTTTCAGGGTCACTCTCTCACACAAGGTGTTACAATATTCAACACACTGGATTGTGGTGAAAGATTTGACTAACATTAAAGGCCGCATGCCTTAAATATTTATTTTTAAAAGACAAAGAGAGCAAGAGGACTACCATCCAATGGACTGCTTACAAGCTTCCACAAGTTTCCTTAGATAGAATAGAATAGATAGACCAATACCCTGATTCAGTGTCACACCCATTCTATCTGCATGTCCACAATGAATCAGGGTATATTGTTTTGGTTTGGAACTGTTAGGAACTGTTATTCTTAAGAAAACCACTAGTCTATTTGTATTTTGCTTATGATTTTTCAGCCAGGTGGTAGCTCATCATTGCCTTCAGTTAGATGGGGTTTTTTTTGAGTTCCCAGTTTAGTATAGCTCTAGAATTTTATAGATCTCTCTTATTCAAATAATTATCCAAATCAGCAGACATAGGTTAGGGGTGCCAGATATTTCATCTTTCTTTCTTTCTTTCTTTCTTTCTTTCTTTCTTTCTTTCTTTCTTTCTTTCTTTCTTTCTTTCTTTCTTTCTTTCTTTCTTTCCTTCTTTCCTTTTTTCTTTCTTCCTTTCTTCCTTTCTTTCTTTCTTCCTTCCTTCTTCCTTCCTTCCTTCCTTCCCTCCCTCCCTCCCTCCCTCCCTCCCTCTTTCTTTCTTTCTTTCTTTCTTTCTTTCTTTCTTTCTTTCTTTCTTTCTTTCTTTCTTTCTTTCTTTTCCTCTCTCCCTCCCTCCCTCCCCTTTTGCTCTCTCAAACATATCTAGGATATTTCAATTAAATGTGGAGCCCATATTCAAGATACAAGTGGTCCTGATAATATGGGATATAAAATGGGCTTGTAGGCATGGTGACCTTTATCAGCTTCTCATTATGTTCCAAAATAGATCTTGTTATCTGACACAATGAATTATTTTGCCTAACATTACTGCTTGGGTAACCTATTGGAAGCCATATTGTTCTCCCCTTTTCATCATATGCTTCTAAATGTTAACACTAACAAGCAGTTAGTTAAGCGTTACACTAGAGACTGTCATTATGTCTTACATCTTGAAACACATGCACACTTTAAAAACCGTCTTAGATTAAAGATAAATTAAACCCTTTTTTCTCCAATTTTTGAGACCAGAGGTGCTTGTCCCTACAGATGGAGAGAAAGCCAGTATAAAATCCCAAACAAATGGCTTTTAAAAATTTAATAATTCACCAAATCCATGAGTTCAGCACAGCCTGGCTAGGACAGATAAGTAAAATAAATACTGTAAAGTCAATTTTTAATAATCTCCAGCATGAAATTTAAGCACAAGAGAAAACATTTAACAATCAAGTTGGAAGCTTTTTGTAAATGATCAAATGAGAATTTAAAAACCCCTTACCTACCCGTGTTAAAAAAGGCTTCCGTTTTATCCCTTAGCACATACCATATTTCCCCTAGCATTTGCTTTGCCCGTATTTTAACTCTTTAACATAGAGCTACTCCAATCAAATTTTTCCTCCGTTGGTCCTGATGTCAAATGAGCAATGAAAAAGCAATAAAATAAAAATAAAAGCAGCAGGAAGGCACTTTTTATATTTGTCAGTCCTTCAAGGTAGTTCTGACGAAACATGAGTTCTAATGTTACCTTTAGCAGGGGTGAAATCCAGCAGGTTCTGATAGGTTCTGGAGAACTGGTAGCGGAAATTTTGAGTAGTTTGGAGAACCAGCAAATGCCACCTCTGGCTGGCCCCAGAGTGGTGAGGGAATGGAGATTTTGCAATATCCTTCCCCCAGGAGTGGGGAGGGTATGGGGATTTTGCAATATCCTTCCCCCAGGAGTGGGGAGGGTATGGGGATTTTGCAATATCTTTCCCCCAGGAGTGGGGAGGGTATGGGGATTTTGCAGTATCCTTCCCCTGCCACGCCCACCAAGCCATGCCCACAGAACCGGTAGGGGAAATTTTTGAATTTTACCCCTGCTTTATTATAAGATTCTAGTTACAGAATCTTGCAAATCTGAATGTGCTTACCCCACTCCCCTGTCTTTACTTTCCATATAAGTAGAGAGTATCCTTTCTGAGATGCTTTCTTCACCACTGTCCATCTTTTGGACTCATATTTATCTTATCAGACTGTTATCTAGGCCAGGGGTCCCCAACCTCTCGACCTCTCCCCATTTCTAAGAGGTCTGCAAGGGGCGTCCCTGTCCTACTGTCCTATTGTCCTCTTTTATCGGTACTTTTTTACTTATGTTATGTTTATATAAACAACTACTATCCTGTACATGTTTGACAAACAAACAAACAAATAAATAAACTCCGGTCCATGGATCGGCACCAGGCTGAACAAACAAGTGAAGCCCTATTTGCAGGCTGCAGGCTGCATGGGAAACCACGCCCCCTCCAGTCTGGGGAAAAACCTCTCTCCATGGAACCAGTCCCTGGTGCCCAAAAAGTTGGGGGCTATTGTTCTAGGCTACAGTCTTCCACTTGAATCCAAAGATGATCCTCATATCCTATTACAGTAACGTCATATAAATCACTAGTTTCAAATATACAGTAAGTCACTAACTAGTTTGCAAGTAGTTTGGATATAAGTGGTTTGGTGCCTTAAGAGAATGATAAAATTCTGATTAAATTAACTTTTTCGAGCAGAAGCTATTCTGCAACTGTTTTTTTTTAAATACTCAGGGGAAAATATGCCATGATTTTGAACAATTCCTTTCCCACTCTTAAAGCAAGAATCAAAACAAAACGTCAGGAAAAAGATATAACAGTATATGATCACGTACTTATACAATTTATGTGTTTATTTGTTAAATAAGGGTATGACGGTAATATTTAACAATTGTATTTAACATCTACATGAAAAATCTGGGTGAGTTCATTTGTTAGCATGGGGTTAAGTATGAAATTGTAATAGCGTGTGGGAATGACCTTGTGAGACAGGAGGAAGGGTTGCAGACTAAACAGTTGGCAGATAAAAGACAGCTGAGTCTGCAGAAGAAACAGGACATGGAAACTGTTTCAGAAAGGAGACCATCTAGTTTGTTGCACCTTGTAAAGGCAAGGGGGGAAGTGATGTATTTTCAGATTTGCAAGATTCTGTTAATGTAACCTTATAATAAAATTAGAGCTAAATGTTTATGGAGATTTTCAGTCACCCAGGTCATGGTTGTCTCAAAGATGCTTTTTCATAAGGCAACTGGACTATATTTTTTCCTTGAGGAAGAAGTTTTGCTTCTTATCCAAGAAGCTGAATCGGAACTGATAAAGTTTGTTAGATGAGAAGCGAAACGTCTTCTTACTAGCTGTGCTTCTTGTCTAGACTATCTCACAGAGCTGACAACAATCTTGCACATCTTTTTACCATGTTTTCCTGAAAATAAGACATCCCCCAAAAATAAACCCTTCCACAAAAATAAGCCCTCCCCCAAAAATAAGCCCTCCCCGAAAATTTCTAAATGCATGCGCAGCCGGTCCCCGCCATTTCCTCTGGTTAGGGTTATGGAGACAGAGCTGGAAATCAGGTAAGATGGCAAGAGGAGCCCCATCTTGATCCACACGCCCCAAAATAATAAGACCTCTCCCAAAATAAGGCCAAGCGCTTATTTCGGGGTTCCAAAAAATATAAGAGGGGGTCTTATTTTCGGGGAAACACGGTAGTATAAAAATGATTTTTTTACTTTGTTTGCTATGCAGAGTTCCTGCTGATGAATGGGGCAAGCTATACAACTTTGTTAAATAAATAAACAAAGACAAATACTTGAACATAATTGCTTCAAAGTAATACTAATTACAATAATTGGTAAGCAACGTGAGTTAGTTGTGTACAAGTTATCCCAGGAACAGTAGCTCTATTAAAGGCAATTTAAAGATTTATCATAGATTTAATATACATTAGCAAAGCAGTACTTATGATTGCATTTCCCTAAAACAGGAATTAAACCTATAATTAGCTATTTTTTAAAATAGAAAATTGGTTAGGAACTGCATGAAAACAAGGCTGAATAATAAAGCATGACCATTATTAGAACATGGATTGCAAATGGATCCTGTTTAGTCTGACATTTTCCTCAAATGCTGTGCATCATAATTATCTGGCTTTTATCACATGTGCTGTGTAGTTTGATAAGTACCATGTCTGATTCCTCCAATACTATATCTTCAGCATTAAAATAGTTTTCCCCTCCAATTCCCCCCCCAAGTTGGATCCAAATGGACTCAATATTTTAAGGTGACCAGACGTCCCGCTTTTGGCGGGACAGACACGCTTTTCAAGCGTGTGTCCCGCATCCCGCATTCTTTCCAAAAAGTCACGCTTTTTGGGAAAGAATGCCGAAACAGCGGGACGTCTAGTCACCTTAGAAGGGGAAGCACAAAAGAGAGGTACTACCACCGAAATAAAAACCGGAAGCAAGTCAGGCAAAGCGGAATTTCAGCGAGCCGGCTGCCTGCTGGGGAGAGGGGGAAGGGGGGCTGCTCCTCCTCTCCTTCCCCTGCCCCATCCCTAGCCCCACCCTCGGAGGCGCCGCTGCTGTTGGGATGTGGGTGGAGGGGTGAGGGACGAGGAGCCGTCGCCGCTGCCGTCATCTCAGAAAAAGAGCGGCGGTTTGAGCTCACGAGCGGCCCCTCCGGTGGCGCAAACAGCCCTTCCTCATCCCCCTCCCCTTCCTTCCCCCCGTCGCCTCGCTGCCGCCATTGCCCTGGGGCCAGGCGGGCGACCGGGAGACCGCGGCGCTTGGATGCCTGGAACTTGCACAGAGACCTAGCCCCGAGCCCGCCATGGGCTGCTGCGGGAGCGCCGCCTCGCAGGTAAGCTGCCGGCTGCCTCCTTTCCCCACCTCCCGCTCGTCGCTTGCCAGCCCAAGCCACTGCCGGCTCCCGAAGGGGAGGCGGGAGGCGAGGAAAGGCCTCCCGCCTTCCCCCCCGGACGCTGAAATTTGCATTGTTTTGCCCTCTGCGCATGCGCAGCACTCTGCGCATGCGCAGAGGACAAAACTCAAATGGCGGCGCCCAGGCGGGCCTGCCCCCCGTCCCGCTTAAAAAAAAATCTGGTCAGTTTACAATATTTCCATGCAAAAGTCCATTGCTCAGTTGAGGATGGTTAAGCAAGTTGATTTTGAGCCAGTCACTATCTTTTAGCCAAACTTCCCTCATACAGTTGAGAGAATAAAGCTGGAAAAGAAAGCACTATAAACCATGTGTTTTGCTCTGGGAGTTATAAATTTAAGAAACAGAATAAACAATATGGAAACATTTCAGGCTGAAGTAGTTAGATCAGGAAAATTCAATCAAAACAGGAAGGTTATAATAATAATAACAATAACAGAGTTGGAAGGGACCTTGGAGGTCTTCTAGTCCAACCCCCCACTTAGGCAGGAAAACCTACATCACTTCACACAAATGGTTATCCAACATCTTCTTAAAAACTTTCAGTGTTGGAGCATTTACAACTTCCCCGTTAGTGACACTAATAAAACTCATAATTATTTGATGCATATTTTGGATCTAGGTTATTCCCATGAATATAACCAGCCCTGATTTTGATCCACTGCAAAAGTCACATCATAAATAAAACTGAAGTTTATTACAAGCTAATTTCTCTTTTCTGTACCTGCATTGTCTGTGCGATTGGCATGGCTAAATAGTTATATTATGCCAGCTTTGTTCGTGCTTAATTGGTCCTTACTGTCATTTTATTACCAAGAAGTCAGAACAAGCATATTGAACATTATTTTTATTTTATTTTTAACTATCTAGTCCAGGTCTAATACATAACTACTATAACAATATATTTTAAACTTGGCAACTCTAAAAAAGTGTGGACTTCAACTCTCACAATTCTTCACCCAGCCTTTTCTAAATCCTCCTCTTGGCCTGGCTGTTGTAAATGCACTTTGATTCCATCTCTTTCTTGACAAAATTGGTTCCATATTTGACATTTTTTCACAACATTTTTGGGACACAGTCTATTGAAAGAAGCAGACATCATTGCTGAAGTTAATTGATATTGTGGTTACTCTTTTCTGATTCCATTCTTCCAGAATCTCTTTCAGTATTTTTACTGTCAAAACCATAATCAGGCTTGTACAGTATATATTTCTTTTACCTAAAATCTTTAGTCCTCTCTAATGTCTAGATTTTGAAATCGTGAAATTATTTATCGATGTTATGTCTTGTAAAAACAAAACAGGATCTATTTCCCATGAGACTAAAATCTTATTTGTAAAAATTTCAATTTTATCGGGACCCTTAGTCCATTTAAAACTGTCTAAGAACAAAATTTTATTTAGCTTTTTGCTGTTTATTTCAGATGCTTTACATTCTTAAGCTTATCGTTAGAGTTTTCTTTCATTCAGGATTAAAGACAAACTTGCCTGGCATTTTCAAACTTGTCATTCTGAAGGTCTCTAATAGCTTAGTAATTAATGAGCAATTTTTAAAAGTAATTAAAAAATGAGGGTTACAAACTTAGTGTCCTTTAAAAGTCTCTTCCGCAGTTGCAAGCAAGATGGCTAATCTCATTTTTCCTGTTGCTCAGATTCACAGAAAACTCCTGTCTTGAGTTCCCCTTTCATGAAGCAAACGTGTCAGGTGTAAAACACCAGGTCCATATGTGAAAGTTCTAATTTATTAAAGTCTGTGCACAAGAATCTTCTCAGACTAACGGTTTATACCTGGACAAAACTACATAAAGATCAATATAAGGGGGATTGGACTTATTTTTCTTATGGATACATAATGATTCTAAACTAACCCCTCGTTTGACTCCTTCCCTGGTTCTGCAAGTCTCTCGCCTTCAACATGTGTGTAAATGGTGGTAGACTTTAGGAAAAATCCTCCCATTCTACCACCTCTTACAATACTAGACAACACAGTATCAACAGTAGAGACCTTCAAATTTCTAGGTTCTATCATATCTCAAGACCTAAAATGATCACCTAACATAAAAAATGTCATCAAAAAAGCACAACGAAGAATGTTCTTTCTGCGCCAACACAGGAAGCTCAAACTGCCCAAGGAGCTGCTGATACAGTTCTACAGAGGAATTATTGAGTTTGTCATCTGCACCTCCATAACTGTCTGGTTCAGTTCTGCAACCCAACAAGACAGACACAGACTTCAGAGGATAATCAGAACTGCAGAAAAAACAATTACTGCCAACCTGCCTTCCATTGAGGACCTGTATACTGCACGAGACAAAAAGAGGGCTGTGAAAATATTTACTGACCCCTTGCATCCTGGACATAAATTGTTTCAACTCCTACCCTCAAAACGTTGCTATAGGGCACTGCACACCAAGACAACTAGATACAGGAACAATTTTCCCCCGAACACCATCACTCTGTAAACAAATAATTCCGTCACCCCTGTTAAAGTATTCACTAAGGCTGCATTACTATTACTATTAGTTTTTCTCATGGCTCCTATCACTCATCTCCTCCCACTTATGACTGTATGACTGTAACTTGTTGCTTGTATCCTTATGATTTATATTAATATTGATTGATTCCTGATTGCTTATTTGTACCCTATAGCAATCATTAAGTGTTGTACCTTATGATTCTTGACGAATGTATCTTGTCTTTTTATGTACACTGGGAGCATATGCACCAAAGACAAATTACTTGTGTGTCCAATCACACTTGGCCAATAAAGAATTCTATTCTATTCTATTCTATTCTATTCTATTCTATTCTATTCTATTCTATTCTATTCTATTCTCCCATCTTGACTTTAAACAGGTTCTAAGAAACCAGTCTACTCACCGGATCTGTGGTTTTTTCCCGTGATCATTGACTCTGCTTTTGTGGAGTCATCTTCAATTCACCAAAGCTTTCCTGAAAACATGCTGGCTGGGAAATTTTGGGAATTGAAGTCCACATATCTTAAAAGTAGCCAAATTTGAAATACAATATGCATGCCAAGTCTCACATATTTGTACTTGACATCTCTTTGACACCACCAGCACTCTACTCTATCAATCTGTGCTCTCATCTCAATTCTATTTTCACACCCAGCAACCAACATTTCCTGGTCTACAATATTTTGCTTCAATTCCAGAACATTAAAATCTGATTTCTACATCTAGTTATTTATTTATTTTAAGTTGGGACTGGCTTTTTGTGTGTCATGTTTGTTTTTTAAAAAATAATAATTTTAAGCAGAAAAAGCTTTCAGCACGACAAGGCCAGGACCCAAGACTGTTTAAAAACAAAGACCAAATGTTTACAGTGCCTTTTCCTCAACCAACAGTGATTGATTAGAAAGCACAGATGGGACACAGACAGCTTTTCATTGCTTGCTCCATATGATCGAACCAACACATCTGGTATACCCGGAAAAACATCTTGGCACTAATTTGTTTGTCAGTATCCATTGAGAGGGCTATCTGTCATCCTGTCACATTTTGGTTGCCCTGAGATGTTTGAAGATAGGGCTAGTCACAAATTGGGGATGCTGGTCTCTTGGGAGATAACTGGAAGAAACTACCAGCTGTCTCAATTGTCATCAAAGGAAGGAGGTACCAGGCAGGTGGGTAGACGTATGTTGGAATTTCAGCCAGACCGTCTATATTTACTACTAGGAAGCAAACTCATCTGAATCTGTTTTTTTCCTTGTATGCCTCTGTGTGTCAAACTGTCATTTCATTTAAGTATTGTTTTTTGGAAACGTTAGACTGCAGATTTAGAACAAGAAGAGCGAGGAAAGTGTTTCTGCATGGTGATCCGGAGACAGAAATGAAGGATCTACTAAAATTCTCTGTTTGATCATATGCGGAATAAACTGCACTAGAACAAAAAGGATCTAGGCAGGCAGAAATAATCTAAAGAAAGCAAAATCTTCAAGAATACAAGATCAATGCTTTTTAAACTTCCGACTGCCGAACGTGGTTTCCCTTTTTGAGTTGTGCATATTTCTTGTTTAAATTCACCCTTGCTCATATTATTTTCCTTAATATAGGCTTCAAATTCTAAATAGTCACCATATGGACTGTGTGTCTGTGTGTATGTTGTGGATGGAGTGCTAGGAATCTTGAACAGATTTCCCAGCACAATTATCTTTCTCAGTGAAAACCATCTGTATTTGTTTGCCATTTTTAACTGCATTAAAAAAATGAATAAGGGATAGAATTCTATGGTTAAGTGCAAATTTGTGAGCTGATGTCTTGTCTTGTAGTGTAAGCGGGTAAACTGCGAGGCAAGTGAACGCTAAGTCAACAAAGTGGGCTGAATTCCTATCTGGGATTTAAAACTGAGAAAAACCAAAGCTCTGTCTTGCACAAAACAGTTTGAAAAAAAAATGGAAGCAGTTTCAAATTGCTATATCTTTCCAGTACTCAACTGTATCAGCCGAAAAGAGCTTTCTACAAAGAGGTGAATTTATACATCTCAGATTACAGTTACTTCAGTCATAAAGTATGTCATTGTGGAACAGATATACTGAAGTTAGCAGATGTAGTTCGCTTGCTAAAACCCTGGTGCTGCAGAAAAAAAAACATAACCTTAACTCACTGTTGATGCTATTATCTTCTGAAGTGGACTTCTGTTATTTAGGTACCACTAAACCTGTCCTGGTTTTTTGGCAGAAAATGCAACCCAGCAGTAGAGAAAGAAGGACTGATGTGTTATGCACATTTATTTGGCTCTCCAAAAAGTGCATCTGCAAGGGAGGCAGAATATGGTTTTGAGCTGAAAATAAGGCGTTGCAATAACATAATAATACCAATAATTTATCCTGCATACATGTCAATATCTTGCATGTACATCTTAGTTGGCAAGATCCTCTGCTCTCAATAGAATACCTTATGCCACCAAGCTTGAAATTTTGGACCTGGACAACCTAGAACTACGCCGCCTATGGTCTGACCTAAGCTTAGTACACAAAATTGTCTGCTATAACAATTGGTACCCAATAATCTACTCATGTTTGCATGCTTTCAAACTATTGGATGGACAGGAGCTGGGGCAAGTAATGAGAGCTCACTCCATTGTGTGGAGCTTGGGTCTCGAACCCAGGCAATCCACTCTTCAGCTGACAAGTCTTTAACCTATCATGCGCTTAACAGGTGAAATGCTCCCGGTTCGCTTTTATTTGTCTGTTGTCGGAGAGCCGATCGCGTAGGCAGCCGACGCTCCACCCACCCACCGGGACACTGCCATTTGAGTTCTTTTACCATCTGCGCATGCACAGAATGCTTTGTGCATGTGTAGAGGGTAAAAGAACTCAAATGGCGGTGTCCCGGCGGGTGGGCGGAGATCTGCCTGCGCGATCGGCTCTCCGACGACAGATAGGTAAAAGCGAACCGGGAGCATTTCACCGCTGATGCGCTATCATGCCTCCCAACATCTAAGAGTATGGATTTGTAAATTTATCAAAGATCATGGCAGTTGCATTGAGGGAGGGAGATTGTAGTGAACCAAATAGTGGAAAACTAGAGGAAGAACATCTGTATCTTGTTAGGATGTTTATTAAAAATGGGAAAACGGGCAATTTTTAGATGTGCAGATGCTAAATGTATGCTGTTGCAAGAAGGAACATTTGCCAAAGGAAGCGATAATAATTGTGTATGAAAGTGTTTATTTTTCTGTGTGGAAGCAAGAGTTGGATATAGAGTATCAGGGCCAACATAAAAAATAAGCTGATTGCAGTAAGAATGTGGTATTAAAGAACCATATGTGGTAAAACATCCAGTTGAACAATTGAACATCCAACTGAACATACTGAATAAAAAAGCGAGTAACAGTATTAAAAATATGCTGATATGATATCGGCACATTGTGAGAATAAATGATCAAATGGCAAAACAGATATATATTTAGAAAGAGTGAATGGGTTGAGTGGAAAGGGAAATCTCAGAATGTTGAGATTGGATGGCGATAATGAAATTCTCAGAGACAGGTGAGAAATTTGAAGAACAAAAGAAAAGACAATAGGTAAATTGGTGTATGGACATCATAATGGCATGGTATAAGAACAGAAAGGTATGTGAATAGTCTGGGTATAAAAGACATTAATGAATCTTTCCTTTTATTTTTTTCTTATTTCATGCCTTTATTTTCATTGGCTTACTGGTTCTCATTCTTTATCTGCACTTTGCATGATCCTGCTTAGCCTGAAAGAGAAGAGCATTATGGGTATCTATATGGGTATACCTTGCCCCGTTACGCGGAGAATTTTATCCCTCACTTTTGTGTCAGACAGAAAGCTCTGTCGGGGTCAACTAAATAGAATCTAATTTTTAATTGGCTTGCTTGTCAGTTATATTTCATCTTAGTACAAATGAGATGTGACAGATTTCTGCAACTATCTTTTCCTTTCCTTTGAGTTTTACATTTGAATGGGAGTCAATGTGTTAATCCTGCATCTATCAGGCTAGTTCCTGGAGTTCCTTCTGAATCCCCATTAAAAATGAGGTTTAAAAAATTGGTGGGAAAGGGAGGGAGCAGAAGTCTCCAAAGTTTTCTGAGGCTGTTTTTCCTTCCTGCTGTCTTAATTCATCACTACCCAGCAAAGATCTAAGGGATAAATGGAAGATAAACAAGAAGTTGGATCGATCGGAGACTTACAGTGTGACCTATGAGAGGATTAGACCCAGAATGTCATTCTTGAGTGAAGGCTGAAGGAAAAATGGAAGATTTTGTTCAAAGGGACAAAAGAGGAGGCAAGAAGTTGATGACAGAAATAAGTGACTTTTATATTGAATACAGACAAGGTCTGTGAAGGAAGACACTGTACACTGTTGTTTCCTCTCCGGCTTGGTATGAGAAAAAATTATAATCTTCACATTCTGTTGAGTTTCCAGCAAAATCAGAGTTTGTATCTTTTCATTTTGGCAAGGGAGAAGATGTCTGATGTCTGTGCATGTGTGCGTTTGCGCGCACACACATGTACATACTGTATGTGAAAATGTTTACCCTGTGTTGAAGACTGTCTTTGGCTTGCTGCATCAGCTGTCAAAACCTGTTGTGTCTGGTAGTCACCTGGAAACCAACTCTTACTACCAACTCTAATGGAAATTTCTCCAAATCCACCCCCTTTTCAGGAAGGATATTAGATCCTTGGTCTTTTTTTTCCTCTCTGGCAAGATAATGTGCCTGGTTTCCCCTCAAAGATACTCATTCTTGTTAACTGCTCTAAACCCAAGAAAACACCAGCTTCTAGGATGAAAATAGCTTAAAGGTGTTTCTCAGCAGTAATACAGTCAGTTGGTAGAAGACCAACTATGGTTGCCATCTAAAGGATCCTCCCCAAGGGCTAGTGAAGGATTATCACAATTTCTCCCTGTAACCTCCCAAGTTGTATTTTTTATTTGGCGACTTTGGATATCAGTTCCCATAATTTATTTATTTATTTTCACTTATTTACCAAACTTCTTAACCGTTGATCACCCTCATAAGGGGGCTCTGGGCGGTGATTACCAACAGCATGGTATTTGGCTACGACACTTGGGAATTGTGATTATAATTCTAGGCAAAAATGCAGCACATAAATAAGAAGGGGTTCCAAGTATTGCTTTAAATTTCTGATTGTGTGTTTACTATTTTAATTCCGAAGGCAGCTTAAGAAACCAACATTGGTAACAGTGGATTAGAGTTACTGATTTAATACATACGTAGGATCAGGTGTGCAAAAGACATGTTTATATTCAAATATTCTTCTTTTAAGGAAAAGAAGAGTCCTGGGGATACATCAGATCAGGACTGAGGGCCAACATCCTTTTGGAAAGGAAAGAGAGGACTTCATACGGCCTTCCTGGTGGCATGCCAAAGGCCTGGGCAGAGATTTGCCCAAATATTTAAGAGGCAAAGCATCATGTGCTACCAAAATACCCCTAAGGAATAAGAAGCATTTTTTCCATTTTCTCTGGGCTAAAAACAAAACAAAATTTCTTAGAACATGGCTCAGAAGTCACCACAGGCCTCAAAACAATTGACAGTCCACCATGCTTGTTTGCGGTCTGATAAGGAAAGAATTATATGTAAATGGATTGAAAGTTTATGAAGAAATTAGCTACCAGAAGCTGATTATGAATAATAATAGAATCGGGTGGTTTCTCTTATTAAAATAAGTATTCTCCTTATAAAATGAGAATAGGGTTCCATGCTCTGCCTGCATACAATATTGTAGGATGAATAATTGCCTTCTATATATTTGTTTGCTTTCTAAAGTAGGCCCAGAGCAGAGGTGATCTGAGAACCCCTAAGCTTTATTTTATTGGAACATGGGTTCCTATGGTTTCTACCCATTTTTAGATAACTGCAGTTAGAGAAAGCCTTGCTAGAAAATATGCCTCCAAAATCTTGTGTCTGGCAGTTAGTGAGACCCTTTCTGTAATGCATGGAAGTGCTGGTTATTAAGATTATCTGCTTTACCAATTGATATATATTTTTGGGGTAGGGCTTTAGGCTTTTTAATATGAATCAGAAAAAATGAAATGCTGGCTTTTCTCAGCTTTTCCTTCACAGAACCAGGTGGAATTTGTGGTTCAATGCCAATTCTGTCCTTAATCCAATTTAATAATAAAATCTACCTGGTTTGCAAGGTTTATTAGTGAAATAATGCTGCTTTAATTTTCATAGCTTGCCTAAATTCATGAATGAATTATGAGAATGCTTATCTTTGCTAACCATTGGGGTTTGACTCATATTAAACCAGTATCTTTCCACAATGTATAACTGAATGTAACACTTAATTCCAGTCTTCAAAGAAACCCTTAAATTGGAACAGCTTTATGTGAAAAAAAAAATCCCAGTACAAAAACTGATAATGTACCTCAGTGCATCCAAATTTTCCCTGAGGATAAGTTGCCTTAACTGTCATTTAAGATTTTACATGCTGCCTTTAAATCAGCCACCTCATTTAAATAAAAAAGCTCTGATTTCCCATAAAATGAAAATGCAGGTGCTTCATATATCCTTCTAGCATTTTGATTTATTATTGACTATATACTCCTTCAAGGAGAAGATTCTTTCGGAAGGCATTTCTTGTCAAGCTCCATACGTTTGTGACACTTTTTATTAATTTCATTCTATCCATAGTCATACAATTTGGAGAGATGAAAATGGGTAAATGTGGTGATGATCTATTTCTGAAAAAAAATAGGGTAGGGTGGGAGCGAGTTCATTTTCAGTACTGAACAGTTCTTGAATAATATTGCATGTTACTAGATCAAAAACCCTTGATCTCTTCCTATAGAGGAAAACCCAATAATTTCAAAATATCATGCTATACATAAAATTAGTATATTTTCCTCCAATTATCCTAGTTATCTGTAGATCAGTCTCTCTATCATTTATCTACCTTTTTATCTATCCATCTCTATCTATCTATCTATCTATCTATCTATCTATCTATCTATCTATCTATCTATCTATCTATCTATCTATCTATCTATCTATCTATCCATCCATCCATCCATCCATCCATCCATCCATCCATCTCTCTTTCCCTCTCCCTCTCCCATCTATCTATCTATCTATCTATCTATCTATCTATCTATCTATCTATCTATCTATCTATCTATCTATCTATCTATCTATCTATCTATCTATCTATCTATCTATCTATCTATCTATCTATCCATCCATCCATCCATCCATCCATCATCTCTCTTTTCCTCCCTCTCTCCCTCTCCCTCTCTCATCTATCTATCTATCTATCTATCTATCTATCTATCTATCTATCTATCTATCTATCTATCTATCTATCCATCCATCCATCCATCCATCCATCATCTCTCTTTCCCTCTCTCCCTCTCCCTCTCCCGCTCTCATCTATCTATCTATCTATCTATCTATCTATCTATCTATCTATCTATCTATCTATCTATCTATCTATCCATCCATCCATCCATCCATCATCTCTCTTTCCCTCTCCCTCTCTCCCTCTCCCTCTCTCATCTATCTATCTATCTATCTATCTATCTATCTATCTATCTATCTATCTATCTATCTATCCATCCATCCATCCATCCATCCATCCATCCATCCATCCATCCATCCATCCATCCATCATCTCTCTTTTCCTCTCCCTCTCCCTCTCTCCCTCTCCCTCTCCCATCTATCTATCTATCTATCTATCTATCTATCTATCTATCTATCTATCTATCTATCTATCTATCTATCTATCTATCTATCTATCTATCAATCAATCATCTATCTATCTATCTATCTATCTATCTATCTATCTATCTATCTATCTATCTATCTATCTATCTATCTATCCATCCATCCCTACCTACCTACCTACCTACCTACCTACCTACCTACCTAGCGATCTGTCTGTCTATCTATCTATCATCTCTATTGTTTTAAAAGCATGAGAAAAAATCCTCCAAATGCATTAACAAGATACAGAAGTTTAGAATTCTTATATTTACAGAGCATATACTTGAAAGTGAATAAGGATACCAGCTGAGATTTCATATGCTATAGAACTGATTGAATTTCAAGCTGTGAAAGGTTTTGCTTGGTGCAAAATGTAGGATCAAGGCCATTACCCTTTAAACATAAATCTTCACCCCAAAGCAAAATCCTATAACTCTAAATCTTATAGCTCTTGAGATTCCTAAAGTCTCAAGGAAGCATAATCATAACCCTAAATTCATTCTAGGAATTCCTTATGTAGGATTTCTCATACTAAGCAACACACATAAAGAAAACCTGTACTACATTATAATTCTAATGCTATTACTAAACACAAAGCCTCAACCTAAATCAAAGGATTATGCAGGAAACCTAACTGTAATTGTAAGTTTACTCATAATATCAAAATAAAGTATTAAGCAAGGTTTAATATGCTGTAGGATAATTCAAAGATTAGCACTAAGCATAAACTATTATCCTAAAATGAATTAAATCACATTAAAATTTAACTTTAACACCATCAAACAGCCACCACCACGTATTCTAGGTCCTTGGAAAGGATTTGATAGGTGGATAAAATGCCAAATCCAGTCTGAACATCTGGCTGACTATGTAGCAAATCTTAATTTTCAACTTGTCTGCTGCCCAACTCCCAAAGACTCTGCCAGCCCACAACAAACAAAAAATTGTAATACAATCAATAAAAATGAAAAGTGTGATGAACAACAGCAGAGTGTGGGCCCTTCCTTCCAAAGATGTGCACAAAACTTTGCAACCACAATGATCAGTAATCCAAGGGATTACTATACTATAAATCAGACGTGTTTTCAGAATATAAAAGGAAAGCTCTGTGCTGCAGATATTATTTGAGCTTTATGAATCCTATCTTTCTTTCTCATTACAAGCATCAGTTTCTTCATTTAGGAACTGCTACATTAAATCTACATGCAGGCAGTTTCACAATCCCTTTGCCAGAGAAGCACCTGTGAATATTTTGCAAATGATAATGCCAAATTGTGACTGAGTGGGCCATTATTCCTCAACTTCTGGAACATAAATAATTGCTTTAGGAAGACCCCTGCCCAATTCCTTGGACAACAGCCAGCCACATCCCTGTGGAAGCAAGGCAAGGAACCTCACTGTCTATTCTTTATGTGCTACACATGGAACAGATATTCTACTTTTGGGTGTGGAGGTTTTATTTTTGAAGGCAAAGTTCTGCAACGCATCAAATTAATATAAATGCCTGGCATGAATGTATTCAGTCCCTATTAAAGGTATCTATGCATGCCCTTGTGGCAAAAGATGGGAGCATTGTGGAAAATTCAGAAGTCCTGAGCACAACACTTAGGAGAAGGAACCATGTTTATTGCAACAATTGTTGGATGCCTACTTTACAAGACAGAGGGAACTGAACAAAAGGAAAACAAATTTTTTTTACAGGTGGTTGAGGGGGTCTGGGACAACTCACCACAGCCAACTCACCATGGGACAATTCGCCATAACCAAATCGCCACAGGACAACTTGCTACAGGACAAAAGTTACATGATATCAAAGAAATGGTGGAATCGAATCATTAAAGAAATGATGCAAAGAAGGGACAAAATGAAACATGAATGACAACAATTAAAATAATTTTTAAATTATTTCTAAAAATTAAATAAAATTGTTGAATTGTCTGCAGTGAGTGAGTTGTCCTGTGGTGAGTTGGCCATAGTGAGCTGGCTGCAATGAGTTGATCATGGCAAATTGCCAGTGGCAAGAGCATGGCTGTGGCAAGTCATCCCATTCCAGGCTGAGGGCTAAAAGGCAGAAAATCCTAGGGATATGATCTAGGGAAGGGATCACCAACGTTTCGAACCTCAGGGACCACTAAATTCATAATTTTAAATCTCGCGGACCACTAATACCAATCTAGTGCGCTGCTTGCTGAAGCGCCTGGACTCCCAGTGATGGGATGGGGTCCTTCAGGCACTCCCCCCTCTCTTTCTCTCTTTCACATCTCTCTCCCTCCCCCCTCTTTCTTTCTCTCTCCCCACCTCTCTTTCTCTCTCCCACCTTTCTCTCTCTCTCTTTCATCTCTTTGTCCCCCCTTTTCTCTCTCTCTCTTATCTCTCTCTTCCCCCCTCTCTTTGTCTGTCTGTCTCTCATCTCTCTTTCTTTCTCCCCCCTTTCTCCCCCCTTTCTCCCCCCTTTCTCCCCCCTTTCTCCCCCCTTCTCTCTCTCTCTCTCTCTCTCTCTCTCTCTCTCTCTCTCTCTCTCTCTCTCTCTCTCTCTCTCTCTCTCTCTCTCTCTCTCATATCTCATTGCCTTGGGGCAGAGAAGAAGCCTCAGGTTGCCGCCACCCGTTGCTTTGGCCCACCTGTGCCGCCACCCTCCCCCCTTGCACCATTACCTCATTCTGGCCATCGAGGACTGCCCTACTCTTTGCACTTTGCACCACTTGCAAAGTTGCAAGTTTCACCTCCCTCCCTCTACGGTGGAGATTTCCAGCCCCACCGCAAACTGCTTGGCCAGTCCCATATTCCAGAGTCACAGGACTGGCCATTGGTCATCCCGGAGCAGCTCCTCCACCCGGGTGCCCGGCGGACCACCAAAATTTTCTCATGCACCATCAGTGGTTCATGGACCACTGGTTGGTGACCTCTGATCTAGGGCAGGGTTGTCAAACTGGTGGCCTGCGGGCTGGATGTGTCACACAAAGGCCATGCCCACCCTAGCTCTGCGAAGGGAAAAATATCACGATATGTCACATGACGGCAACATGACACAGCAAGTTTGATACCTGTGATCTAGAGATATGACCAATTTAGGGAAGCTAGATAGGTCCTTGTCCACATACCTGAAATATTTACTATTGTTAGGCAAAGTGATCCTTTCAGGAGGCCAGTACAGCTGGAAAAGCCCATTATCAAGGAGATGGAAAATACTATTATTTTCACATTGTTCCTGTAGCTACTTAACAAACAATCTGTTTTAGCACTTCAACCCCATCATTCTGTTCACACAGTTGTATCTTGGAGTCTGGCTCTGGGATATCCCTCCTATATGAGAACAGCAACTCACAATTTCTTGTGTAGCTGGTAACACTTCTCTCTGAAATGGATCATATTATATCCACATATAAATAGCCAGTGTTTTTGTGCATCTAACATACATCAGAGATTCAGGATGTAACATTCATTTTCCTAGTGTTAAATGCCAGGGATATAAAACTTCATTTTTACTTCTATAAAACTTAGAATCAACATCCAAAGTAAGTACCAATATTGCAGATGCATAGGACCTTAAGGTTACAGAATATTACAGAATTTTTCTAAGGTACCTAAGTGTAAAGCAAATATCTCGTATTACTTGTGATGAATCCTGCATTTATCCAAACCATGTTTTGGTTCTTGCTGATCAACTGCTGGTTTCATAGAGAACAAAGACAGGAAGCACTAAGAAACTCTCTATATTGAAGGCACTTCAGATTAGCTTGGCAATGTGCAGCCCACTAATATTACCCATTTGACTTATCTGATTCAGAAGAAATGCATCCAAAATGAATGAATTTGGCTCTGCTTTCAAAATGGATTTGGTAGAATGTATGCGTGGGGTTGTTTTCTTCCTGTTGCAAACTGTTTTCCCAATTTTCCTGTAGAGCATTTAATTGATAATTTAAACAAGGGGTCTCCAAACTTGGCAACTTTAAGACTTGTGGACTTCAACTCCCAGAATCCCCTAGCCAGCATGGCCAGCTGAGGAAGTCTGGGAGTTGAAGTCCACAAGTCTTAAAGTTGCCAAGTTTGGAGATGCGAGGTATCTCCTCTGCACCTTTCAGCTTTCATTTTAGTCTTCCTTTTTATGGCAACTGCTAAGGTTTACTAAAGGGACGTGGTGGCTCAGTGGCTAAGACACTGAGCTTGTTGATCAAAAGGTTGGCAGTTCAGCGGTTCGAATCTCTAGTGCCGCGTAACAGGGTGAGCTCCCATTACTTGTTCCAGCTTCTGCCAACCTAGCAGTTCAAAAGCATGTAAAAAATGCAAGTAGAAAAATAGGGACCACTTTTGGTGGGAAGGTAACAGCGTTCCGTGCACCTTCGGTGTTTAGTCATGCCGGCCAAATGACCATGGAGACGTCTTCGGACAGCGCTGGCTCTTTGGCTTTGAAACGGAGATGAGCACTGCCCCCTAGAGTCGGGAACGACTAGCACATATGTGCGAGGGGGACCTTTACCATTACCTTTACCTTTAACATTTATTACAAATTACCAAATCAACGTTCAAAGGCTGAATAAAGAACATGGAGGAGGGGACTGATTCTGTACAGCAGCGCTTCTCCATTTTGACAGCTTTAAGATGTTCAACTGCCAAGATTCCTCAGGTGACAAGGAATTCTGGGAGTTGAAGTCCACACATCTTAAAGTTGCCAAGGTTGAGAGATACTGCTGTACAGTATTGTTTCTGTGTCTGAATTTTGAGACTGGTAGCAGTAAAGACAAACATCAGTTGCTTTTAGACAGTTTACAAGTGTGGAGAATGAAAATAAACTCTGGGACCCTTTTGGGTTGATTTAAAGCAGGGGTGTCAAACTCGCCGGATGTGTCACGCGCTGGCCCCGCCCCTGCCCTGTTTAGCGATACATCACATGATGATTCTGTGACAATGCAAGTTTGACACCCCTACTTTAAAGAATGCATGCCTGGACCTTTTTTACATGAAAAAGGCCCAGGCATGCATTCTTTAAAGCAACCTGAAATGGTGCCAGAATTTATTCCAAAGTAATCAGGGACAATTGGAAAGGAGGGTAATATTTTATTGTCATAAAAGCTGTGGCACTGAGGGGAGGGGACTTTGTCTTCCAAGGGCTGCAAACAGATCCCTTAAATCCTTTCTTTGCAGACTTCAAAACCTCTATGGTAGCATCAGTTGGTTCATTACCATTTTAGGAGGAGATACCATAAATTAAATTAAACATAAATAAGTTTTATATGATTTAAGAAACAAAATAAAACCATTAATCTGTTCCAAACACAAAAAAAGGAATACAGGTAGTCCTCCATTTACGACAACAACTTGCTAAACTGGATGGTTGTTAAATGAATCATACCCAATTTTACGACTTTTTTGCCAGTTCTCCCCCTACCCTCCTCCCCCTTTGCATTATTATCAGCCTTACCAAAGTTTGCCCTAGAAATAATGAAGCTCTCTTTGTTTATAAAAGGTTTTTTGAGGAATCCATTTTAAAAGTTAACTCTGTTTATTACATTACTGATTTTCCATCTTTTGGGATATCCTATATAACCTAAGTCCATATTTAATTCAGAATTTGGAGCCTGTTAATTGTTTTCTATCTCATGTAAAAAAAATTATTATTTTTTTAACTCTTGTTAAAATAGATTTTCCTCTCACTCCTTTTCTTTCCAAAATTGGTCATATTTCCCCTAGTTTAAGCCATCATGGATAAAATTAGTAATGCTTTGTTAGCTTTTGGTTTATCATCCTACAGAAATAAAAAGATATATAATGTGAGAGCATAGCTAATGTTTAATACATACTCAGTGAACTGGTAATAAGGCTTCATGGGAGAAAAAGCTAAAAATGGTTTCAAAGGTGATAAAGAAAAAAAAAAACAGCTCACCCATGGGTATCTATGGGTCAGTAATATTTCTTTCCAGGGAATATCTTAAGGATCATTGCCAGGAAGTCACATCTAAAAAAATATTATCTTAGATCATCATCCGAGACATATTCCTTGGAAAGTACTTTGACAGAATTAGCAGATCATAGAGGTTCTACTCATCTTCTAAAAAATTTACTTAAAATTTCCACATGAACTTTCAGTTTCACTTTAACATTTGACTGAATTTTTGCTTAATTTTTTTTTACAAGTGTTGCATAGGATCTTTTCCCCCCAGAGCAGAGAATAACATATTAAAAGCAAACCCCAAAAGAAGTTTTCAGAGAAAAACTGAATTGTTAATCTAAGTGTTAAAAAGAGCAATAAAAAGAGCACCCTTCTTCAACTCTCTCTCTATCTGTACGTTATGGTATTGCAACTCCCAGCACAGGTAACTCCCTATCAAAAGGTATCAGAATATCCTTTTATTTCTGAAAGCATTTTGAAGGATGCTATAGCTTTAGAACAGGGGTTTTCAAACTTTTTCAGACTCTAGCATCTCTCTCCTTCCTTCCTTCTTCCTTCCTTCCTTCCTTCCTTCCTTCCTTCCTTCCTTCCTTCCTTCCTTCCTTCCTTCCTTCCTTCCTCCCTTCCTTCCTTCCCTCCATCCCTCCGTCCCTCCCTTCTCTCTCTCTCTCTCTCCCCCTCCCCCTTCCCCCTCTCTCTCCCCCTCCCCCCTCTCCCTCTCTTTCTTTCATACCTGATCCACAAAATGAAGCTTTTCCCCCCAACAGGACAATCTACCCTTTCTGAGGTACCTTAGGCAAATTGTAAATTACACAACCCTGCTGTGTAAAAAGTTTTTTTCATTTTTGTTTTCCTGTAGTCTCTCATGGAACTTCATTAAGTTCTCACAGGATTGCTTGATGTCACTCAACAAGACAGAAACAGACTTCAGAGGAAAATTAGAACTGCAGAAAAAACAATTGCTACCAACCTGCCTTCCATTGAGGACCTGTATACTGCACGAGTCAAAAAGAGATTTACAGACCCTTCGCACAGGGGTGGGTTCTAACTTACCTTGCTGTCTGTTCGCTTCCTCCCACGCTGCATGGGCGCACCTCATGGGCGCACATGTGCATGTGCAGTGTCAAAAAATCTGAAAAAAAGCCAAAAACAAAATGGCGACCGCATGCATAGAGCCGAAAACTCAGCTTCTGCGCATGCTCAGAAGGAAATTTTTTTTTAAAAAAAAGATGGCGGCACCCACGGACTGGCACTGACCGAACCGGGTTGGTGACATCATTGTGATGTCACCAGCGGGTCGCTACCAGTTTGGGCAAACTGGTCTGAACTGGGAGGAACCCACCCCTGCCCTCGCATCCTGGACCCAAACTGTTTCGACTCCTACCCTCAAAACGACACTATAAAGCATTGCACACCAGAACAACTAGATACAAGAACAGTTTTCCCCTGAACGCCATTACTCTGCTAAACAAATAATTCCCTCAACACTGTCAAACTATTTACATAGTCTGCACTACTATTAATCTTCTCATCATTCCCATCACCCATCTCCTCCCACAAATGACTATATGACTGTAACTTTGTTGCTTTTATCCTTACGATTTATATTGACTGGTTCCTAATATGATTTGATTGCTTATTTGTACCCGGACTATCGTTAAGTGTTGTACCTTATGATTCTTGATGAACGTATCTTTTCTTTTATGTACACTGAGAGCATATATACCAAGACAAATTCCTTGTGTGTCTGCGAGGGTCGCCCATCCCCCTCCAGTCAGGTTTATTGTTTTATATGTCTTGGTAGCGTAAAATAGTACTCAGAATAGATTTATGTTTAATTTTCTTTTTTATATCTCCCTGACCAAGGGTAACGCCCTCTGTTTCACTTCACTCTCTCCTTAGAGGCTTGATTTTACTGTTACAATATCTCTGTGCTCTGCAGAATTGCTTAAGATACGCCTTACGTGAGAAATAGAAAGACTTTGAGATGTTTCTTGAACAAACAAGAAAACAGTTTATTTAAATACAAACTTCTCAGTAAATGTCAAGTAAATTGCTTTCAGCCACAACTATCTATTCAATTCTTTTACACCTTTTCTTCCCCTCAGAGACTTTCCTAGCTTTCCTGACTAAATCTAAGAAAACACAGTTCTTCTTTGGATTAAGGCCTATTGATTAGAGCACATTTCACCGTTTATCTCTATCTACAAATAGCACAATATATCAATCACCAAAGTTCCCTGACCCTGGCACCTGCTTCTCATAGAACTGCCCAGAGTCTATTTTTCCCTCCTGTTAACTTCCCTCTTGGACAGTTAAACTCAGGCAGAGAATCCCTATAAACCTTCCCTCTTGGAAGTTACCACAAACAGAGCTCTCCTCAGCTCTTCCACCTAGGCCTTTTATAGTTCCTGGCCCTGCTATCTATGATCCGATTGGCTGTCTCCTTATGATGTAATCTATCCCCCCTCCCTTCTGGAGCACTGGAATAAACACCTCCCCCTTTCTACTTACCATACATTTAAAAGCTGTTTGGCTCCATACTTACTTGTTTATACAATTCCTTTTAACAATACTTTACCTTTATACAACAACTTAACTCTTTTACATTCAGTACCTATATGTGGGCACCACAGTGTCCAATCACACTTGGCCAATAAAAGATTCTATTCTATTCTATTCTATTCTATTCTATTCTATTCTATTCTATTCTATTCTATTCTATTCTATTCTATTCTATTCTATTCTATTCTATTCTATTCTATTCCCTTTTTCTGTCTAGCAAGAAATGAGCAAAGCAGGCCATAGAAAAAAAATACAATAATGTCCCAATGCTGTCCTCAAGCATATGTTGGGAATTTTCTTCATCTCCTGAAGAGATCTCTGCCTGCAGATAGTGTGAAGAATTTTGAAAACCCATTTCTACCTAGTTCTAGAGGAAACAGATACTAGAAACAGATACTAGAATACAGATGTTCCATACTGGGGAGAATCCATTCTGCTGTGTTAGTATAAATCTGCTAGTTTTTTATGTAGAACAAAACATTTTTGTTATGGGAAGTTAGATGTGTTGAAGGGCAGGGTGGTATAAAAAGGTCACAACACAAAGCTCAGAGTTTACAACCAGTCAATCATTCTGTGGCCAATAACATTTTGATGGACGCAGCCAAAGTTATATTCACTTTACATTAAGCATAGGAGCCCAAATGCCATCTTGTGACAAAAAGCAAGTCAAACCAAATCATTCTTTTCAGATGTTCTGACAGTGCTCCTGCCAAAAATGTTTGGATCTGGTCTCTTCACAATATACTTTCCCCAAATACTCAGAAAACACATGCTATTTTCACTTTTAGATGTCATAAATTGGTCGCTGCCGCTGCTGTCACATTCTTCATTCCTCCAAGTATGAAATACACATCATTTCCAAATGCAGCAGACATTGCCAAAGGTAAGCTACCGTTTCCAAGAATAACAGATTGTAGTTTTTTTGGCCAGCCAAATGGGTACAATTAGTAAAGGAGAGCTTGCATTTGGCAATCAATTCAGTAAAATGGTAACTTGCATACACGGAAGTCATTTCACCAGTATATAGTCATTTCAAGGTCATTTATATAAGAATATGCAGAACGACTGGACGTCTCATGAGAAAATTATATTTATGATATTAGAAGAGAGAGACTAAGACTTTATCTTATGTTTTTCCTCCCCTGAAAGCAGTGCAGATGATCAATCAAAATACCAGCTATTAATAACAAATCTCATTGTCAAAATAGGACCTAGCTGTCAAAACTACCAATCAAAACATCTCTGAAAAGTATGCCCGAATAATGTTATTAGGGCCTGTACAACTGTGAATGGGGCTGTCCGAATAGCTCAAAGTACTAGATCTTTCATGAATGAATAAATGAATGAAAGAATGAATGAATGAATGAATGGCTTGCCTAACAGAGTAAGTCCCATCTCCTGTGACTACTAATTGAACTCCAGTCAGAAGTGATTCTTGTAGGTACAGGTTAGTACAGGTAGTCCTAAATGTACACCCACAATTTGCCCAAAATTTATGTTGCTAAGTGAGAAATTCGTTAAAGTGAGTTTTGCTCCATTGTATGACAACATATTTGTTAAGTTATTTCCCCATTGACTTTGCTTGTCAGAAATTTGCAAAACGGGATAACATGACTCCAGGACCCTGCGACTGTCATAAATGTGAGTCAGTTGTCAAGCATCTGAATGTAGATCACATGATTGTGGGGATGCTGCAATGGTCAAAGGTGAAGAATGGTCATGTGTCACTTTTTTTGGTGCCGTTGTAACTTCAAGCGGTCACTAAATGAATTTTTTGTAAATCGAGGACTACCTGTATTGGTAGATTTTGAAACTTAGTTGGCATTAGTCTTGATCAACTTGTGCTTTGTTAAAACAAATAATTTCCTACTGTAAATATATGTTAGCCTACCATGAGTTCACCAGTTCTGATTCTGCAACTTGTGTGGTGCTATCAAGAACAAGCAGTTAGCGAAAACCTGACCGGACAGGGCTATATTTTGAAGGCACCCACGGATCCTTCACAAGAAGCCTACGAGGATACCTTATTATTTGCTTGACTACTGGAAGCATAAAAAGGAGACTTCATGGGCTATAAATCATAAATAGGACAATCCTGCAATAGGGAAATCCCTTGAGATAATTGCCTGCTGAACATAAGGAGCTAATAAATAATTCTTTCTCATACTTACCTTGAATTCCAAAGCTTCCTAGACAGTGAAACTTAGGGACAGGAATATTAATCATATTAATCAAAGAACAGAGCACTTTTTATGTTGCCAAGATAAAATTATAATCTATCCTGTGAGACACACATACACCATATATGGTATTGCACTCCCAACTGAAGAGAGTGAAATATTATTTGAAGCTACATTGTGCCATAATGACCTCATAAAAAGCAATGAATCATTTTAGAAGGAAACAGCACAATTTCGGCAAGGTGGTCAAAGAGAAAATGAAATCTGAAAAGAAAGAAAAACTGTGCTCAACAAAAGCACATTTGTTGAAACCAATGAATTAGCTTTCAATTAAATATGGCTTGGATTGAAAGAAAAAGAAAGTATGACCGCATTTTGCAACATTTTTAGATTGAGGGGTAATTTTTTGCAATTTTCAACTTCTACCTTTGGATGAATTTTAAGCAATTTAAAACAGGACCTTTTTGATCATAGCATTTTTATTTCAAACCATATCTTGTATACTGTATATATTTTACAATGATCTGGTTTTATTTTTTTTAAGGAAAACATCAAACACTAATAGCAATAGCACCTAGACTTACATCCTGCTTCACAGTGCTTTACAGCCCTCTCTAAGTGGTTTTACAGAGTCAGCATATTGCCCCCAACAATTTGGGTCCTCATTTTACTGACCTTGGAAGGATGGAAGGATGAGTCAACCTTGAGCTGGTGAGAATCTGCCGAATTGCAGTCAGTCGGCAGTCAGTAGAAGTAGCCTGCAGTACTGCATTCTAACTACTGCACCACCATGGCTCTTATACAATTACACAAAGCTACCAATGTTTAAAATAGCAGCTTAAGGCAATCTCGAAGTTCACAATTTTGTAAGCCTTCTCTATTGTGATACCTACCTTGTGGAACCATTCTACCTTACTCAAAGTTAGATTATCTCCATCCCCTTTAATGTTCCAGAAGTCCTTCAAGATCTGATTATGTTACCAGGCCTGGAGAATCCATGGAACCAGACACATGTTCAGATGGCTCCACTACTGAGATGTATACACACACTCTCTTCATGCTCGGGTTTGCATATTTCAATTTTAGTAAAATGTAATTTGTAATTCTGATTTTTCTATATTTATATAATTGTTTTTATATGTGGGTTTCTATATGTTTTTTTATTGTTATGCACTACTCAGAGCTGCCTTTGATGAGAAGGGTGGTCATAGAAATCTGATGATTGAATAATAAATAACAAACATCTAAATCAGGGGTGAAATCCAGCAGGTTCTAACAGGTTCTGGAGAACTGGTAGCGGAATTTTTGAGTAGTTCGGAGAACCAGTAGTGGAAATTTTGAGTAGTTCGGAGAATCGGCAAATACCACCAGAGGGGTGGGAATGGAGATTTTGCAGTATCCTTCCCCTGCCACGCCCATGAAGCCATGCCCACCAAGCCACACCATGCCCACCAAGCCACGCCCACAGAACCGGTAGGAAAAAAAATGGATTTCACCACTGATCTAAATACAATGTATTATATAATGGAACTCTGATGTGAATTGTTCATAGATCATGTCCACAAGGTTACAACTTGCAATGTAAATTAAAAAAAAACTACACAGAACTGAATATAAAATTCTATATAGAAATCGAACAACTAAGCATTAGTACATCATAATCCTTAAGGGGCAGCAATTAATTTTTGAATACTTTCTCATACAAGCTGCATGATCTCTTTGATCTTACACTGATTCATTTTGCTAAAATTTACATAGTTGGAATCATATTGCAGTTCAGCAGTGCCTTGGTGAGCTTTCTGTTTCATTCTTCTTAGGCACAATTATCCTCCCTACATTCAGGATTTTTTTTTATGTGAACATATTTTTTACAAAATGCTGAAGGTAACCTGAGGACAATTAAAGACAAACTACAAGTATCCCCTGATTTACGACCATTCATTTAACAATCGTTTGAAATGACAATGGCATTGAAAAAAGTGTCTTACAATCAGTCCTCACACATATGACTCTTGTAGCATACCCATGCTCATGCGATCAAAATTTTGGTGCTTGGCAACCAGCATGTATTTACAAGATCACTTGATAATCATTTTTTATTTCCTAGCTGGCTTCCAACAAGGAAAGTCAAAGGGGGAAGCTGGAATTGCTTAACATATGCATGATTCGCTTAACAACGTCAGAGCTGAAGAAGCTTCTTGGATGAGAAGTGAAACGTCTTCAAAGAAAAACTAGAAAGTCCAGTAGCCGATTGAAAAAGCACCATTTCAGACAACCATGACCTGGATGACCGAGAATCTCCATAGACACTTAATAACCATGGCACAAAAGGTCAAAAAATCAGTTATGAGTCACTTAACAATCACCTTGTTCAGCAAGGGAAATTTTGACCTCAGTTATGTCATAGAGAGCAGCTCAGTAGCAACAGATGAGATTTTTAAAGCAAATATTCAGAAAATTAAAAGTTTGTCTCTAGGTTATCATTAGGGCAAAAACTCTGAAACATAGACGTGATCCTTTAGGACAAGGGTGTCAAACTCGATTTCATTGAGGGCCTCATCAGGGTTGTGTTTGACCTTGGGGGCTGGGCTGGGCATGGCCAGAATGGGCATGGTCAGCTCGACATCACTCATGTCAAAGGCGCCTGTGGTAGCCCGAGTACTCTGCCAGCAAAAACGAGCTCCCGATCTCCGTTTTCGGCTGCGGCGGTCTCCTGAAACTCTGTGCCAGTGAAAACATTTTAGCTGACAGAGACACTGTGAGCCAGTCCTTTGCTGTTTTGGGGGATGGCCCTGTGGGCCAGATCTAAGCACTCTGTGGCCCGGATTCGGCCAACGGGCCTTGACACCCCTGCTTTAGGAGAATCTTTCATAGATCCTTTCAAATGCAACTTATAATAAAGCATGAAAGAAATATCTTTGGCTTATTTCAGTAAACTGGCAGTGTTACATTCTCAGACTGAAGCACATAAGCTTCAGTCAGGTCCTCCATTTTGGAGGGAAAATACTGACTGCTGATTGGCTAGATTGTCTGGCAGCTCCCTATAAAAGGGCTGGCTGTCAGACAGAGCCTTTGCTGGATTGTAAATAGTTGTCAAGTAAAGAGCTGTTGTTTTGAAGCCATTTCTGTCTGCCTCTTCCACTCACCCTATCTAACAGGCAGGCTAATATAGGTAGATCTTTGGAATTTAAAGGGCACTTTAGAATGGATTTATCTATTTATCTATTAAAAGTGGATAGGAACAGTTCTTCTACCAATATTCCCTGTTCAAATAGCGTTTTGCTTTTTGATAATCTAACTTCTTTTAGACATTCTGCTTTTCATTTGATTCTACCTGTAAAAGTGTCCCTCTGTATCTTTTATACCAATTTACATTCTACACAAAGCTTAAGGAAGCCATTGATACATGTCCAGAGTCAATTTATGAGATTTCAAAAGAAATGAAGAAAATAATCCAGAAGCAGTCATTTCCTATTGTGACACTCCCATTGAAAAAAAATGGTCATAGGGTTTGTTCAATAAAAGAGGAAAAAACAGTCACAAGAATCCCATAACATTAAAAAAATATGCACTTAAATAGTTAAACTAACCTAACTAAGCTATTGTTCGTGCATAACTAAACTAACTAAGAGTTAGTCTGTACTATTTGTTCATTGGGTCTTTATTTATCTTAAATAATAATTAAAAAACCCTCAGTTGGATAATGAGGATTTAGAATTTCTGATTTGGAGTGGAATGTTTGTGTTTAGTTACTATTAGTGTAAAGGTATTTATCATCATGCCCCTTCCCCCCCAGTGGATGGGTGGGTTACATTCTACATGCTCAAATGAGTGTTTCCAAATGGGTGGACTTCAGCTCCCAGAACTGTCTAGAGCCAGGGGTCTCCAACCTTGGCAACTTTAAGACTTGTGGACTTCAACTCCCACAACTCCCACAATTCTGGGAGTTGAAGTCCACAAGTCTTAAAGGTGTGAAGGTTGGAGACCCCTGACCTAGAGAGCATGGAGTTGGCTGACAATTCTGGGAATTGAAGCCCACCCATGTGGAATTTTCTGAGATATGGAAGCATGTTCTAGTTGAATGCTGTCTATATCAGCTCCCCTAACACTCCCGAGCATCTTGGACTACAACTCTCAAAATCCCCAGCGGTTTCAGCCATGTTGACTGTCAATTCCAGTACAAGATATTGAGAGGGCTATAGGTTGGCTGTTTGGTACATACTGGCGGTGATTCTCCAATCAATTATAAAGGGTTATAGCCTTCAAATCTTGTTTGTAATCTTCCTAGAGACATCTCTCTGGTTTCTATAGAAACAAGATGCAGTATCTTGATCATAGCCAGCAGAGCTGGTCTGGTTTTTTTTTTAAATGAACCAGAGGTAATCATGAGTGGGCTGAGGTTGAGAGGTCATGTGTAACAGCATCATTTGGAGTAAGGAAGGCTGCTTCCCACTGATTTTCTTTTTAAAACAGCAATATTCCTTTTTTGGAAAAAAAAATAAAAGGATTTTTAGACCTCATTTTAGCCATGGGGATTACCGTATCATCATCATCGTCGTCGTCATCAGTTGTGACAGTAAAATCAGAACCAGATATGGCATTCCAATGCCCACTTGATTCAGTTCATGCAAAGAGCAGATACAATGGCACTTTTGAATTTATACTGAGGTGAAAGTACTTTAAAGAAATTATTTCTGCCTGTTGAATACATATTTAATCAATGCTAACTGATTGTTAAAGAGGCCGCGCAATCAGTAGGTCTTTGTTGTTATTGTTCAAAGCCATTTCTACAGTATTTTATTGATATACCCATAATATTAACCATCCATAACATGTCATGCAGTTGCCATCTATTTCTGAAGAAATCTTTTTTAACCTTCTACAGCCGTTGATTACATTGAATAACAAAAATGCTTGAAACTCTGTGAATACACATACAGAGATTTTGATTATATCTCTAAGAGGATAGTTAAGAACTTGTCTTTAAAAATTGCTTCATTTATTCATTTGTACTGAAGATCATCTTAAAAACAAATGAAAAGTTACACAAACAATATGTTGCCTAACTTGGAATCAGAAGAAAGTTAAATTTGAAAAGATAGTGTGTGACATATCACCCATATTATAAAGCTGGTACATGTAGATCAGTTATCACAATTCAACAAACAAATTTGTTTCTCACACTTTTTTTTGTGGGCATCCAAAGTATACTATGTGTTGTTGTAGTGTGATTGATTACTTCTAAACATCCCAATCTCTTTTTGTAAAGATCAATTCATTTTCAGATGCTTCACTGAATACAATATGAAAAAGTCTTCACAATTGATTAAATAGATCCCAAAAACTTGATGATTGCACAGTGTCATGATCTGGTGGCTCAACTTGCTTGTTTACTTTATAGACTAACAGAGTTGGAAGGGACCTTGCAGGACATCTAGTCCAACCCCCTGCCCAAGCAAGAGACCCTACATCTGCCTCTACCTAGGATCAAACTCACAACCTCCTGATTGTGAGGCAAGAGCTCCACCTCTAGGCCACAGCAGCTGGGTTAAAGAATCTGTGGCAAGGATTGTGGTGTCTGATAAATAATAGAGACACACTGAAATCTGATGTGACTCACACTGAGAAGCTTGTTTTACTGCTGAGGTTGAAAACCAGTTGCCTTGCAAGAAAATCAAGATAGCTGGAAGTTATACTTCAACAACAACTACAATATGATAACTTCCTTGTTCCTGCATTCTTAGGCCAACTGAAATTCTCACAAATTACCTAACCTCTACCGAATTGAAAGTTATATCAGTTCAGAGGTGGGTTTCAGCAGGTTCTGATCAGTTCCGGAGAACCGGTAGCAGAAATTTTGAGTAGTTTGGAGAACCGGTAGTGGAAATTTGGAGTAGTTCGGAGAACCGTTAAATACCACCTCTGATTGGCCCCATCCCCATCTATTCTCTGCCTCCCGAGTCCCAGCTGATCAGAAGGAAATGGGGATTTTGCAGTAACCGTCCCCTGGAGTGGGATGGGAATGGAGATTTTGCAGTGTCCTTCCTGCCACGCCCACCAAGCCACGCCCACCAAGCCACACCACACCCACCAAGCCACACCACGCCCACCAAGCCACGCCCACAGAACCGGTAGTAATTTTTATTTTTAAAACCTACCACTGTATCAGTTGCACGGGTGACCATTTGCAGTCCTGCAACCAAAGCAACCAAATGCTCCTTCCAGCAAGCTATGTTGGCGATACTCAGAGAATAGTTTCCCTTGGTTCAAAATCTTCAGCAAATTATAAGGATTTATAGGTAATCCTTGATTTACGACCATGATTAGGTCCAAAATTTCCATTGCTAAGGAAGATGATTGATCAGTGCGTCATGACTGATTTTACGATCTTTTTGCCACAGTTGTTAAACAAATGACCACAGTTGCTAAGTGAATCATGTAGTCGTTAAGCAAATCCACTTTCCCTCATTGGCTTTGCTTGTCAGAAACTAGCTGGGAGGGTCACAACTGGCAATCACATGACCCTGGGATGCTGAAACCACCGTAAATACATGCCAGTTGCCAAGCGGTTGAATTTTGATCATGTGACCATGGGGATGCCGCAATAATCATAAGAGCGAGAACTGTCGTAAGTCACTTTTTAAATTCCTGATGTAACTTTGAATGGTTGCTAAATGAACAGTCGTAAGTTAAAGACCATCTGTATAGCAAGGGGAGCTTCACCAGTTTTTGAGCACCCAATGTATCCAACATAGCACTCCTAAAAGCCTCCTAAGAGCAACATACAACAAAATTAACAACTTGGTTGTTTTGAATTATGCATACATACTGTATTTTGCTTAGAATGCTCCCTGTTTTTCTCTTTTTGTGTTTAGTTATATGCACACACATATGCTCAATCTCCCCGCCCCCAAGCTTGTCAAGTTAAAGAGAATGAAATAATGAAGTCATCAAAAGCTTTCCCTATCTTATCTGGGTTTCACCGCTTATTTTGGCACAGAAATACTGACCTGGTGTTTATTTGCAGTCTTACCCTTATAAATTTTACTAAATTAAATAGGATTTACTCCTTAGTGCCGCAATTTATAAGCACAATTTTAGAGGAAACCATACTGAACACAGTACAGTAGGGCTTATTTACTTAACCTGCCACTAACACTTAATTGAGACTACAAGATATGATATTCAGAGAGATTTACCTAAAGGTCTCCTTGCATCAATTGAAGTCTCAATTGTTCAGACCAGTCTGAACAATGAGGCCAAAACTCTTAATTTTGCTTCTCTTTAGAAAGCATAGAAATCGAGCTTTATTATTATTATTATTATTATTATTATTATTATTATTATTATTATTATTATTATTATTATTATTATTATTATTATTATTATTATTATTATTATTATTATATGCTTTCTGAAAGACTAGATGGGAAAAAATACAAAAATATTGAAAAAGTCTGAAACATTGAGACTGATCAAGCTTTTAAAAGACCTTCTGGAGATAAGCCTCTCCTTGTTTTATTACCATCAGAGACATAGTGGGTAAATCCTGTCTTTTGGGCCAAAGGAAGTCAGCCAAGTCATTAGCTTCCTCATCTCTTTGGCTCTTCTTCAAAGTGCAGATTAATTAAAGCACTTGTGTAGCTTGTACATGGTTAGTTTGGTCTGTTTGTCTCGGTATCATTCCGAAATCTTTGGGCAAGCACCAGTGGTGGGATTCAGCCGGTTTGGATTGGTTCGGGCGAACTGGTAGTGGTGACCTGAGGGTGGCCCTGCCCACCTGCCCGGGTGCAATCCTGTCCTATATTTCTGTGTTTTTGATGCCACATGCATGTGTCGATGGCACGTGCGAGCGAATTGCCATGTTGTTTGATGTCACATGCATGCACCAACAGCGCGCATGAGGGAATCACCATGTTTTGTGATGCCACATGCATGTGCAGATGGCACGCCCGCTCACATTTCCGGTGCTGGGCGAACCATGTCAAGCATGATGAAGGCTCTGCTTATGATCAGCCATAATTCCTTCCTCCTCCTAACTTGTCTCCATGTATTGAGAATCCCTGCATTCTCCTTTACAGTGTGACTTTCAAAGGAATGAAATGGGTTTCTGGGCCAGGGTGATCCGGAGTCAGCTGACAGATGCTTGTTTAGCAGATGTCCAAGGGAAAGACTGGCTCCTTATTAAAGAGCATCTGTTTCTCCATTCATTTTGCCAGATGTATTTTAAGCAGCACCTGGGAAGAATGTAATCATTTGATGTCACTCCAAAGCATGGCTGGGCCTAGCGTTTTCTGAATTTGAAAGTTTAATTTATCAGGGTTATGCATAATAATTGCTTGGGAAAGTTTAGCAATTATTTCCTTCAAGTTATCTCTTGATATTTAGTTACCATTGCTTTGATACGATACAAAACAGACGTCTGTCGTAGGTTCATTAATGAATAACTTGAGGACGAAGAATTTTTTTTAAATAAAGGAGAAATCCACATAAATTAATTGTTAAAAGCCATTATTGGGTTGGCTGAATGAGGTTCTCTTATTGGCTGTCTGTGATCATTTCCATTTTCCAAAACCTGAACTAAGCCTGAACTTCTAAGTGAAGGAAAAAGATAAGCAATGAAAGGAAGAAAAAAAGAAAGTCAGCCCAATGCCTTTTCACTTAGCTATTGTTTGTGCATTTTAAAACCATTCTCCAATGTTGCATCTTATTTTAACTGTTAGTCACCTTGAGTGTCCTAGAATGGAAAGGAGAAATGGAAAACATAAATAACCAATATACACTCTTTTGTGACACCTGCTGTGGCCTAGAGGTGGAGCTCTTGCCTCACAATCAGGAGGTTGTGAGTTCAATCTTAGGTAGAGGCAGATGTAGGGTTTCCTGCTTGGGCAGGGGGTTGGACTAGATGACCTGCAAGGTCCCTTCCAACTCTGTTAATCTGTTATCTGTTACCTTCTCAGAGAGCTTATGATTAGCTCATAACACAATACTTTGTTATTTTCTTGCATTTTCATTACACAACTAGCTAACATGTTCACAGCTAGCACTGATGATGTTACCTAGATGGGAAATGAAATGAAATGACTGCAAGAAAACAACCAAGCTCAGAGAGCAGGAAGACCTCATAGTTCAACCCTGAGTACAAATATTCTCTTCTGTTATTACTTCCTTTCCAGACTGGTTTTTCTAAACATTGGTTTGGTTTCATGGGACTGGCAACGTGGAAAACAAGTCACATAGCTACTGAGCCAAAAACATTGGACAACTCTTCCATAAATTTAATGTACAACACTAAAATAAAGCTATGTAAATCTGAAAAGGAATTATAAAATTATAGACATTTCAAAATGTCTTGTGTACCTATGAGATGGAATGTATCGATGAGATGACATAGCTTCTCAAGCACACACAGGTGTGTCTCCAAATGTTGCTGACTTCTCTTTTTCAGCATACCTTCTCAGTAGGCTGGGGGGGGGGAGAATTGAGTTCAGAAATATCTGAAGGGAAGCACATAGATGTTTTAGAGAACAGTAAAGTTACAGTGTGGAATTAGCCATCAATCTGTTAGGACACCTCATCAATAGATTCTGGGTTACAAAGATGATAGATAGACCAACTTGTCTGTCTCAGACCAAGAATCCATAAATAGAGAGTTGGTTGCAACCTTTACTGGGAAGTTGGTGAAGTATATAAACAAGCAGCAAATGAAATGTGAGTGCAAATGCACGCGCGCGTGTGCACACATACACACACACACACACACACACACACACACACACACACGAGAGCAAGGGTGTCAAACTCACATTGTTACATGACGTGTCAGGACTCCCCCCCCTTTGCTAAAATAGCAATAGCACTTAGACTTATATACCACTTCATAGTGCTTTTACAGCCCTCTCTAAGCAGTTTACAGAGTTCAGCATATTACCCCCAACAATCTGGGTCCTCATTTTACCGACCTCAGAAGGATGGAAGGCTGAGTCAACCTGGAGCCGGTGAGATTTGAACAGCTGAACTGCTGAACTAGCAGCAGTTAAAATGGGCATGGGCGTGACCAAGTGCATGACGCATCTGGCCCACGGGCTGCAAGTTTGACAGCCCTGCACTAGAGAAACCAAGTCCAGAATTCCAAATCCAAAACAGAAGGCGTAGGAGTGTTAATGCAAAGTCCAAATGTCATAGAAGAGTCACCAGATGGATCAGGTCTAGAGTAGCCATGACTTTTAAGTCAGATGTCAAGGCACACAGAGTCTCTTTAAATGAACAATTGCTGCCAATGGAGAAGCTTGAATATGCTGTATTTCCTAAATAGAAGCAACCCCGGTGTTGCTCATTCAGAAGTGTGTTTCCTTTCTTTTGAGGATCTTTGCTTGCTCAACACAGTGAGCCCTTACACAGGAAGGGATGACAGTTCAGTTGCTCAGTTCAGTTCAGACTCCTCATCTTCCAAGACTGGTGGCAACTGTGTGTATGATTACCTGACAGAATATCCTCCTCTGTCTGAAGTTCCTCAGGCAGTGGTTCATCCAGCAATTGGAACTGACTTGTTGGTTTCCTTATCAGAGTCTGAACTGGCTATGATATGGCTTATAAGCTCCAATGGATTCTATTTGGAATATTACTTCCTTTGAACTGTTTTCAGAAACTACCAGAATGCTTAATAATAATAATAATAATAATAATAATAATAATAATAATAATAATAATAATAATAATAATAATAATAATAATAATAATAATAATAATAATAATAATAATAATAATAATAATAATAATAATAATAATAATAATAATAATAATAGAGTTGGAAGGCACCTTGGAGGTCTTCTAGTACAACCCCCTGCTTAGGCAGGAAACACCACTTCAGACAAATGGTTATTCAACATCTTCTTAAAAACTTTCAGTGTTGGAGCATTCACAACTTCTGGAGGCAAGTAGTTCCACTGATTAATTGTTCTAACTGCTAGGAAATTTCTCTTTGGTTCTAAGTTGCTTCTCTCCTTGATTAGTTTCCATCCATTGCTTCTTGTTCTACCTTCAGGTGCTTTGAAGAATAGTTTGACTCCCTCTTCTTTGTGGCAACCCCTGAGATATTGGAACACTGCTATCATGTCTCCCCTGGTCCTTCTTTTCATTAAACTAGACATACCCAGTTCCTGCAACCGTTCTTCATATGTTTTAGCCTCCAGTCCCCTAATCATCTTTGTTGCTCTTCTCTGCACTCTTTCTAGAGTCTCAACATCCTTTTTACATCATGGCGACCAAAACTGAATGCAGTATTCCAAGTGTGGCCTTACCAAGGCATTATAAAGTGGTATTAGCACTTTGCGTGATCTTGATTCGATCCCTCTGTTAATGCAGCCTAGAACTGTGTTGGCTTTTTTGGCAGCTGCTGCACACTGCTGACTCATATTTAAATGGTTGTCCACTAGGACTCCAAGATCCCTCTCACAGTTACTACTGTTGAGCAAGGTACCACATATGCTGTACCTGTGCATTTTGTTTTTCTTGCCTAAATGTAGAACCTTACTTTTTTCACCATTGAATTTCATTTTGTTTGATATGATAAAATACAACTTTTCCAACTCTTATGCCTTCTAGATTTATGGGAATGTAACTTCCAAAATTCTCAACTAGCATGGAGAATGGGATTCTCAGAATTGCTATCCTAATACATCTGAAACATGTCTTAGAGTTGATGGGACTCGGGCAGTTTATAAAAATCAACCAATCAAATGATATATCAGTCAATAAATCAGAGGCTAGTATATTGTCCTCATGGCAATATAGAAAATAATTCTCTTAACATAAACAACTACCAGCAACAACCATAACAAGGGCCAGCCCAAATCACTTTGTAACTAGAAGCAGAGCTGCAAATTATATCCCTTCAATTATACAAAGGGCAGGTGAATTATTTTGGCACAAAGAAATGCCTCCTCTTTGCAATAAATATATAATAATATTGCAAATAACCTTGCTCCATTGATAGTGTTGAAGGCTGGTTAGCATCTTTCCATGAGTGATGGTGATGAGCTTGACCATGGAAAAATGAATTGGGGAATCAGCTGTCCTAGAAGCTGTTGAAGGTGGTGGTGGTGGTGGTGGTGGTGGTGGTGGTGGTGGTGGTGGTGGTGGTGGTGGTGGTGGTGGAGGAGGAAGAGGAGGAGGAGGAGGAGGAGGAGGAGGAGGAGGAGGAGGAGGAGGAGGAGGAGGAGGAGGAGGAGGAGGAGGAGGAGGAGGATCAAGATCATCATCTTCAAACAGGGCATTTTATGGATGGAGTGGAAGGAGTTATTACGGTTGATTTCAAAATTGCCAGTTCTAGAGCTAGTATAATTTTCCCCATCACAGTCAAGGTGTCAAATGAAATGTAAACATGGAATTTCCAAGCTGAAAAGGCCACAGATAGTCCACCTTCTGCCCGAAAAATTAGGGACATGATAGTCAATTTGTGGCTCCTAAATAACCAATGTTTTCCTGCCTTTTTAATAATGCTCCAAATCAGCTTTCAGAGATAAAAGCCACCCAGTGTCTAATGGTAGATCTGGCCTCACTTAACTGTGGTACTAGAGGGAAATGACATGGAAGCATCATAATTCACAGAGGGAATCCTTGCTTGTCCTCAGGCCTAATTAAACAAGATAGTCTACAAGGCAAATAAAGTACATCTGTGTTTTTTAGGGACAAAGTTCATTTGTAAAAGAACAAATGAATTCCCAGAGAGCATAAATTCAGTTCAGAATTATTATATTAATGTGTTCTTCTTGCATAATTAATAGATGGGATAACCTCAGATATATCATTACAGAGTGACCAAAGAGTTTCAATCTAATTTATTGAACTGGCACTTTATGAGCCGAAAGATCAGTGCTGTAATAATCAGGGGGCCAAGAGCAGAATCCTTTGGCTTTGTTTGGTGGCCTGCTCTCTCATTTTCCAGCTGTGGGAGTCAATTAATTCACTGGTTTGGTTAAGATTTATTTTATTTATTTTATTTATTTATTAAAATTTCTATGCCGCCCAACTCCCGGGGGACTCTGGGCGGCTCACAGCAGATATAGAAACACATAAAAATAAAACAATTTTTAAAAGGAGCCATATTAAAATACTATCCATTTAAAAAACTTTCATTCATACCCTGCCTGCCGGAAGAGCCAAGTTTTTATTGCTTTACGGAAGGCCAGCAGGGTGGGGATAATCCTGATCTCTGGAGGGAGTTGGTTCCAAAGGGAGGGGGCTCCCACAGAGAAGGCTCTCCCCCTCGGCCCCGCCAACCGGCATTGCTTGGTCGATGGGACCTGGAGGAGACCCACTCTGTGGGACCTAACCGGTCGTAGGGAGGTATGCGGCAGGATGCGGTCCCGAAGGTAACCTGGCCCTGAGCCATGTAGGGCTTTAAAGGTAACGACCAACACCTTGAATTGGATCCGGAGACTAATGGGCAGCCAATGCAGCTGGCGGAGGATCGGTGTTACGTGGGTGCATCTGGGTGCACCCACCACAGCTCGCGCAGCTGCATTTTGCACCAATTGCAGTCGCCGGACACTCTTCAAGGGTAGCCCCATGTAGAGCACATTGCAGTAATCCAGCCGTGAGGTGATAAGGGCATGAGTGACTGTGAGAAGTGCCTCCTTCTCCAAGTAGGGTCGCAATTGGTGCACAAGACGTACTTGTGCAAAGGTCCCCCTAGCCACAGCTGAAAGATGTTGCTCTAATTTTAGCTGTGGATCTAGAAGGACACCCAAATTGCGAACCTGTTCTGAGGGAGCTAATTTCCCCCCCCCCCAAGAACCAAGGAGGGACAGTTGGTCAAGTCCTTAGGAGGCAATATCCACAGCCACTCAGTCTTGTCAGGGTTAAGTTTTAGCCGGTTCTTCCCCATCCAGACCCTAACATCGTCCAGGCAGTGGCCCATTACGTCTACGGCTTCCCCGAATTGAGACGGGGTGGAGATGTACAACTGGGTATCATCAGCATATTGCTGATACCTCACCCCGTGTCGTCGGATGATCTCACCCAGTGGCTTCATGTAGATGTTAAACAGGATGGGCGAGAGGACCGAGCCCTGCGGCACCCCACATAGTAGGGGCCTAGGGCTCGATCTCTGCCCCCCTGTCAGCACCGACTGCGTCCTGTCAGAGAGGAAGGAGGAGAACCACTGCAAAACAGTGCCGCCCACCCCCACCTCTCCGAGACGACGCAGAAGGATACCATGGTCAATGGTATCGAAGGCCGCTGAGAGGTCAAGTAGCACCAGGATAGAGGAATAACCTCCATCCCGGGCTCGCCAGAGATCATCCATCAGGGTGACCAAAGCCGTTTCCGTACTGTAGCCGCGCCTGAAGCCTGATTGAAAGGGATCCAGAAAATCCGTGTCATCCAACAGCCGTAGGAGCTGGAGCGCCACCACTTTCTCAACAACCTTCCCCGCGAAGGGAAGGTTGGAGACTGGACGGAAGTTCTTTAAATCCGCCGGGTCCAGGGAAGGCTTCTTGAGGAGGGGTCTCACCACCGTAGCTTTTAAGGGCCGCGGGACGGACCCCTCTCTCAGAGAAGCGTTGACCAACGCCTGGAGCCAGCCGCGTGAAACCTCCCTGGTGGCTGAAACCAGCCAGGAAGGACACGGGTCCAATAAACAAGTGGCTGAGCTCATCGTTCCTAAGATGCCCTTAGAGCGCTATGGAAAGGCTTGCTAACCAAGATTTCTTGCTTTATTTTTCTACATCTGCATCCTTTCCTTAGTAATGGAGTGAACTAGACAAAACAAATCCCAATGTCACCCTTTTCCCCTTGACTCCATCTTGGTTGGCTGCTATTTCAGAAAAAATACCTTTTGTTTGGCCAAGAACATCTGGGCTTCTCCCTAAGATACACTGAGTGGGATATACTCGATAGCAAGACTTACTTTATAAAAAGAACACAGGGCTGGAAGGAAATGCAGAAAAGGTCAACTTAGGTGTTGTTTTTAAATCTACTCTGATCCCTTGTATGGAGAAAAAGGGTGAAATTCTTTTTGACAGACTGCACAGTAAAAAGGTTAGGTGATAGAGCAGGTTCTTATGACGCAAAAGCCCTAGGCTGAAGGCTGCAGATTTGCCAAATTACTGGAGCTTATAACATGCTTGATAAACATCATTTCTAAAGGGTGCTTACCAGATGTCTGGCAAGGAGGAAGCAAGGTTTGATTTGCAAAGGCTTGCGTCATTACAAGTCTTTCTTTCTTTCTTTCTTTCTTTCTTTCTTTCTTTCTTTCTTTCTTTCTTTCTTTCTTTCTTTCTTTCTTTCTTTCTTTCTTTCTCTCTCTCTCTCTCTCTCTCTCTCTCCCCCTTCCTTCCTTCCTTCCTTCCTTCCTTTTGTCTCTCCTCTCCTCTTTATGTCCGATTGTCTCTCCCTCCCTCCCTTCCTCTCTACTTTCTGTCTGCTTTAGTCTCTCTCTCTCTCTCTCTCTCTCTCTCTCTCTCTCTCTCACACACACACACACACACACACACACACACACACACACACACACACACACACTTTATGTCTCTTCCTGACCTCCCTCTCCTCCCTCTCTTCCCTCCCTCCCTCCCTTCTTTCCTTCATACCTCCCTCCCTCCCTCCCTTCCTATTTGTTTTTCACCATTAGGGTTGGGAAGTGATTTTGAGACTTCCTTGACAGTTCACACTAGAAACAGGAAAAGTAAAAGTGAAGAGTTTTAGTGTAATTCTTGGTATCTCCAAATAGAACTGGAAAGATTCCAGTCTGAATCCTGAATAGACACTGTTACACCAACAGCTGCACTGTTAAGTTTAGATACATAATCTTCTTCTAAAGGTCTTCTAGTCAATTTAAAGAGACCCGAAAGAGTAAACAGTAAACAAATCTTGAAGTCCATGAAGCTAATTCTCTGACTCAACATTTTCCACCCCAGGGTTCCTTGCTATTCTGAAGTACATCTTCTACTAATGGGCATTCATGATCATGACATCTAGAGGGACCCAAGGTATGGAAGGCTGGCTCACCTGAACGAGTCAGCCATGTGGAAGGAAGTTACCAACATTGCGACACATACCCATTCCTAAAATATTTTGTCTGCAATTGCCTTTAGAGCAATGGTATATTTAGAACTATGTTATCAGACAGTGAATACTCAAGTCACTTCAATGTATATATTTATTAATGTTGACACTTGTTGATACTGATAATCTGAAATGAATTTGGTGGTAATGGAATTATTTTTAAAACACTGTCATGTTCTATAAATGTTGCTATCACTAACTCTGGTCAGAATGCAAATAATGCATGTCCAGAAAATAGGGTTAAGCAATAAAATAAATAGGATAGACATAGTCAAGGCTTCACGTTTAAATGAGAATATTATGTTTTGGATTCTCCTTGTTTCATTTATTTAAATATTTTCTTTTTTCTAGTCTTCGCAGTACTCAGCAAAGGCCATCGGGATGATCAAATAAGGAAATATTAAGTTATTAAAAACAACAACGCAATGCTCGTCTAGAGATGTTCCAGATAGAATCATCAGGAATTGATACAGTCTTTTTTTTAGTGCTGCTTAAAATCTGCTTTTGAGTTGCTACTGTCAAAGACCTTCAACTAGTTAGACATTTGGAAGACACACTTCATTAGCTGACATGCACATCACTGTCTGGTACAATTTTCTTTTGTGTCCTAAACAACTGTGTTATGTAATTCTAGCATTGATTCCTTGCAAGTAAGTTTCATGTAAGTTACCTCATTAGCTCTCTTTCTTTAAAGTAAATGAAGTGGCAACAAGGCAACATGGAAATACAGGTAGTCCTTGAGTTATGGCCACAATTGAGCCCAAAATTTATATTGCTAAGTGAAACATTTGTTAAGTGAGTTTTGCCCCAAGTTTTCTTGCCACAGTTATTAACTGAACCATTGCATTTGTTAAATTAGTAACACGGTTGTTAAGCGAATCTGGATTCCCCATTGACTTTGCTGACCGGAAGATCGCAAAAGGGGATCATGTGACGTTGGGACCGAGCAACGATCATAAATATGAACCAGTTGCCAAACATCTGAATTTTGATCATGTGACCCTGGGGATGCTACAATGGTTGTGTGAAAAACGGTCATAAGACACTTTTTCAGTGCCGTTGTAGCTTTGAACGGTCACTAAATGAACTGTTATATGTCGAGGACTACCTGCATGGATATTCTATTGAATATACAGGTAGTCCTAGACTTATGACCACAACTGGGATCAGAATTCAATATTAAATGAGTTGTGACCAATTTTATGACTTTGTTTGCCATGATTGTTAAGTGAATCACTGTAGTTGTTAAGTGAATCACACAGTCATTAAGTGAATCCAGCTCCCCCCTTGATTTTGTTTGTCAGAAGCCAGCTGCAACATTGTAAATACCTGCCAGTTGCCAAGCAACCCAAATTTTGATCATGTGACCATGGGGATGCCATAACAGTTGTAAGTCATTTTTAAAATGCCTCTGTAACTTCAAACAGTTGTTAAATGAATGGTGGTAAGTCAGAGCCTTTACAAGGTTAGAAAAATCTACGACATTTACTCTGAAAAGATAGATTGAAACATAACTTTGAAAAGGTAAGAAATCTTGCTTTTAAATAACCCCACTGTATTTATGGAGGAAATTGCACTGCATAGAAATAGACTGGCAGTTTAATAATTCAAATAAAGAGTAGGAAAAAAAGAAAACAATACAAGAAAAAAAAGGAATTGCAACGAAAAGGAACAGCAAGGGAAAGTTACAGACTAATGGGAATGGAAGTAACTTAGTTTTCTGGGTGGAACATAAACAGGATTATGTAAATGGAATGGTTCTGAAAAATTGTTATTGGCGTGTGTGTAAAAGAGAGATTGTTCTCAGAATATCGTTTCTCCCCTCCTAATTGCAAAGACAGGCTGAACTCATGCTACACATGTGGAAAACTCTACAATTCAGTGCCCCAGCAAAACAAAATGTTTAGTCTTTATCATCCTCTATTAGAAGGATAAGTTAAGTTACCTGAAAATCTTGAGATCCACTCCTATTCAGAGTGATCATAATGGCAACCTAGTCTGACATCTAAACAATAGTTTAGATCAATTCAGTCTATGAAGAGAGGTAGAATTACCTACCTGTACCAACTTGTAGTCTCTGTAGCTTGCCCAAATGCAATTTTGCTTCCCATCATGTTTACATTCCTACTTGTGGTGGCCATGTGTGTAAAAGTATGATGGCAGCATCCAATGATCAAGGTTAGAACTGATATTTATTTTTATTTATTTATCAAGTTTTAAAACCATACATCTTCTCTCCAGAGGTAGTGTGCAGTGTATAGATAAAATATCAAAACATAAAAACAGTGTAGAAAATTTTAAAAGGCAAGGATTAATTAAAAAAACAGTGTGAAAGTGAATTAAAAGCTGGGGCAGAAAGCTTTCGGGATGCTAGCCAGCCCCACAGCTATGTGCAATTTTGTGAACCCCAAGCAAGGCTGCAGAACCATGTTTTTAAACCGAGCTGAGGTGGGGAGTGGTTAGAATGCAGTATTGCAGGATCACTCTGCCCATTGCCAGGAGTTCGATCCCAACCAGCTCAGGTTGACTCAGCCCTTCATCCTTCCGAGGTCAGTAAAATGAGGACTCAGATTGTTGGGGGCAATATGTTGGCATTTGTAAACCACTCAGAGAGTGCTGTAAAGCACTATGAAAAGTTAATAAATACATCATAGATAGAGAACAGAAAGGCAGATTCCAGCTGTTTATTAAAGAAAATTTAACCATCGGAGAAGTTGAGAATGGAATGAATTATATTGAGAGATGATGGGATATCCTTTATTGGATCAGAAAAGAGCAACAAAGATGATTATTGGGCTGGAAGTTAAAACATATGCAGAACGGTTGCCAGAATTGGGTATGTCTAATCTAATGAAGAGAAAGACATGATAGTAGTCTTCCAATATTCCAGAAAGAAGAGAGGTCAATCTACTTTCCAAAGCATCTAAAAGCAGGACAAGAAGCAATGGACGGAAACTAATCAAGGAAGGAATCTACCTAGAACTAAGGAGAAATTTCCTGATGGTGAGAACAATTAATCAGTGGAACAATTTGCCTCCAGAAATTGTGGATGCTCCATCACTGGAATTTTTAAAGAAGAGATTGACAGCCATTTTTCTGGAATGGTATAGGGTAGGGGTTCTCAAACTTTTTAAACAGGGGGCCAATTCACGATCCCTCAGACTGTTGGGGGGGCGGACTGGGCGGGGGGGCGTGGCTAGGTGGTCATGTGATTGGGTGGGTGTGGCCAATTTAACAGTCCATTAAACAATGCAAACAAATTAACTTTAATTTGTTTTGCTCCTGGGGGTGTTTTATTTGCTTTTGTTTGCATGTTGCTTTTTTGGTTGACTTTTTTGGTTGGCAATTCTTCTCAGCCCCAAGGAGCTTGAGAAATCTTTCTCTGTCTCTCTTCTCTCTTCTCTCTCCCCCCTCTCTTTCTGTCCCTCCCTCTCTTTCTCTTTCTCTTTCTCTTTCTCTTTCTCTTTCTTTCTCTCTCTCTCTCTTTCTTCTTCTCTGTCTCCCCCCCTCTATCTTCTGGAGGGAGGGGAGGTGAAAAACAGGCAGTTTTGTCAGTTTTTTTTGGCCTCCTGGGGCATTTGTGCGCCCCATTTTTCACCTCCCCGCCTCCAGCAGCATTCTGCAGACCAAAAATGGGGGGAGGGTTGGCACAAAATGGGCCATTTTTTGCCCATTTTCTGGGCCGCCTGGGGTATCTGTGCACTCTCCTGCCTCCAGCAACATTCTGCAGGCCAAAATTGTTGGCCTTACCTTCCAGTTCCAGTCCGCGGGTCTCGTGAAGGTAAGTTCTGTGCTCGGTGGGACAATGTGGGCGGGGCAGCCTTGTGGTCCTGTGCGGGCCGGATCAATGGGTTCGGCGGGCCACATGCGGCCCGCGGGCCGTAGTTTGAGGACCCATGGTATAGGATCTTCTATTTGAGCAGGGTGTTGGATTAGAAGATCTCCAAGGTCCCTTCCAACTCTATTATTCTGTTCTGTGTTGTGTTTGGGGTGGGGGGGATGCCTGAATTTGGGTTCAAGGAACTGTGATTTAAATGGTTCTAGGAACTATGATCTAAATCGCTGTTTCCAAATATATGATTCTGCTTTTCTATCTACAGTTTGTCCATCTAGATCAGTGTTTCCCAACCGTGGCAACTTGAAGAGGTCTGGACTTCAACTCCCAGAATTCCCCAGCCAGCATTCGCTGGCTGGGGAATTCTGGGAGTTGAAGTCCAGACCTCTTCAAGTTGCCAAGGTTGGGAAACACTGATCTAGATCAACAAACATCTTCAATACAAATTTGCATCTGCGTATTTTGGGCAAACTGATGTCCTTTATTAGTACCTATCTTTTTTTGACTACCTGTGACTGACAGGCACTTTAAAATTGATACATAAAAGTAGAATCAAATCAACATCTTTTTTTAAAAAAATACGTAATTTGATTTCTGTAAAAAAGCGGTAGCTGTTTGAAACTGATAAATGGTTAAAAAACACTTATCTATGACTTCCTTTATTTTCTGTACTACTTTTAAGAGAACACATGAAATTCGCCAGATGAATTTAAGTCTAAAATAATTTGGTATTTCTCTGAACTGAAAGCAATTTCTACAATGAGGAGATTTGAGGGATAGTAATATACTCCCTCAGCTGTAATTTTTAAATGCTCCCCCAGTGCTGGGGATTGAAGCTTTCATTGTATAATTATACAGGAATCGAAAAGTCTACTGCACTAATGTATTGAATTACAATGCAGTCTATTTGTAACAGTGAGTTCCTGGGCAATGCATTTTTAATACACTGGAGGGGGGTCATAGCCAGGAATAATCCTATTTACACAGCGGCTTTATGACTGGAGACAATAATCCCCATTGCATTAATGTTTACAATATTCCTATATTGGTTTTGCAAAACAAAAGATCCAGTCAGATCACAAGCCTGCAATTTTGCAGTGCTAGGCTGCTTAAATCCACTTGATTTCAGTGAAATTTAATTAGAGGTTGCGTGTGATGACAGCCTAAACCAGTCGTGGAGAAACTAGAACTAAACTTCCATGGACAGAAATACTAGCCAATATGACAAATGGTTAGGGAAATTGGAACCTGATATTCAGTCACTTTTTGACACACATAGCCACATGTTCCTTTTCTCATTTCCTTTTCTTGCTCATAGATTGTCGACAAAATTCTGATTGTAAATGGATAAAACTTGCTTTTGGATGAGGGTCTCCTTCATTTAAGCACTTGGAGAGAATCTTAAGTATTAAAAACAGCAATATAGAAACTGGACATTTCCTGTTATTTCCATCCATAATGTTGGACCTTGAATCTTGAGCACCACTGAGGCACAGATGTCACCTTCTTGTAAGAAGATGATCTCTGGAGGTCAAAAACATTACCTGGGACTATCAGTTCCATTTCTTAGGTAGGACCCACGTCAGATGGTGGAGACCTTCTCTAGGTTTCCAAGAAACCTTCAAGAAGCAGCACCCAAAAAAAGTAACACCTGAGAGAATGAAGTTTTCCAATCATTGCTTCTTCAGAGTTTTCAGAAATCCTGAAATCCTGCCTCTTAAGGAGCCTTGCTATATATGCATGCATTCTTCTTGATAACCAGTTGTCTGTTTGTCTATTTGGTCAGAGCAGTAGCTTCAAAACATTCTGGCTTCTAAATGCATCTATAGCAATTCTGGCTAACCTTTTGGTGTCCTGGAGGCATATTTAACATTTGGGGACTAGAGAAGACTGAAGGACACAGAGGCTATAATAAAGAACAAATGAAGGTTGGCTTTTTCCTTATGAAGCAAGCATATAGTTCTTTCTTGTCAGAGAGCTTACGTAGAGCTCAGGGGCGGGTTCCTAATTTTTTTTACTACCACTCTGTGGGCGTAGTTTATTTTGTGGGTGTGGCTTGCCAGCCATGTGACCAGGTGGGCGTGGCTTCTCGGACAGCTGAAGGGAGAGGAACTGAGATAGGTCCTGCCGCCCATTCCCCCTCCCCTCAGCAGCTCAAGAAGCCTCAAATGTGCGAAAATGCCTAGGATCATCACCGCGTGTTCGTGACTTCTCAGACTGCTGAAGGGAGGGGAATGGAGATAGCTCCTGCCGCCCATTCTTTCAGCGTCTCACGCGCTCCCTCAGCCATCCTCCCCTGCTTGGACTCACTGTGGGGTAGGAAGGCAGTGCATGAGCAGTGCCGGAAACTCGGCTTCTGGGCATGCACAGAAGAAATTTTTTTAAAAAAATATTTGTTTTTTAAAAAAATGGCAGCACCCAGGCACCTGCAACCGACTGCACCGGTACTGTGACGTCACCAGCGGGCTGCTATCAGTGCTATAGAGTGGATCGCACTGGTAGGAACCCACCACTGGTAGAGCTCCTATGTCAAGGAACTACAAGATCCATTTTTACTCAAAGTGACTGTGATAACTACATTATGGAGCAGGCAGCTGACCATCCCTCATCCACATAAATATGTCTTTCATTCTTTGGACATATTTGTGACAGGAGTAAGGGTATCCCACATGAGTTAAGGAGAGTTAAAATTTGGTGTGCATTGGAAAGACTTGTTGAAGACTGACCATAGAAGCTCTATATAAAGGTTTGTAAGCAGACATTTCCACTGAAAGAAGTCATAGCAGGATCAAATATTTTATCAGTGGGTGTCTTATTTTTCAAGTATTAATTTTAATTGTTAGTTGTCTATGGAGAACTGAAGAAGCTTCTTGGATGAGAAGCAAAACATTTTTAAAGAAAAAAACACCAACCCAGAATGTCAAGTTACTTTTTGGAAAAAGCACCTTTTGGCCAATGTATGTATTCACACACACACACACACACACACACACACACACACACACACACACACACACACACACACACACTCTTACACACACACTTGCACACACACTTGCTCCCTCTCTAGGATTTGGTTTTTGTTGTATGTTCATGAACTCAGAAGATAGGCATCGTAAGAATTTCAAAATGGTTTTTTTAAGGGGAACATTATAAATTAAGAAATGGCTTCCTTTGGGCTAAATACATCAACCTAGGGAATGAAATAAATAAAAAAAGTTGCTTAGTTATATCAATTTATTTACACAACAGTTCTGAGTGATGCTGAAGAGTTACAGAACTTCGTGACAAAATTGGAGGTGTTAAGTGTTGACTAGGCTATTTCATGTGGTGATATCCAGAAAATGTTTACCCGTATTTTTCGGAGTATAAGACGCACCGGAGTATAAGACACACCTTAGTTTTGGGGGAGGAAAACAAGGAAAAAAGGCCTCTGCCTCCAAGCAATTTGCCAAACAGCAAACAGCACAGATGATATACACTGTTTGCTGTGTATTTCTGTGCATGTGTGCCTGACCCATAGAAATAGCAAAGAATTGGAGAAATGTACATTATGCCAGAAAGTTTTCTTAAATGTAGTCACACTAACTCCTCCCAATTATTTAAATAGATCTACTCCAAGGTAAGTCAGGATTTAACTCTAATACTAAACAGGACAAGGTTACATTTCAGACTATACTTGTACAGAGCTGTTAAAATTAATTAAAATTTCTGGAAGTATACATTATTCTCTATTATTTAAAAGAAGATACAATAGCACTGGGCCTCTTCAGAGCAAGCATTTATTTTAAAAAGCTTCTTTATTTTGTTAAGTTGTCTAGAGGTCTCCAAACTTGGCAACTTTAAGACTTGTGGACTTCAACTCCCAGAATTCCACAGCCAGCAAAGCTAACAAAGCTGGCTGTGGAATTCTGGGAGTTGAAGTCCACGAGTCTTAAAATTGCCAAGGTTGGAGACACCTGGCTAGAACAATAATAAAGCAGTCTTTAAAAAATAAGTCTAATAATTTGAACATTCTACAGACATTTATAGTTATTCACTTACCCCCTTCCATCCAGTAGAAAATAAAAATCTGCGTGTCTCTCCCAGCTATTTGCCTCTTTGCATAAGGTGACCAGACGTCCCGATTTTGGCGGGACACACCCGCTTTTTAATCATTTGTCCCGCGTCCCGCCCGCCCTCTTAAAAAGTCCCGATTTTTTCAGTTTGCCCGGCAACAAATTTTTTTTTAAAATAAACAGCAGGACGTCTGGTCACCTTGAAGCCGGCGCTGATTGGTCAGAGCAGAGTTTACTCTACTGTTCTGACCAATCAGCGGCGGCTTCACATCAGGCGGTGAGCGTTAAAAGTGCTCCCCGCCCACCGCCATTTCGCTGCACGCTGCCACCTTGTTGTAGTTGGAGAGCTGAGCGAGCCGCCCTCTTTGACCGTTCCTGCCCGCTGCTGGCCGAACCCCCCTGCCGCCTGAAGCCTGCTCCCAGCCGCCGTTGCTGAGCCGCCATACGGTAGGATTTTTTAAAAAATTGTTTAAGGCAGTAGCCGAGGTTTTGAGGAAGGTCGGCTTCACTTCAAGCAGCCGGGGAGGACGGGCCTGAAAGAGGGGGCAGAGGCGCGTCCACACGGCACCGTCAAAGAGGGCGGCTCGCTCGGCTCTCCGACTACAAGCCGAGTTAGGTGGGGGAAAAGAGATGAGGAAGGCGAACGAGGGAAGAAACGAGGGCGAGCTACGGGGTGGGTGGGTGGGGAGGAAACCTTGCTGCCGCCTTCTGCTTTGCGGCCTCAGGGGTGGCCAAACCGTGGCGCATGCCATGCGCCAAACGTGGCGCATTGGATGATTGCAAGTGGCGCATTGCAATCATCCAAAGGACAGAAGCTTTTCTGCCCGGCGAGCGGGACGGCAGCGCACGCGCAAGGAAAGCCAGAGGACGGCGCTGAGGCAGCGGCAGGTGACAGCGGGCGCCGAGACATCTCACGGGCAGCTGTCCCTGCCTCCGCCGAGGAGGAGGGGGAAAGGGAAGGAAAGCGCTCCTGCATCCCAACTGCAAGTTATCGTTGCCCGTCCTGCCCAAGCGGCCGCGCGACGTGACCCCGGAGCCGGATGGGCACAAGGGCAGGAAGAGAGAGAAAAAGAAAAGGTGACGCTGTTTTAGCGAACGGAAGTGATTTTGACCGCGGCGCAGAGGCGCCCAGCGAGCGGGGCATCACCTTTTCTTTCTTTTTCTCTTCAAGGGCAGGAAGAGAAAAAGAAAGAAAAGGTGATGCCCCGCTCGCTGGGCGCCTCTGCACCGCGGTCGAAATCACTTCCGTTCGCTAAAACAGCGTCACCTTTTCTTTTTCTCTCTCTTCCTGCCCTTGTGCCCATCCGGCTCCGGGGTCACGTCGCGCGGCCGCTTGGGCAGGACGGGCAACGATAACTTGCAGTTGGGATGCAGGAGCGCTTTCCTTCCCTTTCCCCCTCCTCCTCGGCGGAGGCAGGGTCAGCGCGGCTGCCCGTGAGAGCCTCGTGTGCTCGACGCCGTCCTCTGGCATTCCTTCCGCGCGCGCTGCCGTTCCATCCGAGAGCCGCCAAGTGGAGTGCGCTTGATGGGCTAAATCACTGCCTTTCTCCTCCTCCTCCCCCCTGGCTGGGCTGACGGCTTCCCATCTTCCAGGAGCCTCGGTAGGTTGGTTGCTGCTGAATCTTCTTCAGCCAGCTCCTCTCCACAGCCAGGAAGGAAGGAAGGAAGGAAGGAAGAAGAAGAAGAAAGAAGAAGAAGGAGAGAGAGAGAGAGAGAGAGAGAGAGAGAGAGAGAGAGAGAGAGAGAGAGAGAGAGAGAGAGAGAGAGAGAGAGAGAGAGAGAGAGAGAGAGAGAGAGAGAGAGAGAGAGAGGTTAGGAAGGCAGGAAGACAGAAAGAAAAAGATGTTAGGAAAGAAGAAAGAGGAAGGAAGGAAGAAGAAAGAGACAGAAAGAAAGAAAGAAAAGTTAGGAAGGAAGGAAGGAAGACAGAAAGAAAGAAAAGTTAGGAAGGAAGGAAGGAAGACAGAAAGAAAGAAAGAAATGTAATGCTGATTAATGATTAATGACAATGACTCTACTGGACTGAACAGTGAAAATAGAGATAAAGATAACAGTGATAATGATAACAGAGATAAAGATATCAAGAATAATTATGTTCAGATTGATAAGGATTTTGAGATATATAAAATGGAAAAAGGAATGAAGAAAATTAAATATATACAGAAAGTAAAATTAAGAGAGAGGAAAAGAGCGTGGGGAAAGAGAACTTATTGGTACAAAATTAAAAGAAAGATGAAAAAAAATTAAGCAGATGGGGTGGAGGAAATATATATATATATAAACAAAATAGTTGAGAAACTAAAAGGGAATGGATGATGATATTGGAATATTATAGAAATGTTTTTTTAATTTAAAATTATCTTATTAAGAGAAAAAAATTTCTGTTTTTTTATATACAGATTAATATTGTTTAACAAATTAAAAGATTTGATATTTTAGATATAACAAAGTTAATTAAGATGAGAAGTATGAATGATAAATATAAGTATTAGAGCTCAAAAGATGTATTATGATTGTGTATTTTTTTTTCATTTATTTCAATTTATTTTTTCACATATGAAATTTGTTCAAATGAAAAAATCTTAAAGGGGAAAAATGTATTATTTTAAGAGTTGAATATGTAATTGAATAAATTTAGAAAGAATTTTGATGATTAGTAAATGAAACGATATATTATGATTGTGTATAATTAATATAACGTTAGAAATTCAAAGATTTTTTTTTCTTCTCTTTCGTTCTTTTTATAAAGATTAATAATGTTTAATCTTTTGGAATAATGTGGATAAAACAATGACAATAAGAGAAATATGGAATAAATATGATCACTAGAATTTAAGGGAAATTACTTAAATATTAAATAATGAACAGGAAATATGAATGTTAATTACTTTAAAATTTATTAAACTGAGAGTTGATAAGTTAATTGATTTGGATTTTTTCCTTTCCTTTTTATATTTTATTTTTTCTTTACTACTTGTTGAATATTTATAGAGTGGATAAAATTAGACAGAATTTTGATGATTAATATGAGAAATTAAAAGAATAATTGGGCATTTAGTTTTTTGATAGAACAAAGGATAAAAAACAGAAGCGATGAATAAAGAGATTAAAGAATTAAAGGAAGCAATTTGGCTTAAAATTAAAAAACAGGAGACAGTAACTATCTTGGAAAGTTAAGCGAATAGCGATCTATTTGGATGAAAATTTGGAATTAACTGGTGCATATCCCAGATGACAAAACTAGAAATTAGATTTTTTTCTTTTTTTCTTTTTTCTTTTTTTGGGAAGGTAAGATGGAAATAGCAGCATGTACCTAGAAGAGAGTATAACATAAAAAAATAATAATATAACTATAATGATGGTTTTTTTTTAAAAAAGAGATATGATTAGTTTAAAATTGGGATTAGCATCAGTCTGCCAAATATAAAATGAGTTTAGTATAAAAGCACTCCAGGAAAGGCAAAGAAAATGAAAGAGGAAGTAGAAGGGGAGGAAGAGAAGGTGTAGAGAGGGTTGAGGAGGAGGGAAGGAGTTAGAAAGTAGGAGGAGAAGACCCCCCCCCTCAGGAACCCCCCCCTCAGGAACCCACCCCTCAGGAACCCACCTGACCGACACCCCCCCCCGGTCAATGGTGTCCCTCTTTAGCAATTTTAAAATCTGGTCACCTTATCTTTGCAACTAGTTTCACTTTCATTTTCCCACGTGGCAAACCTAATCAGCTGTAGGTCGGGAAACTTCTAGGACTTGCTTGGCTTTACAGGCTCTTCCCTCTTTGCTGCAAGCAGGTAAATTGCTGGAAGACAGAGGCCAAAGGGTGGGGGTGGCTGGGTGGGTGGGGCTGCATTTGGCGTATAAGATGCACCCAAGTTTTCACCCTATTTTGGGGGGTAAAAAGATGCGTCTTATACTCCCAAAAATATGGTACTTCAATTTTTCTATCTGCTTTCACCATTATAATTTTTTTCCTAAGGAAAAAAGAATTGGGATGCAATTCTCATATGTTAAAAAGTATCCTCTTGGGTTGAGTGTGTGAATATCCTGCCTATAAATAATCTCCTAGGACCTAGGTGGTCTGCATATTTCCCAGCTTATTTCTATTAAATCCCATCATGTAGGAACTTTTCTGGGATTTGACTTAGAATTACAGTCAGATTCAGGGGGCAATAAGATATGTGAAAGAGAACCACCAAATCAGAAAACCTTCCACCTGCCACTTTCAACTATAAAGTTCTAAAACAAAATTGACCTGTGCGAAATTTGAAACAAATAATAAATCTCAAACATCCTGTGGGGGAAAAAACCCTTTATTTTGCAAAGGAAGAATTTTTTTCTGAGAAATGGCAAGGAAGATTTCAGCATCGCATTAACCCTCTTTTTGTTTCATAGAGATTTTCTGTCTGCTTTTTATACTCTCTCTAGTTCAATGAATGCTTGCTTTATCGAAATATAAATGGTAACAATTACCAACAATGGGAAGCAGTTTAATGGATGCAGAACTACTCATCATGCAGTGCTTGGCCTTCTTTTTTGGAGGGTGGGGAGAGGAGAGGTTGTTGCCAGGCAATTAGCAAGATGGATCAAAACAGTTTTCAGTGCAAATTCTCAGCAATTCTCTCTCTCTCTCTCTCTCTCTCTCTCTCTCTCTCTCTCTCTCTCTCTCTCTCTCTCTCTCTCTCTCTCTCTCTCTCTCTCTCTCTCACACACACACACACACACACACACACACACACACACACACACACACACACACACACCACACACACATGACTGCTACTGAGTGCAATCCTCATTTCAGAGATGAAATTTTAGCCTCTCGTTCTGCTGTCCTGCTCTTACTCTGAAAACTGATTTTGCTAAGTTCTCTTGTTTTTTTAAAAATGACTCCACTATGGAAGAGTTTCAGAGAAAAGACTTGACATGCAGAGAAGGATCTCAGGGGCAGACAGACGCCCATCAATGCCGTCCATCATTTTTAAAAAGAAACACACATGGTTTACTACAGGATGTAGTCAGCCAGAAGACATTTACAGGCTCTAGGGCACAACTGTTGTTGCCGGCTCTTTCAATTAACTCCTACCTTTGTAATGCATTGAACTTGGAGAGGACACAGGAGATATTTCCTCTGTACTCGTGAAACAGAGTAATTGGAAATGTATCCTTGGTAGATGGTACACCTGAACAATAGGTAACCTTTCCCCCATTCCCTTAAATGATAAATTATTCTTTCTTTAGTGAAATAACTCAACAGGAGCAAGATTTTTTTTGCAAGTGGGTTGCAAATAGGGAAGAACTGGAAATGGGACGTTTCGTATCAAGACAATAAGCTGCAGTCTACTTTTTATGCTGTTTAGGATACCGAGCATTGGTCCATTTGCCCCAGTTTTGTTGAAGCTGACTGGTAGAAGATCTCCACTTCAAGACATTTCAAATCCTATCAGAAAATTCAGGAAAATTGAATATGTAGTCTTCTATATGCATAGAACATAAGAGCTGGAAGGTCTTATGCTTGGAAATATTCTAGTTCAATCCACCACTGCCTTACATCATTCCAGTGAAATGGCTGCCTAGTCTATTTTTTGAAAACCTCCAGTGATGGAGCACCCACAACTTCTGGAGGCAAGCTATTCAGTTAATTAATTGTTCTCACTATCAATTTTTGTTTACTTCTAGAATAGATCTCTCTTTAACAAGCTTCCAGCCATTGCAAGTTACAACAGTTCATTTAGTGATCATTTGAAGTTACAATGGCACTGAAAAATGACTTATGACCATTTTTCAATTACAACCATATGGTCACTTGAGGATGCTTGGCAACTGACTCATACTTATGACCGGTTGCAATGTTCCAGGTTCATGTGATTACCTTTTGTGACATTCTGAGAAGCAAAGTCAATGGGAAAGCCAGGTTCACTTATGAATCATGTGACTAACTTAACAACTGCAATGATTCATTTAACAACTGTGGCAAGAAAGATCATAAAATGGGGCAAAACTCACTTAACAAATGTCTCTCTTAACAACAAAAACTTTGGGCTCAGTTGTGGTTGTAAGTTGAGGATTGTAAGTCGTGTCCTGCCCCCTTCCATTATCCATTATCCCTTCCTATTAGGTGACAATAGATAATTGTCACCTAATTGTCACCTCTGTGACAATCCCTCAAGTACTGGAAGACAGTTATTATCTCCCCCCTAATCCTTCTCTTTGATAGAATAAATTAAATCTGGGCATTTTGCGGCTCATGAGTGGTTCCAATCTGACGTGCAACATTGGTGGCGGGCAGTAGTGGGATTCAAATAATTTAACAACCAGTTCACCTAGGGTCAGGTTGGCTGTCAGGGGAGGCATGGCCCAACCCTGTCTTCCAGCTCCACCACACATGCGGGATGAGCCTGACCCTGGGTGAACCGGTTGTTAAATTTCCACCTTTTGCCAAAAGGCTGTTTCCGAGGGTGCTTGTCTATACATTGGTCTCACAGCTGTTTCAGATTTCTGGATGCAGCTCCTTTAAGAGGTGAGGTTTCTGAAGAACGAGGAGGGGCGTTTACAATAGAGACAAGGTGTTGATGCTCCCAAGAGTTTGCATGGAAAGTGAAGGGAGAGATCCCCCTCCCCATGGAGCTGTCTGCAGGGGCTGTTAGTCAGTCTGCGGGCAAAAGTGAGGGGGCAAGGAATTAAGTTGGCAGCATGATTGAAGCTGGGCCCAATGTAGGGGAGATTGCGGGGTTAGTTTGGCCAGGAAATTATTAACCCCCTTCCCCATCAAAGTGGATACTGGGTGCTGACCTGCACTGCAATGGAGAAATGGACAATGGCGCAGCTGGCATGAGGGAAGGAGAAGGCCGCTTTTCCTCCTCCTTCCCTTGTGCCGGGCGCTCTGTTGCCTGTTTCTCCATTGCAGCACAGCACAGCGCCCAGGATCCACTTTGATAGTGGGGGATGGGTAATTTAACAACCAGTTCGCCTGAACCGGTGCAAATCGGCTGAATCCCACCATTGGTGGTGGGGCTAGGACGCCCACAGTGGCAGGCAGGGCATTGATGAGGCATCAGAAGTGGGATGTTGGCAACAGAGGGTGGAGCATTGGCAGTGTCAGCAGCAGTGGGGTAGTGGCCCTCCACAAAAGTCCCAGTTTCTCATGTGATCCCTTTGGAAAATTAATTGCCCATCCCTGGTATAGACATACATAGTGCCCTCAACCGTTCATCATACAATATAGCCTCCAGACCCATGATCATCTTTTTTGCTCTTCTCTGCAAACTTTCCAGAATCTCAACATCTTTTTTGTCTTGTGGTGACCAGAACTGGATGTAGTTTTCCAAAGTGGCCTCCTTATACTCCTGCAAGAGTGTAAGAAAAGTTATTCTGGGATTTAGATCACTGTGGCATCTACTCCACAAACCAAGGCCACCAAGATGCTTCCAGGATGCCCTCAAGGAGGAGAGGAAGACAGCTGTTACTATCCACGAGTTGATATTCATTATCCCTTCCTATTAGGTGACAGTAGATAGTGATTAAGCAGCAACAGAAGATGGGATCTATCGCTTTTTACGAATAGGTGTATTTGGCCACCCAAGCCTTGTATAAAGATGAGCTGATGATGTAATTAAACCAATCTTAATGTTAGACCTAGCGTTGTTAAGAAATAGAAAGTTAAAGCATAAAGAAAATTGTTTCATCATACAGGGGCCGATTTTAGAAAATAAGAGCAAAAATAAAATAAAAAATCCATTCTGCAAAAAACTGGGGTTTCTATAAGCAACTTTCTCTCACTGAAACTCTCTTGAAATTTTGGGATTCAGCTACCATAAATCTCAGCAGGAGTTGAAGTTCAGACAGATGGATTGTTTTAAGATATCTCTGCATAGACTGAGAAAAAAAAACAGTTTCTGGAGAAAATTATGGTATATTACGTTTTCTTGACCATATGATCTAGAGAAGAATTCAGCATGGGTATATCTGAGGAATTAAACCTTTGCACAGGTTGTTATGAATTTACATAATAGCCCATTATCGTCCTAAATCATGGGCTATAGTCCTAAGTCAATTATAAAGTGAGTCCCCAATTTTACTACCTGCTTTTTGCAGCAGTCGTTAAGCAAATCACACCATGATTGTTCTGTTAAGGACAAAGATGCTTTTTCAAGATGCAACTGGACTTTCTGGTTTTTCTTTGAAGACAGAAGTCTTAACACTGAAGTTTACAGAAAGCCCCTCTACACAGATCAATATTTACATTTGGATTCCCACCACTCACTGGAGCACAAAACGGGGCGTTGTTACTTACCTGAATGCCCCTTCTCGTAGGGCGGAGCTAGCCTCCAAGAATGGGATGATCCAATCCATCAGCCAATGATGACTGAGTCAGACTCTATAAAAGCTGTCACCCCGAAGGGCACCCCCTCTTGAGACGAAGGACGGAGTCAGACCCATAGTGTAACAACCTAACCAAACTTTATTAAACAGCAGGAATTCAAACGATAACTGTTATGCAACGATAAAACAGCAGGAATTCAAACGATAACTGTTATGCAACGATAAAACCAACAGGGAGGGACTTGGAGGCTAGCTCCGCCCTACGAGAAGGGGCGTTCAGGTAAGTAACAACGCCACGTTCTCCATAGTGGGCGGAGCTAGCCTCCAAGAATGGGACATGCCAAAGCAGTTCAGTCCCTAGGGTGGGTCAAAACCCTATTCATGCTGTTCCTCCGGTATAAGAGCATTACGGAGAACCTGCCGCCCGAATTCGGCCTCAGCCGAGGCGAATTGGTCTACCTTATAGTGTCAGATAAAAGTCACTGGAGAAGACCATGTTGCCGCTCTGCAAACCTCCTCCAGTGAAGTACTAACCGACCACGCTGCCGTGGTAGCCGCACTACGTGTGGAATGTGCAGTTATACCCTCAGGCCGGGGAAGATTTTGATCAGAGTAAATGTCTGATATCAAGGTCCTGATCCAGCTGCCAATGAGCGCTGGTGATGCCCTTTTACCCATGGATTTTGGTTGAAAACAAACAAACAATGCTTCGGAGCGTCGGAATGACGCCGTGCGTACGTTATATATTTTGACTGCCCTCCGAACATCTATGTTATGTTCGGAGGGCAGTCAAAGTCGGTGCCTTTCCGAGTCAGTTGAGGGCTGAGCGTAAAACGCAGGTAAAACTAACTCCTGCGCCCTATGAAAAGGTGTGTTAACCTTTGGTATGAAGGTCGGGTCCAATCGGAGCACTACCTTATCGGGATGAAAAATACATAAATCATCTCATACCGATAAGGCCGCAAGTTCGGATATCCGGCGAGCCGAAGTTATGGCTACCAGAAATGCCACCTCGAGAGTTAGTTGTCTCAGCGACACTGTACGCAACGGCTCGTATGGTTCCGCGGTCAGTGCCAGCAATACCCGTGATAGGTCCCATGTTGGATAGCGGTGTATAATCGGAGGAGAAATGTTAACGGCCGCCTTCAGAAATCGGCGAATCAGCGGATGTGCTGATAGTGACACCGCGTTATCACAGGTAAGTACTGTAGACAAAGCCGCAATTTGGCGTCTCAGTGTATTGGGAGCCAACCCTTTATCCAGACCAGCTTGCAAAAAACGTAACAAGCCCACTATAGTCAGCTCTACCGGACATAATTGCACGGTTAAACACCAAGCACAAAACGCCTTCCATGTGGCGGAGTAAATGCGATTGGTTGAAGATCGGCGTGACAACATTAATGTGTCTATGATTGCTTCTGGCACCCCCCGCTGACTTAGGCGACACCGGTCAAGTGCCAAGCGGTCAGCTTGAACCAATGCGGATCCGGATGAGTCAAGGATCCCTGAGAAAGCGAATACTCTGTTGGAGGAATCCTCCAAGGCGAGCTGATCGAAAGCGCTTGGAGGTCCGCAAACCACGCTCTCCTGGGCCAATATGGTGCGAGAAGAATTACCTCCGCCTCTTCGGCGATGATCCGACGGATGACCTGTGGAATCACTGCCAGAGGGGGAAAGGCGTATAACAAGCCCCTCGGCCATGGGCAGCGGAGCGCATCTATGTCCTCGGCACCCTGCGATCGGTACCGTGAGAGAAACCTCGGTAGTTTGGCGTTGAGGGGAGTTGCGAAAAGGTCGATCACCGGAAGACCGAATCGCTGCACCAATTGCTGAAAAATGTCCTGGTGCAGACTCCACTCCGCCGAGTCCGCTGCATTGCGACTGAGCCAGTCCGCTGTTATATTGTTGACTCCCGAGATGTGCTCCGCTCGAATCGAGAGCAAGTTGTGCTCCGCCCAAAGTCCCAGAGCCTTGGCTTCTGACATGAGACCCCTGGAAACCGTCCCACCCTGGCGGTTGACATGCGCTTTGGTGGTGACGTTGTCGGTCATTAGTAGAACATGTCGGTTGTGAAGGACATTGTGAAATTGCTGCAGAGCAAGAAACGCTGCTCTGAGTTCCAGAATGTTGATATTCAACAGGGTCTCCGAATGAGCCCACGTTCCTTGGGCTACTTGAGACAGTATGTGAGCCCCCCATCCTTGCAGGCTGGCGTCTGTTGTCACCGTCACCCGGTTGGGTTCGAAGAAGCTGGAGCCTTCGGAAATCGCTGGGGAGCGCCACCACTGGAGGGAGCGACGGACAGAGGATGGAATGCTGATTTTTGCTGCTGAATTACTCTTACCTGCCCTTTGGTATGGTAACAAGAGCCATTGTAGATCCCTGGCGTGCAGTTGTGCCCAGGGAGTAATATGGATGGCCGAAATCATTTTTCCCAATAGCGACGAGAGCTGCTTCAATGGCGCTCTCCTGAGGCAAAGAACCTGTTGGACCATGGTGACCAGATTGTCTTGTCTCTCCTGGGAAAGAAACACCTTGCACTCCAGGGAATCCACAATAGCTCCCAGATGGGTAATTCGGTTAGTTGGCTGGAGCTGGCTCTTTTCTATATTTAAAGAGAAGCCATGCTCTTCTAAGCACTCCATGGTTAAGTGAAGGTCAATCTCCGCTTGTGAAACTGTGGACGACAGAATCAAAATGTCATCTAAATAACAGTGTAGTCAAATTGGAATGGCCCGCATGCTCGCCGCAAGGGCGGCTAGGATCTTCGTGAAGACCCGCGGAGCGGAGGACAGACCGAATGGAAGTGCCGAGTACTGATAGTGATCTGACATGTAACAGAAGCGAAGGTACTTTTGGTGGGAAGGCCGAATTGGTACGTGCAAATAGGCTTCTGTCAAATCAATAGAGACCATAAAGTCTCCCTTTCTCACACACGCCAAGATGGACTGCAGCGTGTGCATCTTGAACCTCTTATAGGCGATGTATTTGTTTAGTCGCTTGAGGTCCAAGACTGCTCTCCACCCTCCCGAGGATTTTTTGACAAGGAACAAATTGGAATAGAATCCTTGCCCCCGTTGGTCCTCCGGAACCCGTTGGATAGCATGGATATCCAACAGATGCTGGATAGCGGCTAGCATTAGAGACCGCTTTTGGGGATCAGAGGACTGGGGGCACCTCATAAAAAATCCCGGTGGGGTGGAAAGGAGGTCGAGTGCGAGTCCTGATGTAATGGTATCTCGCACCCAAATATCCGAAGTAGTCTCTACCCATCGCCCAGCAAAAAACTGCAGGTGACCCCCAATGGGAAGGACCTCAGGATCTATTTGTTGCGGCGGTAGGAGCGTCCGCCTGCACCCCGAAAAGGGCGCTTGGCCGGAGGTTCCGCCCTAGGTCTATCCTGTACCTGAGTTTGTCGTCCACCCGCCTGATATCTGCCCCTATACCTAGGAGCCCTATATGGACGTCTGGGTGGAGGAGGTGGAGGAGGAGTTGCAGATTTGGAAGGACCCCTACAGGTGCAATTTGGAAGTACCTTCCGTTTGTCCTTGGACTCGACCAAGTACGAGTCCAAGGCCCCCCAAAAAGGGACTGACCCTGAACTGGGGAAGTGGCCAGCCTCCATTTGTGTCGAGCGTCGGACTGCCAGTCACGGAGCCAGTGCATGCGGCGTGCCACAATGGATGCTCCCATGGATCTTGCCGCGAAGCGTGCACTTTGGAGTGTGGCATCCGATGTAAATTGTGCCACTGCCAATAGCTTGTTTATGTCCTGACGCGTACGCACATCAGACGATTGTTCTTGAAGGGCCTTTAGCCAGCAAATAGAGGTCCGGCAAAAAAACGACGCTGTGGCCGAAGCTCTCACCTCCCAGGCAGCTGATTGATGAGCCCGTAAGATCGCCTGCTCCGCCTGGCGTTCCTCCGGACGTAGTAGTTCCTCGCCATCACCCGGTAGAGGATTGGCTGAGTAGAGAGCCTTAATAGGCTCATCCACTGGTGGAACGGGCAGATGTTGTGCCAGGCCCTGAGCCACGTTATAGTATTTTTTGTCCAAAGAAGATGGAGCGGCTCCTGTGATAGGAACCAGCCATTGTTTGGTGACTGCTTCGATGAACAGTTTTGGAGTCGGTATAACCTCCTCTTGAGAGGTTGTTTCCTCAAAAAGAGGATCAGCTGGCTCCTCTCCAGATGATTTGGACTCCACCGGAGGCATCTTTGCCGCTGCTCTTGCTTTATGGAGAAGCGACTTAAATAAAGCCTGGTTGAAGAGGCCAGTAGTCGTGGGAGGTTCAGGGGCAAGGTCTTCATCGGCTGATAAGTCCAAATCCTGCCCCTGGTCATCTGCGTCACGCAGGAATTTAGGGGAATCCTGAAGCGCGGTGGCGTCGGTTTGTGGGAGTTGGTCCCATTCAGTGACCGGCGGGAGACGACGCAATGGTGTTTGTGAAAGAAGCTGTTCTGAAGTTGAAGGCTTAGTGGCCGAAGTTTGTTGGAGGCCTGCAGCGATGCCTTCCTTAATGGCCGCTTGAATCAGAGCCTGAACTTCAGGGTTCTGAAAAATGGCAGATGGTGTGACTTGCTGGGGAACAGGTGAAGGAATCTGCGAAATGCGAGGTTCCTCCCAGATGTCATTGTCACCCAGACAAAGGTTGGGGTTATCCAAAGATAGAGCCCCTGATGATTGTCTGGAACGTGAAGGTAAGTTATCGTTCCCTTCCCTTGGATCGGAGGAGGCTGAAGGTGGCTTCTTGACCCTCTCAGGAACTTTGTCCCGATGTCCCCCGTCCTTCTGTTGAGGATGTCGAAGGGGAGAACGATCCCTATGAGAAGTAGAGTTGAGCCTGGTTTCGGTCTCAGGCTGCTTCTCCTTGGTTGCTTTGGGCTTCTGCTTGGCCCCTTTGTCAGCCATTTGAATTGGTGTTGGCTGTAGCTGGTGGGCTCACGCACAAGGCGGTGCCAACAGCCAGCTGATTTTGAAGAAGCTTAAGGCACAACCACGGAAGCTGCAATCAATTTGAAGGTTGAAATGCAAGATAGCCTGGCGTTGCTGAGCGCTTCCGAAGCTCAGTATGAAGCCCCGCCCGTCAGCTGTGGAGCGCGAGGGCGGGTGAGCTGTCAAATGCCGGGCGAGTAAAAAGGCGTTTGCTGGATGAGCCGGCTTCTCCGGCAACGTCAGCGGCTCCAAACGGCGCCCCGCCCGTCAGCTGTTGAACGCGAGGGCGGGGTGAGCTGTCAAACGCCGGGAGCAGCCAGGAGGTGCGAAACGGCTTGGAATGGCAATTAGGTCTTCCCCGATGACGTCAGGGAATCCCCTCTCTCCGCCCCGAGTACCAGCTGAGACGCGCGAGGCGGGAGAGCCGTTAATTATAGTCTTGCTTGTAAAGCTGCTAGATGAGCTCTGCGCCTGCGCACTTGGTGCCTGCTCTCAGAATCATCAAAGTAAAGCTGTACGATGAGTTCTGGGCATGCGCAGAAGGCCTTTTCTCTCTCAGCTGTTTGTCGGGCCGCTGTCAACTTCCAAGGCAAAAAACGGCCGTTGATGCCAGAATTCTGAAGGAGCGGCCTACCAGTCCAAACAGGCTATGGTCAGCATGACGAAGAGAGAGAGGCAGTATGAGGAAGTTAATAGCTCTTTTTGGGCGCAGAAGCGCAGGAGCTGATTCGAAGGGGTAATGACAGCAGAAATCAGGTTGTCAGATGGATCAGCTTACCCCTTATAGCGGTCAGCGGCAGAGCCGCCCTGGCCGATGGTCACTCAAGCGGACAGCTTCTGTGACTTATATCTTGATGTTGAATGGCCAGGCCGCTTTAACTGTCCTCAGGTAGTTGGTGGTGAATTTCACCAGAGGTGAATAGCAGCCACCAGCCGCAGCTATGTCAGCAGATGTAGCGTAGAAGAATAATAGGTGAATTAACCTGCTAGGTTAGGAACACTAGTCCTCGACCAAGGACTGAGTCGAAAGAGGGGGTGCCCTTCGGGGTGACAGCTTTTATAGAGTCTGACTCAGTCCTCATTGGCTGATGGATTGGATCATCCCATTCTTGGAGGCTAGCTCCGCCCACTATGGAGAATGGGAGTCATCAGAACCTTATACCATCAAGCTGAAGGCCTGCCTACCAGCAAAGATGGAAAGAAAAAGAACTAAAACACATCAAGGAAGCCCTCAGAACATGTGGCTATTCCAAGTGGCTCTTCATCAAATCTCATAAAAGACCCTACAGGAGTTCCTCCATCACGGACAATGAAGAGAACAATAAAGAAAGCAATGTTGTCATTCCATACATTGCAGGAATATCAGAAAAGCTCAAGAGGATCTTCAGCCAACACAACATGACAACCATCACCTGGATGACTGAGAATCCCCATAGACATTCAGTTTAACGTATAGTTGTTAAGAGAACACCATGGTCATTAAGCGAACCCATTGTTTTCTATTGGATGTTTTTGCCAAAAATGGAAAATAAATGCTGGTTTTTGAAGAAAATGTCACAAGTTGCAGTCATGTGACCAAGGGGTACTGCAAAACAGCTGTAACTATGGATACCAAATGGACGAACTGTGTCATATGACTGTGGGGAAGGGCAGTGTTGGAACTTGATCATAAATGCTTTTTGGGGGATCCTTCCAGGAGTGGGTTCCTCCCGGTTCGGACCAGATCGCCCGAATCGTTATCGACCCGCTGGTGACTTATTTTTGGTGTCACGGATCCGGTTCTGTCTGTGCTGGTCTGTGCTCACCGCCATCTTTTTTTTTTTTTTGAATTTTCAGCCGATTTTTCTGACTTTGGATGGCTTCACAGCATTTTGTACTGTGAAAAAAGCCTGCCCGCCCGCCCCCGGGTTAATACTGACCTTTATTTCTTCGCCCGAAGCACAGATGATGAGCCCCTCAGCTGTGTTTTGGGCTGAATACACCTTCTGAGCATGCACAGAAGTGAAATTGCACGAGGGGATGCATGCAACGTCGCGACCCAAACTGGTGGTGAAGGTAAGTGAAACCCACCCCTGGATCCTTCGTAGTTTCAAAGAGTCGCTAAGCAATCAGTTGTAAGTTGAGCACTACAGGTACTTCATCAACACTTTCTGGACTAATAGAACATGGACAAAAATTTGTTTCCACAATTCCCATTTTTTGTTCAAGCCATGCCAAGCTAATTTATTTAAAATGTATATTTTGATAAGAAAAACATGATTTCCAATGAGCACTTAAATATGAATCTTTGTGCAAATGAAATGCCTTAGAAACTGTCACAGAATAGCAGCTAGGAGTTAATACAGGTAGTCCCCAATTTACAACAGTTCATGTAGTGACAGTTCAAAGTTACAACGGCACTGAAAATAGTGACTTATGACCATTTTCACACTTACAACCATTGCAGCATCCCCATGGTCACGTGCTCAAAATTCAAATGCTTGACGACTGACTCATATTTATGACAGTCCAGGGATCACGTGATCACTTTTTGTAACCTTCCAACAAGCAAAGTCAATGGGGAAGCCAGATTCACTTAACAACCGTAGTGATCCACTTAAAAACTGGGACAAGATAGGTCATAAAATGGGGCACAAATGTTTCACTTAGCAACATAAATTTTATGCTCAATTGTGGTTGTGAGTAGAGGACTATCTGTATTATGGCTCATTGACAGATGGACATTTTATCAATGCAAAAATATTTTAATGTCCTATCCAAAATTCTATTAGTTTGGCACCCAATGTGCTTATCACCCCTAGAATGACAACAATTTGTTTATGTCATAATATTTCATCTTCGACTTTCAGATTTCGATACTGTGTGATCTGTTCCATATCTTGGTCCTTTATTCTACTATCCCATGGCTTTTTCACATCAATTATCCACACTTTCCTCTTTTAAATCACAGTCAAATCTAGTATGTTATATACCAAGAATTTTTCAGTTTACATTTGGAAATCCCATAATATTTTAACTTGCTCATTCTCAATGATTTTTTTCAGGTCTGTGTTCCCACCAATTTTTTCATTACTGGCACATGTTAATTTTTACAGATGTTCCAGTTTATACTTCTGGTGAGTGTGTTATGTTGTGGTTTATAATCAGTTGGTGTGATGTTTTTCCATGAGCTGAGTATATGATCGATTGTTTCTCTGCTTCTTTGCACAGTCTGCAATTTGATGATTTTTCAGTTCTGACCTTGATTGCATTAGTTTGAATAGCTTGTTCTACAAGCTTCTGGTTTCTTTTTTTCATATTCCAGTTACAAACCATTGCCAGGTTTTATCGTTATCTACTTTCCCCTTGATTTTTTGTAGAAAACACTTTTCCTTATTTTATTATTACAGATAGTCCTGGTCCTGGACTTACAACTCTAATGGAGCCTGCCCATTATGGTTATAAGTCATAATAGTTGCAAAGCAGGTCAGCCATGTGACCCACCCAATTTTACAAGCTTTTTTATGGTGGTTGTTAAGTAAATATGACAATTGTTAAGCGGACACAGCAGTCAATTGCTTCCTGCAGGAAAATTTTGCCTAAAACTGGAAGTGAATGCAGTTTTCAGCAAAAATGTCATAAGGTGCCATAACACTGTAAAATGCAGGCTGGTTGCCAAGCACCCAAAATGTGGTTTTGTGACTACAGCGGAGGAGGGGCAGCTATCAGAACTTCGGACCTGGGTCATAAATATTTTTGGGGTGGTTTCTTGGAATCTGGTTGCTAAATTGTTGTTGTTATTATTATTAAATAACTGTGGGCTCTCTCTCTCTCTCTCTCTCTCTCTCTCTCTCTCTCTCTCTCTCTCTCTCTCACACACACACACACACACACACACACACACACACACACACACACACACAAACACACACCTTAAGGTGGGTAGCATGCCTAATATTCTTACCTTCTACTTCCCCCACAACAACCCTGTGCAGTGAGTTGGGGTTATAGTTTCAACAATAATCCATGGTCAGAGTGATATGGACAGTTTTTCCAAGCTACTAAATAGGATAGTATTTAATGGATTGTAGATTATAGTTTAAATTTAGGAAACCTGGCAGCATTTTTTTCTATTACAACTTCATTTTATTAGCAGGTTAAGTGGACTCTCTCATGGCTGGTAATAGTTCGGTATAATTGTCTCTCGAAAGCAAACTCTCTACACTGTGTATGAATTTTAATAGAATATCTGAGAACTGGTGAGTTATTTTACCTCATCCAAGCAACAGGTGTATAAATAGTTCAGCTAGAAAACCTTGACCAGTGAAGCTCAATCTTATTTAACCCACCTAGTTAATGTGAGTCAGTATTTTAGACTAGGTTTACACTCAGAATCAGCATTTCCAAACGCAGAACTTGCAATCATTTTTTGACCCAAAGTCCTTTTGAAGACCCATTCGTGCTAATCCAGATCCTTTTGCAAACATGCTTCAGCCATCAAAAGAACAGTTGATAGACAAACAACAGTGGAATAATTGAAGGAGGTTAAATAAGATAACAAGCCTTCATTAAGACATGGAAAATTTCAGTGTAAGTGGAATGAAGGAACGAAACCACTATCAAACATATTCCAGAGCCAGTTGCAAAGACACCAGTAAATTTTTATGTCCATGCCGAGTGTGTTTAGCATATTGTTCCAAAGATGACGTATAGAGAAGAAGCACAATTTTTGAACAGCAGCACAATTTCTCACTAGTTTCAGTCACAATGTATTAATCCGCTGGATATTTCCCAGGACAATATTATCTCTCGTGTGCAGGCTATATACCTCATAGAGTGAGGGAGGAGGTGGGTAGAAACAGGAGGAGATGAGTACTTGAGGATGTATTTGAAAATAATTTTAAAAAAAAGATATAGGTAAATGTTTCTGTTTATGGTATAACTTCCTTTTCATTGAAGAAATATTAGTTATATTTTGTGGGCGAACTCTTAATCTACTTTGAAATATCACTCCGGTTAAATATCTTGTATCAATAAAGAAGATTTCCTTATAGGGGAGGCAGAAAGTGATGGCCTTTCTCTTTGCTCAGAGGGACATGTCACATTTTAAAAGCTTGCCATAGTTTTTCTCTCATGGATGTTCAAGGGCTTATCTACCACTGCATTAAAAGTCCATGAAAAATGCTTCCTGATCTCTGCCGTGTTGCTGCAGACAACTGCCCTTTAACCCACAAGGTTACAACTCCAGCTTGTTCTTCCTGGTACAGACAGCTTGCAGTGATAAATGCTCCATTTAAACATAGTAAAATAAATTCTTTATTCAATCAAGTCTAAAACATTGAAAAAGAACACTTGATTTTCAATAAATCTAAATCTAAATCCCTTCTTTACCATCTAATAGAAGGAAATGTAAAAAGTAAAGGAACATGGTTTTAAAATTTACACTGGAGGCAGCTGGACAGAACTGACCTTGGACATTGAAATAATGGACATTTTGCAGCCCTGCAATGCTGCTTTAGATTTTAATCTTTTGAGGAGTCAGTATGGTTCTCTTCCACAGCTATAGCCATGTTATTTTTATTTTTATCATGGTGGGATATGGTTTAGAGCAGTGATGGCGAACATTTTTAGGTTTGCGTGCCAAAAAGGGGGGGGGGGTGCGCACGCTAGCGCGCGCTCGCATACCCACACCCATTCCCTCCCCCCCATGCATGCGCACAACACCCCCCCATGCTGCCCCCTGCGCATGCGCACCCCCCCTGCGCAAAGGCCTTACCGGAGCCTGGGACGGTAAGAAACGACGAAACTGGGAAACCGGAAGTTCAGAAAAATGCACTTCCGGTTTGTCCGTTTCGTCGTTTTTTGCATTCCGCGGCTTCAGGGAGCTTCCCTGAACCCTCCGGAGTGCAAAAAACAGCTCACCGGCAAACCGGAAATGCGTTTTTTCCGCACTTCCGGTTTGTCCGTTTTGTAGTTTTTTGCATTCTGGGGCTTCAGGGAGCTTCCCTGAACCCTCCGGAGTGCAAAAAACAGCTCACCGGCAAACCGGAAGTGCGTTTTTCCGCACTTCCGGTTTGCCGGTGGGCAACGCTCGCGTGCCCTCCGCTATGGCTCCGCGTGCTACCTGTGGCACGCGTGCCATAGGTTCGCCACCACAGGTTTAGACTTTTCATAGAAGAGGTAATAATAATCCAGAATATATTTTATAAATAATTATCAGTGCTAGAAAGGATTGTGGTTTGAGCTCTTTTTATATGCAAGTGCCTTTCCCTGGTATGATGATGTTTCCTGGTTGGGTAATGAAATATCTGCAAGAAAACTAACCAAGCTCAGAGGGCACCAAGGGTCCCACAGCTTGACCCTGAGCTACAAATATTCTCTTCTATTGAGTTTTTCCTAAAAGTTCTTCTTGTTAACAATCCTTCCTGTTTCACTGCTTCTGCCCTACATTTGTTTTATTTCTCCTTCCCTATTCTGTCATTTATTTATTTAATAAATCTCTATGCCGCCTGTCTCACTATCCAAAAGAAGGAATCAGAGAACTTTATTGTCTCTCCTAAGAAGGGGGAAAGAACAGCAAACTTCTGAATTCATTCAGATATAACTAAGTCTATTATTACCGAATGATAATACAATATGACTAAACAATGTAATCACGTTATTTACACTTTATCAAATCTGCTTGGCCAAAAAAAATAAACAAAAGCTAAGCACACATGGTTATTTCATTTGTTTTTTTTTTATTTTTCTTGATTACAGAGGAGAAGGCAGCCTGTGAAGTACCAGAAATAGGAGATAAGGAAATTGTGGAATATAGATAGCATAAATCTATGCTCTATCATAGCAAATCTTTATGATCATTCCTCTCAAAAAATTAAGCTTATGAATTCTGCAAAAGAGTTCAAAGGAGAAATAACACAAATACCCTGTCCCTGCCATTTCGCATAGTGTATTTGTCTTTCTTTTATTGCTTTACTTATAGTAAAGTAACATGGAACAATCTTCTTTTTCTGCTATGAAAAGAACACAGACTTTAAATTTTAAAAGCTGTGCAAGACATGCTACATCAAAGTAAACCAAAAGGACATCAAAAGGATATGTAGGATAGAAGTGTACAAAACATTTCATTATGTAGCATTGAGCTATGCCATGCCAAGTGATGCAGACAATCTGACTTTTAACTGCCTTTTAAATTTATGGTCTTTATTTATTATTTTAACAGAGTTGTCTCAATGAGATGGGTGGCATAGAAGTTAGGCAAACAAACAAACAGCTAAAAACAGCTAAAAACAACAACAACCTAAGGCTGTTCTGATTGTTCTGGTAGCATTTACACTTTTAAACTTCATAAAATCAGTGATAGATCAAATCTTCCCATCTGAATTGGGATGAGCTATGTTTTTCTCAACCCTCTTGAAGATTTAAAAAAAAACGTTAATAACCTTCAAGCTTTTATTAGAAGCTCTGCAAAGCATAGAAAGCCGAACCAAGATTCTTTTCCCTTGATTTTACACAGAGTTCAGGACATTCTGCAGTCATTATTCTAACAATATTACAGTTCTATGGTAGATGAAAGATCTCTGGCTAAAACCAAAGAAAGAGGAATCCAACAGATTCAATGCTTTAGATCCCTATTATAAGAGATATGGGGAAATGACCTCTCTGTCACTATGACTGTTCTTCATATCATCAAATGAATCACCTCCCCAATTTCCTGTGGACTTTCTATTTACTGAAGGGCCAAAGTTGAAAGAAAGTTAATTTGTTAGGTTAGAGGGTTAGGGAACAAATGTAAGACTAGTCAAAATGTATTCAACTGGATTAGCAAAAGGAGACATACTGTTGCCAGTAGATAAGACATCCAATCCAATTCTACAGAAATGTTGTTATTTTTCTGATAGTTTATTTATTTAGTTAACCCTTTACAATACAGGTCATCCTCAACTTACAACTGGTCGCTTAGTGACTGTTCAAATTTACAATGGTCTCTAAAAAAGCTATTTATGATCTGGTTCTAAAGTTCTGGCATCTGTCCCTCCACAATCACATGACTACATTTTGCAACTAACCTGCATTTATGACTGTTTACAGCAGGGGTGGGTTCTGGGTCCTTTTGCTACCGGTTCGCTCAGGGTTGCGCTGTGTGCGTGCGTGCGCTTCATGCACGTGCCCGCAGCAATCAAAAAATAGCTTCTGCGAATACACAGAAGCAAAATCCAAGATGGCGGCGCCCACGGAGACACCGACAGAACCGGCTCCATGATGTCATCGCCGAGTTACTAACAGTTCTAAAGAACCGGTTAGTACCTGTAGGAGCCCATCTCTGGTTTACAGCATGATTATGATATTTTTGAAGGAAACTGACATTTACTTCTGGTCTGGCAAAATCCATCCCATAGCAAGTAATGTGTTTGTTTAACAGCCACTGCAAAAAAGATAGCAAGATCAGATTGTCATATGGTTGTGGGCTCAGTTATGGTTGTAACTCAAGACTGCAATTAGGAATACATAACAATCCAACCAAGATAAAACTATGGTTCCTGTTTTTGAAATCACATTACTTTAACTTGATCTGTGATTTTTTTTTCTAATGTAACAATTAAAAATATTTTAAATAATACAGCTGAGTTGTGGATTAGTAAAGTTTTCCAGTGTTGCACAGTTATTATTTTGCTTGCTATAATTAGACAGAATTGTTCTGAATAGGCTTCACCTCTTTTGAAATCAGTTTCATTTTTTAAAATCAATTTTTATTAAAAAAAATTGTCGCCCCAAAACATACATATTTTATAAGCATTCTTACATATCTTTTCATATACATAATCCATTTTACATCATATCTCTGTTTTCGATTTTGAAATCAGTTTCAAATAAGTGAAAAATCAGTTTCACCATTTGGAGACATCACTCCTGTATACGGTGGCTTTACAGAAAAATATTGCAATTGAGCAGTAGGAAAGTCTACATGGACATTATATCTGGATATTGGGCTAATCAATTTACAAGGCTAATCATAATAGCTAAAAGGAGGAGTAGCAATTTCTTTTACTGGATCTGAATCTGATTAACCTTTGGGGTCAATTAAAGAACTTTTGGTTGAACATGCTATTATGCTGTTTATTTGTTGTAATGATTATTTTGGTGACAATTTGTCATTTTAACCTTGGATGGTATCCTTGTTTTGCTTTGCTGTATTAAATTTGGGTTGTGTTTAATAAAAAGTTGCATAAGATTTTTACAAATAAAGAGATAATAAACATTGTGATAACAGCCACTGTTTACATGTATATCTCTATTTTTTTCTTGAAACGACTCAAGGAAGGGAATATGATTAACCTTCCCTCTATCTGATTTTCACAGTGATTCTGAAATACTGTATGTTGATCTGAAAGCTAATCAGGAAGTTAATTTTAGGTCTCAGTGGGGATTTGATTCTGTGTTTCCATTTCCCTTATCCTTTTACCACTACATTACACTGAATTTGATCTAAATGTAGTTCATAAAATCATCTCCCACAATATCCTACTTGTTAATGAATACTTCAGCTTCAACCGCAACAACACACGTGCACACAATAGATTCAAACTCAATGTAAACCGCTTGAAACTCGACTGCAGAAAATAAAACTTCAGCAAAAGAGTGATCAATGCCTGGAATTCACTACTTGACTCTGTGGTTTCTTCCCCAAATCCCAAAAACTTTAACCTTAGACTGTCTACAGTAGACCTCTCCCCATTCCTAAGAGGTCTGTAAGGGGTGTGCATAAGTGCACCATCGTGCCTACCATCCCTGTCCTACTGTCCTATTGTCCAAATTTACCTATACCTATTTTGCTTTTATTTATACCATACCTGTTATTTGTACACATTTTGACAAATAAATAAATAAATAAAAAATAAAATAAAATAAATTCAAATAGATCCATCTTAGCCAAAGAAGGCACATATTCCTCCATTATGAAAGCAATTACTATATATATAGTTATGGGTCAGATGCAATAGCAATAGCAATAGCACTTAGACTTCTATACCGTTTCATAGTGCTTTACAGCCCTCTCTAAGCGGTTTACAGAGTTCAGCATATTTTCCCCAACAATCTGGGTCCTCATTTTACCCACCTCGGAAGGATGGAAGGCTGAGTCAACCTTGAGCCGGTGAGATTTGAACAGCTAAACTGCTGAACTGCAGTGCTGCACTTTAACCACTGCACCACCTCGGCTCTTTTAATGGATTATATGCATGCTATAATCCAAGCACCTTTCGGTTAATAATATGTTTCACTATGATCTTTCATTACTTATATTTTAAACAATTCTGTTTAGTTCCAAAAATGACTTCTTTCCCCCCAGTGATTTTGTACTGGGAGAGCTGCATTTTTAATCCCAGTATCAAATGATGCTCAGCTCAGCAAAACCGTCTAATTTTGCTCCTATCACATGACTCAGGCTAGTCAACTATTGGTAGCTGGGCTGCTCCAGTGTGATTTATGATAGTTCTTACAATTTGCTGCAGGCAGAAATCTTAATTAGGGACTTTCCTGAAGAGTGACCTTCAGTGACAGCACCACTGAACTGGGGTAAAAATAGACAAAAGACTTAAAACTATGAGAGAAGCTCTGCTAAACGCAATCCCCAGTTGTTATTTGCTGTCATTACCAAATGACTTTCCTGATTGTTTGCTAGGGAATAGATGCATCCAGTTTTTGCAAGCCATCTGGCACTGATTTTCGCCTCAAATTGGCCATTTGCCTACCCCCCACCCCCAGTCTCCTCCCTTCTCTCTATGGGTTGGACAAAGGCAGACAAAGGCAGTAGGGAAGGCTTCATTTTGGCAGCTGTTTCTGTGCCGCTTGACCCTTTGAAGACTTTTCAGCAGGAGCTTAATGCAAAATGCTTGGGAACTCTGAACGTTTGGTATTTTTATATTGCTTAAATCAGCACTGCAAAATCAACAGCACCAACACACAAACATACACAGCCTACTATCTTATTTTTTTCAGCTGAGCGCTCTTTGGTGGTGAACCAAAGGGTGACATACATTCTGGGATAAGGAAATCTGATTTCAGACGCCACTGAGTTTGATAAGCCACTTCAATTTTGAAGATGAAAGAAAAAAAACTTTGAAAATAACTTTGCAGAAGTTTCCAGCAGGCTTTTTCTTTTCTTATGCCCTTTCTCCACACCAATTCCTCGTAAATGCTCCCATCCTACTGCTTTGCCTTTTCATGGAAGGAGAGAAACCTAAATAACTCTAGCAGATCAGACAAAGCTCCCATCCTCTTCGAACTCTTTCATCTACTTTTTCAGGATAAAGAAGATTTAGGTTTTAAAGCCCAACTTTCATGTTTTTTTAGAAAAAGAAAAAGAAAACAACATTTGCTACCTGTTTGTAGCAGCCTTTTATCTTCCAAATCAATAGGAGCCCACTGCTAATCTAGATTATATTAATATTTGGTATTATCACATTGGCCAGGATCCGTCACCTTTCCCATCATAGTTGTGCACAAATTATAAATTTTACACAATGCCCTGTGCAATTATTTCTTATCAATAGTCAGGTTTCATTCCATAAGCTGAGCAGTGTGGAAAAGAAACAATGGACTCACATCCACCAATTTCTATTTTGAACTCTGTTCCACCAAACACTGAGATTTAAAAAGCTCATGGTTCATATCCCATTTCTCATAGCAAGTTTTAAGAGTTAGGAGAGTTATGAACACAATAACCACATGAAAATCTTCACCCCACCCATATACAGATACAACCAAATCTATCACCTCATAATGAATAACTATTAGATAGCCCTTGATTTATAGAATTTCATTTAATGACCATTCAAAGCTACAACAGCACTGAAAAAGTGAATTATGACCATTTTTCACATTATGATGGTTGCAGTGGTGGGTTTCAAATTATTTTACTACCGGTTCTGTGTGTGTGGCTTAGTGAGCGTGGCAGGGGAAGGATACTGTAAAACCTCTATTCCCTCCCCACTCCAGGGGAAGGTTACTGAAAAAACTCCATTTCCTCCTGATCAGCTGGGAGTTGGGAGGCAGACAATAGATGGGGGCAGGGCCAGTCAGAGGTGGTATTTACCAGTTCTCCGAACTACTCAAAATTTCTGCTACTGGTTCTCCAGAACTGGTCAGAACCTGCTAAAATCCACCTCTGGATGGTTGTGATCAAAATTCGGATGCTTGGCAACTGGGTCATATATATGGTTATGGTGCCCCGGGGTCATGACATCACCTTTTGTGATTTTCTGTCCAAAATAATCACAAAATCGCCATTTGTGATTTTCTGACAAAAATCACATTTTCTGATGGGGAAATCAGATTCAGGTAATAACCATGTTACTAACTTAACAACTGCAATGATTCACTTAACAACTGTGGCAAGAAAGATGGTAAAATGGGGCAAACTCCCTTAACTGTCTTGTTTAGCAATAGAAATTTTGAGCTTGACTGTGGTCAAGAACTATCTGTATATAATCGTATTATTCATGCACACCTTTCTACTATGATCTTGAAGAATTTTCTCTCATTCAACATGTTCCATCTACAGAAATTCCACTCTTATCCTCAGTACCAGTATAACTGGTACTCAGTACCTTAGTACCAGTATAACCGGTACTAAGAAGAACTAGTTGTGATGGGCCTACAGCTTTTTCACAGCCAATAAAAAATGTACCTATGGAACTAGATAGTTCATCAGAGGATTTGCACTACACTAAAGTTATAGGAATCTGAAACCATGGTCTACACAGAATCATTTTGATGAGTTTAGCTTTGTAACTATTTCACTTTAATCAGAGATCCTCTTACACAAACTTTTCCTGAAATACTTTTGTATTAGTGAATGCTAATCACATGGCTGTCTTGTTTTTACTATTTGTAGATAGGAGGAGCTCTACAATGGCCTCTCTCTATTGATAAAATCTCTTTTGAGATTTGTACATTTGTAATCTTTTGAGATTTGTACATTTGTAATCTTTTTTCAAGTGCAAATGTTGAAAATTATGTAGTTCTCAGTTGGTGACATACCAGGAGATTCTGACAGCAACAGGCCTTATCACTTGTGAATTAACACAACACCCCCCACTCCCAAATGTCACCCAAAGGATAGAAAAGAACCTGGTCCATCCCCTGCAATGTTACTGGAAACCTATACATCTAACAAGGCAGAAAAACAGATGAGGATCAATTCTTATCTCCCCAGTGGCAAAAGCAATTAAAAATTTGAGTAATGGATCCATGGTCCTATTTCAGCAAGTGTCAGGGCAGTCATCAGACGCCCAGGAAATTGGCTATTTTGGATTAAGAGACAATGAATATTCCAGTAAAATAAGGAATTTTAACATTTATTATCAAACAGAGTTTAAAAAGTAACAAAGAAAGTATACCTACAAGCAAGATAATGTTACCCAAATATCTTATAAGCTGCTAGGAGCTTCTTAACAATAATAGCAGAGATACCTCAAGAATGGTCAAATTCCAAGTACCCAGCACTAGGTTCTATACACAAGTTCCCAACAAACAACAACAGCACCAACGTTTTTATTACGACCAGATACTATGACTTCATAGCTCTGCTTTGGTCAGGAGATTGCAAGACCTGATTTTGACTGGGTGACACATGGCTCTGGGATGGGAATTAAAAGATGAGATTTTCACAGTGGGGAAAACTTTGAAGCTGTGCGAAGATTCCCCCCTTCAATAAACAAGGGTGAAAAACAAGTAGATTAGTTCAGGATGAGCCCTAAACATCTAGACTTTTCTTAATATGAAGGAGAAATAAAGAGAATAAGGAGCAATAGACAGTGGTGAAATCCAATTTTTTACTACTGGTTCTGTGGGCGTGGCTTGGTGGGCATGGTGTGGCTTGGTGGGCATGGCAGGGGAAGGACACTGCAAAATCTCCATTCCCACCCCATTCCAGGGGAAGGATACTGCAAAATCCCCATTCCCTCCCCACTCCTGAGGGAAGGATATTGCAAAATCTCCATTCCCACCCCACTCTGGGGCCAGCCAGAGGTGGTATTTGCCGGTTCACCGAACTACTTAAAATTTCTGCTATTGGTTCTTTGAACTACTCAAAATTTCTGCTACCGGTTCTCCAGAACCTGTCAGAACCTGCTGGATTTCACCCCTGGATAGAGTCTTGGACTTTAAGAGAGCTAATTTCAATAACTTAGAGAGAGCTTGGGAAGGATTCCATGGATGAGAATCCTCAAGGGGAAAACAATAAAAAAGCTTGGGAAATTTTGAAAAATGAGATTCTAAAAGTCCAGTCTAGCACAATACCAATGAAGAAGAAAAATGACAGCTCTCAAAAGAAACCAGCATGGCTGCATAAAGAACTGTCTGACAAATTGAAAGACAAAAAGGACAAGTATAAAAAGTGGAAAGAGGGACAAATAACTAAGGCAGAATATCAACAAATAGCCTGAGCCTGTAAAAGATGAAGTAAGGAAAGCTAAGGCTCACAATGAACAAAGGCTTGCCACAAAAGTAAAAAATTACAAAAAAACCTTCTTCCAACATATTAAGAACAAGAAAAAAGTCAAGGAAACAATTGGTCCATTGCTGGGAGAAAATGGCAAGAAGGTGACAAGCAACAGGGAGAAAGCAGAACTACTTAACTCATTTTTTGCATTTGTCTTTACACAAAGGGAAAAAACAGTCCAACCTATCAAAAACAGCACCACAAAAAAACAGAGTAGGAACACAAGTTAAAATAAGGAAGAAAATGGTAAGTGAACACCTGTCTACTCTAGATGAGTTCAAATCACCAGGACCAGATGGATTACACCCCAAGATTCTGAAGGAACTGGCAGACAAGATCTCAGAACTACTGAACTATATCTTTTGAAGATCCTGGAGCATCAGGGAACTGCCAGAGGATTTGAAAAGAGCTGATGTAGTTCCCATCTTCAAAAAAGGGGAAAAAATAGATCCAGAAAACTACAGACTATCAGCCTGACTTTAATACCAGGGAAGATTCTGGAAAAGATAATCAAGCAACAAATCAGCAAACACCTAGAAGCAAACAAAGTAATAACCAAAAGCCAACATGGGTTTGTCAAAAACAGATCATGCCAGACTAATCTTATTGCATTCTTTGACAAAGTGACAAAATTAGTGGACCAGAGGAATGCTGTCGATATAATTTACTTAAACTTCAGTAAGGCATTTGATAAAGTAGACCATAACCTACTACTAGATAAAGTAGAAAAATGTGGATTACAAAGCATTACCACCAGATAGATTCGTAACTGGCTGACCAACCTCACTCAACATGTAGTTCTCAATGGAATCACATCTATATGGAGGGAAGTATGCAGTGGAGTACCCCAAGGCTCTGTTTTAGACCCAGTACTCTTCAACATATTCATCAATGACTTTGACGAGGGGATTCGATGGGGAACTCATCAAATTTGCAGATGACACCAAGCTGGCAGGAATAGCCAACACTCCAGAAGGTAGGCTTAAGATACAGAAGGACTTGACAGACTTGAACATTGGGCGCTATCTAACAAAATGAAATTCAATGGTGAAAAAAGCAAGTTTCTACATTTAGGCAAGAAAAACAAAATGCACAGGTACAGTATATGTGGTACCTTGCTCAACAGTAGTAACTGTTAGAGGGATCTTGGAGTCCTAGTGGACAACCATTTAAATATGAGCCAGCAGTGTGCAGCAGCTGCCAAAAAAGCCAACACAGTTCTAGGCTGCAAAAACAGAGGGATCGAATCGAGATCACGTGACGTGTTAATACCACTTTATAATGCCTTGGTAAGGCCACACTTGGAATACTCCATTCAGTTTTGGTCGCCATGATGTAAAAAAGATGTTGAGACTCTAGAAAGAGTGCAGAGAAGAGCAACAAAGATGATTAGGGGACTGGAGGCTAAAACATGTGAAGAACGGTTGCAGGAACTGGATATGTCTAGTTTAATGAAAAGAAGGATCAGGGGAGACATGATAGCAGTGTTCCAATATCTCAGGGGTTGCCACAAAGAAGAGGGAGTCAAACTATTCTCCAAAGCACCTGAAGGTAGAACAAGAAGTTCTAATATCTCAGGGGTTGCCACAAAGAAGAGGGAGTCAAACTATTCTCCAAAGCACCTGAAGGTAGAACAAGAAGTTCCAATATCTCAGGGGTTGCCACAAAGAAGAGGGAGTCAAACTATTCTCCAAAGCACCTGAAGGTAGAACAAGAAGCAATGGATGGAAACTAAACAAGGAGAGAAGCAACTTAGAACTAAGGAGAAATTTCCTAACAGTTAGAACAATTAATCCGTGGAACAGCTTGCCTCCAGAAGTTGTGAATGCTCCAACACTGGAAGTTTTTAAGAAGATGTTGGATAACCATTTGTCTGAAGTGGTGTAGGGTTTCCTGCCTAAGCAGGGGATCAGACTAGAAGACCTCCAATGTCCCTTCCAACTCTGTTATTCTAATTCTAATTCTTAAAAAAATATCACGAAACTCCTTGAAATAACAATGGTCTTCTCACTTGCCATTTCAAATTGCAGGATTCTTTGCATCTCCATAGATTGTAATAACGTTGGATCCAGCCATAAGACAGGTCAACTCTTCAACTCTCCAAAGACTCTGTCCAAATCACCCCCAGAGCAAGATCCGAATGTCCAAATTGTCTCTGTCCAAATCACCCCCCCATAACTATATCAATAAAGTTATGTAGTTCTCATCCCAATTTACAAATTTTCAAATTACAGTGGTTTTACCTGCAGTAAAAAGCAATCCAGTGAGAATCCCAGAGATGCTTTTTCAAGAGGCAACTGAGCTTTCTGTTTTTTCTTTGAAGATGTTTTGCTTCTCATCCAAGAACCTTCTTCAGCTCTGACTGGATGGTGAGGAAGAGAAGAAGCTGAAGAAGTCCAGTCAGAGCTGAAGAAGTTTCTTGGATGAGAAGCGAAAGTTCTCCAAAGAAAAACAATAAAGTCCAGTTGCCTCTTGAAAAAGCACCTTTGGGACAACATGACCTGGATCAGAGGTGGGTTCCACTTACCTTCACCCCGGTTCGCATTGTGACATTTCGCGCGTGAGCGCTTGCTCCGCTCATGTCCCGTCATGCAATTTGGCTTCCGCGCATGCTCAAAAGCAGGAATAAGCCTGAAACACAGCTGAGGAGTTGATCAGCTGTGCTTCGGGTGAAGAAATAAAGGTCAGTGTTAACCCACGGGCGGGTGGGAGGGCCCTTTTTCAAGCAGCGGAAGGGGAAAAATTTGCAACCCCCCCAAAAAAGATAGCGGCATGCACGGACCAGCGCCAACAGTGACGTCACCAGTGGGTCTCTACCAGTTCGGGCGATCTGGTCCGAACCGGGAGGAGCCCACCCCTGACCTGGATGACTGAGAATCTCCATAGACAATCCAGGGGGGAACAACTGAACACATTCTCTATTAAGGAAAGAAAAGAAGTCCTTGCGGATTTTACTATAGGGGTGGCACTCCTCTCTGTTTCAAGGCCATTGAACTAGCACTGTCCGAAGACACAGTAATGTGGCCAGCATGATGTCATAGAGTGCTGTTACCTTTCCACTGAAGTGGTACCTATTTCTCTATTTCTCATAGAGAAAAGCATAGCAATTCTCTATGCTTTAAAACTGCTAGGTGGGCAGCAGGTAGGTAAAGATTGATACTCATCCCCCCATCACATGATGTTTGGGTCTCAAACCCTGGCTGTTGGCTTTCTAGCCAAGAAGCCTAGTGTCTTACCACTGTGCCATTGTGCTGCCCACTAAGTGTGGATACCAGTTTAAAATTATAAGTTAATACTTACACTGCTGTATCCTTATCACAGTAGATGCCATTTGCCTATCACAGGGGTGTCAAAGTGGCACGTCCACCCCTGTCATAGGGTCAGGCTGGATGCCGGATGTGTCACAGGCTGGATACATCACAAGCAGGCACGTCCACCCCAGTTCCGTAAAGGGGAAAAATGACACAAAACGGCCAGCGGTGGGTTGCTCACGGTTCAGACCGGTTCTTAGAACTGGTAGCAGCAGCGGCGGGAGGCTCCGCCCACCTGCCCGGGACACTTCTGCGCATGTAACAAAAATATTTACAACCCACCACTGAAAACAGCACACGACATCAATGTGACGCAGCGAGTTTAACACCAGTGGCCTATGACCTATTAACCTATCCTTTAAAGTCTGAAAAAAAGAAAGGGAAAAGGCATATTTTTTACATCTTTCAAGCATTTTCTGGATTTAATCCATCGTTTCTGACATATTTTTTCTTTCACAATAATCATACATGAATCCCTGGCTCAGTCACCGCTGCTTTTACTTATTAACCTTGGATAAGAACAGTTTGCAAATATCTTTTCGCCTGTTTGATTTTGAAATAAAACAAGAGTATTTCATTTTTCTTTTTTGCATATTCATAATTATACCCATATATTTCAACCTGGTTAAAGTAGCAGCATATATTCTGTTGATAAACTCATAACAATAAAAAAAATCAGCATCAAACTCAGCTCATTCCTGTTTTAAAATATTTTCACGAGCCAAGGATAAAATCAACCTAGAGCAGCACAAATACATAATAATTTATAAATGCAATATAAAAACCCCGGATTTTAAAAGCATATTTAAAAAACCTCCTATATCCTATAAGGATATTGTTATTAGTATACCTCTGTTGCATTCCCAACCATCAATGGCTGAATTGTAAGTGGAAGGTAACCTTTTGTTCTTATATTTTCTCCTTATCTGCAGTCTCTTAACAGCCCTCCTGGGGACAATAACCTATGAAATAGATTAAAAGCCTGTTAAAAGCTATTTTCAGCTTGGCAGATCACCAAACCTTGATCTAGCCTTAAGCTCTGTTTCCTGGCTTACTTTAGCCTGATGACAATAATGTGCCATAATGAGGATAGTTAGGAAACTGTACCAACAAAATACATTTAGATCAGTAAGTTAAGTTATCCTGTCTAAAGGTAAAAAATAGGACACACAACAAAACTGCCCTAATTATTTCTACTATTAAAACACAAAAGTGAAATATATAGCAAATCTTTCTAGTCTATTCAGTTTCTTTTCTCTGAACCACACTGTCTTTTCTATTCTCTCCGCTCCAGCTTTGTGGCTTTGCTGCATATTTACTTTTTACTGAACTGCATAATAGTATAGTATAGCTCTCACTCAGAGGTGGTATATCACTTACTTTCCCTACAGGTTCACAAATGTGAGTGCTCGCCCTGTCTGCACATGCGCGCAACCTTCCGTGCATGTGCTTTGTTCACACACGTGGCTTGCATGCATGTGCGCGGCTTCAAAACATGCAGAAATAAGACAGCATAGAGCCAGGGCAGGTGGGCAGGCCCATTTGCAAGTCACCGCTACTGGTTCGTCCGAACCGGTCTGAACCAGTAGAATACAACCTCTGCTCTCACTTAACTATTGCCCTGTTTAGTGACTGTTCAGAGTTATGATATAAGGCATATGGCATATAAGAACACTAAAATAAATAAATAAAATGATGGTGCAAAAAACCAACAACTTTACGGTTGATACTTGCACTTACAACCATCACTGAGTCTCATGGTCATGTGATGACCACAGGATTGTTTCACACAGGCCTCTGACAATCAGAGCAGGGGTGGGTTCCTCCCGGTTTGGACCGGATCACCTGAACTGGTAGCGACCCGCTGGTGACGTCACTGTCGGTGCCGGTCCGTATGCGTCGCCATCTTTTTTGGGGATTTTGTGCGAATTTTTCCCCTTCCGCGGCTTGAAAAAGAACCCTCCCGCCTGCACGCGGGTGAATTCTGACCTTTATTTCTTCACCCAAAGCACAACTGATGAGCTCCTCAGCTGTGCTTCGGGCTCATATCCTCAGAGGAAGAGGATATCTTGGCTGCCTTGAGCTATTGGTACAGGAATATAAATAAATAAAATAAATAAAAAGTCAATGGAGAACCCAGCAGTATAATTGCAAGTCCTGGTGATCTGGTATCTCGCTGAGTCAGTCTTAATTGTGGTTCTTGAGTGCTTGTACTACAATGGGAAGAAGGAATGACCTTGAAGAATTGAAAGGAAGAGCTGCTACTAACACAATAGTCAAATAAGAGAAACTTGAATCCTGGGCAGAACTCAAATCTAAGAAAACATCTCAGATGAGACTACCCAGTTCTCATTCAAAAGAGAGAATCAAAAACACCAAAACATCTCTTTGCCAACAATAAACCCAGATAAACAGGGGTTAACACCAGGATTAATACCACACCAACAATCAAGCAGTAAACAATAACCCAGTCAAGGAACTACCACTTCAGACAAACAATCAAACAATTAACAACAGCCTAATCAAGGACCCACCAAGAACACTTTACCAACCCAGACAGGACAAGCCACATATATAAACAGCCACGCTCCCTTCTAGCAACTGATGATGTTACCTAGTCAGGTAATGAAACATCTGCAAGAAAACAACCCAGATCAGAAAGCACCAAGGAATCCATACAAAATTCACAGGTATTTAAGACTTTTTCCATTTTTTATCTTTTTGAAAATTTATCTGAGTTTGCATTACCATCATTTTCCAAGTGGTCCGAATTGTGAGGATGGAAATTTTTTTGAATTACTGAGTGAGGCTAAACACTTCTCTTTTTAATAAATCTCTCAATCCAAGAACTATCTTAAAGGAACCCCAAGGTGACTTTAAATATTGTCTGCACGCCCTATTGGATTTGGAGCTGTTTACATCAAAGTGATGTGTTTGAGGATAACTTTTAAAAACTGGGTCTTAATAATCAGCTTTTTGCCAACATAAACAAAGAGTTTGTGCGGTAAGCCACAATATGTTTGCACAAGCAGAGCTGCATTTAAAAACCAGCTTCAGGTGCTAAGCAGAATTTGGACTTTTTAAGTTGTCTATTCCATCAGGAAAGCAAATGCCTTCTAACTAGACCATTTTATCTATTTCTTCAAAATGTGTGGAAGTGTTTACTCTAGTGGCATCTACTTTTAAAATCAGGCATGGATTGATTACTGTTATTGATCTATATCTCTCAGCCTCCCTTTCTGCTTGTATTGAGGTGCCTTAATAAAAATTGTTTTGTTCAGCTGCTCTGAAGTCACTCTGGAGTCTAATTATGAAGTTGGTGAAATCTAAGGGATAATATGCTGGATTTAAATCTGATGACCACTTCAAAACCTCATCCAAGCCCATTATATTGCCTTGGGAAAACTACCACTTACTTCTCTTTTTCTAGCAAAATTGCTCTAGGGATATAGTGCTACACTGAGGCTCTTTAAGAGAGGGGAGAGATACAGATGTGATGATACTTGAAGGATTAATATGGGGGGTATCACGTAGTGAATATTGTCAGTTGTATGTCTATGCAGGGTGATGCACTCCTATCCTAATATTATGGTACATTCCATTACAAGCAGGACACGTTATGTGATCTTCTGCGCATGTGTGAATTCCTGATTCTCCATTATTCTCTTGTGGTTTGGCTCCATCCTGCTGCGGTCGCATTTAATTAGCAAGAATGTAACTATTCAGAATTTATTGTTTTTGTACCGAAATAAATATTTTCTATTAGACTTTTAACTTCGGCTTTATTTCTAAATGTCTGCGTTCCGAGAGAAAGATCAACATCGCCTCTATGGAGATTTATTCTCCTTAACGGGGTGGTGGTGGTGGTGGTAGAGGAGGCAAAGTTAGTATCTTCAATAACTACAATTGAAAACATTTGTAGTTTGCATATAAGTAGTCCTTAACTTATAACCATTCATTTAGTGACCATTCGAAGTCACAATGGCACTGAACAAAGTCACTTATCACCGTTTTCTACACTTATGTCCATTGCAGAATCCCCATGGTCACATGATCAAAATTTGGACAGTTGACCAACCAGCTTATATTTATGACAGTTGCAGTGTCCTGGGGCCATGCAATCTCCTTTTGTGAACTTCTGACAAGCAAAGTTAATGGAGAAGCCACATTCACTTAACAACTGTGTTACTAACATCAACGGCTGTGATTCTCTTAACAACTGTGGTAAGAAAGGTTGTAAAATGGGGCAAAGTTCACTTAACAACTGTCTTGCTTAGCAATAGAAACTTGGGCTTAATTATGGTTATAAGTCAAGGACTACCTGTACTTAACATTTACATTTAATAATTTATGAGTGCAGAGCTTAAAAGATGATATAGATAGTCCTCGACTTACGACTGTAATGGAGTATGGAATTTTCATTGTAAATCATGATAAGTTGAGTCTGTAAGTGCAACTAAACCTGAGTTTATGACTGTTTTGCAAGTATTGTTAAGCAAATGTTGCAGTCTTGAAGCAAATCAATGTATTGCTAGGAGTGTTGTTTTGCCAGAAACCAGCAAAAAAATGTCATAAATCTGACCATGAAATGCTGAACCGACTGTAAAGGTGAGTCAGTTGCCAAATGCCCACAATGTAATCATGTGAATATGGTTGTGTGCAACTGTCAGAAATCCACAACTAGGTCGTAAGTAGCTTTGGAGGAGGGATTCCATCGTAATTTTCAATAATTGCTGAGCAACTGGTTATAAGTTGAGGACAGCCTAAATGTCCACACAACAAGGCCCATGTGATATTGAAACAAATGGGCACAGGTAGATTAACTGATAATCACACAACACAGAATGTACAAATGTTCTTTCAGACAAATGATCTTTTCCATCAGCCTTTTCCAACCAGGATATCTTCCAGTTGCATAAATTTCAAATTCCAGAATTCTGCTAGCCATCCTGTTGCTAAAAACTCTGAGAATTGAATTATAGAAACATTGGGGAAATGTCTGGCTTGGGGAAGAGATTTTTTTAAACGAACCTATTCAAGTCTTGGATTCATCCACTTCTTGGGAAAGTTCAGAAATGTTGTTTCTCAATAGCGGAAATAACAGCTTCTCAGTCCTTCCAGGAGGGGGAGGACTACAGATAGTCCTCGACATAAAACCATTCACTTAATGACCATTCAAAGTTACACTGAAAAAAGTGAATTATCACTGTTTTTCACACTTATAACTCGTGGGTGGATTCTACTTACCTTCCCCACTGGTTCGCATCACGATGGAAGTCCACGTTTTGCATGTGTGAGTGAGCAAAGCGTGCGTGCGACTAAACCTGAGTTTATGACTGTTTTGCACATGCATCACTTCCCAGAAATGACTCTCTGCGCATGCACAGTACATAAAAAAACAAAATGGCAGCACCTAGGGCGCTGCCAAGAGAACCAGCTCGGGGGCGTGGTAGGAGTGGGTGTGGCAGGCTTGACCCAGGCTGCCATGTTACTAGCGGTTCTATACAACCGGTCCGAATCGGGAGGAACCCACCTCTGTTACAACCAATGATGTGATCTCATCTCTTGGACCATAATGCTTGACAAAAACTACAGCCATTCATGATTTCTGATTTGAACAGATTAAGCTGGATGTTTTCCAAAGTTTAAACAAAATGCATCTATCTCTATAATTTAGGTTTTGCTCAGATGCTTTCAGGCCTGAGTATTTATTCCAGTATTTTTTCAAGTAGCTTTTATTTCTTTACTTTCTTGCTGTTAGCTGGAGTTGTTTTGTCAAAAAGGCAGGCTAGAAACCTTTTAAATAAAAATAACATTTGAGACGTCTAAGCTTGAAAGAACGAAGGCACAATAAACATATCCAAAGTAGGAAGATGCATATCTAATAAGAAATGATAACAGATTTTTTTCAAAAATCATTATTGCTTACCACCGAAATAAACACAATTTTCTTGCCAGAGGGATCTAGTCTACTTGTTCCTCTAATTATTCCTCATCTAACAACTGAGAGCTAGGGCACTGCTTATACTACAACAAGTACATGCATATAATTTATACATTGGTAAGACAAAATTCCCTTCTAAGGAAAGAAAAAAGAGAAGTCACCAGCAGGTGCTGTTAATATGGATGAAAATATAGGCCCTCATTGTTCCCCAAATAAGCCTCCAAAGGCTTTTAAATAAAATAAAGGAGAAAGTCCAGGATTGGACTTTCTATGCGTATGTGCATAGTGTATGGCTAGCTGTTATTATCAAAAAATTTTTAAAGCAGGTAAGCTTTAGCATTCTTGATACCTATTATAGGTAGTCCTCAACTTACAACAACAATTGGGACCTGAACTTCTGTTGCTAAGCAAGATGGTTGTTAAGTGAGTCATGAATCATTTTATGGCTTTTTGCCAGTTTTGAGTGAATCACTCTTGTTGTTTGTGAACCAAAGGTGGGTTCCTCCTGGTTTGCCTAGTTCGCCCGAACCGGTAGCAACCCGCTGGTGATGTCACGATGACATCATGGAACCGGTTCTGTTGGTGCCGGTCCATGGATGCCACCATCTTTTTTTTGGGGATTTTTTTGGAATTTTTTTTAAAATTCCGGTTTTTCTTCTTCTGCGCATGCGCAGAAGCCGAGTTTCTGGCACTGCGCATGCGTCTCCATCTTGTTTTCAGATTTTTTTTGAATGTTTTTGGCACTGCGCATGTGCATGTGCATGAAGTGCACATGCGCCCACATGACACGGCCACGCAGCATGGGAGAAAGCGAACCAGCAGCGAGGTAAGTTAGAACCCACCCCTGTTTTGAACCACACATGGCTGTTAAACAAATCCAGCTTTTCCCATTGATTTTGCTCATGGGAAGCTGGCTAGGAAGGTTGATTGCAAATTCACATGATCCCAGGAGGCTGCAACCATCATTAATACATACGGGTTGCCAAGTGCCTGAATTCTGATGATGTGACAATAGGGATTCTGTGATGCTTGTAAGTGTGAGGGCTAGTCATAAATAACTGCTTTTTAGTGTTGTAACTTTGAATGGTGGCTAAACAAATGGTGGTAAGTTGAGGAGTACCTGTATTTAGAGTCGTGTTGGTGCAGTGGTTAGAATGCAGTACTGCATTCTACTTCTGCTGACTGCCGGCTGCCAGCAGTTCAGCAGTTCGATTCCCATCAGCTCAAGGTTGACTCAGTCTTCCATCCTTCTGAGGTGGGTAAAATGAGGACCCATATAGTTGGGAGCAAAATGCTGACTCTGTAAACTGCTTAGAGAGGGCTGTAAAGCGGTATATAAGTCTAAGTGTTATTGCAATTTGTAATGGGAGGGAAGTTCCTATTGGCACTTCTGGAGACCTAGCTTGGGTTGGACCATGATGAGAACAAAAAGTTAACCTTTTCATTAAAACCTATACCTGCTAAGATGAGATGCAATATCAGGGAAGACTTAATATAGCTTTCTGAAGAACTGCTCTACAGATAAGCAGATGTGAGACCCTGTGGTGAGGTTGGACACTTAGAGACCAGTTGGATTTGCTGCTGTTGTGTTGACCTCCCTGCTGCACAGTGACCTCCTTGTTAGGCCTGTCAAACTCTCTTATTTGGTTGACAATGGAATCTCCAAGAGACTTCAACCATCCTTCATGGACCAAGCATATAGAATGGCTCAGGTATTCACAGCCATCTGGCAACTTTGGCCACGAACCGAATTACTGAGGGCTCAACACACAGCACCAACTACATTAGGTTTTTGCTTTAGGGCCACTATGACGTGTTTTAAAGGTGGAGGATATTTCCACCAGTCCTTTCGCATAGTTAAATTACTCTTTGGTTGCTTTTCAGCTTGCTTGGGCTGGTTGGGTCGTGAGGGTGAAGGTTTGTTCACCAAGCTTGTGGATTGGATTCCGAATGTTTTGTTACCAGGCTAGGTCACAACTTCAGCAGAGTTTAGGGGATGTCAGTGTCAGTGTTCTTCAGTTTATAAGGGCTTGTGATGGGTCAGGTGTGGGTGTGCCAAGTGAAGGTCTTGTGATGAGTTTTGAAGAGTCAAGTGGTTGGGTTGTGTCCAGTTGGATTGTATTATGTCTAGCTCGTTTAGAGTGTATGTCTTTTCCTTGTATTACACAAATACAAGTACCACTCTATAAAGCCTTGGTCAGACCACACTTAGAGTACTGCATCCAGTTTTGGTCACCACACTACAAAAAAGACATTGAAACTCTAGAAAAAGTGCAGAGTAGAGCAACCAGGATGATAAAGGGTCTGGAAAATAAAACATACGAAGAGCGGTTGCAGGAACTGAGCTTGGCCAGTCTAGCGAAGAGAAGGACCAGGGGTGACATGACAGCAGTGTTCCAATACTTGAGGGGATGCCACAGAGAGGAGGGGGTCAGGCTGTTCTCTTTGGCCAAACAAGGAATAACGGATGGAAGCTGACCAAGGAGAGATTCAACCTGGAAGTGAGGAGAAACTTTCTGACGGTGAGAGCGATCAACCAGTGGAACAGCTTGCCAGCGGAGGTTGTGAGAGCCCCAACACTTGCGACCTTCAAGGAGAGACAGGACTGCCATCTGTCTCAAATGGTGTAGGAACTCCTGCTTGAGCAGGGGGTTGGACTAGATGACCTACAAGGTCCTTCCAACGCTAATAATAAATCTAAATCTAAATCTTTTGTTTAATATACAGTGATTCTGTTTTTGCACATTATCAAGAATTGTCCATAAGTTGGACAGTCTTAGAAATCTAAAGAGATAAAAAAATGTAGATTGTTTAGCTGATAGCTAAACAGGGGGCTTTGGGGAGCTACATCTGCTCACTTGTGAAAGAGATGAATGCATGCATTTTTCTTTCTCTGTGCGTGTGAAAGACAGAGAAATAGAAAATTTAGTATTTATGCTTTCCAACTAAGCCAGTGAAGATTTGAATAATATAAAAGACATGTTCAACTACATATTCATTCTTGTAACTCACACTGGAATTGTTGGATATCACAGTGGATTATCATGTTTCCTTTCAACTCAGCCAATGTTGCTCCATTTTCCTCCACTTTACAAGCATAAAAGTTATGATAAGAGAGCAAATTGCTTCAGGGCTGTTTCCAGATGCAGAATTAATACCATATGCTATGCCCTTGATATTTCTTCCTGCCTGAAGTGCCCTGTACTACAATATCCTCTCCAGCAGTTTACAACAGAATCTAAGCTATTTCACTCTTATGCAAATTTGCTAGGTTATTATCTAATGTGACCTTACTAGAAAACAGTGTGTTGCCAATAATATCCTATCACATGATCTGTTAAGAAAACATTAACTTAAAGCAATATTTTTCAACTTTGGCAGCTTGACAATGCACGGACTTCAACTTATGCTGTCTGGAGAATTCTGGGAGTTGAAGCCTACACATTGTCAAACTGCCATGGTTGAGAAAGGCATCAAATTTATGGGTATATTCTTTTCAACATAGCTATAACCCGGTTATAATGCATTCATATTCTATTAGTTTTGATGACTTTTTCCTGATAATTCTCAACAAAGATTATGTAGATTGCCAAGTAATGATGTATCTCACCTTAGAACAGTTCTTCTCTTCAAGTTTCCTCTTGTGGGCCTACTTGAGTATTCCATCCACCTGCTCAGGCTAATATACCAAGGTCTTGGTACTTCCAATCAGTCCTTACCTCTTTGCTATGGCTCTTTTTCCACTCCAAACCATTTCTCCATGGTACTGATTAGCTTTATCTGTATCGTAATACTTGGAACCCTTATTTATTGGTCGCATTTGTATGCCGCCCACTCCACAGAGACTCTGGGCAGCTCACAACAATAAAAATTTACATGCAACAATAAATATAAAAAGCATTAAAAACAATGATTATTAAAACTTTAAAAAATATTAAAAGCAACAATTTAAAAACCCATACAATAATTCATTCATGGGGCCAAGAGTGCTCGATGTTATATTAAAATCATTGGCCCTAGGCCTATTGACAAAGCCAGGTTTTTAGTGCTTTTCTGAAGGCTGGCAGGGTGGGAATAATGCGGATCTCGGTGGGTAGTGTATTCCAGAGAGCCAGTGCTGCCACAGAGAAGGCATTATGCTTATTACTGTAAGTAAATGCATTTCTTCCATAGGGTGACAGATGACATCAAATGTGTGATGTCAAATGAAGTCACCATGAAGTCACCATTGACTAGCTTATTACAAGATTAGAATTTTGTTAAGGGTAATATAAAAAAAACTAAGAGAATCATTGGCCGTGGTATAGTATCAAGTACATTGACATTATACTTGTCAATGATTTTCTTATTTACAATTATTGATGATAATTACATTATCCATTCAGTCATATCCGACTCTTGGTGATTCTAGAATCTGGTCTGGTCAGGTTAGGTCTCTCTGCATCTTCCGATCTTGCATTACTTCTTTGAGTTTTTATTATTTATTATTATTAGAAAGATTTAAAGTAGACAAAAGAATTAATGGTTTTTTGAAGATTGAAAGACTGAGATTGAAAAAGAACTCGGTACAAATGATGAACATGCAATTGCTGAAATGTACAAATCTTTATTAAAAATTGAAATAGAAGAACAACTGAAAGAATGTGTGGTAAGGTTGGCTAAAATTTGGTTAAAATATACAAGTAGAACAGTGGGAAATATGTAGTCGAAGGGATTAAAAATTACATGATGTTTTAATTTAAAAAATATTTTATAAAATGATGTTTTGTTGACATATGTCACCATAGAAATTGTCAAGACTGTATGTAAAAGCATTTCAAATTTATGCTGGAAATATGAACAACAAGAAGGGACACTTTATCATATTTGTTGGATCTGTAAAAAGGCTAGAAAATTCTGGATTCAAATACATACCATGATTCAGATGTCTTTGAAAATTACAACTGAGATCAGAAGTTTTCCTTTCAGGATTAATGGACAAAATAACTAGAAAAAGGTCACAAAACTTTGTTTTATACATGATGACTGCAGCAAGATTATGCTATGCACAGATTGCATCAAAGTCATCAGCTGGGTGACTTTGGGCCAGTCACTCTCTCTCAGCCAAACCTACCTCATGGGATTGTGGTGGGGAAAACAGAAGGAAGAAGGTGCGTTCAATATGTTCACTGCCTTGGGTTATTTATAAAAATAACTAACAGGGGTGGGTAGGGATATAAATATAGGTAGTCCTCAACTGAGGACCACAATTGAGCCCAAAATTTATGTTGCTAAGTGAGAAATTTGTTAAATGAATTTTGCTCCATTTTATGACTTTTCTTGCCACATTGGTTAAGTGAATCACTGCAGTTGTTAAATTAGTAACACGGTTGTTAAGTGAATTTGGCTTCCTATTGATTTTGCTTGTCAGAAGGTCACAACACATGAGCACAGGATGCTGTGAACCACTTGCCAAGCATCCGACTGCAAATCACATGACCATGGGAATACTGTGATGGTCATAAGTGTGAAAATGGTCATAAGTCACTTTTTTCAGCGCTGTTGTAACTTTGAATGGTCACTAAGCGAACCGTTGTAAGTCTAGGACTACCTGTAAACAAATAAATTTTATTTACTCATATTGCAGGAACGATTAGTGAGATTATCAGCTGAGACAATCATAAAGAAGTTTATTTCTGACTGAAAACTCCTTATAGATTTTTTTTTCATGAATGTGAAAAGCTGGACACTATAAAAGATTACACTGCAATGACCATGGAGGAACTGAAGGAGGCAGTAGAGATAGAGAGGCATGGAGAGTGCTGATCATAGAGTGGTCAAGTGGTCACTGTTTGGCTGACAACAAAAATGAATTTATTACTTAAGGTTTTGATTATTATGATTTAGGTAATAGAAAAAAGTGAATTATATTATAACCATGGAGTAAGAGGAAATTTTGTAATTGTACCTCTAACTGCTGTAAAGCTACTTCTTAGTATTTTTTTCTACTTTTTAAAGTTTTTTTGTTTTTTTTTGTTCTTATAGCTTTCTTTTTTATTTCTTTCTTCTTTACTTTTTATCATTTTATATTAGTCTGTATTAATTGTTACCTTCTTTGTTATTTTTAAAAAAACAAAATTATACATAAAAAGGAGTTGAGTTCAATCCAAGGGCATCTTTATCTTTTAAATTACTCTTATTGGTGGAGAGCAATTATTTTTACTTGGTGACAGACTCATCTATTAATTTAATCAGCTAAAATCCACTCCATCATTTCATCACATGACAGTTCTAGATAGTGCTTGTATGCTCTGTGTGTGTGTGTGTGTCTGTTATATTTTGAAAATGTTCTGAAAATATTTATGTAGACTCATAATTTTTTAAAAAGATGAATAGATTCATACATTATTTTCACAGTATGAATATTAAGAGATTCCCAATAAAATGAAATATAAAAAGAGTGAATCTTATTCTAGGCTACTAGGAAGAAGTACGTTTATAGAGAAATGATGAAAAACAACTTGATCTCTTCATGGAAAGAAAAAACAGATATTTGTTATTGTCTGTCATTAATAGTTCACAACCAATTTTTATTTATGAGCTGACAGTAGCAACAGTGTTGGAATAAGGATGTGAAATAATTCATTCCTGTGTTAAAGTTTTTTGACTGCCTGTGCTCTTTTATATGGATTGGTTGAGGATAAATCTTCTAAAATAGAAAAATATTCATTTAAGGGTAATAGTGGTAACAAAAGTTTTACATCTATTATGTTTGATCTATAGGGTACTTCATCTCAAATGGAATAATTTTTTTTCCTAAATAGTTATCAGAATTATGTTGCCTTTGCTTGACTTTTATGGATTGAAGCTGGGGCAATTTTATTAGCAAGAATAGAAGCAGAGAAACTGTAGAAACAACACTCGGGCTTGGGTGCCATTGTGAATGCTAGTGGGCTTCTGAAGCTTACTCCACATCTAGACTCTTGCTGCAAACCTGGTAACCAACATTGCCACCTTAAATGTTGGGTATACAGCTACATCCAGATAATTATTGAGACCTATCCTAGATATCCTGGAACTCTATCCAGCAATGATTTTGATGGCTGAGTATTGTGGGAGTGGAAGTCTACTTATCTAGATGGTATCCAGACTAGGCAAGACTGATATAAAGCTCAGCTTATAGGGTTTTTCTGCTTTCTAGACTGGTCCTGTGGAACAGGTTCTTTTGATAACTCTACTCTACCTTTGTAGTGGGGAAAGCAATTAATGTTGGAGGTAGAAGTGGACAGGAGCATTCAGATAGTGAAAATATAACTGAGTACAAAATGACGAAGGATCCTGAGTGTTCCACTTGTGGGGCATGGGAAATATGTGAAATCTCTGGTGAATCTCTGGTTTGCTGATCCAGAGTTCTGAGCCTCAGATGACAGTGGTAGTGGTAGCGCAAATCTTCTTAACCTTTGAGGAGAAGCAGTAGTCCAATGCATAACTGGAAAGAGCTCCTGCCAAACTGAGTCAAAGACGGTTGCTGTGTTAAGTTGCTGTTGCTGTTATCCCTTAAAGGCAGCATCTTCTGTACCTTAAGCACTGCCAGTCCATAGAATCTCAAGAGATGCCCATCTCTTTTCAGAAAGTTTGTTCAATTCTGAGCATATTATAAAGGCTAATATGGTGTAACAGCTAAGAGAATGAGTGAACAAAGATTTCCTCAGCTGAGATCTCAGCAATCTCATGAAATTTTAGTTTCAGAAAAGTTGTTCCCTATCTAAAATGTATGAGTAAATAATACTGCACTAGTAATCACGGAGTTGAATTGAGCGCAATGTGTAGTAACACCATGGCCATATCTTGGCAACAATGAAAAGCAGCTTGCCACTTCCTTCTTTGTGGATGTCTTTTGATTCCCCAATCCAACCTAATCCAACCTTCTTGTTGGTTTCCTATCCAAGAAGAAATGAAGTGCAAATTTGGCTAGCTTTTTGAGATTCTAGGGATTCCATATAGATTGTAACTGAATAATTGATGTATCTCAAAAGTACTAATCAAGCAGTGGTGAAGTCCAATTTTTTTACTACCGTTCTGTGGGCGTGGCTTGGTGGGCTTGGTGTGGCTTGGAGGGTGTGGCAGAGGAAGGATACTGCAAAATCTCCATTTCCACCCCACTCCAGGGGAAGGATACTGCAAAATCTCCATTCCCACCCCACTCCAGGGGAAGGATACTGCAAAATCTCCAATCTATGGTGTCTACCAGGTTCCATGCTCTCTCCTGTGCTGTTCAACATCTTTGTAAAACTTCAAGGGGAAATAATTTATACTTTTGAAGGTCACATACTCATGTCACTCAATTCTGTTACACCTTTCCATTCAATTTTCAAGAAGTAGCCAAAACCCTTGAACACTGCCTGAGTTCAGCACTGGACTGAATGTGGGAGAAATGGTGAAATTAAATCCAGACAAGATGAAGGAGCTATTGGTCGACAAGAAACTGTTGTTATTGACTGAGCTTCAGTCTGTTTGCACTCCCCCTTCACTATTTGATTCAGAGCTATCATTGGATTTCTGGTGATATTTAATAATATACACTTGATTACAGGGTGAAATCCAGCAGGTTCTAACAGGTTCTGGAGAACCGGTAGCGGAAATTTTGAGTAGTTCAGAGAACTGGCAAATACCACCTCTGACTGGCCCCAGAGTGGGGTGGGAATGAAGTTTTGCAACATCCTTCCCCCAAGAGTGGGGAGGGAACTTGCATGCTTCCCTCTAGGTCCGTGATGGTGAACCTATGGCACGTGTGCTGGAAGTGGCACACAGTGCCATCTCTCTGGGCATGCGAGCTGTTGCCTGTTGCTCCGGCGCTGGGCAGCTTGTCTTCATGTGTGCGGGTGTGCCAGAAACAGGAAGAGCAGCTGCCCAGTGCTCATGCACGCAACCAGGAAGATGATCTTCTGGTTTCCGGTGCATGCATGCACACTGGCCAACTGGACTTCGCGCATGCATGCATGCCAGAAACTGGAAGACCAGGTGGAGGGTGCACATGTGCACAACAGAAACCAGAAGCGCAGCTGTCCAGCATGCGCATGCGCACCAAGTGGCTGCTCTTCCGGTATCCAGCACGCGTTCCCGTTTTGGCACTCAGTGCCGAAAAGGTTCGCCAACACTGCTCTAGGTAGTTTCATTGAGGAACCCACATTGAGTGCAATTGGTTAGCCAACTGTGAATCCATCTGATTGTCTATCAATCTCATTCTATGGTAGTCTATCCATCTCATTCTAGCCATGTTTTTATGTACTCTACTTCAACCACTATAACACAAAAGAAATGTATTCAAGGATATACCATAAACATAATCGCCAGCATGGCATAATTTAAATTTTGGCCATGTAAACCTCTATAACCTTGTCTAACAATCAGCAAATCACAGACTTTTTGCACTGAAGGTTGTCCTTCCAATACTTCGAATTTCTGGTCACCACTTTCTGGGGTTAACAAAGAAAGGACATTATGCTTGGTTTGTTGACTTGGGCCTTAAACAAAGCTCCTGATTTTCTCTTATCTATCTTTCGCTGCTGTCTTTTTCCTCCTGGCTGAACAAGTTCCAGCTAAACGACTCATTTATTTTCTGGTTCCCGTAACTGCCTTTTCTCTCCTGTTTAAACTGAAAAGGGAAGCAAACAAACAAGATTGCAAGAGACGGTGCCTGTTTCCATTTCAATCAGTTTTGATATATTATATCCCATGCTGATTTTTCGTTCCAGGCTGTGAGATGTGCATAAATGGAGAGGAAAGTTACTGAAAGATGTTTGGTGTTAGAACCTGGAAAATTATCTTCAGGTAATAATCTACATTATTTTCAACAATTGATTTAAGCAGGATTGATGATCAGCTAGGTACTTAATGAAGCTTTTGAGTCGCCTGTGGAAAATTGTCTTTAGGTCTCACTGCCCCTTAGCTTGTTAGAGGGGGGAAAAATCCTTCTCCTTACTTTAATGTTTGTGTATTGTAACAACTCTGGCAAGATCATATTTAAAAAGCCCTACTTTCAGGTTACACACAAGTTATCCTTCCTGTGCATCTCAACAGCTGTTTATGGTGGCTTTGAATTTGATTTAAGTGACAATAAGCTTTATGTAGCTAATGCATTACACTTACCGATATTCTTTTTTTTAATTCATTACGGGCCAATGAGAACATGGAAAAAAGTGAGAGGTAGAGAAATCCATATTTAAAAAAGGGAAATGGGTGCATTTATTTTATTTTATTTTTTAAATATGAAAGTTCCTGCCAACATTTTTAACTAGCTGTAGAATTAGCAATAGCAATAGCACTTAGACTTATATACTGCTTTACAGTGCTTTACAGCCCTCTCTAAGCGGTTTACAGAGTCAGCATATTGCCCCCAACAATCTGGCTCCTCATTTTACCAACCTCAGAAGGATGGACTGCTGAGTCAATCTTGAACCACTGAGAATCGAACTGCTGAACTACAGGCAGCAGGCAGTCAGCTAAAGTAGCCTGCAATACTACATTCTAACCAGTGCGCCATCTCGGCTCTTAATTGGAACATGTTTTGAAGGGCCTTTTGAAATTTGTGCCAGAAAAAGGAGATTGTAGGTGGGGCTTCAATTTGAATTTAATCCAACATACATCATAGGGGACATTTCTTTTTTTTTCTCCCAGAAGTAGATGGCATTTAATTATTAGATCACATTTCAGACAATTTACCTTTCCATACACATTGCAAAAACCATGTACTTTTGTGACTAATTGAATGGGTGTGCAGTCTTAAAATGTCACTTTGCAGATAGAAATGATCCATTTCTTTGACTTAGCTTGTAAACATATTTCATCGGCGGTCCCTAATATGTTTTTATTGCCTCTCTGTCAGAGATGATGCTATTACCAAGTCTGATAAAGTATTCTTCAGAGGCCTCTCTTTAATCCCTCCCCCCTTTATATAATCATGAGAGACTATAACCAATAAATTTAGTTCAATGCTCTCTCGGTGTTAACTAATTTTAAATAAATCTACCAGAATAGGTTAAGTAAAAAATATTTCAAAGATTATTTTCCACACCCAGCAAATACTGAAGTTGATGCTTCCCTTTGGGATGACATTTTAAAATACTTTTTTGGTTTTTTTTTATTAAAAGTTTATTGTAAGATACAAATTAAATGCAAGTGAAAATTAAGGAAGATAAAGAGAGAAGGTAAAGAGATAAAAAGAAAGAAAAAAGTAGTGATTTCTGACATTTTTCAATGCAGTAGAATACAAAAAGAATTACACCATCAAACCTTTTCTTTATCTTTCTATATATTTCAAGCCATTTTTTATAAGAACAAAATCATTCTAATCATCAAAACCTATAATTTGATTTTTTTCCAGTTCTGAGCATAAAATCCAGAAGTGGTTACCAAACAAAACTAGATAAATTCTTCTTTTTAATTAAAATAGTCAATTTTTCTATCTCTGCCAATTCCATCATCTTTATCATCCACTCTTCAATTTTGGAAATTAGTGTAACTTTCAATTTTTGGGCATATGGGATTCTTATTATTGTCAACACATGCAATAACAAAATTCCAAATTTTCTTTCATGCCCTTGGTCCAGGATGATGTTTTTAAATACTGGCTGATTTTGTGTTCTTTACATGGTTCAATCACTACTTATAAGGAAATGTCATCATAAAATTGTAAATATGTGGTAGTGCTTCCTGATTGCCAATTTATGGCCTGGCCATCAAATTCAAGGCATTTTCATGGATTTAAAAATCTATAACCTTGATATGGAGAATTCCCCAGTCTTGAAATGTTCACATGTCATGATTGATCCACTTGTTTATAGTACCAATTAGATACTTAATAACTTTTAGGTATGTTATAGTCATGGTATTTAAGTGTCTTCCATAGCATGGTCTATTCTGACCAATTCACTTTAATTCTAGCAAACAACAGCTAGGAACATCTTTAAAGTTTCCATTTTCCCACAAACTATAGATTCTTTCATTATGCTTTGTTCTGAGTCCATCTCAAACTATAGATTATTTCATTATGCTTCATTCTGAGTCCATCTCCACAGCCATAAACACCTACACATCCAGCCCTTAAATTTGAACATGATGTTTATTCTTTGGATTCTGATTTCAGAAAGAAGGGAAGATAGAAAGGTTCACAATTACAGCTTTTTAGCTCCGCTCTAAGGTTAACTCAATCTTCATTTAGCCTCAAGTCCACTCCTTGTCAGCTTTTTGTGTTCATTAGTCTCTACTGTGGTAAGTGGGGATGAGGTTGTTTCTTGGCTATATTGATTGTGGGATGCTGTGAGATTCTTGGTTGCTATTTTTATGTTTTTGTGTGTGTTTCTAATTATTGGTTGATTGTGTTTTTATTCTGTTTTTCTCCTTTTCTCATTGTCAACTGCCCAGAGTTATATACAGTATATAACAGAAGTGAGTACATGCCCTCACATTTTGTAAATATTTAAGTACTAGCTAAATACCCGTGCTCCACTACAGAACTATGTGATAAATCAAAACATACAGCTTGAAAATTAATAAGTAGCCTCTCCTGTCCCCTTCTGTCCTCAGGCTTGCCCCACAGAATCCTCTCCTCTCCCCGGCTCTCCCTCAGGCTTGCTACACAGAAGACTCCCCTATCCCCTTTTCTTCCTCAGCCTTGCCATACAGAATCCTCCCCTATCCTACCCCTTCTCTCCCTCAGGCTTGCCACACAGAATCCTCCCCTATCCTATCCCCTTCCCTCCCTCAGCCTTGCCCCACAGAAGCCTCCCCTATCCCCTTCTCTCCCTCAGCCTTGCCATACAGAAACCTCCCCTATTCTATCCCCTTCTCTCCCCCAGTCTTGCCCCACAGAAGCCTCCCCTATCCTATCCCCTGCTTGCTGCTGTGAAAGTAAAACTGAACCTGAAACTCCTCTCCTCTGCTTGTGTTTTGCATTTGGAACAGAGTTCTTTTCAGGTGGGTAGGGGGAATAGAACTCCTTAGCATCTGAGGGCTGAGCACCTAGAAGCCAAGAGGAACATATGTGGCAGATTTCAAGTTTTTAGGCCTTTAACAGATTAACAGAGTTGGAAGGGACCTTGTGGGTCATCTAGTCAAACCTCCTGCTCAAGCAGGAGACTCTACACCATTTCTGACAAATGGCAGTCCAATCTCTTCTTGAAAGTCTCAAGTGATGAAGCTCCCACAACTTCCGAACAAGCTGTTCCATTGGTTGATTGTTCTCACTGTCAGAAAGGCTTTACAGTTCTGGAGATTTCCTGATTACGGCGTGAGTGGTCTTTGCTTTTATATATATAGATAGCCATCTTCTCCATGGCAGAACATCAGAGAGTACTGGAGAGCGTCATAGGTATGGTGCATCTCACTGATTCGTAACAACCTGTTGTCTCTGCTGTGAAGAACGATATCTCTCTTCTCAAAATCCTGGCCGACAATGAGAACAACCACTTCTGTAGTTGTTGGGGCATTGAAACGACCTCGGTGCTCTCCAGAAGGCTTCCTATCGGCATTAATCATCACTTGGAAGTCCTTGTGGCCCTTAGGAACAGAATCAATAGCAGCCTTAAGTTCCAGAATATACTTGTTGTGTTCACATAGCAACTTCTGCAGTTGGCTAATCAGTTGTGGATTAACGCTTGGGTAGATTCCACAACGGATGTCCCTCGTATTGTCATCATCACCCACAAAGTATATCTGGAGAAATGAAGGCTGTTGCTGAGGCTCTGCCATGATACTCCCTATCCTGTGGTAGACCTGCCCCTACACTTTGAATGTTGGCATAACATTTCCCTCCTTCACCTCTCTGGTTCCAAAAGACATCATTTGGAAGCATCCGTTGTACTTCCAGACAGCAGAAAGAAAGTGCTTTGCCATTGGATGCTGGTGGGTGAGAAGGCTGTGTAAGGGTTCAGGGAAGGGCTGAAGGGGAGGGAGGTGGACTTTACCGCTACTGCAGCACATCCCAGGACTCTCATCCTGCCACTTTAGAGCATGGCACCAGGCACAGGGTAACCGGGCTCTGAGATCAACATCCTTGTCCCTGGAGTAATCAATCTGAGGTTCATATTTAAAACCAGACAATTACTTATTAGTCCAAGGCATTGATCTCATTTATGACTCATTAACATAGGGGTTACTAGAACTTTTTTACAGCCTGTCTACTGACTTGGGGATGAGTTTGAAGATATTTGTGTGCAGCTTCCCTTACTTGCGGTTTCCTAATCGCATCGGTAAATCTTTTCCTGTCTTTTTTGCCTCTTTTCCCTTTAACTGATGTTACAGTAGAAGGAACAGATTCATCTGAACTGAGGAGGAAAATAAGGAAAAAAATTCTGCCACTGCCTACCAGCAACCATCGGTATTCATGTGGCTAGTGTTCTGTCAGTGTGTGAGAGAGTTGAGGGGTGTTTGGAAACTCAAACAGTATTTGCTGTGTGAGCAAGGACACAGGAAGGAGCCTGGGCATGGCTTAGCTCAACTGTTCTGTAGTAAAGGTGCTTGCTGCTGTGAAAGCAAAAGCAAAAGTGAAACTGAAACTCCTCTGCTTGTGTTTTGCATATGGATCAGATTTCTTTTCAGGTGGGGAGGTGGAGTAGAACTCCTTAGTATCAGACCGTGTTAATAATATAGAAAATACTAATGCTCCAATGGTCATTTTGAAAAATCCTTTCTTAGTGAGCACTTAGAAGGCAATAGGAACATATGTGGCAAATTTCAAGTTTGTAGGCTTTACGGTTCTGGAGATTTCGTGATAATGCGTGAGTGGTTTTCGCTTTTATATATATATAGATATCTTCATGTGATGTCCCTGAAGAAATGACACTTGGCTACAATGTAAAGTAGTGGGTATACAGCTTGTATAACAGTGTAAACATGCTGTCCCTTCAAAATAACGCAACACACAGCCATTAATATATAAACTGCTGGCAACAAAAGTGAGTACATCCCTAAGTGAAAATGTCCAAATGGGGCGCAAAGTGTAAATATTTTGTGTGGCCACCATTACTTTCCAGCACTGCCTTAACCCTCTTGGGCATAGAGTTCACCAGAGCTTCACAGCTCTGTCATTTCTTCAGTGTTGTCACATGAAAATATATACTTATGGTAAATATTTACAAAATGTGAGGGGGTGGACTCACTTCTGTGATATATTGTATATGATGTTGTAAGCTGCCCAGAATCCTCAACAGTGAGACGAGCAGCATATACATACATACATACATACACACACACACACACACACACACACACACACACACACACACACACACACACACACACCCAAATATAACCAGCTGGTAATATAAGTTTAAAAAATAAATAAATATGTGATGCCCAAATATCCACACTAGCCATTATCCCTTTTTCCAACTTGAATCTACTTATTATCTTGTTTGTCTATAAGAGATAAAACTTAGCTTTGTCTTCTCCAGAAAAAAAAGTTTCTTTAATTAATTCCTTATTTGCATCCTAAATCTGGTGCCATATCACAACCAGCAAGAACCTTACTCATTTTTATGGAGTTTACAAGGAGTTATGTCCTACATATGAGCTGTTAGTTTGGAGATTAGTATAATCAAAGGATTCAAAATACTATTGGATTTCAGCTTTTAATCCTTATGAAGAATTTAGATTTGCTTTTAATCACTCAATACTGTTAATTAAAAGGTACATCTCTCTCTCTCTCTCTCTCTCTCTCTCTCTCTCACACACACACACACACACACACACACACACACACACACACACACACACACACACACACACACACACAAACATGCACACACAAGCACACACACAGAGAGATGCATATGTGTGCGCCCACACACTGACACACACACTCATTCACTTTCAGTCTATTTTAACCACTACAGTACAATTGCATTATTTGATTATAAATGTGTACAACAGATACAACAGATTATAAATGTGTACAACTCTAGGTAGGATAGTGATATATTCAAGATTTAAGTTAATTACAGTGAAGAAAGAGAAACAAGATATAAAAAATGGAAACAAACTAAATTTTTAAACTAGTGTTTTGCTATATTTATCTTTTATTCCAAAATAATTTTTATATCCTTTCAAATATTTAAAAAAAAACTATTTAACATACAACTGAAAGTAATTTCATACCACCTTGTCAATTAATTTGTTTTGTCTAATGCTGACTTGGGAGAATTCAAATTTTTAAGGTCATAGATTTACCTCCCACTGAACCATGAAATAAACTATTTAGTTGCATAACTTTGTGAAATTTGAACCAATTTTAACTCCATGGAATTGTCTTAACTCTACTTTTAAAGGATATATTTCTTTTATAATCACTAAATTAGTTTTCAACTAAAGGATGTACTAACAAATATACAAAAATGATCTTAACGTAATAGGCTAATTAATGGAAGCTTAACTAGTTCTATTTTCTGAATGACATAAATATTATATTGGCTTCTATATTCAGAAACTAGTAGCAACATTTTCAAAAGACTATAAGGAATGACAAAGACCAGTACACACTGATTAGTTAAATAGTTGAACAGAATCTTGGTAATAGTGAACTATAATTCATTGTAAGTCAAATATTCAATATGAAATGCAATCTCTGAAGACCTATAATAGTTTGTAGTATTTTTGTGGTTGCAATAATTATTCAGATGATGTCTATTTGCACATGGTAATGTAAGAACTTGAAATTATTAAATGGCATATTTATATTGTCATGCATAAGGAAGCTGTGAAGGTAATTTGAAGATATATTTATTTGAATAGATTACAATGCTTGTCCCCCAAATCAAACTCCCAACTATAATACAACTGTGGAATTTCTCCAATGTAGGATTAAGATATATAATCTTTAAAAAGCAGTAGATGTACTGACCAGCAGCATGAATTGATTGGAAGTGAGAGAATTATTAGAGTTTCAAAAAATTAGATAAATACATACCTGCCACCAGGCTTGAAATTTTGGGCTTGGACAACCTAGAACTACGCCGCCTATGGTCTGATCGAAGCGCAGTATACAAAATTGTCTGCTACAACATCCTACCTGTCAATGACTACTTCAGCTTCAACCGCAATAATACACAAACAAACAATAGATACAAACTCTATACTTGTAAAGAACCATGGACATGACCTTCTGAGAAATATTCAAATGTGGTTACAAAACCAAAAGTCAAGATTTCATTTTCCTGTAATTTCCCTGTTTACCATACTTTCCTAAATGTTTACGCATCCTTCAAATGGAAAGGGAAGTTCACAGAAGGAAAAATAGCACAAGGTGAGACAGAAGCAGGAGTGAAATGCTACCAGTTCGGCCCGGTCCGGGCATACCGGTAGCAGTGGCAGCGGGTGGTTTGGAGAATCGGTAGCGGCAGCAGCACAATGATCCGCCCACCCACCTAGATGACACCATTTTCTTTTTTTAACTCTCTACAAATGTGCGAAGCCTTCTCGCCAAATTATGCACTTCCGAACAGGTAGGGAAGGTAACTAGATTTCACCGCTGGGCAGAAGATACAGTGATACTGGAATCTTTCTGATCTATAACAGAGCAAAAATATTGATAAAAAGAGTCGACATTATTGCTGCATTGGTGGCTGACTGTTTATATGCCATCAAATAATTATCAACTCCAGCTATCACATAGATTTTCTCTGTGAGTTGCATGGGTAGCTATGACTATATAGACCTGTAAGATGCAGATTTTCTGCATCTTTAAAAAGAAATGGCATGTCTTAATATATTATTTAATCTTGCTTGTTAATTTTATATAAATAGAATACTCAGAAATTATGAATGACAAGAAAGACTCACAACTGGGAATTTGCAGGAGACCAACAATTTAGCTCTCATGCTTTTCCTGAAAAAGTGTCAACTGGATATTTCCATCCCTATCATAATTTGGTCTAAGGAAAACAAGGACCATAGTATGTTCCTCTCTCCTTCCAAACTCAACACAATATGAGTTGAAATTTGCCTCAACAAATAACCTTCAGCGGGGTGAAACCTCATCGGGACCGCATCCTGCCATATACCTCCCTTTGGCCAGTTAGGTCTCACAGAGTGGGCCTCCTCCAGGTCCCGTCAGCCAAACAATGCTGGTTGGCGGGCCCACGGGGGAGGGCTTTCTCTGTGGGAGCCCCATCTCTCTGGAACCAACTCCCACCAGAGATCCGGACTATCCCCACTCTACTGGCCTTCCACAAGGCAGTAAAAACATGGCTCTTCCGGCAGGCGGGGTGAAGAGACGATTCCCCCATGTATGAATGGTTTTTAAATTGTAATAAAATGTTTTTTAGATGTTATTTTACTGTTTAGTTCTAATCTCTGTTGTAAGCCGCCCTGAGTCCCACGGGATTGGGCGGCCTATAAGAACTCTTATAAATAAATAAATAAATAAATAAATAAATAAATAAATAAATAAATAAATTGGATATTCTATAGGAATTTGGCTTTGACTGGATTGGATTGATTTTCATCCATTCTTTCCTTTCCTGGGTCTTCCCCAGCCCCACAACCCCTGGACTCATAAAATTGATGGTTAAGGAAAACTGCACCACATAGATTTAAAAGTCAAAGATTTGAAAGTGGCTGGGATGATATATATTAATGGCTTCAGAATCAGGTAGGACAGCATCAAAAACACCTGGTGTACAGTAGTAAAAATGTATTCTTTCCACAGACTTTCTTCTTTTTGTTTAACGGGGAATGCAAGATCGTGCTGTGTGAATTTCAATAAAGCACACGAGGGGAGAAGGGCAGAAAGATCATATTAAATTTACAACTTTTTATATTAAAATTCCATTACAATGAGCCTAAATGTTGTATTGGAGAATGCTTTTTATAAGACATTTGTTCAGGCTTGGAGTTTACAGGGTCTGAGTATTTGGTCAGTCAATATTAATTTGAAATGGAAAGCCACTTCATTTTGTAAAAACCACCAAGACCTGTTTCCGATTTTTTTCATTATGTTGATTTGAGCAGATGTACGGCCACGAGCTCAGTCAACCCACCACTCAAGAAAAATCTCCTATCTGGAGTTCTGAAGTTATGAATCCTCGATGCTGAGCACATGAGGGAGCCTGTCACTCAAAGCTAGAGGCTGAAAGGAGAGGAGATAAGATGTCTGAAGAGACTAACTTTGAAAATGGAAAAATCTAACATTCATTCTTATAGATGAAACAATTTTGTCTATAAAGAGAACTAAGGGAAAATGTGCCATTTTAATTCTCCTGGCCCAATAGGATGAAAAAAAAATGGTTTCCAGGAAGGGGCAAGTAAACGCAACATTAGAATTTTACAACATTAGTAAATGCAACATTAGAAATTATTGGCAGCAAAATAAGGCCTGGGTTTACACCTCATACAAAAACTATGCTGTGATTTGCTTGGCCAAGCTTAGACCTGGCTGATTTGAAAAAGTCTAAGCACATTGAGACAGGACATGTCCATGACAGCACCAGGAAGATCACCTGAAAACACACACACACACACACACACACACACACACACACACACACACACACACACTTAAAAGAAGGCAATGACAAATCACCTCCATATTGCTACCAAGAAAACTATATGGACATGTCCATGACAGCACCAGGAGTTAACCTTTATTCATGGAAACTCTTTTCTTGCCGTTGTTGTGATGCTATGTGAGCATGCAGACAATGTAGGTTATAAATCATGATTTATTTATTTATTTGCTGTTCTTATATGCCGCCCTACTCCCTGGGGACTCAGGGCGGCGTACAACATAACAACAATATAAGAACAATATAAAAAACAGTAACAAAAATAATAAATGATTTAAAACATTAATTAATTAAAAAATTAAAAGGCCAAACAACACATTCATACCTGGGGGAGACCTAAGATGTTCAACAGTCACATCACCCCGCCTGCAGGAAGAGCCATGTCTTAATAGCTTTCCGGAAGGCCAGCAAGGTGGGAATAGATCGGATCTCTGGGGGTAGTTGGTTCCAGAAAACCAGAGCCCCCACAGAGAAGACTCCCGCCCTGGTCCCGCCAACCGACATTGTTTGGTTGAAGGGACCTGGAGGAGACCGACTCTGTGGGACCTAACTGGTCATAGGGATGTATGAGGTAGGATGAGGTCCTGGAGATAACCTGATCCTAAGCCATGTAGGGCTTTAAAGATGATAATCAACACCTTGAATTGCACCTGGAGACCAATGGGCAACCAGTGCAGCTGGCGGAGAATGGGTGTTATGTGGGTGTACCTGGAGACACCCCCACAGCTCGCACAGCCGCATTTTGCACCAATTGCAGTCTCCAAATACTTTTCAAGGGTAGCCCCATGTAGAGCATTTATGGTTTAATATTATGTGTGAATCCAGGCAACTATTATTTGACAAACTACAGTTACAGTAGAAAACAACAACCCCATGGTTTAGCATGACATATGAATTTATTTGTATATCAACGATTGCAGCTGTGACAGCCAAGTACATCTGCAGTCATTGGCATCAGGAAAGCATTGGGCAGACAGAGAGAGGAAAAAATGGCAGCAGGGACACAATTGTCACTTCAGCACTGTTCTGCAAAGAGCCTGGAGGTGTAACACCAAAAGCTACTGGAGTGCACAGAGGATGGAAGTAGTGATGTGGGTCTGTGGAGATGTGAGCTTTTGGTATAAGATGGTGTAAGATGTTTGTAGTTTGCAATTGGTAGAAAAGAATTGGGAAAGTGATTGGAGGAGCCAGCCTTTGAGTTAGAGATGGAGAATCATAGTAGATCACTCTTGGATCAAGTCCGAATTGAGGTGTGTGTCTCTCTGTGTCTCTCTGTGTCTCTCTGTGTGTCTCTGTGTCTGGTTCCAATGGGATCTGAATGGAGCAGGGTCCAGAATTGTCACGATGTGAATATTGTCAGTTGTGAGTTTATGCAGGGTGATGCACCCCTATTCTAATATTATGGTACTTCCCAATACAAGCAGAACACGTGATATGATGTTCTATGCATGTCTACATTCCTATCCACCATTAATCACTTCTGATGTGCCTTCCGAACTGGAAGGTCGTGTTACGTAGCAAAGATGTAATTTATTAAGGATTTATTGTTTTTATATTGTTTTGTATTGAAATAAATATTTTCTATTAGACATTTAATCTCAGTTTTATTTCTAAGTGTTTGAATTCCAAGTAAAAGATCCAAATATCGCCTCTACGGGGATTTCTTCCCTTAACAAGAATGGGGTAGGATGGTTGGAGATTTGAGGGAATTGGTTTGGGGACTGTGTGGATATGTTATGGAATTTATTTCCTGAACTAGGTGTCCAGAGTTGGAGTGCTGGTGAGATTGAAGAGGGTAGAGAGGATTAGGATGGTGATAAATAGAAAAATTTATATGCAAGGCATGGTGGACTAGAAATTTGATGTCAACCTTACAGTTAAATATCACTCCTTACAGTTCCATGACCTAATGGTCAAAGTCAAGTCAGAAGAAGTCTTGGGCTCTGGATGGCAGATTTGAATTCCAGATTCACCTGTAACCATTTGGCCTCCATTCATAGCTTGTATTGCTAGGGTCATTAAACAAAGTGGTCACTAAGTCCTCATTTAGCAACCACAATCCAGTCATTAAACAAAGTGGTCACTAAGTAAAATTATGACTGTACAGATAGTCCTCAACTTATAACCACAATTGAGCCCAAAATTTATGTTGTTAAGTGAGAAATTTGTTAAGTGAGTTTGCTCCATTTTACAACTATTCTCGCCATATTTGTTAAGTGAATCACTGTAGTTCTTAAATTAGTAACACATTTGTTAAGTGAATCTGGTTTTCCCATTGACTTTGTGTGTCAGAAGGGAGAAAAAAATCACATGACCCCAGAATGCTGCAACTGTCATAAATATGAATCAGTTATCAAGCATCTGAATGTAAATCAGATGACCTTGGGGATGCTGCAATGGTCATAAGTGGGGAAAATGGCCATAAGTCACTTTTTTCAGCACCGTTGTAACTTTGAACAGTTACTAAATGAACTGTTGTAAGTTGACGACTACCTGTACTTTTGATCTTACTTCACCTTTTCTTTGCTTTGCAGACCTGCAAAGGTTATAAATGTGAGTTTTATTTGTTTATATATCAAACTTCATAACAGCTCATCTTCCTCCTAGAAGGGCTCTGAGCCCCTGTAAATGTCATGAATGTGTTATAAAATGTTATAAATGTGAATTTTGTTCATAAAGTTAAATGAAGGGAAACTGAAGTAAAATCATAAGCACAATCACAGTTTCATTTAACCAACGCTTCGCTTTAATGACTAAGTTGCAAATCCCAAATAGTAAACAAGGATCCCCTGTACAAGAATCTTTCCATCTTATCAGTCTCTAATTTTTCTTCCAAGGAACAAATGCTTTCCATGCCCAAACTGGGACTGTTCTGTTTTTTCCATGTTTCAGGCAGAATTCCATTATCCAATACCGATGATCCTAGTTTTCTCTGATTAGATTGCATGCCCAAATACCTTTTCTAATGCCTCTTTTTTTCAACAAGTGCCTCACTGACCATGATGTTAAAAGAAATAAAAACTTATCTGTTTGAGGCAGCCACCATAGATCAAGCTCCATCAATATAAGGCTCAAATCCTTAGCATAGCTGGAAGCCTTGTGCATTGAGAGAATACTTTTCAGATCTTCACTTGCAAGTTGTTTTACTGTGTGTTGTTCAGCAATGAAGTATAGAATAGAATTGAATAACAGAGTTGGAAGGTACCTTGGAGGTCTTCTAGTCTGATCCCCTGCTTAGGCAGGAAGCCCTATACCATTTCAGACAAATAGTTGTCCAATCTCTTTTTAAAAACTTCCAGTGTTGGGGCATTCACAACTACTGGAGGCAAGTTGTTCCACTGATTAATTGTTCTGTCAGGAAATGTCTCCTTAGTTCTAGGTTGCTTCTCTCCTTGATTAGTTTCCATCCATTGCTTCATGTCCTGCCTTCAGGTGCTTAGGAGAATAGCTTCTTTGTGGCAAACCCTGAGATATCGGAACACTGCTATCATATCACCCCTAATCCTTCTTTTCATTGAACTACACATATCCAATTCCAGCAACCATTCTTCATATGTTTTAGTCTCCAGTCCCCTAATCATCTTTGTTGCTCTTCTCTGCACTCTTTCTAGAGTACTTTCAACATCTTTTTTACATCATGGCGAACAAAACTGGATGCAGTACAGTATGATTGTGAGGTCCTTGATGTTCTCCGAGCTTGGTTGTTTTCTTGCAGACATTTCATTACCCAATTAGGTAACATCAATGCTAGAAGAGAATGGGTTTGGTGCAGGGGCGGGTTGCTCGCTTACCTTGCTGCCGGAGCCATGTGCGCGCATCTCCATGCTTCAGGGGGGTGCGCGTGCCCCCCTCATGTAATTTTGCTTCTGCGCATGCGCGGAGGCAAAATCTCACCGAAATCTCTCTCGCGCGCATGTCCCCTCACAAGATTTTGGCGCGATTTTGCTTCCGTGCATGCGCAGAAGCAAAATCGCCCGAAAATCATGGAAAAAATGTGGCAATGTGCCGGGTGGACCGGCAGAGAGGGCTCTGGAGCGGTTGCGAAATCCGCCCCTCTCTACCGGTGCTGCGTACCGGGGAGCTCCGGTAGTAACCCACCTCTGGTTTAGTGATGATAGTACCTAGTTGGGTAATGAAATATCTGCAAGAAAACAATCAGGTTCAGAAAGCAACAAGGACCCCACAGTTCAATCCTGAGCTACAAATATTGTCTTCTATTAAATATGAGTGCATAAGCTTCCACGTACAGTTTTTCTCCTGCTAGCAGCTTCCTGTTTGAATTTCTTCCTCCACGACCCTGTCTTATTTGATTGGCATAATGGACAGAGCAAGGCCATTGAGAATGTATTGTGCTGTCATAGTCCCTGTGTGCATTGGACAGAGTTTTTCGTTTCATACATCATTTAGCATTTGCTCTGAAACAGGCATGAAAACCAGTGTATTTTTCCTTGATACACTGAGTAGGTGATAAAGGTGGTAAAATTCTTTTTTAAAAAAAAACAACCTATCTTTTGACAGCCAACTTCAACCTTTGCCTTTGGACAGGTAGGTCATCCAAGACCCCATCCATCATGCATTGCAGTCAGGTAAACCATCCTTTCCATAAGGTTTGAACATGTTGCTGTACAAGCTGAGCCTGATGAAAATGGATGGTAGCTGTGTAGAAAAAAGCATCATTGATGGATTGCTTCTTATAGCAACAGCATGAATATAAGGGCCAGTGCACCTATACATATTCATTATTTTCAAACTTAAGCATCAAAGTGGGACGTATATAGACTGCATTAGAGTTATCAAATGAAGTTTCTACTGATATTCCAGTTGTGGTTATAATAAGTATATTTTGAAAGAATGACATTCCAGAGGGAAATATTTTTTTTATTTCATCACTTTTGAAATTTTATTTCAAAAATTTACAATTTTTCTCTCAACAATTAGAGAGCTAGTTTGGTGTAGGGATTAAAACACTAGGCTAGAAACCAGGAGACCACGAGTTCTAGTCCTGTTTTAGGCACAAAGTCAACTTGATGACTTTGAGCCAATCACTCTCTTTCAGCCCTGGGAGGATGGAGACAATGGCAAACTACTTCTGAATAACCTTGCCAAGAAAACACAGGGACTAGTCACCAAGGATCAGCAAAGCTGCACACACATATACTCAATAATTAAAATGAAAAAGCACTAATTCAAAGGCAATCACTATATAAATTTGAATTCTGTATAGATTTGAGTTCACCTTTTCTGTCTATCTACTGTTTTTCTGTCACTTAATTCCTTGAATGGAAACCTTAACATTTCATTCAAGACTGAGCCCAGATCAAACCATGAGCTAGAGCAATTTTCAGGGAGCCAGTGTTTGTGCTATCAGTTACAGACACAAAGTCAGCTTGTCATAACAAACTTATTGCAATTGTAAATCTTTAATCAAAGTGACAGGGTACATGCTGCAAACTCAAAGCTTTCTGCATAGAAAACAAGCACAAGATCTTACTTGTGCAAAAGACGCCAGAAATATAATTATGACAGGAAGATCCAATAATAGTCTCTTTCCAATCCCAGCTTCCAGGTATTCCAACAACAACATAGAGAGAGTCACAGGTAGGACACAACATCCATCTCTTTTATATCATTTTATACAATGGTATATGAAAATGACCTTGGGAGACAGAGAGAAGAGGTGCAGCCAAAAAAATTGCGAGATAAAAGACAACTTAGACTGCAGCAGGAATATGGAGAGGACATGTTGGTCAGAAATAGCCTTCCTTTTCTTGGGCTGTAAAATGTACATTCAGACTTACAAGATTCTGTTAATGTAAGTTTAACAATACAGTAGAATTAGTTCATCTAATTGTGCTTTCTGTCTGATTTATCTTGCATATTTGACAAGCTCTGATTACCAACTAACTGGTTGTATCATGTTTTTGTGTTTCAAGGAGCTGTTCTCTGCTCTTCTAAGATAGTCAAGATCTCTAGATTCCGAATCTGAAGATTCAGATTGATCCCAACAGACTGTTCAATTAGCAAACTTTGGATCATTCCATCAGAAGGGAATTAAAATGACTTTAACCAATAATAACAACTGTTAGTTTCAAAAGTTTGACAGAAAGAGGAAGTATTTCCTACTTTAATTTATCTACCACTTCTTTTAAAAGGCCATCACAACATTGATGGCTTCTTCAAAGGAGATGGAGAACATTCAGATGTTACTTTACTAAATTTATAGCACAGTGTATTTTCTACCATGTGGCAGTTTATTGCCAAGCACCTAACTGTCAGTCTGCAGGAAGAAATGAGAAAATTAAGAATATCTGGTCTCTAATGCACCCCATCTTTGCTAACGCAAAAGATAAAGTAGAAAAATCTTTAAATTATGACCATTCTGTCTTCAAATATCTAGCTTTCATTTTTAGGAGGATGAAACTGCTGCTTGACAAATATGCATGCTAATGTTTCCTTGAGTTTTGCAACAAATGAGTAAAGGGTCCTGTGATGAAATTATTATTGTTGAAGTCAGAGGTGGGATTCAGCACGTCCTGACCAGTTCTGGAGAACCAGTAGCGGAAATTTTGAGTAGTTCAGAGAACCGTTAAATACCATCTCTGACTGGCCCCGCCCCCATCTATTCTCTGCCTCCCGAGTCCCAGTTGATAGGAAGGAAATGGGGATTTTGCAATAACCTTCCCCTGGAGTGGGGAGGGAATGGAGATTTTACAGTATTCTTCCCCTGCCACGCCCACCAAGCCACGCCTATCAAGCCACGTCACGCCCACCAAGCCAATCTCACAGAACCGGTAATAATTTTTTTTGAATCCCACCACTGGTTGAGGTGACTTAACTCCCACTTTTTCATTTACTTTTGTTGTTTATTCTTATTTTTTTAAATTTTCATTTTGTGACATTATATTGTACTTAACTTGCATGGCCTACAGCAGTGTTTCCCAACCTTGGCAACTTGAAGATGTCTGGACTTCAACTCCCAGAATTCCCCAGCGCTGGCTGGGAAATTCTGGGAGTTGAAGTCCAGACATCTTCAAGTTGCCAAGGTTGAGAAACACAGGCCTACAGTAATTTTTTTGGGAGATGAATAGTCATGTAAATTGACTTGAATTAAATAAATAAATACATAAATTTAGTATTAAGATAACAGATGGCAAATTCTTGGAATCGTAGAATGAAGAAACTTCCTACGGTAGCTAACATGTTGTTCAGGTTTTGTTCCACAAGTATGTTTCAAAAATACTGTATATAGTCTAACTTGTTACAAGAAGGAATCCTGATCATTTTACCGCATTGTGCAGCTTTTCTTTGAAAGTCAACAAAGATATCTCCTTAAAAGCAGACATTTCATCTGAATGAGCCAATAGTCTGCAGGTATTTTTTTTCCTTTACCAGAATTTCCGATCTGAGCTTGGTTAAAGTGTACATCAAGGTTATTTTTCCCCAAAAACATTTTCCATTAGCAGTATTCCAGCATTGTATAAATTCTGCCCCAATGTTCCTTTCTGTGGCATTTATTCACTTATGTCAATATTTAATTTTTTGTGGTTCTAGACATGTTGATACTTTGTGGGAAAAAATAAGAAATATTCTTCTCTGTACAGAGAGCTGCCTACAGCATTTCTTTACTATCCTTTATTAAATGCTCCTTTATGCAATTACATTCTCTTGGTAGTGATGGATAGGGAAGTCTGTATATGTATGTTTTAATGATTTTAAAATAAACTCTTTCCCCCTTTTCAAGTCTAGCTCCTTCCCTTTTCTCTTTCCAGGTACACTCCATCAAAAGGATTATACAACCTTACTTTTACATCTGCCCTATTTCCTTGAGTTACTGCTTGAATTTACAACAGGTTGAAAGTTTTGGTTCTATCATTTAATGAGTTCCACAACTGAACAGAAATGTGAATGTAGATCTTTTAGGTTATGTTGATGAAGCCCAATACTATCTGTGAACCTTCATTGACTGTTGAGCTGTCACATATCCATAATGAACTTAGAATAAAGCTCCAAAATTCTGATATAATTAGAATAAAAATTATTATTCATAAATCAGTGTCTCCTTTCTTTACCCTGTTCTACAGAGTTGCTTTCATTATTTCCTTATTTTGTTTAATCTCGGCTCTGTCTTGTCCTATGTATCTAAATGGATGGTTCATTAAATCTATATATGTACTCAATATATATTCATTCACATTACTAACAGCAAACCTATGTGTTTTCAAGGGGGCTAATGTAAAGGAATAAATTATTTCAGCCTGAGTTATAGAGTATTTAAAGTGCTTAAGAGAAGACTATTAAAAATATGGTTGAAAACAATTATTTCAAATATCTTACTATAAGACAAGAGTGAAAACTAAGTTTAGTTTTCATTCATTCTTACATAAAAATAGAAGTATGTCAGATTTTACTTTGCTAATCATTGCTGACTATAGGGGGCAGTGTTTGTCTCGGTTTCAAGGCCATTGAGCCAATGCTGTCCAAAGACATTTCCGTAGTGATGTGGCCAGCAAGACATCATAGAGTACTGTTACATTCCCACCCTGGTGGTACCTATTTATCTACTTGCATCTGCATGCTTTCGAATTGCTAAATTGTCAGGAATGGAGTAAGGATGGAAACTCATCCTGTCACGTGGCACCCACGTCTCAAAGCTGGGCTGCCGGCTTTCCAGCCAATGAGCCCAGTATCTTAACTTCTGAGCCACTATGCCACCCCATTGGCACAGAGGAGCCGAGGTGGCGCAGTGGTTAAAAGCAGCACTGCAACCTACTTCAGCTGACTGCTAGTTCAGCAGTTCTGCTGTTCAATTCTCACCAGGCTCAAGGTTGACTCAGCCTTCCATCCTTCCGAGGTGGGTAAAATGAGGACCCAGATTGTTGGGGGCAATATGCTGAACTCTGTAAACCGCTTAGAGAGGGCTGTAAAGCACTATGAAGCGGTATATAAGTCTAAGTGCTATTGCTATTCTTACATTATCGCTTCCATTTCTGGAATATTGACATTGGTTATGAGGTTGTATTTCAAACCACTCAAACTATATCTTTGTTCCTATTTAATAAGCAGAATCAAGGCTGAAAATGAGAGTCAATTTTACATTGACTAGAGTAATTATACAACATTTTTGCAAGCTTATAGGGATGGTAAACTGTGTTTTGGGATATTGACAACTATGGACCTGAGCCTTAATAATATTTTAGCAACGATAATAAGGATCTTTTTCTTATAGTTCCTAGAAAGGTAATGTCCATTCTTAATTTTAGCACTCAATTATCCATGGTACCCTTTTGCATGTTCTTTACCAAATCAAGGAAAACATTTGTAAGCATCACAAAGGTGTTTCCAAAGAGCAGAATCCTTCAGCAATTCAGCTACTGCCTCCACCACCATCTCTAAAGCAATGTGACTCAACTGAATCCTTTCCGGGGGGGGGGGGCTTAGGAGAGTGACATGCTGGAGAAACAGCTTAAGAAAAGAGCAGTAAGATTGAAGTAACTGAAGGCTAGTCTGGCTGTAAAAAGACAGGCCAATTTACCGTGCCAGTTTGCATTGTTTTATTAATCCATATTGCTTCCACATTATACAGACAGTGACTTCTGCTTTGGCAGTTGTGGTGAAGCTACTTAGCAGATAGAGAGGGGATTGCGATTGGATTCCTTTCAAGAATGCATCTTCTTTCTTTCAAAATCTTAAACCGTAGATTACTCGTCCTTTCCCTTGGGTGCAGCTGCAGCATATAAAATGCACACTGTTGTTATTTATGGCAAACCTCCCCCTTTGCTTTTGATATATACCTCAACCGTTCCTCAGAAATTCATCAACTTGCAATCTTTAGCTCCTCTGTTATTTTTTCAGTGCCTTTACAGCATCCACTTCTCAGGAATAGCATTATACTGAATGTGGTATAGATTGTTTCCCTTTGCTGGTTCACTATTTCATATGTAGCAAATTACACATCTGAAGTGTTGTAATGTAAACAATGCTGTTGCTTAAGATAGCAAGCAATTGAGACATATTGTTTAAATGTATGTGAACTACTGAAGTACAAGAATTATTTTCAGATGGAATATCTTGTTACCAAGAGAAGGAAGTTTGGGCACATATATTCAAAAAGGAAGAAGTAATGATCCATAGCAAAGTTCTTGAATATTATGAGCATTTGCTAATGATGAGATCTAGTGGAGTGTAGAACAATCTCCCAGTGGATACAGTATTGAAATAAAGGGACTGGAAAAATCCAGCTATTAAAGTGACCTTGAACTGGTCTCCATATTTCAGCTCGGTAGATGTCACGGGGTTGTTGTGAGTTGGAGAAAACTAGTATACAGGTAGTCCTTGCTTACAGACTGCCTAATGCAGTGAACATTCAAAGTTGCAATGATTGAAACAATTTTTTTTGTGATCAATCCTTGCATTTACTGCTGTAAAACTGCATCTTGCAATTTGTGATCACCATTTACACACTTGCATTTCCACTTGGGACAATCAGAGTGAATACAAAGGACCCATACAAGCGAACCCTTTGCAACCTAAGGTTTTCACAGAGGCTGGCAAGATAAAATTTTCTGCAAATTAAACAAAGTAATTGTAATGCTGGGCAGTGTGTGTGTGTGTGTGTGTGTGTGTGTGTGTGTGTGTGTGTAACAGGAAGGGAAGACATGGTATGATTTTGGGGGGAAAGAGGCCTTGATGTTGAACCAGGATGCAATATCTGCCTAGAGCAGGGTTGTCCAACTCAATTTCATTGAGGGCTGCATCAGGGTTGTCTTTGACCTTGTGTGTGTGTGTGTGTGTGTGTGTGTGTGTGTGTGTGTGTGTGTGGCTTGGGTGGGCGTGGCCAGCTCAACATCACTCATTTTGTGGGTGACTGTTGTGGCCTGAGTGCCCTGCCAGCAAAAATGGAGATCGGGAGGGCCGCATGGGGCTCCATTTCTGGCTGTGAAGGCCTCCAACCCGCTGCCAGCGAAAACGAAGCCCACAAGGGGGCTTTCCGAGCTCCATTTTCACTGGCAAAGGCACCACAGGCCGGTCCTTCACTTTTCAGGGTGGCCCTGTGGCCAGATCTAAGCACCCCGCTGCCCTGGATCTGGTCTGTGGGCCTTGAGTTTGACAACCCTGGCCTAGAGGGTGCAAACAATCATCCCACGTTCCAAAATCTTGCGAAGGATGCCAAAAATTAGTTAAGATAATACTATATTGAAGGCAGAAGTAAAATAATAAGTAGCATAGTTTTTCACTTAGCCTCTGTAGTCCTTCACCTAACAATTGACGGGGAAGAAAGTGATCACACGATTTTGCATTTGATGATCGCTTTGCTTAGCAATCAAGTTGCTGGTCCCCAATTGTGATTACTAAGTGAGAACTATCTGGATGCTGATTCAAGCTCCTTGGAAGAGCCATTCTAGTGGTCATGTGATCAGGATTTGGGCACTTGGCAACAGGTGTGTATTTATGATGAGGCAGTGTCACCTAGTGGCCATTTGCAAACTTCTTGGGGAGCTTCTGACAAGCGAAGTTAATGGAGAAGCCAGATTTGCAAACTATGTGATTTGCTTAACGATTGTGGCAAAAGAGCTCATAAAATGATGTGTAACTCATTAACAACCATAGCACTTGACAATGAAAGTTCCAGTCTCAATTGACATCCTAAGACAAGGACTACCTATATATCAAGGATCATAAAGGCAGATATTGCATAGCAGGAAGTCAATATAGCTCTTCAGTAATCTGCATGTTCTTTATGTCTCCATCTCTTTCTTTGTAGCAACTTTCAAAAATAATATAAAAGTAATCCACCCTCCCACCTGCTAGTCACAAACACTTCTCAAACAGAGGGACCCAAAAGCGTTTGAAGCATTTTCTGTACTATTTCTGAGCTTTCTCTCAGTTTCCTTCACCTTCTTGTTGACATTGCCCCCAAACCATCTCAAGAACCTTTACATCGTTTAGCAATGGATTCCAAAAGGTGACACGACTCTAAATGTGTACCTGCACCTTTCTCTTCTTGTTTGTATTTGATGGCAGTTTGAAAATATTAAAGTTACCTTCCACAGTGAAAAAACAGTGAAGCAAAAGGTTGCTTGAGTCCTGAGGGTTAGGGAAGGGGGAAAGGTGGCGTTAATGGTTTGCACAGCATGGGGTGACCAGCTGACGTTTAGATAGACGTGCACTTTGTGTCAAATAAAGCCACCTCCGTCCCCAGCACATTCCATTAAGAACTGTGCCTCACTTCAGGCAAGCTCCAGCCTGACAATTACTGTTCTCACGCATGGAGTTAAAAAATGTTCTTCCCAGATTCCTCAGGGGGAAAAGGTGTGCCAGAGCAGAAAGGATGAAAGCCAAGAGGAGGGCAACAACCAGCTAGCTATTAATGAGGAAGAATATGGGAGACTGGTCCAGGACAAACTAGGGCAGAGAAGACAACTCCAAGGATAAGGCAGCCATGTTTGAATGCTTAGAGAGGTCCACAACTGTTATCACAAAATGGCAGCCATGGAGAGGTGGCCAAACACATGAGGCTGCCATGAGAAAAGTGGCTGATCACAATGAACCTTTCATTAAATGGAAATCTGAAAGCCATTTGGAGGGCTTTTTTATAAACCATAAAAGGGATATGAAGATCACAATTCAACCCCCTTTTCTTTCACCCTCAGAATCATCTCAAATCTATTCCCTTTTTCCTATCATTCCCTATTCCCAGCAGACAATAACCCTACCCTGGCTTCTTATCCATCTATAGCAGGCCAGGGAGTTATTTGAAGTATTTCTAGTTACTTGCCTTTTTCTTTTAAGAAAATACAAATACTTTAAAAAGACTATCATTAACAAGATATTTCCTGAGTGTTTTTCTGAGAGGGTGACACAGAAGTGCACAGTGATTGAGATAGAAGGTAGTCCTTGACTTACAACAGCTCATTTGGTAACTGTTCAGTTACAATGGCAATGAAAAAAGTGACTTATGACTGTTTTTAAAACACCTATGACCATGGCAGTATCCCCACAGTCATGTGATCAAAATTTGGATGCTTGGCAACTGACTCATATTTATGATGGTTGCAGTGTTCCAGGGTCATGTGACACTCTTTTGCGACCTTCTGACAAGCAAAGTCAATGGGGAAGCCAGTCTCACTTAACAACCATGTTACTAACCTAACAACTGCAGTGATTCACTTAACAACTGTGGCACAGTTGAGGCAAAATTCATTTAACAAATGTTTTACTTAGTGACCAAAATTTTGAGCTTAACTGTGGTTGTAAGTTGAGGACTACCTGTATAAGTGTTACTAACGTGTGCGTGTGCGTGTGTGCACACCTTCAAATGGTGACTGCCTGGACAAGTCTGTGCAATTTTTCTGGAAACATTTCAGAATTTGCCCTTGTCTTCTTCATAGGGCTGAAAGAAAGTGTCTGACTTGATCCAAAACCACTCAGCTGATGGCTACGGCAGAAATAAAATTTACAGTCTCCAGTTTTGAGCCAAATGTCTTTAACCACTAATATAAAACTGTCTTTTGTTTAGCATCCTTTATTTCAGGGGCAGGTTGCTTGTTCTTCTTGCTACCGGTGCGCTGCACGTGCATCACCATGTTTCAGTGCGTGCACGCTCGCTATGCGTGCGCGCCCCCTCATGCGATTTTGCTTCCTGTACATGCATGGAAGTAAAACCTCATGGGCGGACGCGCGCGCACATGCGTTTTTGGCACTTTTTTGTTTCTGTGCATGTGCGGAAGCAAAAATTTGCTGAAATCTCATGCGCACGCGTGTCCCCTCATGAGATTTTGCTTCCACGCATGCGCAGGAAGCAAAATCAGCCCAAAAATTCCCCCCCCAAAAGATGGCGCTGCGTGACAGACCGGTGAAGAAGGCACTGGAGCTGTCGCGTGCAAATAGCTCCATCTGCTGGCCGCTACCGGTGCAGTAGAGTCAACTGCACCGGTAGGAACCCACCACTGCTTTACTCCTTGCATGGTTGAACCGAAGCATTTCTTTTTCAACTTGCATTAAGCCACCCTCTTTGTTCACCCTACAAACAGAATTCCCATTATAAGAAGACACACATACTCTGCATTCCTCATTTGCTAATGTGAAGCTACTTCCTCATTAATGCCCATTCCTTCCATTCTTGAATCAGCAGAAAAATGCATTATATGACATAATTTGCTTTGCCCCCAAGGCCAAGCTTTACTTTGTCTCAGCAATGAGGGCAGGCAATGATGCTGTCCTTACAGTTTCAATGCAAAATAGTTTCAGAACTGCTCTCTTTCCACTCTCACCCAGAAAAAGAACACAACTTTTACCAAAAGCAAATGGTAAGGGGCAATGAGAGAACTACAAGATCTGCCTCTTCTTCATCCTGCTGATTAGTCAGCCAGAATTTATTTAGTGGGCAATCAATCTCCCCTGCTCACATACATATGTAAAGTTAAACCTGCTGGCTAGGATGATGCTCAGATTATATCAATGGTTCCTTCCTCATATATCCAACTCGGGACTCCAAGGGAATAGGCTATCCAATGGTGGGTTGCTGCCAGTAGTGGAACCGGCAGAGGAAATTTACCGCCGCTTTAGAACCGGTAGCGGAAATTTACCGCTGCTCGCCAAATTGGCAGCAATGACCAGCAGTCCACGCTCCCGAACCGGTCCTCTGGTCACCATGGCTTGCAAAAAAACCCTCTGTGCATGCGTAAAGGCTTCTGTGCATGCACAGAAGCATTGCGGGTGGGCAGGCGGAGCCTCCCGCCGCCAGCACTACCGGTTCTAAGAACCAGTCTGAACTGGGAGCAACCCACCGCTGCATCAGACTGTATCTGGAGTGGTCTGAGAAAGCATAGCAGTGATTTATAATAATAATAATAATAATAATAATAATAATAATAATAATAATAATAATAATAATAATAATAATAATAATAATAATAATAATAATAATAATAATAATAATAATAATAATAATAATAACAACAACAACAACAGAAGGAAGGGACCTTGGAGGTCTTCTAGTCCAACCCCCTGCCTAGGCAGGAAACCCTACACTACTTCAGACAAATGATTATCCAACATCTTCTTAAAAACTTCCAGTGTTGGAGCATTCACAACTTCTGGAGGCAAGCTGTTCCACGGATTAATTGTTCTAACTGTCAGGAAATTTCTCCTTAGTTCTAAGTTGCTTCTCTCGTTTAGTTTCCATCCATTACTTCTTGTTCTACCTTTAGGTGCTTCGGAGAATAGTTTGACTCCCTCTTCTTTGTGGCAACCCCTGAGATATTGGAATTTCATGAGGACAAGCCTCTTAAAAGTAATTAGTGAGGCAATGGCATTCTGTGGTTGGAGAGAGACATTAGTGTAAGGACTATGTAGATTCTCAGTCATCCAAGTCATGGTTGTCCCAAAGGTGCTTTTTCAAGAGGCAACTGGACTTTCTGGTTTTATTTTTTTGAAGACATTTCCAAGAAGCTTCTTCAGCTCTGTAATTAGTGTAATGACTCTTGGCTTGGCAACTGAATTGGTTAGAATCTGGACAGAGCATTAGATAATTGGGCAACTTTTTCCTACTTGAGTGAGGCAAATAGAATTATCTTTCTACTCAAGATTAATTATTTCTAAATGAAAATTCAGACCCACACAAAATGGAGTCATGTGTTCATAAAAAACTGTACCTTGTTTTGTCTTGTTTGGGATAATGTGAACTTCCCTACCTATTTGCAATTTAAATAAAAAGAATACGATCATGTGGTCAGACAGCAGAGCAGAGATTCACGGTGAAATCCTTGGGCATTATTATGCTGCCAGGTTTATGGTCTTGTCGCACTACTTATGTGTCTAAGGAGATTAAACTAGTGCCTTAAGAGCCTTTTCTCTTCGTGTTTGCCTTGAAATGTTTTAGGGCTTCTGTAGCATCTTCTTGGGATTTGTGAAATTCTTGATTAACTGTAAATACAAACCAGAGAAAACCAGCACAGCTTTCTTGGCTTACCTGAATTGAGCAAGCACAAACAGAGAACTGTCTTAGAAGGAAAAAGAAAAAAAGAGCTGCAAAGCTACAAATGCTTTTAAGCTATTTTTGTCTAAATTTTTTCCTGCTTGTTTTTTTATTTTACAGTTGCAAGCACTTTTCCCTCACAAAAATCAGATGTCAGAAATGTGTAGATCCTATAGTATGGAAAATTTTTCTAGATTATGTAATCTATTTCTCCGTCAAGAAATAAGTATTCCTTATATAGGATAATGTGCCACAGACCTGGCATGGGAAACAGATGAACACCCTTGAGGGTTTTTTTTAAAGGAAAATTCAACAGCAAATATTTGTGGATTTAATGAAGATAGTGCATATATGGGGAACATTAAGTGTTGTTTTGTGAAATCTTTGTTTCTGTTCAAAACCATTTAAACTAAAATGTTAAAAACTTCAGATGGGCCATTTTGATCAATAAAATGCTTACAATCGAAGGGAAAACTTTCACGTATAATTTTCTTTTGATCAAATTCAAAGCAACTTTATTTATTTATTATTAGTTGCATTTGTATGCCCCCCCACTCTACAGAGACTCTGGGCGGCTCACAACAATAAAAATTCACATGCAACTGCATTATAAAACAAACATGGATCAACCATTTACAAAGTTTACAGATGTCATCTAATTTGTGATTTTACTTCTGCTTTCTCTATTAATATTGCTTGCCATAAACTGGTTGGGAAACACACAGATGATGATCATGTAATTGCAGGACACCGTGACAGTTGTAAATGTATGAAGCTTACAAATGGCAATCACATGTCGGCAGGATGCTGCAGTGATTACAAACACAAGTATTGGTCTCAAAATCGGTTTCTTTACACCTTTGTAACTTTGAACAGTCGCTAAATGAGGCAGTCAGTAAGCAAGGATAGTGATCAAAAAGTGTCCAATGCTATCCAGTGGATGTTGCATAGTTCTCTGCAATGTAGTAGTCTCAAAATGCACATTTTGATCAGTGGTGGGTTCTAAATAATTTTGCCACCGGTTCGCGCGCGAGCTTGCATACATGTGCGACACTTCTGCGCATGCGCAGAAGCTTCCCAGGTGGGTGGGTGGAGCCTCCCACCACTGGCGCTACCGGTTCTAAGAACTGGTCCGAACCAGGAGCAACCCACCGCTGACTTTGATGCATATTTAAAGATGAAATAGTGTTTAAATAAATATAGAGTAGATATTTAAATGCATGCAGGTAATCCTTGATCTATGAGCATAATTGAGCCCCAAATTTATGTTGAGGACCCAGATAGTTGGGGGCTGACTCTGTAAACCTCTGTAAAATCACTGTGAAGTGGTATATAAGTATAAGTGCTATTGCTATTGCTATTGCTGTTGTTAAGTGAGATATTTGTTAAGTGAGTTTTGTCCCATTTTATGGCTTTTCTTGCCACATTTGTTAAGTGAATCACTGCAGTGGTTCAGTTGTTAAGTGAATCTAGCTTCTCTGTTGACTTTGCTCATCAGAAGGTTGCAAAAGGTGATAATGTAACCCTGGGACACTGCAGCTGTCATAAATATGAGTCAGTTGCCAAGTGTCTGAATTTTGATCACGTGACTATGGGGATGCTTCAATGGTCATAAGGAAACAAGGACCATTGAATGGTCACTAAATGAAGTGTTATAAGTCGAGAACTACCTGCATTTATTATTTTAAAAAATGCTGTGAATGTATCCTACTTGCCAGACATTCATAATAAGGGAAAGGTGTTCTTTGTCACAGATAATCAGATACTCGACCTACCTCCTTTGCTGGAAACAAGACTGGTTTATTTAAAACTACAGGCGGAAATCTAAGAGAAGCTGTGAACTGAGGCTGGAAAAAGCAAAGGGGCTAATACTGTTTGGCATTTCTTAGAGAAAAATGTAAATTGTGACAATTTACAATGCAAATGGGACTGACCATGTAAATGGTGCTGAACAGTTCATAATTCAGTCCCTGTCTTAGCAGGTTCTGCAAATCAGCCCATCGTATTAACCCATAATGTAGTATTGCTTGCTTACTTAGTCACAGCATACCCCTGGAACATAGCAATTGGTCTTTGCATGGAGTGGATCCAGCCAAGGGTGCCTTAAACAAAAAGGCAAATTTTTACATTTCAAATTCTTCTTTTTCTATCCCTATGTCAGAAAAACAGGCATGACAGATGCTACGGTTAGTTTTGGAAACAGGGCTTGATGGCAACATCCATTTTCTGTCTCTTCCCTTCACGTCATGCTAATTAGACCATACCTAGCTGTATCCCAGAAGGAGGATATTGACAAATGAAAGCAAGTTTAGAAAACAACAACAAAGATGGTTGTTTGTATGAAAAGAGAGAGAGAGAGCTATATCATAAATACTATGAGCAAAGATGAAAGGAAAATGAGTATTTTTAGCTTAGAGAATAATTGAGTGACATGAGTACTTTCTTCAAATCCCTGAAGAGACTAAGGAGCTGCTTGCTACTCCTTCAGGAGAGCAAGGTTAGGTTTAATGGACATTCATTTCAGCAGATTAAATTTTAAATATTGGTAGAAACATTATGACAGTAAGAATATTTCATCAATGGAAGAGTTATCATCACTGTTCCCTTTAAGGTGCGCGCCCGCGCACGTGATAAGAGAACGCCGCGCAGAAGTTTCTGACTTCCGGCTGGCATTTCCTAATGGGAGAGGCTGTGCGCATGCGCGGCCGCGCAGATGAAATGAGAACGCCGCGCACCGTTTTTTTCTATTACAGGGAACATTGGTTATCATGGAAACATGAGTGGTCTTTACTGTTCTGGAAATCTTTAAGCATTCTCTGGGAGTGTTTGCCATTGTTTTCCACCCCACGTTCTCTCAAACTCAATTTGAAGATAGACGATCGACAATACTTTTCATCACAGTCAATCTTACAATGCTGAAAACCAGAAGCCAAATATTTCCTCCTAGGAACTCACTCTGTTAACTACCTTGGTTTCCAAGGTCAAGATGAGGGAATGTTTTTATATCAATTCAGCACTATTTATATAATGCTATAGCTGTGTGCATGAATTATAAAATGTGTTTTGTTGCCTGCATAGAGTAATACATTGTAGTTTAGAAATTCAGCGGAATTGTTTTGGGTGGATTGTGGTCTAGCTGAGCTGAAACCTGGATCATTTGGTTGTTTGAGGTTTTAGCCAAGACAAAATTCAGATGAGTTCTACAAGGTGAATAAAGCAAGATTGGTGTTGTATTGGTTTCTTTCCGCTTCTTGTGCAGTTCACTGATCTTCACAGAGACCTTTTTTCCCTTCTCCTTCTTCAACAACATGCAAAGGTGGCATACTGAGTTGTCACTCGAGACCTTCTATTTCAATATTTATATTGAAAAAAACTTCTATAGCAGAATTGTTAACACAGCTAGGCAAGTTCAAGGAACCAAGAATTACCCAAACATTAGTAAGGGAGCATCCAAGAATAAACAGAGTTTTGAAAACCCCAAAATGACTTTCAAACCCTCATTTTCAGTGGAATTATCAAAGCAAAGTCTCTTTGCATTTTTTGAGATGCTTATTCCTAATTTGCTTATTACCTGAGCTACACTGCTGTTACTTACTACTTGTACATTAATAAGAATACCTGGGCTAAACTGCTATTAACAATCGACTCTTCTGTACACTGATTATATTACCTGGTCGTTTGTATGTACGCTGAGAGCTTCTGCACTGCAGACAAATTCCTTGTGTGTCCAATCACACTTGGCCACATAAAGTGTTCTACAGCTAGTCCTTGACTTACGATTACAATTGAGCAGAAAATTTCGGTTGTTAAGTGATAATTTATTAAGTGAGTTTTGCCCCATTTTACGACATTTCTTGCCACAGTTGTTAAGAAAATCACTGCAGGTGATAAGTTAGTAACCTGGTTGTTAAATAAATCTGGCTTCCCCATTGACTTTGCTTGTCAGAAGTTTGCAAAAAAATGACCCCGGGACGTTGCAAAGGTCATAAGTATGAACCAGTTGCCAAGCATCTGAATTTTGATCACATGATCATGGGGATACTGCAAAGGTTGTAACTGTGAAAAACAGTCATAGTTCACTTTTTTTCAATGCCGTTGTAACTTTGAACGGTCACTAAATGAACTGTTGTAAGTTGAGGCCTACCTGTATTCTGTTCTGTTTCATTCTGTTCTATTCCATTTCTTGACTATTTAAGCCTAACCTCCCTTTCAAAATTAGGTTATTAGCCTTAGATGTATCTACACCATAGGCTAAGGTGACCAGATTTTAATATTTGTAAAGCGGGACACCATTGATGGGGGGGTTTCTAGAGGAGCAAGATGGGAGGGGTATGTCTCTCTTATCCTGCAGCTTTGTGCACCCTCCCAAACACCCCCCCCTTCATCACAGCCAGGGGTGGGTTCCTACTGGTGCAGGCTTACCTGTTTGTCGCCGCAGAGCCGAAGAAGCTGGTGGCATTCGCGGCGCAGGGCTTCCCCTGCCGCCGGGACGCTGCCATTTGCGTTTTGTTGCCTTCTGCGCATGCGCAAAGTGTTCTGCTTGCACAGAGGGCAAAAGAACGCAAATGGTGGCATCCCAGTGGCCGGGGAAAGTGGGCGGGGGAAGCCCCGCGCTGCGAACACCACCAGCTTCTTTGGCTCTGCGGCGATGAACAGGCAAGACCGCCGCTGCCCCTCTCACTGCCCTCCCTCCCCGCCTGGCAGGAGGAGGCAGGCGAGGCAGGAGGCAGAGGGGTGTGCAGAGCAAATTCAAATTTAAAAAGCGGGACTTTTTTGAAACGCCGCGGGATGCGGGACAAATTATTAGAAAGCGGCACTGTCCCGCCAAAAGCGGGACATCTGGTCACCTTACCATAGGCAGCATTCTCTCTAATAACAAGAATAGTTTGATATATTTGGGCTAGTATGCCATAAATGCAGGCCAAACCCAGTTTTAACCCAAGTCTGCTCACACTGTTCTATGTAAGGTGAGATCTCCAATCCAGTGCAAACCAAGCTATTCTTACCACCAATTCGGAGAGACTGACAATCCTCAGGATACTTAAATAAATGTTCCATCAGCATGTAGTATTTACCCACTCTCTACTTTCTGTTTTGCCTTCCAAAAATGCCTTCCTCATTTTTTAAAATGCATACAGAAATCTATGACTTTGTTCAAACAAATCATATATCTTCTATTGATGGCATCATAAATATATGGGCTTTCCCGCCTTCCCCGACTTTAAAAACCCTCTAAAGTTGATGTAATTCTTACACAACAGCTTGATTTGGAAGAATTACACTGAAGAAGCAACTTGTAATTAGGCAGCATCCGTGCCGCTAGATTCTTTGTAAACACAGTAAAACAAGTGGATTCGTGCCTCTTGTTTTCTCAGATTAAATATATCTTGTTCTTAGATTTATACTGGCATTTTATGGCCTCTGCAAATGACTATCTCAGCATTGCAAAGTAATTCCAGTCTGTCATATTTGTCTTTGGAAATTGTAACAAATTATGGTGATTTATAACACCCAACTCAACTCTCCTTCCCTCTACTCTTTAGAAGGGAATGGCGCTGATGGAAAGATTCTCAGACATCTATTTATTCTGGGTGGAGGTTGACAGTGAAACATGTTTCATCTCTCCTGTGTGAAACACTCCTTCCCTTTGAGGGGATCCTGTCAACATAACTCAAGCTGTCAGGGGACATTTTGCGATGGGCCCCGAAACAAATCTAACATCTCCACTACCTCCATGCTTACTAATGAGGCATGACTGGCTTCCTCTGCATGGCTGACCTCACTGTATCTCCTTGCTTTTGACCCTGGTGGTTTCTCTTCAGTCAATAGAAGTCATGGCATCATTTGTCATCGCGCTAAGGGCAGGTGATGATGACAATGCCAAGAAAACTGTGGGAAGAACGTACTTCCTGCTTTCTAGCTTTGGCTGATATTTTTTTGGTAACTATTTCCCTCCCTCCCTCCCCTTCATTTGTACGCCATGTTTGAAATTTAGGGATTCCCCAATCCGGGAAATGTACAATTGTAAACATAAAATTGATACCTGATATCTGGAAAGAATGAGACAGTAAAGCCAAGAAATCCAATGGATTTAAAAGTTGAAGATATAATTGGTTCTTCACTTGCCAGTTATGATCCATTTGCACCAGCCATGTAGAAAGAAGTAAAGAGTGGTGTGGTGGCCTAGAGGTGGAGCTCTCGCCTCACACTCAGGAGGCAGTGAGTTCGATCCTAGGTAGAGGCAGACATTTGTCTCTCTGGGCACACTAAGAATATACAGTATCTGCTGAATAAAACTCTGCATTGGTGACAGGAAGGGCACCCGGCCATTAAATCACTCTGCTAGCTCCATTCAGTTGCCCAGACTCCATCCCGCAAGGGATTATGGGGTGGTTAAATGAAGATGATATAGAAAGCAGTAAGTTTCAAAAAATCAAAGGGCCATAATAAAATCTTCCTGTTTTCAGAGAAAGATGGCTCATACAAAACTGGTTTTTTTCTTTCAGGGAATATATGTGTGAGGCTGCAGTGAGTTTTATGGGTAAGATCAAATTGTGAAGTACTGTTACATAGTAGGATTTGAGTGCACTATGATAAAATACCATTTACTGTTGTATTAAAATGGTACTATGCTAACGCTACTGGAAAAAGTAACTGTAATTTTAAAATGCTCTTTTACTATACCCTATTATCTCTTTCGTGGCTTCCTTTTCTGATTTGTATTTTCTTGTGATCATTGCCCTACTGTAAGATTACTATTCTTCTTCTCTTCATTTCCCCTAAGAATGTAAAAAAATAATAATTTTAACAGTTGTAATGTATGTTGCCCAGAGTTGCTTTGGATAGTGAGATGAGAGGCATATAAACTTAATTAATAAATACAGGTAGTCCTCAACTTATGACCACAACTGAGCCCAACATTAACAAAAGCAAGACATTTGTTAAGTGAATTTTGCCTAATTTTATGTCACAGTTATTAAGTGAATCACTGTAGTTGTTAAATTAGCAACATGGTTGCTAAGTGAATCTGGTTTTCTCATTGACTTTGCTTGTCAGATATTTGCAAGAGCTGATCACATGACCTCAGGACACCATAACTGTCATAAATATGAATCAGTTGCCAAGCATCTGAAATTTGATCAAGTGACCACAGGCGATGATGCAATGGCTGTTAGTATGAAAACGGTCATAAATCACCTTTTTCAGTGCTGTTGTAACTTCGAATGATCACTAAGTGAACTGTTGTAAGTCAAGGACTATCTATACCAGGGGTGTCAAACTCAATTTCATTGAGGGCCGCATCAGGTTTGTGTTTGACCTCATAGGGCTGGGGTGGGCATGGCCAGCTCAATGTCATTCATGTCGGAGGCACCTGTGGTGGCCAAGTGCTAAGACAGGACTTCCTTCAGACCCTCCCTACCTCTAATTATAATTTCTTTCCTTCCTTCCTTCCTTCCTTCCTTCCTTCCTTCCTTCCTTCCTTCCTTCCTTCCTTCCTTCCTTCCTTCCTTCCTTCCTTCCTTCCTTCCTCCTTCCCTCTCTCCCTCCCTCCCACCCTCCTTCCTTCCTTCTTTCCTTCCTTTTCTTCTTCCTTCCCCCTTCCTTCTCCTTTCTTCTTCCTTCCCCTCTTTCCTTCTTTTTCTTTCCTTGCTCTCTTCCCATCTTTCCTCCTTTTTCTTTGTCTTTCTTCTTTCCCTTTCCTGTCCCTTCTTGGATGTTCAAATGCAAAAGGGGAAACATTTCTCCTTTTGTTTTGTTTTTAGTTTGTTTTACTAGTTCTCTGCCAGCTAAAATTGAGCCCAGGGAGGCTGCATGCGGCCCCACCCGGACCCCGTTTTCAGCCACATTTGCACAGTTTATAACCAGCTTTCGGCAAATAAAGTCCATGGAGAAGCCAGCAGTAAAATAGAAAGTCATGGTCATGTGATATTATGCTTAACACTTGCAGCAGAAATGTTGTCATAAGTCAGTGGTCTCCAACCTTTCCAGCTGGTGGACTGCAGAGGCAACGGTGGTGGGGTGGGGGAAGAGGGGATGGTTTCATGTGTGTGCATTCGCCCACCACTTCCATAGCCTAGTTCTAAATAGGCTGTGGCCTGGAACTGGGCCATGGACCAGGGGTTGGAGACCTCTGCCATAAGTCTATCATGGGCGTGTGATGTTTTACTTAGCGACTGCATTGTTTAGTCATGGAGTTGCTGGTCCCAATTCTGATCCATTCTCCTCAAAATCCACATATCACATAGCTTTTTTAGAATGGCTTATGGACAACATGCTCAGATAAAAATGGAAACAGTCATAACAACAACAGCTCATATATAACCGATCAACCATAGTCTACTTACTACTTTGGCATACAAGGGAGTGTGAGGGATCCTAACAGTTGTGAGTAGTATCCTCTCTGGTGCCAGGTTTTGTTAAAATAGAAAATGAAGGGACTATAATCTAAACAACTAGCAAAGGTGGCTGATGCAAACGTGTCAAATATTAAATGTATCCCTATATTTTAGGACAAGAACAAGACAGTGTCTCTATTTTGCTCTATAGCAAAATAGCAGTTGAAACTGTAATGACACCAGCAACAGCATTCAAGACTTCTTACTCTGATCCCTTATGGCAGGAAGTTATTTATTATCACAGGCTGGGTAAAAGGAAGATGGAAAAAATGAGGAATAAATGCCATCAAAAATGTTCCTGCAAAGCCCCAATTCCCCGAAACATTCAACAAGTCAATGCTCATAGACAGGAACAAATATATATAGATTTAGGATCGGATTTTTACAGGCTTAAATGCTGAGGGGCTACAGTACTGGCGTACTCTGAAAAAGAGTGAACACTATGAAAAATGAAGCTGTAGAGATATGCTCTAATAATTAGAGCATCCATTCCTTTAGTGTGGAAAGGATGTCTGGCAGTGGTCCATTCCAGTGGAGGGTTTCGGTTATTTTCGCTACCGGTGCGCATCGCGAGCATGCACAGAAGTGAACTCATGTTCCATCGGGCGATTTCACTTCCGCGCATGCTTAGGATGACATTACAAGCTGAAACACAGCTGAGGAGCTTCTCAGCTGTGCTTTGGAGGAAGAATAAAGGTCAGTATTTACACAAGGGCAGGTGGGAGGGCTTTTTCCCGACAGCTCAGGACATGGAGAAGAGCCAGAAAATGACATCATCGCCGGGCTCCTACCGGAGCTGCGCTCCACACCGCACCGGTAGGAACCCACCACTGGTCCATTCTGAAATCAATTTAGATCTAGATTTAGATCTAGATTGGATCATGTCCTCCTAGGGAATACCATTGGATCTCTTCCTCTTCCTCTTCTTCCTCCTCCTCCTCCTCTTCCTCATCCTGCTGCTGCAGTAAGGCATTTATTCCTAACATTGGTGAAGACCAGGGGTGGGTTCTAACTTACCTCGCTGCCAGTTTGCTTCCTCCCACACTGCACCGCACCGCATGCGCATTGCCGAAAAAATACCCCCCCAAAAAAGCCAAATCCAAGATGGTGACGCATGCGCAGTGCTGGAAATTCAGCTTCTATGCATGCTCAGAAGAAGAAAAACCGGGAAAAAATTCAAAAAATAAAATAAAATAAATTTTTAAAAAAGAGATGGCGGCATCCACGGACCGGCACTAACCGAACCGGTTCTGTGATGTCATCGTGACATCACCAGCAGCTTGCTACCAGTTCGGGCGAACTGGTCCGAACCGGGAGGAACCCACCTCTGGTGAACACACCATACTAGAAACCAAGTAGGTGATTTTTGGACCAATCACTAGGAGACTATGAGTTCTAGTTCCACCTTAGGCATGAAAGCCAACAGGATGGCTTTGGACCAATCATCAGGAGACAGTGAGTTCTTGCCTCACATTAGGCATGAAAGCTAGATGATTTTGGTTGAATCACTCACTCTCAGCCCATGACGTCACACTTGAATGACAAACTAATTGGTCAATTCCTGTCACATATAAGCCCTAGCATGTATATACTAAGGGAAAATCAGTTTTCTATACTGTGAATGTACAAAAGATTCATTACGTATTTATTTATAACTTATTTTTCTACTTTTATTTATACCATCTCCAAAAATATTAAAGTCTTCGATGAGATTGCAGACAAAGGAAGTAGTATTTAATTTTGGGGCTCCTGACACTTTAGTGTAGAATATCAGAAGATAGACATTAATTTAAATTGTATTTAATTTCATTCAAAGCCAACTTTAAGATTTTGTTTTATTCTGCTTTAACTTTTTAAAATTAGTTTTTGCTTGTTTATAGGTAATTTTTTTTGTTTTTGTTCACCACCCAGAGTTAAATTGGTTAAGATGGGCAGACATATAAAACAAACCATGAAATAAGATATTTTCAAAATGAAACTAATTGCAGTTTATACAAATCCCGAGCTTCTATATTCTGCATGGAATTTAGGCCTCTAAATTTATAATGGAATCTATACCATTATGTAATTTTATAGTAACTATACTGAGAAAGCAATTTGCTAAATTTCCAGTCTTTTACGCTGGTTGCTAGTAATATGCCGTGTTTTGTTCTAGTTTGGTTTTAGGTGTTTTTTTTTTGCAGCTGACAAGGGAACAAAAAACCTAATAACTGAATAGTATCATCTTGTCCACAACCCAAGCAGATAATTAGAGGTTTAATAGTCAGTTTGCATTTAATCTGAACACAGGCAAATACTATGTTTGTTGTTTAGGGACTAAACAACTGTTACCGCTGCTTATTAATGGAGATATGTTTCCACAAACATATCACATCTGTTGTTAAACAACTATATTGCTTTGCACTCCTTTTCCTAGGTCAAGGCAAGGTGTGGATACTGACTTTAAGTGTACTCTGGTTAGAGTAAAGTACAGTACATTTATTGAATAGCCCGAAGGCCTTTTCAAAAAAAAAAGAAAAAGAAAAGAAAAAGAAAAACAGAACAAACAGGTACAGAAACAACTGTACAAAAATATATATGATACATGACATCAAAATTCAACAATATTAAAATTCAATAACTAAATTTCTAAAACTAGATAACCCAAATAAAATATCTCATCTCTAACTCAGCTCATCTTTCTTACAATCAATGAAATTATTTTCAATGTAGCTGGCTCGTATTGCTGTCATCCTATTAAGGTAGCAAGTGATAGCCCTTACCAGGGGAGGAGAGTCTGCCTTCAATAGAAATGTTAATTTGTGCCTTACATTCCAGTGGGAAAATTTATTTATAATTGGGGACAGGTATTGTTTTCTTACTTCCTCATACATCCTGCATTCAAATATTATATGCGCCGTATCCTCGACAACATTTGCCCTACATATACATGTTCTTTCATCATACGGGATTTTCCGATACCGGCCGAATTTAACGTTAGTATCTAAAAGTTCAAATCTAAACTTGACAAATAATTCTCTCTCCACTGATGGCATTTCTAGGAGTAAATATTTTTCCAGGGTGAAAGTTGTTTTAACTGCTGTCAGAAGCTTAAGGGAATGATTAGTTGAAAAAGTTGCCATGTCCATTTGCTCATGTATATCTTTAATCCGTTGTTTAATACTCTGGTTAGAGAGTAGTATGACTAGCAAATTCTTGCCTTATTTGCCACAATCTCCAGGAACAATGCAAGCTATTTCAAGCAGTGAAATATATTTTTTCCAGAGGAAAAATCTTGGTCTGTCAGGACAGTGATATGCTGTGACTTCTTGTTAAGAAAACTGAAAGTACAGCAGTAGTGGGTTCTAAATGCTTTTGCTACCGGTTCTCGGCACGGAACCAGTAGCAAAAGCATTTTGCAGAAGAATTCTGGGTGGGTGGGTGGAGCCTCCCGCCGCCGCCACCGGTTCGCAGAACCAGGCCAAACCGGGAGCAACTCACCGCTGAAGTACAGTCTTTGACTTACAACCAAAATTGGGACCAGAATTTCCATTGCTAATCAAGGCGTTAACTGAGTCATGCCTGACATTAGGACATTTTTGCCATGGTTGTTAAATAAATCACTGCAATTTTTATCTCAATCACATGGTCATTAAGCAAATCTGGCTTCTCCTATTGACTTCGCTTGTAGGAAGCCAACTGGGAAAGCCACAAATAATGATCACATGATCCTGGGACACTGCAACCGTCATAAATACACTCTGGTTTTAAACACTCAATTTTTGATCACGTGGCCATGGGGAATAGTGTGATGGTCATAAGTGCAAGGACTGATTGTAAGTCATTTTTTTTTCAGTGCCATTGTAACTTTAAACAAATGCTTGTGAATTGAGATATAAAAACAATGAAAGTTCTAATCTGGATTAGTAGTTGGTCGGTTTATCTTAACCTAAAAGGGCCACATCACCTTATTTAATATAGTTTGTCACAGGTTTCTGTTTTGCCTCATCTAAAATGGAGAATTTAACAAAATGGTAAGTTCTTTTGCCATTCAACAACATGATTAATTTCCTCACAGGCAACACTTCTGAAAGACTGAGAGACAAGGTCAGGTTTTAAGCAATCCAATTATTTGCTTGAAATAAAATTAGAGTCAGAGCACTGTTTCGGTGCAACTTCCTATTAGTATCCAATGCATAAATCATGATTAATGGCATTATCATGAGCCTGAAATGAATTAATGACAACTGGATACCTATTTTGAAATTACCCACATTCCTTATATTTCGTCTGAACATCTGATAGTCTAAACATAGGCAAAATATTTCAAAAGAGGGAAAAGTTATATGCAAGTTGTTGTTTTTTTATTAAAAAAATCACTTGCTTTCAAGGGAAGTTCAATACCATTGATTAATATGGACACGCAAGGTTTCCCCCCCCAACATTATATAAGTTATTTGCTGCTGTCTTCTTCCACAATTTTTCCTACTTCCCAGCCTAATATACAAGACCTGGATTTCCCAGTTGATTCCCCCACCCAAAGTCCAACCCAGAGCCAACTCTCTTTTAGTTTTTTAGATCAGCCAAGATCAGCCAGATACTAAATAAGAAATCAAACAGTGGACATTATACTAAAAGCCACATTCCCAGATATATTACTTCCATATTACTTTCCAGGATTTATATATCTGGAAAGGTAACAATGGTAACAAAGGCACACCAATATTAACACTAGACCAACAATCAAGCAATAAACAATACCCCAATCAAGGAACTACCAACTCAGATAAACAACCTAACAGTAAACAACAGCCCAATCAAGGATCCACCAAGAACATCGCCATCAACACCACTTTTTTATGAACAGAGAGTAAACCCCACTCCCTCCTAGCATTGATGAAGTTACCTAGTTGGATAATGAATGTTTGCAAGGGAACAAACAAGCTCAGAGAGCACCAGGGAGCCAACATCTCTCCTGTGTCCCCATCATGTCTAGTTCCCACCAGTGGTGGGTTGCTACCGGTCTGTTATGATTCTACGAACTGATAGCGGCGGCTGCAGGAGGCTCCGCCCACCTGCCCCGGATGCTTCTGTGCATGCGCAAAAGCTTCTGTACATGTGCAGAAGCATCGCGCGCGAGCGTGAGCACAAGCACGAACTGGTAGCGATGGAATTCACATTCAGTTTCCTCCCATGAGCATGGAGGACTAAAAAAAGGATTTCTCATATTTATCTGTACAAACTCTGAATCTTTCTTATGTTCAAGCACTGTTCACTTTCCAGAACACGGGAAGCATTTTTAGCAAAGTTTAGCAAAGACACTTAGAATCCCCTCTTAGAATTTCCAGCTCAAGGTGGGAAACTGGATCCAGTAAGGACAGTTTTATTCACTCTCTGTACACCCTTTGAAAACCTGAGTGAATAAACTGGCTATTTATAACTTTCTTTCCAAGAAAAACTATTTGTCCATTTGGAAATACCTATATAGCTGTCACACAGGATTTTCCATAGAAGAATCTGATACATATTTTGACATGAATTTATTCAGAACCAAGATCAAACAAAGTCTCAGGTCATTGCTGCTTTGTTGGTATGAAAATATTCCTGAACTTTTAAGGGTATGATATCAATATCAATAGTATTTAGACTTACAATATATACCACTTCACAGTGCTTTATAGCCCTCTCTAAGTGGTTTACAGCAGTGGTCCCCAACCTTTTTATTGCCGTGGACCGGTCAACGTTTGATAATTTTTCCGCGGCCCACTGGGGGGGGGGCTTTCCTTCCTTCCTTCTTTCCTTTCCATCCATCCATCCTTCCTTCCCATCCTTCCTTCCTTCTCTTTCCATCCTTCTCCTTCCTTCCTTCCTTCCTTCCACTGCGGCTTCTCCCCCGTCTCCTTCCTCCATTCACACATACAATGCACATTTCTTTTTTTTTTTATTCAAAAAGTTTTATTGGTACAGACTTACATAAGTAGTAGCAAAATATTAAATATAAAGTACAAACATTTTTGTTTTTTTCTCCCCCCCCCCGAACCCACCCCCTTCCCTCCCCACCTCCCCCCCCGGACTTCCCAGAGATAATACAGGGCATAATAATAAATTTAAATTGTTAATAAAAAGAGAAAAAAAAGAGGAAAAAAAAGAACACTATTTTTTAAAAAAACTTCAACTCCAGATTATACACTACTAATATATCGCATTTATATACAATAGTAAAGATACAAAAAAGAAAAAAAAAAGAAAGAAAGAAAGAGAAAACTCTTTAACAATACAAACAAACAAACCTCCTCCCTCCTCCCTTCAGTCCTCTATCTTATACAAGGTAAATGTTACAAAAGTAATAACTAAATATAAAATACACAAATCTTAAACTGATATTATTGACATTAAAAATAACCTCTAAGATAAAACTTAACTAAATGTTACATAAGTGATCATCAAATATTAAATTTCGTCATGATATTAATAAGATAATATTATTCTAAATTAACTTACTAACTTCAATAAACAAAAAAAGAAAATAAAAGAAGAATAAACAAATCTTCAACAAACTATATATATCTAATATTATTAACATTAAAAATAACCTCAAAATTATATAAAACTTAACTAAATATTGCATAAGTAATCATTAGATAGGGAAAAGATAAAATACAATCATATTAGTCTCTATCCGTCCAATATATTTCAACATCACATCGTTTTGTATCTTGATAGTTCATCTTTTAATAGTTCACTAAATTCGAATTTGTCGAGTCGTCTCCCGTCTGATCCCAAACCTCCATCTCCTTTTCCCCAGCTATCTAGTTCAGGCACTCCTTTTGGATTTTTGAATCTATTTCCTTTTGATCCATCAAAGGTGGCTTCCCCTCCTCCTCCTCTTTTATTTTCATACATCCTTCCTCTGGAATCTTGGATATATCAGCCTTTAGAACATTGACATAAAATTCAGTAGCTTTTTTTATCGTGTTGAGCCGGTATCTTTTTCCAGAAAATTTCACTGCTACTCCAACTGGCGCTTCCCATTTATATTGTAAATTTAATCTCTTAAATTCATCAATCAAAAAAGTATAGCTTTTTCTGGCTTTAAGCATTTTAGAGGGGATTTCTTTCCAAATCTTTAGTTCCTGACCATTCACCATAAGATTATTGTTAAACGTTGCTTGTATAATTCTGTTCCGTAGAGCTCTTGTGGTAAAATATATGACAATGTCCCTTGGTAAATGCTTTTGTTTAGCGTACCACGAATTGATTCTGTAAATTTTGTCGATTTGTGTAGCCAATTCCACTTTAGAAATTCCAGACACCTGATCCAATATGTCAACCATCCTGCCTTTTAGATTTTCATATAATCCTTCTTTCAAACCTCTAATCCTTATAGCAACTTCCATGGATCTGAACTGAGTCATTAAGACCTCTTTTTCAAAATTTGCAATATCATTTTGGATTTTATCTATGTAATTCACCGAAGTTGCCAAAGCTTGTTTATTTGTTTCAATACGTTCTGCCAAAACTTCAATATTTGTTGCTAAGCCTTTGCAAACCTCTAACACATCAAATCTGAGTTGTTGATTCATATTCTTCAAAGCAGCCTGCATTTTTTGTCTATCTCACTTATTTTCTGATTAAATTCCAAAGTAAGTTCATGTTTCATAATCTTTAAATTATTTAATAAATTTTCAGGTGTCAAAAGCTGTGGAGGTGTTAGCTCAGTGTTAAGTTGCATTTTAGAAATATATCCAGATGAATAGTCATTTCTTTTAGTCAAAACAATCTTTCCAGACTTTGAAGCCATTGGTGTTTCAAAAGAGTACAAAAAAGAGAGAAAGCCAGATGCCTGATTAAAGTTCTTTCCAGTTTAAAAATCAGATAGTCTTTTATTATTGGAAATATTTCTATTATAACTAATCCAGAGTTAGGAGACAGAGAGAGAAAAAACCATTTTTCCAAGTTAAAAGTTTCCATAAGAGAGAGAGAGGAAAAAAAAAAGCCTCTGGGAAAACGAAAGTCACTTTCACTTCTCAATCGCCATATTGTTACTCTGTTTCCTTTGTTCCCTTGCCGAAGTGAAAGCTTCCCCAGGAGTTGAAAAAAAAAGGAAAAAAGAGGTTTCAGTACTTGCCCATCTCACGCCTGTTTCTCTCTGTCTGCTTCTGTAGTTTAAATATAATTATAAATCCCATTCTTGAAGCAGCGGCTGGTCACGACATCTAGCTCTGCAAAGGCAGAGGTTTCCTGATCTTCGGAGCTGGAGACAGGCTGCATGGGGAGCTCTCCCTTTGCGCCCTACCAGATGGCTCCTAGGGCGCTGGGGGGGCTCTACCCCACCTGTCAGGCTCTCATCTCTCCCCTTTGCCCGGGGAAGAGATTTCAAAGCCGCCAGACAGCTGTTCTGGCGGCTTTTAACAAAGATCGGAAAGGCGTCCGACGAAGGGACGTCCGCGATGAAGCGCTCCAAACCGGAAGTCCACGATGCACATTTCCAAGCCCTCCCCCTCCGCCCCACCCCTTCCACTTTCCCCACTCCACGACCAAACCTGGGATCGCGTGAGGGATGCAGAGGGAGCTCGGGCTGGCTCTCGCTCTCGCTCGGCGGCTACTTGTCTCGCAAATCTCGCCGTGCTGCGCCTCACCTCCACCACACACACACACGCCCCCCGCCGCCGGCCGCCCCCCTTTCAGGCCCTTTCAAGAGCAGAGAAGAGAAAGAGGAGGAGATCAGAATTGAAAAGGAGGCGGAGGGAGAGAAGGGCTGTTCCCCGCCTGTGCTTGGCTCGCCCACCGCTTTTTCCCGGCTTCCTTCAAGACCAGCCGAGCCCCGGCGCTCTCGGACTCCAGATCTCGGGAGCTCCCCTCGCCGACAGCTTGACGCAGTGATGGTGGTCGGAGGGAGAGGCAGAGGCGCTTGCTCTTTCCAGGCCGCCCAAGGATTTCTCATCTGGGTGTGGGTGTGAGTGAGAGATGCAGTGGCAGGGCGGCCCGGTACTATTTGTTCTGCGGCCCGGTACCGGGCCGCGGACCGGGGGTTGGGGACCACTGGTTTACAGAGTCAGCATATTGCCCCCAAAAATCTGGGTCCTCATTTTACCCACCTCAGAAGGAGGGAAGGCTGAGTTCACCTTGAGCCTGGTAAGATTTCAACTGCCAAATTGCAGGCAGTCGGCAGTCAGCAGAAGTAGCCTGCAGTACTGCACTCTAACAACTGCGCCACCGCAGCTCATCATGATGAGAGGTAGAGGAAATAACAGCAAAAATAAACAAAGGGAACGCTTGGTTGGAGAAATGCAGGTAGTTTTTGACTTACAACCAGTGGTAGGTTGCTGCTGGTTCGGATTGGTTCTCCCGAACCGGTGGCGGAAATTTGCCTCCGCTCACCGAACCGGCAGTGATGGTCGGCTGGCCACGCCCCCGAACTGCTCCTCCGGTCGCCGCTCCTTAAAAGCGGCTGGCAAAGAACCCTCTGCGCATGCGCAAAGGGTTCTGCGCATGCGCAGAGGTTCATTTCCTCGACGTGACGTAGGAACGCGCACTCCCGACACGATGTGAACCGGTAGGGAAGTTAACCCACCTCTGCTTACAACCATTCCTTTAGTGATGAGTTACAAAGTTACAATGGCCTGAAAAAGTGATTTATGACCAATCCTTGCACTTATGACTATTGCAGCTTCTCCACAGTCATGTGATCCTTATCCAAGTGCTTGACAACCAACTCACATTTATGATGACTGCAGCATCCTAGGCTCACACGATTGCCCAGTTCCAACAAGCAAAGTCAATGGGGAAGGTGGCAGGGAAGGTCTCAAGTCCAACTCTCATAATGACCATGGTTATTTGTTTAACAAGCATGGCAAAAAGGCCATAAAATCAGGTGTAATTATGTGATGATTAATGATTATATCAGATAATGATGAATTTTTCAGTACCAATTTTGGTTGTAAGCCAAGAACTACCTATAAACATTTTTTTATATGGGAAATTTGGTGCATCATCAAATAATATAATATTATAATATAATCAGTAGTGGAAGCAATCTGCCCAGGATTTCCTTGAGATGTGAATTAAAATTAATTAGAAGTATTCCCTGTCATTTCACATTCTATCCTAAATGCATTAACAAGACTGTCATCAGTCTTACATGATCTGGCTCTTTAATGCTCCAGAGATAGAGAGAAACTCCCTGCTTATCATCCTATTTCCCCATCAAACTCTGATGCTACTGGACACCCATCAAAGGAAATGATTAATACATAAGATGTGCAAGTATACAGTGATATGAACAAATGGCTAGATACTCTGATTTGAAAATTGATCATGAATTCTGGGCTTATCCAATGGCTTTAATTAATTAATTAAGCTCTGATGGTGTATTTGATAGCATGAGACAGGAATTGTTATGGCTTTCTATCAGCACAAATAAGTAATTGAATAACAATACCATCCAATGGGGGTGGCTATTATAAGGAGTCAATTGCAAAAATGTGCTTATTTATAAGTCGCACATTAGCCATAGGGGATAAACAATAGCAAAAGTCAAAACAAATGAATAAAATAATCAGAAAGCCCCAAATTAAACCAACAAACAAAACAAATATTTTATAGTCCATAAATTTGGATGAATTAGCTAAATCTTGATTTCACAATGAAATAAAACTAATGTTGGTGGCAGCTGAACCTCAAGAGTATAGCATTGCTTGCATGATGGAGTGTTCTCAACAAATGTAAATTTTTTTATTAATGTATACAGTAATAGATGCACTTCAAATATTGGAGTCCCTAATTATTTGGAGGAAAGCCAATTTGGTGTAGTGGTTAAGTTTAAGATGTCAAGGTAGAAATTGAGAAACAAAATAATTTTCTCTCAGCCCTAAGAATGAGGCAGGGAAGAGAGAGAGAGAGAGAGAGAGAGAGAGAGAAAGAGAGAGAGAGAGGGAGAGAGAGAGAGAGAGAGAGAGAGAGAGAGAGAGAGAGAGAGAGAGAGAGAGAGAGAGAGAGAGATTGCTGTGAAAACTCTCATAAAATAGTGGATGTGCTATATATCTAAAATGTATTCTAAAATACCCATATATCACAAGATAAAGCACCATAATCCTGTCCATTTGCTTTCTAAATTGTTGATGTGGGAACTTGTGGCATTGTTGGAAACAGAGTTTATTCTTCAGATGACAAAATTGCTGACAAAAATGCTGTCTTCTTTTTTTTTTTAATTTAGAAAAAAAAAGTGGAGTGGAGAGGGAGAACAATATCACTTCCGAGTTGTGTGCTAGAAACCTAAAATTTAAGGTTTTAACATCACTGTTTAAACCTTGGACCACCCTGCAGGAGTAGATAAGAATGTAGAGCAGGAATATCTCTGGCCTTCCAGATGTTGATGAACTCCAGCTCTCAGCATCTCTACATATGGATTATCTAGACTGGGGTTTACAGAAGTTGCAGTTCAGCAGCATTCAGTGGACCACTGATCCAAATTTGTTGAATCTGGGATATTAGTCCTTAAAATACTGCTGAGACTTGAAACTGGTCTCATTTCATTTTCTCAGCTAACAACCTGTAAATGGAGCAAGAATTTTGACAGACAGAGTTCAATCTTGAGAATTATTATAAAGCTAAATAAGGTCAAAATTGTAAAACACAGTTAAAATAACAATTTTTTTCCTTATATCCAATTGCTGTTTCAAACCTGCAACTTGATAGGTTGTTGTTGTTCGTCCATTGTGTTCAAAGAGGACCTTGACATTTATCAGGTTGTGGGCTGTTTACGATGTGTACGCAGGTGGCTGGTAAGGCCTATATGGGCACGAAATGTTCTGCCACATGTTGGGCAGACATGTGTGGGCACCATTGTCGCAGCATTTGCAGCTCTGGCTTTGCGGAGTGCTCGCTTCTCTTCTGCTAAGGCTGTTCTTCTGTCCTCAGATATTTGGCAGCCTTGGTGGATCAGCATGCGCCATGTTGATCAATCTTGTGCCAGGGTTTCCCAGGAGGTGGTGTCGATATCGAGGGACTTGAAGGAGGCTTTCAACGTGTCTTTGTATCGCTTCCTTTGTCCCCTGTGTGATGGCTTTCCTTTAGACAGCTCACCATAGAGGAGCTGTTTAGGGATGCGATGGTCTGGCATCCTTGCAACATGGCCTGCCCAGCGTGACTGGGCTTTCATCAGCAGGGTGGGTATTGATGGCAGGCCTGCTCTGGAGAGGACTTCTGTGTCTGGCACCTTATCCTGCCATCGTATCCTCAGAATTCTACGGAGGCAGGTCATGTGGAAGTGGTTCAGTTGCCTAGCATGCCTCCTGTATACAGTCCAAGTCTCACTGGCATACATGAGGGGAGTTAGCACTACTGCTCAGTAGACTTTGAGCTTTGTAGCAAGGCTTATTCCATGGCAGTCCCACACATTATTCACTAATCTGCCAAATGCAGAACTTGCCTTGGCGATTCTGCAGTTGACCTCAATGTCAATTGTCACTGCTCGGGAGAGGGTGCTGCCAAGGTATGTGA